>OX422183.1:31404639-32054351 GCA_949130485.1 Agelas oroides | reverse complement strand
GGACAAGACGTTTCTTTCAACGTTTTGGAACTACATGCGTGTACACGTATATAGAGTGGCCTGGATCAGGAGAACTATCGCGGGGTTTTTTTGCCAATAGAGACAGACAGAAAGACGTACAGAAAGACAGACAGACAGATAGCCAGACAGACAGACAGACAGACAATGACGACAAATCACACGACAGATCACTTTTCCTCTTGCGCATGCGCGCGGGGTATTAACCAGAGTCTAGACAATATAGAAATGTGGATTACAGAACGTGCACTCGCTACCTTTAGTTCCATCGTTGAGTTTGCTGATGACGGTGAGCGTTACGTGGGAGCTGATTCGAATCATGTCTACCACTTCGTTGTGCTTGTGCCCCATCACACTGACGCCATTCACCTGGTAGAGGTGGAGAAGGAGGGGAAGAGGGAGGGAGGAGGAGGAGGGGAGGGAAGGGGGAGGAGGAGGGGAGGGAGGAGAGGGGGGAGAGGAGAAAGAGAGGGAGGAGAGGAGGAGGAGGGGAGAGAAAGGGGAAAGGGGGCAGAGAGGGAGATGGAGAGAAAAAGAAGGGATGCTTAGTCATTGTGCACCATGCATTTCACCTCCTCCTAACACACACACACGCATACACACACACACACGCATACACACACACACACACAAACACACACACACACACACACACACACACACACACACACACACACACACACACACACCTTAATAATTCTGTCCCCAGACAAAATGCCTGCTCTGTCTGCCGAGCTCCGTGAGAGACGTTGTCCACAAAGACTGGCATCTCCTTGGAGAGCGTGAAGCCAAACCCTTCCTTGTCTTTCTTCACCACCACTGTACGCTCCTGCCAGATTCGACCTGGTAGGGGGAGGAAGAAGGGGGGTGGGGGTTAAAGGGAAGTACAAAATGAGGAAGGGAGGGAGGGAGGAAGGGAGGAAGGGAGGAAGGGAGTGGAGAAGGGAGGAAGGGAGGAAGGGAGGGGATAAGCGAAAGACAGGGAGAATTTGAGGAGGAGTAGGAAGGGAAGGAAGAATGAAGAGGGATCGAGAGAGATCGAGAGAGAGAGAGAGAGAGAGGGATGAGGGGGATGGGGGGTTTGATGTGAGCGGGGTGAGAGGAAGGGTTTGGTGAGATGGTCTGAGGCGGGGGGAGGGGGAAGATGAGGGAAAGCGATGAGAGGAGGTAATCAGGAGAAAATTAGGAGAAGAGGGTGGGAGGGGGGTGGAAGCAAAGAGATAGCAAGAGAGAAAGGAATTACAGATCTAGAGGAGGAGGAGCAGGAGAGAGGGGAGGCAGAGAGGTGGGAAGGGTGGAATGTGGGGAGAGTGAGAGGGAAGGAGGGGTGGGGGAGGAGGAGATAAGGAGGAGAGGACTAGTGAGTGAAACTAAGGGCATGTTAGCCTTACCTTTCTGGTCAACGAGCTGTGGTGGTTGAGTATGAACATCACTCATGGTAACCGGTTGTCATGGAAACAACTGGAGAACAGTGAGAGAGAATATGACACTGGGTGAACATTTGTGATGAGTTGGGGGGGGCAGCAAAACGTTTGTTTTTGATCTTAAAGTTAGTAAGGCCACTATATATTTGTCAAGAGCGCATAAGAATGGTGGCTTGAGTAAGAAGAGCGTGCAACTCCAATAGAAGCTCGTATAGTCCAGTCAAAATTATTGAACTGTACTAAAATAGAACACCCGGTCACGTGCTTAGCAACATGTCTACGCGCAGCTGCGCATACGTGTTACTACTTTTAGTACTGGCGGTAAATTCCGACCGGTTTGTAATTTTACGTAGTTACACGCCCTTCCTCTAGCCGCCCGTTCTTATGCACTCTTGATTTGTTCCGATGCTTTTTGGGACCTGCTTCTTCGGCCATTAAGAAGCGGGTTCCAAAAAGCATTTGTTTCTTAGTGTGTCCCTTCTTCCCTTCCTCCCTTCCTCCCGTCTTCCCTTCCTCCCTTCCTCCCTTCCTCCCTTCCTCCCTTCCTCCCTAACCCTTTTGATCTTGTGATATGCTGATTTACACACGTTGATTACTTCCTTCCCTAAACCATCACCACGGTAACCCACTAGATTTTAAATTTTGTACTTCTTTTGCAGGGAGATTCCCAGGCTCTCCCCGCTTTACATACTGCAAGCAATGGAAGCTGGTTGGGTGGGGAGGAGGGAGGGGTGGAGTGGGGAGGGGGGGGGGGGGGGACGAGGCTACAAGTACAAGTATCCCCAGAGTACAGCTGAACAATAATGTCTGTGTTGTTATGACAGCCAGTTGAGTAACAATGCCAATGGCAACAAATGAGTAATGTTGTTATTATGGTAACAATGGGTACATCACATGAATGACTTGTAGCATTGATATGGCTTTCATGTGATTCAAACAAAATTAGTTGCGGGTGAGTCAAAGTGAATGTTCCACTATTTTAACCTTTGTCTGGTAGCAGGCTACTTTTGTCAAGTGGTAAAAATAGTGTATTGTTTTGGTTCTAAATTCATACATGTGCATATTACATTTGACAACATGTGGCATTTGTTGCCGAGCGCACTGGCGCAAGGCTTTGAATGAGGGATCTATTCTCGCAATGTACGTGCGTATGTGCGTACGTACGTACGTGTCAGTCACGCTTAGGAATGTCAATTTGCGGTATCGCTTAGGAATGTCAATTTGAGGTCACGCTCGGAATGTCAATTTGCGCTCACGCCTGGGCAGGATATCGGATACGTGCATTACAAGACAACGTCGGGACGACGCTTCTTGGCGACGGAGGAAGGGGAGGACAGTGCGGCTGGCCCTTCGAAATGTACGTATTTTGCGGAGCTAGGTGCATAAACGAATGCTGAACGCAGCCGACGGCTGGCAACTCTGAGAAAAAAAAAGCAAAGAAGTCTGCCCACCGTAGAAACCAAGAGAGCGACAGAACGAGAAAGAGTTCAAAAGTAGAAAGCACGTATTGGAGATTCTTGCACAAGCCTGGTATTTAGGCTCACTCTTCACGTTACCGTTCTTTGGACTCCCACTAAACGAGCAATGCCTGACACCTGCGCTACGTGCCCCATCTGCGCATGGCGCTTGGCACGGCATGAGGCATCATACGCATGCGTAGTCCTAGTAATTACTTATAGATGGTTTCCAAATGTCAATTAAGCGTCCTACTACCGGAGGGCAATCACGCGATCAAGAGGCAGAAGCACAGCCTAAGTTCAGAGGACTGATCACGTGATAGCTACAATTAACTGAAATTCCAAGAAATGCTTTACTGAAAATGAGAAGCACAGCCTAGGTTCAGAGGACCCATCACGTGATAGCTACAATTAACTGAAATTCCAAGAAATGCTTTACTGAAAATGAGAAGCACAGCCTAGGTTCAGAGGACCCATCACGTGATAGCTACAATTAACTGAAATTCCAAGAAATGCTTTACTGAAAATGAGAAGCACAGCCTAGGTTCAGAGGACCCATCACGTGATAGCTACAATTAACTGACATTCCAAGATCAAGAAGTGTGGATACAAGCTAAACGAACGGTTCTATGGAGAAAGTAGCGATGGGTGCAATGGGCGTGCAAGGTATTTGACAAAACCGAACATGTCTGGCAGATAAAATGGCCTCCCGTGACTTGCTTAGCGTTAAACTGGCAACTTACAAGCTTAGCCTGCAAGGTGAGCCATAATATCCAATTTTGACTAGCCAGATGGCTTCAGCTTAGTCGAAAACACTATGTGCCCATCGTGACTTAGTCCATAGAGCCATTTTTGTAGCTTGCATCCATGATTCTTGCCCTTGGAATGCCATCAGAGCGTACTAATTGTCGCCACCTTGTGACGTCATGTCCTCCCTCCTCTGGCCAAGGTCCTCCTTTGAGGGGGGAGGGGGGGGGGAGGAGGGGGGGAGGGGGGGGGGGGGAGGAGGGGGGGAGGGGGGGGGGGAGGAGGGGGGGAGGAGGGGGGGGAGGAGGGGCCTGGGGACTCTAAGAGACTCTACGTATGCTACTGGATAAGGCCAGTCACCTGATTGTCTTTCTTGCTTGAGTTGCAATCCCCCTCTCCCAGTTGAATACAGTAGTACTGGCAGTGCAAACTCTGTTGCTATGCGTTACATGTGCCATCCAACCAACCACATCCACCCATCACAACCACACCCACCCACACACACACAATATTAATAATACAGGCATTGATTTGGGCAATAACCAAACAGAACCAAACAACCTAGTTGCTATGGCAACAAAGAACAGGAACACAAGTATGCGTACTACACTAAACTAACGTACAAGCCCATCAGGATAATTGCGCGTGTGTGTATGCGTACACGAACAACCACGTCCGCCTGAAAGAATGTCAGCCAGGAGATAGACGTCACACAAAGCCACCCACTGTGTGTAGGACACATTTCAACTCATACCAGGCCTCAAATTATGTTCAGCCTTTGCCCTATTATGCTATGCCAGCATTGCTGGTAAACAGGGTTCTCGCTAGGCCATTGGTTAATTGCAGCACCATTTGGATGTGACCATTTGGATCACCTGCCCACCAACCTGGCTTCTCACTTAACATTTCAATAGCAGAGTCTAGAGAGGGCGTTTCATACCTGCCTATTGCCATTTGGAAGTAGATTTCTAGCAAGAACCCTGCTGGTAAACCCTCCTATTACGCTACGCCAGCATTGCTGGTAAACCCTCCTATTACGCTACGCCAGCATTGCTGGTAAACCCTCCTATTACGCTACGCCAGCATTGCTGGTAAACCCTCCTATTATGCTACGCCAGCATTGCTGGTAAACCCTCCTATTACGCTACGCCAGCATTGCTGGTAAACCCTCCTATTACGCTACGCCAGCATTGCTGGTAAACCCTCCTATTACGCTACGCCAGCATTGCTGGTAAACCCTCCTATTATGCTACGCCAGCATTGCTGGTAAACCCTCCTATTACGCTACGCCAGCATTGCTGGTAAACCCTCCTATTACGCTACGCCAGCATTGCTGGTAAACCCTCCTATTATGCTACGCCAGCATTGCTGGTAAACCCTCCTATTACGCTACGCCAGCATTGCTGGTAAAACCCTCCTATTATGCTACGCCAGCATTGCTGGTAAAACCCTCCTATTATGCTACGCCAGCATTGCTGGTAAACCCTCCTATTACGCTACGCCAGCATTGCTGGTAAACCGTCCTATTACGCTACGCCAGCATTGCTGGTAAACCCTCCTATTACGCTACGCCAGCATTGCTGGTAAACCCTCCTATTATGCTACGCCAGCATTGCTGGTAAACCCTCCTATTACGCTACGCCAGCATTGCTGGTAAACCCTCCTATTACGCTACGCCAGCATTGCTGGTAAACCCTCCTATTATGCTACGCCAGCATTGCTGGTAAACCCTCCTATTACGCTACGCCAGCATTGCTGGTAAAACCCTCCTATTATGCTACGCCAGCATTGCTGGTAAAACCCTCCTATTATGCTACGCCAGCATTGCTGGTAAAACCCTCCTATTATGCTACGCCAGCATTGCTGGTAAAACCCTCCTATTACGCTACGCCAGCATTGCTGGTAAAACCCTCCTATTACGCTACGCCAGCATTGCTGGTAAAACCCTCCTATTACGCTACGCCAGCATTGCTGGTAAACCCTCCTATTACGCTACGCCAGCATTGCTGGTAAACCCTCCTATTACGCTACGCCAGCATTGCTGGTAAACCGTCCTATTACGCTACGCCAGCATTGCTGGTAAACCCTCCTATTACGCTACGCCAGCATTGCTGGTAAACCCTCCTATTATGCTATGCCAGCATTGCTGATAAAACCCTCCTAATTATGCTCAGTATTACGCTAGTGAGCTTGACTGTGTTGTGTATACACATGCAGTATGTGTGGCAATGTCTGATATTGATACTGACGGTTCTATTGTAGAGTCGACTCAGCCGACTGAGCCGAAGTGTGCCCGTTCTCATCATCAGTGAAAAACTAGACCCTCTGCCAAATTTGAATTTAGAGGGACTAATTGATGCTCGGACACTTAAGAAACGTTGCGCCCTTGTTGTGCACCCAGAGGTCCAGCAGACTTATTAAGAATGAAGAGAAGGTTATCTGTTACCAACTTTAGCTCGGAAAACAACTTGCTGACGGAGAAGTCAGCTGTAGCGAAGCATGCGTGGGAGAATCACCATCCGATCAACTGGGAGGAGACCACAGTGCTGGACCACGGCAGAAGACAGGAGCCGTTGGTTGAAGGAGGCCCTGCACATCCAGATGACACCCTCAGAGGAACACTTCAACCGAGATGGAGGACTGGAAGTCCCTGGTTGCTGGACCACTGTGATGAGGAGGCAGGGAGGGAGGAGCAATCCTCACTGACCTTTGACCTCCAATGACGTGTATCCTCAGTAGTGCATGGCTATAAATAGCAATGTTTGTTCACACCTCTTCACTTTCACCCTGATGACGACTGGAACATTCAGTCAAAACGTCGGTAAGTTATTTTCCGAGCTAAAGTTGGTAACAGATAACCTTCTCTTCAAGCCAACTGAGAAGCCACTGAAAGACTTATTAAGAATTGGGCTAATGTTTGATAATCAACATACTTGAAATTCAACTCCAAACAGTCTTCTACCCGGGATATATCAAACGAAATATTGCATCTGTTCAAGCACCTGTCCTCGGAAAAAAGATTATACTAGCGGACAAGTGTGATAATCATGTATTATATCGCGTCACTAGCCAAATTTGGCAATTGCTATGTTAGGCGCTCACTTCCTCCTTGTGCTTAACAATGCATTACTTCCCAGAATTCCAAATTCCAGATGCACATGTAAGCCTCGTTAGATCCTCCCCCATTTAGTCTGAAAGGCCCCTCTTATTCTTGTTCCATCTCTGTCACATACATGTAATAAAAGCCTTTCCATTGAACAGTTTACTAAGCGGTTACCATGGTGATTTTAATTGTGTTTAGAAAACACAGACTTATGTGTGCGGTGGAGCAAACCGTAGTCACGTTCATCTGGGCATCTTGCCGGGTTTTCAGTCACACCATATGTGTGGTTCCCTAACATTTGGTTCCAATGTTTTGAAATTACATCATTTTGCAGGCATTTCATTGGACGAACAGAGGAGTATCGTATGGGTCAAATATATACTGTTCTCAGCAACTTTTCTTGTCACATGGGGTCCGATTTGCGAGCTCAAATCAGATTGCAGAATACGAAAATGTGTATCATAAGCCATCATATTTTGAAATCAAATTGGACATTGAGACGAGGGTACAGCATACGACTGAAAGAGCCTGAGGCTACATGTACATGTATTTCCCCCCCCCCCCCCCCCCAGAGGAGGTTGGAAGCTAGTAATTAGTGATGTGTGCGGGATAGTTACGTGATGACATAATCATACAGGCTGCCATTGAGGCCCATAGTGAAATGTGAAATTGATTTACACAACGGCACCCTCGCTTGTTCGGAACAAAACTCGCTCAATGAATACTGCCAGGTGAGCTCTAGATCGCCCGCTATAATCCTTCGTTACAAGTGAAACATTTGAGCAGTTCCTTAGGAATCCCCTTAGACTACTCTGTGCATTGTAAAATGCCGTAACGGGCGATCTAGAGTTCACCTGGCAGTATCCACTGAGCAAGTTTCGTTCTGGACATGCGAGGGCGCCGTTGTGTAAATCAGTTTCACATTTCACTATGGGCCTCAATGGCAGCCCGTATGATTACATCATCACATAGCACTAATTACTATCCCACACGCATCACTAATTACTAGCTTCCAACCTCCTCTGGTTCCTAACAAACGAGATAACGAGGCTATTTTGTGGTCTCGATTTATCACTACAGATGACAAAATACGCACTCCTGTGCTAAATGTTCCCTATAATTATTATATAAGTATCACCATAGTACAAAGCTATACCGGAAAATATCACAAGTTTGTTGCCGTCTGTATTGTTACAAGTGCACAGCACGAGTAACAATGCCATACTTATATATTACCCCCAGGAATGAAACTTTGGTACACCAACAAGCTTCCCTTCACCAGCTACACCACCATCACGGCATCACCCCTCACAACAGCACCAGAAGGGATTTTCACGCCACGTAACGTGTTCAATATGCCTACATATAATTTAAAATTATTGCCATGTGTATTGAATCCACTATGGTGCTTCAGGCTAGCTAACACGGCGGGTATAAAGCAGGTGAAGGCGTGTTTTGGTAGCTATTCATAAACTGACGTCTGGCTCCTCCCTTGAGGGTAAAGCTTTGAAGTCTTATGAAACTTAAATTCTATGAGCATTTGGGGGTGTGGTCTAGGCTTGTTTACGTATACAGAACATGGCATTTTAGTTACGTGCTTATATTATCAAATGTCATTCTTGTGGTGATAATGTATCAGTTTGGAAGCAAGTGAGAATCAGATGACGGTACAGGAGTATCGTAATCGTATGGGTCATATACTCTTATTATGGTGTTCTCAGCGACTTTTCTTGTCACATGGGGTCCGATTTGCGAGCTCCAATCAGATTGCAGAATGCGAAAATATGTTTATGACATACGCAATAATATAATTGGACATTGAAATGAGGATATAGCATATGGCTGAAAAGGAGCCTGAGGCTATCCCGCTACCGTAACAGATATGAGGTAACGAGACCATTTTGTGTTCTGGATTAATTACTGCTGAAACGAAATACGTATCGCTACACTAATTGGTCTTTATGTAGCGTACATTTAAGTACATGTATGTATACAGAACATGGCATTTTAGCTACCATATAGCTCCAAAGTTTCGTGGTTCGAAAATTTCGTGAGTCTCTCCAAATTTAGCGTTAAAGTAAATTTTCGTGATAAAAATTTCGTGATCACTTTAAATTTTCGTGATTCAATGTTGCCTCGCCCATTTTTCAGCGAGCGCGCTATATAGGCCACCTTGTGACTTCCAATTTTCGTGAATAAAATTTCGAGGTTAATCATGAAATTCACGAAAATATTGTGCCGCGAAAATTTGGAGCTATACTGTATGTGCATGTATTATCAAATGTCATAATCTTGTGGTGGTAATGTTGCAGTACCTGTTTGGAAGCATCAGGTGACAGTAGAGGAGTTTCGTGGGTCATATACTCTTACAAGAGTGCATAAGAACGGGCGGCTGGAGTAAGAGCGTGTAACTCCAATAGAAGCCTGTAGTCCGGTCAAAATTATTGAACCGTACTAAAAATAGAACACCTAGTCACGTGCTTAGCAACAATGGCTTACGTATACGTGTATATGCACAGTACGTGTTACTATTTTAGTAACCAGTTTAAAATTTTACCGAGTTAACACACTCTTATTTTAGCTGCCCATTCTTACACTGTATGGATAAATAGGCAGCTTCATCATGGTCAAAAATACCTCCAACCCGAGTGAACCCAGATGTTTCTGACACCCAGAAATCGCTGTTGAATCAATGGAATGCAGCAGGTTAAAAATTAACGTGGCAATCAGGATCACATGTCAATGTCTTTGATCTCACTCGTGTTGAGCCTCCCCTGGGTATTCATATATTAGGTGAAAGCACAATAGGCGAAATCTGAGAAATTTGGAACAGACGAGGGCCTGGCCCGTGTGCTCCTCCCAGCAAGAAACGGTGAACGAAGTAGAATTCTTGGGCTTATTCCCCAAAAGTGGTAAGGACCAATGAGAGTGTGAGATTGGTAATTATTTTGTGGTACTTCCCTTACAACAATAAATTTTCTAATCTCTACTCAAGTATCTGTACCTTTTTTGAGCAGGTTGGCTGCAAAATGTTTTTGGGTTACACTGTCGCAAAAGCGTTCACTAGCCCCAAGAAATTCGACTTGGTTCACCAGACCGTTTCTCCTCGTGAGAGGGTGGGGTCTGGGGACAAGACTATAAAATTTGGAACAGACTAAAATTAGGAGCATAGTGTCCACAGAGACGAATCCCATCAGAAAAATTTCATTACGACACAGAAATTGAAGATTGTTGTTAGACGATGTTCGTGAACATGAGTGTGCACTAACCACTAATGTGCGTAATGGACACACCCACACGCTTAATGGAGGTGGCGACTGTTAGGAGCAAGCTGGTCTTGTCCCCAAGGTCTGAGCTAGTGGAGGAGAAGAAGACCTTCATCTTAACTGTCTGTACACGCAATTGATTCCTCATGTGGTTCTGTGTTATCCTACATCTCATTCCATTGTTACCTGAAGTATAGCAAGTATAGTGCGTAATGGACACACCCACACGCTTAATGGAGGTGGTGACTGTTAGGAGCAAGCTGGTCTTGTCCCCAAGGTCTGAGGACTGAGTTAGTAGAGGAGAAGACCTTCGTTTTAACTGTCTGTACATGCAATTGATTCCTCGCTGTGGTTCTGTGTTATCCTACATCTCACTTCGTTTGTTACCTGAAGTATAGCATCAGTTCCAGCCCGAGCTTTCATCGCTTTTCATAGCCTCGTTCCCAAGCTCCCCCACACTGGAACACAAATACGCGGGGAACGAGGCTACGCTTTTCATACTGCAAGCGTTGAAAGTTTGGGGTGTGAGAAGATGGGAATGGGACTACGTAATACTAGAGTCTGGAAGTTCATATCATCATGGTACATACGTACATGCATATACCATAAGTTCCCGAAAATACGCCCCCTTTGAGCAAACACACCCCCCCTCTTTAACCCCCAAGTTCTTACATAGGTATTTTTCCCGCGTGTAAACGCCCCGTATCAAGTGTCTTCTGGGCGTGCTTTAGTGAGCTTTTGGTTTAGCTCCATCGTCGATTGTGTTTGTAAACACGCACACATAAAAATACTACAGCTGGCCACCGCCAAGGTTTTTACTGCTCACACTGGAAACGCGAACTTACGCGGGGTTGTCCCATGTTACCACTGACGATGCAAGTTGCTTCGATGCCTCTTGGCTTAGTTTCAACACAAGCGCCACTGATTTCCTGAGTACACGTTCATCGAAGCTGCTGTTCAACAGGGTGAGTATGACTGTCACCATATACATGTAAGCTTCGATAGCAACTAAAGGGTTAATTAATTAATTAAAGTGTATGTACATGTACTGTCACCATAAAAGCTTCAATAGCAACTAAAGGGTTAATTAAAGAGTATGTACTTGCACCATTCCCACATAAGCTTCACAGGTAACTAAAGGGTAAATTCAAGAGTATATACATGTACATGTACCGTCACCACATAGCAACTAAAGGGTTAAAGAGTGCTTAGAATGAGCATACAGTTTCTTCTTCACAATATTACCATAGAACATGTGTTGTTTGTGTTGTCACATGACGCTTGAGTGAACAGCTGGTTTCCATACATGGAAGTTCACTCACTAGTGATTTGGATTTAGATGGCACTTGCGTGCACACAGTGGCCACATTCTTGTCACTGGTCTAAGTACCTTGGAAAATACCCTCCCATGAGCTGTTCCGGAAACATTTCAGAAGGATCGACCCTTATACCCTACCCGTGCTTCCGAAACACCAAATGGGGGAATCTGGTTGAAGAAATGTACGTTTTTCAGGCCTTTGCCACCATCCAGTTTTGATGCAAAGATGGAGGGTAGGAAGGTCTGGAAGTGTTTGTCATGTGACTTCAATGTTTACCTAGCTAGGCAGAGGGGGGGGACTGCATTTCACACACACGTTCAACAACTTCAACAATGAGCGATACGTTTTCCGAACTCTAACGCTTGGACAGACACTACAAGAAAAGGTCTCAGCCCCATCCCCCTCCCTCCACTCCTTCCCCTCCAATCCTTTCCCTCCCTTCCCTCCCCTCTCCCCCTCCCCTCTCCCCCTCCCCTCTCCCCCTCCTTCCCCTCTCTCCCTTCCCCTCCCTCCCCTCCCCTCTCCCCCTCCCTCCCCCCTTCCCTCCCTCCCCCCTTCCCCTCCCTCCCCTCTCCCCCTCCCTCCCCCCCTTCCCTCCCTCCCCCCTTCCCCTTTGTTTTTATCTTCTGGATCATGTCTTTCTCATGGCACAAAGTTACTCTAAATCATAGTTAAAATATTTTCCTTACAAAGGTACACATATGAACCTACCAAGTGTCACCAGACCCGACTCTCACACGAAAAGTGCTTTGCATGCGAGAGCCATATCCTGTGAGAGTCAAGACTAACTAACCACCAGACCCTTCCTTCCCCGTGTGTGAGCGATCCATACTCAGGTCTGGCTTGCGAGACTACTAATTTCCAACACACTGCCACGGTACACGGCTCTTTCTCATTAGCCAATTACTCAATTTGTATGGTGGTCATTAGGCAAATACCATACAGAGATCTATGATGCTACGGCCATTAAAAGTGGGTATGTCATGGTTTGGAAGGTGATAATGACAGTTGAGGTGGCTGGTCTCACATGAAGCGGGCACTGATGCGAAACAACAAATCTCTACTTTGCATGGCTAATGTTATGTTTGAATGAAAACATACTGAATGTCACCAGACCCTTTTTATCTTCCCCATGTGCGATTCTGAAAATGATCCACATTGGGGTTGGTCAGTTTTGGCTTGAGAGACTACCAAGTAAGCTTCATGGTAGATAATGGCACATAATTTTATATCTTTGCTAAAGCATTTTGGAACGCTGTGATGGATGTTAGTTGTTACAAACAGGTTAGGCCCTATGCCAACCGTCCTTAGTCAGCTGTTGCAAGCTGTGTGTCCATTAGATACTTAGGTAAACATCTTCCAGGTCTTATAAACATAGATGAACTTTCACTATAGTCACATCATGAGATACACGTCAATCCTCTCACCTGTTTGTTTAGAAGGTCGCGTGTCTGTTGCTGTAGACTGACTCAGGTAGGGCCTGCTCGGAGTCTTAACAGTCTATAAAAGCCAATCGTAGTCGACGTAGAGCAGCCATATTGTGTTACATGTAGTTAATGTAACCTCGCTAATTGCCCCAAGCCCGGTGTCTAATTAAAAGTGCATTTCCGGAGTAAATCCGTATACTTTCCGTATTCTATACGTAAATGTCACGTGACTTTTAGCGCTGAGCTGGATCATGCATGGCTATGAATATATTGATGGCGGCGCACAGTGTCAGTTAAGTTCAAGTCGGTTCAAGTTGAGCTTGTGTCTCCTGGGTCTCCTGTAAAGGCCAAACGATGGCAGACGAAGTGAAAGACTTGCTGAAGAACACAGATCAGAGTGATGCTGAGGAGACGAGCACTGGAAGTCAGGTGGCGGTCAGTGCGAGGAA
Source organism: Agelas oroides (assembly GCA_949130485.1). NCBI lineage: Eukaryota > Metazoa > Porifera > Demospongiae > Agelasida > Agelasidae > Agelas > Agelas oroides. The sequence goes on along the minus strand of OX422183.1, from coordinate 32,041,141 downwards.
GAAGAGGCTACTCTCTGGAAACGTTCCGCTGGGAACGTTGTTGTTGGAGAAGATCGGCGTGTGCAACTGCTATCCCAGGATAGGGTGTGTACGTGTGTGGGATGTGTGAGAGAGGGAAGAGTGTGGCGGTGGGAAGGGTGGTGTGTGTGTGTACGTATGTGGGTGTTGTGTGTATTGTGTGTCTGTGTGTGTGTGTGTGTGTGTGTGTGTGTGTGTGTGTGTGTGTGTGTGTGTGTGTGTGTGTGTGTGTGTGTGTGTGTGTGTGTGTGTGTGTGTGTGTGTGTGTGTGTGTGTGTGTGAAATAATCTCGCAAGCCACACTCTTCACAGAAAGATAAGGAGCCAGGAACTGACTAGTTGTTGCTTGGGGACATAAATTATTCAATTCTTGCTCCCAGTTCCAAAATGCTTCCACAGACATGTATGCGAGTAACTGTATATACCAGAAACTATCTAACCTCGTCCCCAGGCCACTCCCAGATTTTATCTCGCAGCCATGGAGAAAAATCGGGAGAGACTAGAAACTACAGTTGTATCATCAATAGGCCAAATGCAATTGATGTCATCACCTCACATAACCAAACGTGAAATGGACAGTGGACGGAAAGCCGGATACTATGCTGCCATTTTGAGTGGCAAAAATGACCCCCGGTCTATGGAGCTTAAGTACACCAGAGCAGTTTGTGAGCTCCTTTCTCACCAGCGCAGGAAGTGATTTTACATTTACGCCCACAATGCACAAGGTCTCAACAGGACCTAACGCTCACCGAAGTGAATAAGCTTGCCTGCATGCCTCGTTGACGCAGTGAGCTCGCTCCATAGACTGCAGTCTTCCTTGCCACTCAAAATGGCGGTGTAAGTATCCAGATTTCCATCCACTATCCTTTTTACATTTGGTTACATGAGGTTAATGAGGGCAGTGAAACTTGTGAGTTTACTGCCACTAAAAGCCCAGCTACATGTATTTGTTAGTCCATTCACCTCTTGAAGAGCCTTGTGTGTGAAGTGTTCACTCATTGTCACGAATGAGTGGTTCCAGTCAACTTCATCTCTTTCCCCCTCTGTCTCCCTTCTCCTCCTCCCCTTCACCCTCTCCTTTATCCTCCCCCTCCCTCTGTCTCCCATCACCCTCCCTCTCCTTCACCCTCTCCTTTGTCCTCCCTCCTCCCCTCCCTCTGTCTCCCTTCTCCTCCTCTCCTTCACCCTCATCCTCCTCCCCTCCCTCTGTCTCCCTTCTCCTCCTCTCCTTCACCCTCTTCATCCTCCCCCCCCCTCCATCTGTCCCTCTCCTTCACCCACAGCTATAGGACGCTTATCTATGTTCTGACATTTTGCTGTTACGCTAGCTACCACCTCTCGAGAAAGCCTTTCAGCGTGGTGAAGGTACTTAATGACTCTTTCTGTTATTCAACACACATTTTTGAAGTTTCACATGTAAAACACCTATCTTTCTTTCCCGATGTTCCACCTCCATTCCACTTTCTTCTCATCTCTTGATTTCTACTCTCCTCCATCCTTCATACCTTTTCCCTTCTCTCCACTCCTCCCTCCTCCCCTTCCCACTTCCATTCTTCCTCTTTACCATCCCTCCCCACCCTGATCCCTTCTTCTCCCCCCTTTCCATCACCCCTCCTGCCCTCTCCTCTCCACCCTTCCCTCCTCTCCTCCTCCCCACTCCTCTACCTTCCTTTCCCTCCTCTCCCACCCTACTACCCCTCCTTTCCATCTCCCCTCTTCTCTTCTCCTCTCCCTCCCCCCTCCCCTCCTCCTTTCCCTCCCCTCCTCCTCTCCCTCCCCCTCCCCTCCTCCTCTCCCTCCCCCTCCCCTCCTCCTCTCCCTCCCCCTCCCCTCCTCCCCTCCTCCTCTCCCTCCCCCTCCCCTCCTCCCCTCCTCCTCTCCCTCCCCCTCCCCTCCTCCTCTCCCTCCCCCTCCCCTCCTCCCCTCCTCCTCTCCCTCCCCCTTCCCTCCTCCTCTCCCTCCCCCTCCCCTCCTCCTCTCCCTCCACCTCCCCTCGCCCCTCCACTCACCTCCTAGTATGCCTTATGTCCAGAATGCGCCAATGCCAGTAATGGTTCTCCCTTTTATATTGTCGTCCCGGGTTGCAAAGACAACCAGTACAACCGTACTAACCAGTGCAACGAGACGGACTCCACCTCTCCTCCCGGATGGGCCCCCTTCAGTAAGACCAACATACATTGTGTATTCACAAGTATCCTGAACTAGTTTGCTAGTGATACAGTCGACCCTCGCCAATCTGAACTGCGATAGTCCAAACTAAGAGCGCATAAGAACGAGCAGCTAGAGTAAGAGCGTATAACTCCGTAAAATTTGAAACTGGTCGGAATTTACCACCAGTACTAAAAATAGTAACACATACTGTGTAGACATAAGCCGTTGTTGCTAAGCACTTGCTGGTTTTTAGTTTAATTTTTTTCCACTTAATTGGAGTAGGATACTTATGTGTCGTTGCCCCTAGATGATGGTCACGGGAAGGCATTGTTGGGCAGTGTGGATTACTCCTGGCTGTTTGCGTACGCTGTTGCCATGTTCTTCAGGTACACCAACCAATGTCTCTCTCCTTCACACACGATATATATCTCTTTCCTCTCTCCTTCAACCATGATATGTACGTCCTTTCTCTCTCTAACTGCCCTCTGCCATGTACCTTCCATCCCTTTTGCCCTTTCTTCTCTTTCAACCTTCCCCTCCTCCTCTTCTCTTCCAACCTTCCCTCCGCCTCTTCTCTTCCAACCTTCCCCTCCTCCTCTTCTCTTCCACCTTCCCCTCCGCCTCTTCTCTTCCAACCTTCCCCTCCTCCTCTTCTCTTCCAACCTTCCCCTCCGCCTCTTCTCTTTCAACCTTCCCCTCCGCCTCTTCTCTTTCAACCTTCCCCTCCTCCTCTTCTCTTCCAACCTTCCCCTCCGCCTCTTCTCTTCCAACCTTCCCCTCCGCCTCTTCTCTTCCAACCTTCCCCTCCTCCTCTTCTCTTCCAACCTTCCCCTCCTCCTCTTCTTTTTGCAGCGGTATAATCGCTGATCGAGTGAACCTCAGATATTTCCTGACCTTTGGCATGCTTGGTAAGATCAATGTCACCTCTCCTCCTTCTTCCCCACCTCCTCCTTTTCTCTTTCTCCGGTTCTTCTCCTCCTCTCCCTCTTTTTTCCTTCCTCCCCCCCTTCCTCCCTCCTTCTCCTCCTCTCCCTCCCCCTCTTTTTTGTGTAAATATTACATGCGTCGCACATTTTCCAGTTGTATGTACTAATCACCTTATGTCTGTATTCTTCCCATCTTTCCTTCTTTCCTCCCTTTTACTCTCTCATTCTCCTCCTCCTCCTCTCCCCCTCCTCCTCTCTCCTCTCTCTCCTCTCCCTCCCTGCACTATAGGAAGTGGAATCAGTGTTGCTCTTGTGGGTGTGGCCTATTATGCCAATATTCATAGCATTACCTACTTTATTGTGATGCAGGTACTGGGAGGAGTATTGCAGGTGGGTGTGGTCACACTTCATATGATCACAGTGGGTGGGGTCACTGGTCATGTGATCAGAGTGGGTGTGGATATCCTGTGATGTGCTCAGAGTGGGTGGGGTCACTGGTCATATGATCAGAGTGGGTGTGATTACCTGGTCATGTAATCAGAGTGGGTGTGGTCACTGGTCATATGATCAGAGTGGGTGTGGTTACCTGGTCATGATCAGAGTGGGTATGATCACTGGGCACATGATCAGAGTGGGTGTGGTCACTGGTCATGATCGGAGTGGGTGTGGTCACACTGGGCACATGATCAGAGTGGGTGTGGTTACCTGGTCATGATTGGAGTGGGTGTGGTCACACTGGGCACATGATCAGAGTGGGTGTGGTTACCTGGTCATATGATCAGAGTGGGTATGATCACTGGGCACATGATCAGAGTGGGTGTGGTCACACTGGGCACATGATCAGTGGGTGTGGTTACCTGGTCATATGATCAGAGTGGGTATGATCACTGGGCACATGATCAGAGTGGGTGTGGTCACTGGTCATGTGATCAGAGTGGGTGTGGTCACACTGGGCACATGATCAGTGGGTGTGGTCACTGGTCATGATCAGAGTGGGTATGATCACTGGGCACATGATCAGAGTGGGTGTGGTCACACTGGGCACATGATCAGTGGGTGTGGTCACTGGTCATATGATCAGAGTGGGTATGATCACTGGGCACATGATCAGAGTGGGTGTGGTCACTGGTCATGATCAGAGTGGGTGTGGTTACCCTGGGCATGTGATCAGTAGCAAGTACAATGTATGGTCATGCAATGTAGTAGGCGTGACAGGTACAGGTACATGTACGTTGGAATCACTTGGCAGTGTAACTCTAGTCTACAGGTTGGCCTGGTGTAGTAGCAGTGATGTCCAACTGGTTCGGTAAACAAAGGTTAGCACATGATCATACACTCCCTCCTCACACTCTCCCTCCTCACACTCTCCCTCACACTCTCCCTCCTCACACTCTCCCTCCTCACACTCCCTCCTCTCACACTCCCTCCTCACACTCCCTCCTCACACACTCCCTCCTCACACTCTCCCTCCTCACTCTCCCTCCTCACACTCTCCCTCCTCACTCTCCCTCCTCACACTCTCCCTCCTCACACTCTCCCTCACACTCTCCTCACACTCTCCTCACACTCTCCCTCCTCACACTCTCCTCTCACACTCTTCCTTCAGATGTAGCTCTACACGCCTAACAGTCCCCTAGACCCACACATTTATTCCACACTTTGTGTCCCTCGTACATTCCTTGCTCACAACACATCACTCTCTTTACATTCCGTATTTCTTCGATCAGACACTGCGGCTACTTTTTTTTTTCTGCATGTTTTTGTGCGGCTACTATTCGAGGGCAGTGTTTACTCTTTGGAAAGCCCGCAGACAGTTGTAGTCTATCAAGCCAGACCCTCTCTCAACCTCTAGGAAAGGGTAAGAGCCGGTCTGGCTTGATGAGAGATGGTCTGGCTTGATAAAGTAACACTGTTGATGCTAAATTATTTCTTGCATACCCAGACATGCAAGTTGTGATATCCAACTCAATTAGCCTCGTTCCCATGCCCTATCCCAGCTTCCCGTCGCTTGCTAGTAGTACGGTTAAGTGGAAGAGGGCCTGGTACATTTTCTTACGCGAGTGACGTCACGGGTAGAAAGACTTTAATTGAACGTGGGCAAGCACGACTTAATTGCTGCTGTGTGTCTTCACTGTCTTGGCTTAGTAAAACTCTCTGTCCTCCCGACTGTCTTGTGAATAGCGACATAAAAGCGCCTTTGTGCGCTGCCATCTTTCGACTCGGAATAGTCGCGCTCCAGTGCGTGCGTGCGAGCGAAGTTTTTTGTGGTTTACATGACGCCCACGTTTGCATAATTTGCCCTGTCTGTGACGTCACTCACGTGAGAAAATGTACCAGGCCCTCTCCCGCTTAACCGTACTGCAAGCGATGGGAAGCTGGGCGGGGCCTGGGAACGAGGCTACAACGGTTGGATAAGGTACGTACGAGTGAGACAGTTGTCAGTAGTACGCTCAGCCTCTCAGTCTTGCAGTTACCTGTGGAAACGAGTCGTACAACACAAACAGCCCTAGCGCTAGTCCAGTGATCGTTGTCAGAAATTATTTGCATATGTGTGCATGTGCCGCGTATAGTAGCCGCAGCTACATGTACTATTCGAGGGCGGCGTTTATTTCGCTCAGATTGTGTATTCGAGGGCGGTGTCTATTCGAAGAAATACGGTACATTATACTTCTAACACCCTCCTTGGGCTTTCTAAATTCACTTTCCTCTCACACGCGTCCTTTTCTCCCTCCCCTAGACGTGGGTTCATCATGGGAATATGGAACGCCCACACCTCGGTCGGGAACATCCTGGGGACCATCATTCCTTCGTTCTGGGCTAACACCCCGTCTTCTCCGTGGGGACTGTCTTTCTTCGTACCTGCCTTGATCATTGCTACCATGGGTGTGATCGCCTTCCTGTTTTTGGTGACAGGTGGGAGGGGGGGGGGGGGGGGGGGGGGGGGGGAGGGGGTGGGAGTGTTGTGTGGGTGGGGGTGTGTGTGAGTATAGTGTGGAGGGGGTGGGAGTGGGAGGGGAGTGTGTGAGTGTAGTGTGTGAGGGGGTGGGAGTGGAAGGGGTGGGGAGTGTAGTTGGAGAGGGGAGAATGGGGGAGGGAGGGATGTGGGAGTGTAGTGGAGGTGGGGGGATGTGAGAGTGTAGTGGGAGAGAGGGAGGGATGTGGGAGTGTAGTGGGAAAGAGGGAGGTAGTGGAGGTGGGGGAGAGGGATGTGGGAGTGCAGTGTGGGAGTGTAGTGTTGGAGAGAGGGATGTAAGGGTGTGGATATATGCATGTCTGTTTTTATCTTGCTACAGATCCCACGGACGTTGGACTACCGGCCCCGGTGCACCATTTGGTACGTGTAAGTGTTTGTGGGTGTGGTCAATGAACGATAGATCTTGGACTATCACGATAGTTTGTAGAAGCAACAATTTGATCACACTCTGGTAATCGACATGGAACCCTGCTTATCGGATACCCCTCAATAGCGGACACACACGATATAACGGACAATTCTGAAAGTCCCGACTGTCCTTCTATTCACTTCAATACTTAAGCAACCCCTGAATAGCGGACATCCCACTACATGTACTTCGTATAATGGACAGTTTTCGCGGTCCCAATTGTACGCAAACGATACTTAACGACCCCGATTTAGTGGACACTCATCGACCTTTTCAGCAAGATTGTCCACCATCGCTGCTGTAGTTAACAACTTGACATTAGATTAGCACTTTTACTCGTAGTACTAGCCTCTGCTTAGCCTTCCCTGCCAGCGTACAGCAAAAGAAAGCTCTGAAAACGCAGCCCCATTGTGCTCAACATCCCGATTACGCATACCACGCCTACCGAAAATATACCGGAAGCCCCTGAGTTAGGGACACCTCGCTGTAAGGGACAAAATGTTGGTTCCCAATGGTGTCCGTTATAGAGGGGTTCCACTGTAGACAGTATACATTATAGACAGCAAGAGCACATAAGAACGGGCGGCTAGAGGAAGAGCGTATAAAAATTCTAAACCGGTCGGAATTTACCGCCAGTACTAAAAATAGTAACACGTATGCGCAGCTGCGCGTAGACATGTTGCTAAGCACGTGCCAGGTGTTCTATTTTTAGTACGGTTCAATAATTTTGACCGGACTACGGGCTTCTATTTGAGTTGCACACTCTTCCTCTAGCCACCCGTTCTTGTGCGCTCTTGGTTGGGGGTTGACATACACCGAGGGAAGAAATGACCAGACAGATTTTCTGTTGCGTTTGGTGCTACTGTAATAGTGATCGTTTGTATGCAGGAGGAGCAGGCATCTGATGTTACCACGGCAACCAGCAGTGTGGATATCACTCACAGTGGATCGATAAAACGCAAAGAAAAGAAGAGAGAAGCGGAGAAGACGGAGAAGGATGCGCTGATTAAAACTGTAGAAAGCGATGTACATCTTCAGTCAGGGAAGGAGGAAGGAGAGGGGAAAGAGAAGAGGGAAGGAATGCCACGAAAGGTGTGGGTGTGTGCTGTTCTTCATAGCAACTGTAATGAAGTTTCTTTGTGTCCTCCTAGGAGAAGAAGAGAGCTGTGGGGTTCTACAGAGCTCTAACCATTCCTGTGAGTCACCCAAAGATATACTGTTGCCTATGTTTCCCGTCTCCTCTTCCTCCTCCCTCCTTTCTCCTCTCTTCTCTCTCTCTAAGTATTGTCATCCGTCACCATCTCATACTCATTTTACCTCCTCCCCCTCTCTCTACTTCCCTTTCTCTTCTTCCCCCTCTCTCCCACCCTGTTCCTTCTCCCCCCTCTCTCTACCTCTCCCTCTCTTCTTCCCCCTCTCTCCCACCCTGTTCCTTCTCCCCCCTCTCTCTACCTCCCTTTCTCTTCTTCCCCCTCTCTCCCACCCTGTTCCTTCTCCCCCCTCTCTCTACCTCTCCCTCTCTTCTGCACACTTCCCTTTCTTACTCTCTCTCCCCCCATCCCCCCCTCCCCACCCATCCACCCACCCACGCAGGGTGTAATTGAATTCTCTCTAGCTCTTTTCTTCAACAAACTAGTCAGTTACACGTTTCTCTTCTGGCTACCTTTGTACGTCAAGGCATCATGTGAGCTTTTAACTGTACGTGTGTATACTGTCAACAAAACGTGTGTATACTGTTAACAATACACAGTGTACATGTGTATACTGTCAACAATACACAGTGTGTGTATACCGTCAACAATACACAGTGTACGTGTGTATACTGTCAACAATACACAGTGTACGTGTGTATACTGTTAACAATACACAGTGTACACATCTCTAGTTACTTTTCTCATTTGCAGTAAGTTACCTGAGTGCGGAGCAAGCTGATTGGCTATCTACCCTCTTTGATGTTGGCGGGATTTTAGGTGGGTGTGTGCGCACACGTGTGTGGTTGTTGGTATAATTGGGGCGAGCCTGAGCGAGCCCCACACTAGCGTTACTGCATTGCGCATGCGTGTGTGTATACGACTATGGACCGACCACTTACCGTAAATTTTAAATGAGTGCATTCAAATATTTCACGAAGATCGATATTGCGATATCGTGTCTGAAGCATGTGAAGCCGGCCAGTGGAGGGCTACTGCCAGTTCGAGTCCAGCATCAGGGACCCGGAGCGAAGACGACTGAAGTTGAAGCACGCGTACCGTGGCACTGGTTTGTGCTTCTACCGACGACGGCAGGCCGCTCACAGGCAGTACAAATTTAATATGGATGGTGGTTGACTGGGTTGCTTCAGGTAGCAGGCCATGCATAAACGGCACTAGAAATTTAGCTCATGATTTCAGTGTAAAGCTTAGTCCATGCATGTGTAGCCACGTTAGCTGCCCTGGCTGGAGAAATGCCTGGCATATGTGATACATATACTAACTTTATCTCTGGTGAGAACTTAGCTACTTATATGCGTTATTAAATTCGGCTTAACAGTCAACAGTGACAAATCCTGCTGTGTGCCATGACAAAGTAATAAATCAGCAGTTTGCTGCTTGCTCAGGCTCGCCCCATGATGATGAATCGTTATACTGTGGTGCTTGTGTGTTTGTGTGTATGGTATGGTGCTATAAAAGCATGCTCATGGGCGATGAGCTTTAGAGGCTCCTCTGCCATTGATGGTAGCTGCTCTTGCACACACACACACACACACACACCAGGTGCAATTATTGCTGGACTGTTATCCGACCTTCTTGATGCCAGAGCTTTCACTTGTGTTACCATGTTGCTTCTAGCAGTGCCATTCGTGAGTTTATAGTTTACGGAGGGTTTACTGGAGTTTACTATAGTTTACGGAGGGTTTACTGGAGTTTACTATAGTTTACTATAGTTTATGTACTGAGGGTTTACTATAGATGTACGGAGGGTTTACTGGAGTTTACTATAGTTTACTATAGTTTACTGGAGTTTACTGGAGTTTACTAAAGATGTATATAACCTGTTTGGCCCATTCTCTTTGCTCTCACGACATACAGCTCTTCATTCTGCGATTCTTTGGTGCGCAGCAACTCTGGGGTTACATAGGTAAGCAAGGCTAGAGCTACCGTATGGTTGGTAATTTTCGTGAGGGATTTATTTTCGCGTTTTTTCGCGAGTCAAGAGCCATTCGTAAAAATTAAAACCGCAAAAATGTTGTTGGCCACGTGCAAAGCAAGCAAACTGTGTTTCAATCCGGCCTACTTCAATCTATCTAGCCATCCTAACTCCAACAAAAGCCTGTCATAGAGTGTGGCTTTGACGGCTATCACTCAAGCCATCTAGGAAATCGAAGTGCTATGTATACATAAGCACAGACGCACGAACTGGACGGCGGTGCAAGGCCGGGAGCGGAAGTAATCGTTTCTACAAACATCCTGGGTACGAGGCTACTTTATGCACCACACTGCAACAAATAGCTGAGACTGCCATCTCTCTCTGTAAACAATTCTAGACATTTGCTAAGTTTAGCTGTACTGCTAGCTAACCTGCGGGTCCCAGATTCACCGACTGCGAAAATTAAAACCGTGAAAATTTCTGAAACCAGAATTTTGGCCTGTTTTGCGAGAATTTGTACCCACGAAAATTACCAACCATAAGCAAGGCTAGAGCTGTCTGAATTGTGACATGGACAAAAAACATCATACTCACTACACACTCAATGCTGGTGTGTGCACACATACAAGTACACATGTCCTATGCAGTGGGTGATTGTGTATTAGCCTCGTTCCCAGGCCTTGCGCGTTTGTCGCTTGCAGTACGAAAGTCACTCAGAAGGCCTGGTCCATTTTATCACGTGATGCGTGCCGCAGCTTACGTCACGACCATTCAATGATGTCATGGATGAGCTAGCACCCTATTTAGCGTTGAAAGAGGCCCCCAGATGGTTCGTGTGCGAAATTACCTAAGTGTATCTTTGGGTGACTCACAGGAATGGTTAGAGCTCTGTAGAACCCCACAGCCCTCTTCTTCTCCTAGGAGGACACAAACCACCGAAAGAAACTTCATTATAATTGCTATGAAGAGCAGCACTGTTCCCAGCATGTGGTTGTTATGAATGTTGTCCCTAGCGACCCACTCCATACACCATTACGACCTCCAGCTATTCTGTTATTCAAGTTCTGGTTGCTAAGTAGCATTATGCGCACACGCACGCACACGCACACGCACACACACACACACACACACACACACACACACACACACACACACACACACACACACACACACACACACACACACACACACACACACAGTGCTGCTGATTGTGTGTGGTGCCTTTGTTAATGGACCGTATGGACTCATCACTACTGCCGTCTCGAGTGACTTGGTAACTCTGCATGTCACCTAGCCATGGTTCTCTGAGAGCTAGGGTTAGTGGCAGTTTAGAGTTGGGAGCATAGCGCGAGATGTCCAGGATTGCCATCAAAGGCTTAGTATAGCCTTTGATTCCTTTTAATCTTTCTTTGTTCCCTAACCCCGCCCCACCCCCTAACAATGCATTGTTGGCAAACCTGAACATGTATGAGCATAGTAGCGTACTACTAACATTTTACGCTTATAATTCCGGTATCTGAACAGCCACATCAGCCAAAGCCTGACTTGGAGACAAAGTATCGATGCAATTTTTACAATGTACCTTTCTTCAAGTGAATCAGTGTCAATCAGTGTCAATGAGTATCAGTCATTGTCAATCAGTATCAATGAGTATCAGTCATTGTCAATCAGTGTCAATCAGTGTCAATCAGTGTCAATGAGTATCAGTCATTGTCAATCAGTGTCAATGAGTATCAGTCATTGTCAATCAGTGTCAATGAGAATCAGTCATTGTCAGTCAGTGTCAATGAGTGTCAGTCATTGTCAGTCAGTGTCAATGAGTGTCAGTCATTGTCAATCAGTATCAATGAGTATCAGTCATTGTCAATCAGTGTCAATCAGTGTCAATGAGTATCAGTCATTGTCAATCAGTGTCAATGAGTGTCAGTCATTGTCAGTCAGTGTCAATGAGTGTCAGTCATTGTCAGTCAGTGTCAATGAGTATCAGTCATTGTCAGTCATTGTCAATCCATGTCAATCAGTGTCAATCAGTATCAGTCATTGTCAATCAGTGTCAATGAGTATCAGTCATTGTCAATCAGTGTCAATCCATGTCAATCAGTGTCAATCAGTATCAATCTGAGTGAGTATCATAAAGAGCAGACCCCATCAAACTCTCAAAGGATTGTTAATGACATGCATGATGATCCTACCTAAGAAAAATGACACATCAGGAAACCAAAACTGAAAGATTACTTACATGAGACTGCATGCCATGTGTTTTGGGTACGATGTCGTGTCGGAGTGAATAATGTTCCCTCTAGTGAATTATGTCCCCCCTCGTGCATGCGCTTCCAAGGTGGTCTGCGGGCAAGGTGGTCTGGCATTTTTATTTGCAAAGTTCAGAGCATTACAACTGGCAGCCGGGAACACGCATGGACCTGACAACAGCAGCGCGACCCACAATCCGAGGTGAAATGCAGCTCGCAAGGATACACAAGTGTCGTGTGCCTATCTATGCATAAATCACGGAGTGTGTGCCAAGAACGCCGTACGCATGGTTCCATAGTCTCGCAGGCCTGTGTGGCTCGTGAGGCCACTCCAAATTACTTGCTTGTTTCAAACTGAACTTATCTTCTCACTACTAGTGCCTAAATCCCTGCAGATGACAGTTCTCAACCTTGTACTAGGGGGGACAATATTCACTGAGGGGGGACATTATTCACTGGTGAATAATGTCCTAGGGGGACAATATTCACCAGTGAATAATGTCCGGGGGGACATTTTTTGGGGGGACACTGTACACTATGACAACGGTACTGTGACGGTGTGTGTATATGCTTCAGTTAGCTCTGTACTATGCCCATAACACAACTATGATATGCCCATAACACAACTATGATACGCCCATAACACAACTATGATACGCCCATAACACAACTATGATATGGGAACGTTTAAATTGCCAAGCGGGAAGCAAGGCAAATAATCGTGCAGTGTGGGGTCGAATCTCAGTTTTGTCTGTAACGCTTAGAAATGCAATCTACAGCGGTGCATGCGCGTGATCACGAGTTAGAAATGGAGTCGGATACAGAGAGGAGGAGGAGATTAACAAAAATAACCAGGGCAGTGACACCGTCGAGCAGAGGATGATTCCCGGAGGGAGCAACGGCGAGAGGCTGACCGACACTGATACAGTATAGCCACAACCTCATTCATGCCTACATTGGTCAGCCTCTCGTCGTTGCTGCCTCCGACTAGCTAGCTGCACTCATATCATGGTTAATCTACGAGTGCAGCGACACAGTGGACCAGAGTGTGATTCCATGGAGGCAGCAACGACGAGAGGCTGACCGACGTAGACACACGTAACTGTTACATATGCAAAGTAGCTCAATACCTCGCTTCCTGCGAGGCTCTCCTACGTGCATCCACGTATGCTCTAGTATTTGTATATGATTGTCCCGGTATTTAGTAAGTGAGTTGTTATCTCTCCCCAGGGCACACACAGACGTCTGAAAGAGAATCAGAACGCTAAAGCGACCGTCACCGCTATCATTGATGGAACAGGCTCTCTAGGTACTTGAATCAGACTGCTATCAATGTGTTACCATGGCAACAAGTAAACTATTGTTTCTATTACACAGGAGCTGCGTTTGGGCCTCTGATAGTAGGCGTGATCAGTGATGAATCAGTGAGTTGATCACGAATAACTCTTTTTTTAACCCTTTAACAACTGATGATGAGTGTATTCGTCATGCAACTTTGGGCGCATGTTATCAGCCGGCGCAATCCGTTTTGAAGAAAGGTTTTGCGCTAGGAAAAAGATGGGATAGGGGGAAGTGGGTGGGCATAGTCATGACATGCCGTGCACATGACGGCTGTCTTGGCTGGCCTCCTCTTCCTCCTTCTCCTTAATTTCTCCCCTTCTCTCCCCTCCTCTTCCTCCTCCTTTCTTCTTTCCCCCCTTCTCTCCCTCCTTCTCGCCCTCCTTCTCTTCCTCCTCCACCACCTTAATTTTTCCTTTCCCTTCCCTTTTTCCTCCTCCTCATAGAACTGGAATAATGTGTTCTATTTTTTGATGGCATCCTGTTTAGTCTCAGCACTGGTAAGTATTTTTTTCATGTCGTGCTAGCTAGCAGAAAGAAACGATGTGTGTAGCCTCGTTCTCAAGCCTTCCCACCGTCCAGTTTTTGATCGCTTGCAATATTCAAAAACGGAGGGGGAAGGCCTGGTCCATTTTATCATGTGAATGACACCAGTGTCCACCTAGGTAGACAGAGGGGAGGGGGGGAGGAGTCCTCGATTGAAAGAACGAGCTTGAGGCCTTATCTTGTAATTTCTGCCCCAAGCGCTGGAGTTTCGAACGTTTGTGAAGCGAAAAACGCACCGCTTTTGGTTCAAAACGAAGAACGCATGCGCGAAATGCGTTCTTTTGATCGGCGACCCCTCCTCCCCTCTGTCTACCTAGGTAAACACTGACGTCATTCACGTGATAAAATGGACCAGGCTTTCCCCCTTCATTTTCGCATACTGCAAGCGATCGAAAACTGGACAGTGGGAAAACCTGGGAACGAGGCTACATTGTGTGCACATGACCATCTCAATGAAGACAATCACCTGCCGAATTTCTCTTCTCCTCCTCCTTTGTTGAGAGGGTCACACATTGGATTGGTCACTAAATTAAGCCCATACCATGAAAAATCTAACTTTGATGCAATACAGGATATCAAATGGAAATGGTGTAATAATATATACCGTAGTCTCACGAAAGAGTGCCCACTCACAAAAGAGCGTCCACCCCCTACTTTTTGCCCAATTTCCTGTATAGGGTAAAGTTTACTCGAATGAGCGCCCATCCTGGAGTGAGCTTTGCGTGGAGTTCGAGAAGCACAGCCACAAGTACTATGCATATCTGAGGTAAGAAACCTCGTGTTATACTTCACCAAAAGTTACTACAAGGCATCTTTGCATAGACAGACGTACATGTAGCTAATGCGGTGCGCACTGCGAGCTACACCATGCTCACGGTGACTTCGTGTCGTTTAGAGTGTTGTTGTGCTGTCAGGACTCGACTTCGAAGCCGCTGGTGATTCCGTTGTACGTTATTGTTTGTCCAATTATTTGTTTCAAGGGCATTGAGTCGCTGTAAACATGGCATGGGCACTCTTTCATGGTTAAATGTGGAAACACTCAAAAGAGCGCCCACCCTCCTCTTTGGCAGGCTTGTAAGGTGCTCCGCCCATGGGTGCTCTTTCGCGAGACTATGGTATATGTTAGGGTATACACGTGTACATGTATATCACATGCTAACTCATTTAATAAGGTATATTTATTTGAAAAAGTTGCATCAAACTTTACTAAATGTATGATGATTACTAGAGTGCAATCAATGACCTTTCCAGCTCTTGTCTCGACTTGTCGTCATGGAGATGAGGAGATGGTTAATGAAGCTAAAATATCATAGGTAAGATTGACCTTTAACCTTTGATAAATGGTAAGATACACAAAGTATAGGAGCCAAAACTGGTAGAAAATATTTACCGAATTTGGTATAAAATCTATAGGCTAGAAAATCGTGTTAACAAAATCTGTGAATAATCGTATATAAAATGAAAATAAGATCTAGCCAGGATTCGAACCGGGATCTTCTAAATTCTGGTCAAATGCTCTTACCAACTGAGCCACTGGAGCTCTGGCATTGGAGCAGAGGATAGATAGTATACATCCGTAGTTCAACTCTCAATTTCGTTTTCTCCAATGATCATTTATCAGAACTAGGGAATTGTTATTGCCACTATTAAATTACATATATATATAGAACATATTTATTACATTACATAGTTTTGTCACTACTTACAGTACACTATACAATCATTTATTTTCACTTACATTACATAAGTAATTATTTCCATTACATTACATAATTAATTATTTCCATTACATTACATAATTAATTATTTCTGTTTCCATTGCATTACATATATGTTCTAGCCTCGTACTGAGGCTCCTCCCCATGTTCTGTTTTTTAGCAATAAAGGTACTGAATTTGGTTTGTAAATCTTTCTACCAAGTCTGGTTGCTTGCTCAAGTCAAAATCAGGTTTCGTACATAATAACATCTGTTTTGGAAGCCAGAGTAAAGGGTCTAGAGTCTGGTAGGAGGCTGCTTCCGGAAACATTTTCAGAAGCATGCAAACGGTTGGAGGGGTATACTATGATCTTCAACTTGGTAGGTAGAACAAGGCTACCGTCCATATTCTGTGCACGAGATAGCATACATGAACGTCTTATATTTGTAATGCATTGCTCATAGCAACGGTTTTCAAACATGGGAAGAACAGCTGCATGAAGAGATGCTACCTTCGAGATGGCCAGTCACCTGACTGCCTTTCTTGCATGAGATAGCAGTCCCCATCTCCCGGTCACTTTTAGCAGCGATTCATGACAAATATGGTCTCTGGTAAGGTCATCCTTGAGATAGTGTAGCCTTGTTCCCAGGCTCCCACACTCCGGAACGGCAACATTGAAGTTGTGCAGGCGTGGAGAGCCTGGTATTTTTTCTCACGTGAGAAGCAGGGGTCGGGAGACCTTAATTGAACGTGGGCGTACCCGAGACTCAGAACAGGAAAAAGAGTGAAGGTAGCGGCCAACTTACTACATGTATCTAGTTATCAGGGGTTGAATATCATACACACCCGTCCGAGCATTGAACGCATAGTTGGTTGAACAACACGCAAAACGTTGCCTTTCTGTTTTAGTCCTATTTTGTTCCAGGGAGCCTGGGAACGAGGCTAGAGATAGTGCATACACTGTAGAAGTAGCCTCGTTCCCAGGCTCTCCCTGCAAGGAGGGGGAGAGGCTGGAAATGAGGCTACTGTAGAAGAGTATATGTTCCTACACAGGCTGCAGTTCAGGGTACAATTTGGGCGTGATTTGTCGAGAGACAGTGAGGATGTTGTTGAACTCAGAGAGATCAGACAGACTGAGAAAAGCTAGTGTACTGTACATTACATTTAGTGTTTAACTTTCTCTGTGCATACATGAACGTATCATTGAAGAATTCTGTTATCATAGCTCATCTCAACTTACCTCAAACATCATGAACCCTGACCCATCTCAATTCAATGTAAAATGATCTTCATTCCATCTTTGTACTTTTTGTAATGCTATTAAACTTTTATGCAACATTTAATGATTGTAATCAGTCAAAAGACAGTATTACCATTAAAAAACATGCCAGAATTCACCTTTGCTTGTGCATGCATATCAGTGAAGAATTCTGACATCACACAACTCATCGCATCTCATCTCAATTCATTAGCAAAACCTCATCCAATCTTGATCAATAACTTATGCAATCAATTTTTGTTTTTGTACTTTTGTGCATGTACTACTATTAAAACTTGTATATATGCAACACAAAAATGTGCAATTAGATAGTAATTGTGGGTACCTTTGAACAAGGAACCAGAACTGGTGGAAGTATTCCACCAAATTTGATGCAGGTTAGAGAAAAACATGATTTGCTAGAAGTGATGCGAATCAAGGGTTATATTTACCTTTATCCATGGGTAAGGAGAAAAAAAAACAATCAGCCTCATTCCTTCAGCTCCTCTCAACTTGTGTTGCTTACATGCTTCGGTCCCAAGCTCACTACAACGGCCTGGGTATGAGGCAGGGTTTGTCACAATCTATCCAAGACAGTTTTGGAGGGTTCACATTCCAAGTCCTCAATAAAATGTCGTCAAAATCAGTCTAGAACAGTTTAAAGATGGTTTTGAGGTGTTCAGAGCATGATCCCTAGGTGGTCAAAAGTGAGAGTTTTGTAGCCTTGTTCCCAGTTTCCCGTCACTTTCGCTTAACCATACTGCAAGCGACGGGAAGCTGGGCGAGGGCCTGGGAATGAGGCTGAGTTTTGGTAACTTTCTTAATGCCCTGTGAACCAGTTCATCTATAAGATGCCTCCCACTGACCATGTTCCTATGGCAACGAAAAAGTGATAAAAGTACTTTTTGCTTACATCCATTCTATCAACAACTACCTGAAACTAGATGAAGCAGATGGTTGCTCTCATGAGCCTGCAGTTTGAAAAAACACCACTTTTCTCTCTTCTACAGTCCGTGTGTGACCAAATCCAAACTGTATTATTGATTGTATATAACAAAGTTTATAACAAAAAGTTATATAATTATACAGGGCATTGTACACAGGAGATTTATAGTGTTGTTATGTGTGTATATATGAACTAGTGTGTTGCTCTCAAGAGAAAGTTGTGTGCATACGCAAGTTATGTGTGGCATTGCAGTACCTGGTGTTAGTTTGCTGGCATATAATTATTTCATCACAGATGATTTTCTATACTTTTATCATGTTTGTTTTGCCATCTCATCACATCTGTCCAGGCAGAATCAAGAGTCTGGGGATGAGACTTAATAATAGTTAGTGGATTGACAAAATGTGTTCGCCTCATTCCCAGCCTCTCCCTGTGCGTGACTGCGAGTGACAGAAAGCTGGGTGGGGCCTGGGAACAAGACTGAAATTGTCAAACAAAATTACATCTTAGTGAATGATGAAGGGTATTAGTGAAGGATGAAAGGTAGTAGTGAATGAGGAAGGGTAGTAGTGAATGATGAAGGGTAGTAGTGAATGATGAAGGGTAATAGTGAATGATGAAGGGTAGTAGTGAATGATGAAGGGTAATAGTGAATGAGGAAGGGTAGTAGTGAATGAGGAAGGGTAGTAGTGAATGATGAAGGGTAATAGTGAATGAGGAAGGGTAGTAGTGAATGATGAAGGGTATTAGTGAAGGATGAAGGGTAGTAGTGAATGAGGAAGGGTAGTAGTGAATGATGAAGGGTAGTAGTGAATGAGGAAGGGTAGTAGTGAATGCTGACTGCAAGCATATATACATGTTATGTAAAGTCACCCACAAGGCCAATGCCATGCAGGCCTTGTGCATCAGCTGCATGTGCTGCTCCCCATCATGCATCCTCCTCGAAACTCATGGCTGGCCTCATCAGTATACGACTTGGACCTTGGATCAATTAAAGAAACTGTAACTACAGGGGGCTATTCGGTGCGAAGAGCAGCTGAGGAGTATCAAGTCCTACGTTCAACCCTACATGATCGAGTCTCTGGTGAGGTGCAGTTCTGGAGTGAGTTGGAGAAAGACAGCAGCCAGGTGGCCGGTCAGAAGGGTAGCATTAATTTTGTTAGTGAGGGCCACATAGCCTCATTCATAGCCTCGTTCCCAGGCTCTCCACTCAGGAGGGGGAGAGCCTGGGAATGAGATTTTATCACTATTTCTCAAACATCTCAGTGTACTTGAGTATGCTGAAGTTGCATGGGTTATGAAATGGTCAACTAACACATACCTACTTTGTATGCATGTTCCCAAACTGTTGGATAAATGCAGGACGGTGTTTTCAGTGCTTAAAATAGCAATTGACGTCATCACCTGACGTATCTAAATGTGAAATGGATAGTGGACGGAAAGCCGGATACTACGCCACCATTTTGGGTTGCATAAATGGCGGTTACGTGTGGTATTGCATAAGGTTTCTACCCAAATAGGCAATGATAAACACATGCAGGTTTGACTCACTACGTGCATTCACTGCTGCACTTCAGTACTGTAAATGGCAGTGATGATTATTATGACTGTGTGATGTCGTTTCCTGCATTGCACATCGCTCTGACATATCTGTGGCAAGTGGTATGACTCCAGATATTATTTTCTTTGCACTTGAATGAACTGGGCAGTGAGCTATTTCTCAAATTTTAGGCAGTGGTCGTTTTCATTGCATGTGCAATGAAAATTAAGTCCCACCTAGTATAGTTTTGCCTTAGTCTCGTATCCAGGCTCTTGGTACCCACCCATGCACCGAGAGCCTGGGTACGAGGCTATGTTTTGCCTATACAACAGGTGGGGGTTAACTGTGATAATTTCCCTCCGATCCCTTATTATGACTCATAACTCTCCATGATAAACTTTTTCATCTGCTTCAGCTTGACAAATGTATATTGAGCTCACATGAGCTATAGGGACAAATTAATACTGGCACAGCAAATGCTATATAGTGGTATGTCCACACACACACAGACAGACACAAACACACACAGACATGTCTTGAACAGCAAAAGAAAAGTATAATGCACGGAAGAAACGATGGAATTTGATCAACTGTTCTATTGTTCGCACTGCAAATACTAGTGGTGGGTCCACACACACACACACACACACACACACACACACACACACACACACACAGACAAACAGCAACAGAAAAGTTTTCTTGAAGAAACGATACAATTTGATCAAGAGATCTTTGACAGACTGGAAGCTTCTAACTGTTCAATTGTTGGGTTATGCCAGTGCCTGAGTGCATACTGAGAGAGAGAGTACTCCAAGTTACAAATAATGTGGAAGATAATTTGCTCGTTGTTCCTGCCACAGTCCGCTAGCAGCAATTCCACAAACTTTCGTGTTGGAGTGAAAGCGCCATTTCGGAGGTACTGTAAAAACAGTGTCGAGTCTAAGCAGAGGTACCCCATGCAGATTAAAAGCGTGTGAAACCCAAGGGGAAGCGGAAATCCCAGCTCTAGGTGAGCAAGATGATAGCCTTCCAGTAACTCGTAGAGAATTTGTTCCTTTGTGGTTGGTTTCCGGTTGATTGTAGAATGCAGAGGATGGTTGTCCATGCTGAACCCTAGAGATTGCCATATCACAAGAAGTAGCTTGCACGAATGTTTCTCCAATTCATGACGGTAGTTTGTCACTGCATTGTAGACACCTGTACTCTTGGAATGCAGCGATAGGCCCTTAGCAACGAAGCTTACAAGCTTTTCACGAAGGGCGAGGGATACAGCTGCCAATTGATCAATCTCATTTTGGTCACAGTCAAGGAAGTTGAGCATCTCCTGCGGGTCTTGTACTGATCGCGAAACAGGGCTTTTGCTTCCCCGAGAAAAGCGTGTGAGTGTGGTTACCTTGCTCCTCAGACGTGCTGTCCTGGAGGGTTGTGAAAGCTCTGGTGAAGCTGTACCCTTCTTGCCATGGCTTCTTTTCGATTTCTGATGTAAAGCTAGACTGCCAGACGAGACGACATCATTGGAGTTTTCTGCTGTCAACTCTCGAAGATCGAGACGTGCAATTGTAGGCTGAGAGGTGACAGCTATGAAGCAGAGCATTTCAAAGGGCTGGTCAGCGGGTGGTTTGTGGTTTATAAGCTCTTCCGCACTGGCTGAGACAAGCTTTTGGTCAGACTGTACCAGAAGTTGCTTGATAAAACTTGGCATAGGTGTGAGCTTGAACATAGCCAGTTTACTTCCATCCTCGTTTTTGAACACAGCCCCACGAAACGTTGATGAAATCGTGAGTGGAAGCTGTTTCGCTATGTAGCGTTTACAATCCAGGTGAACATTAGCAAACGCCGAAGCGACAATGAATTCGGCAAAGAGACTGTGATCGACCAATTGCATTGGTGTTTGGCAGATGTGCTCCATCATGGAAAGAGCCAACCCGTGCTGTCGGAAACCAACGATCATCAGGTGAAGTAGATGTTCCATCATTTCTGGGTTGCTGCAGCTTTGGAAGAGTTGAAAGAAGCCGGCAAAATTGAGCCCACATTCGAAAATCACTCCAGAGTTACACTCCAACATTGCAGCATTGTGAGACGGACAAATGGCAGTTGTAGCAAGAATCGGCGAATCAGAAGCAAAGAACTCTGTACCTTTTGGGGTTGGAAATTGCGGGGAGTGTTCTGGACCAAAAGCGAGATGGTGGCACGGATCGGTATCGGGGCCCACGTTGAGGATATGAAGCATGAAGTCTGGAACGTAGGCAACAACAAAGCAGCCCAACATTAACATGAAGTGAATGTACAAGCTCTCCTTTGCAGGGGCTGCAAGTGGGACCTGGCCATACATCACATAGCCATTGTGTATGATGTAAACCGAGTAATCGATTTTGCTGCCCTGTGGGGTGTCCAAGTTCTCGCGCTCTGAGTCTGAGGTAAGTAAGACGCCAGTACAGTGCTGCAGACAAACACACCAAACCCCATCCTTACGATGGAGAATTTGGAGGTTTGTCTCGCGTACTGGTGGGGTGAACGCGAAGGGCGAGGGATAGTAGGTAGTGGAACGTAAATAAAACTGTTGGTTGTAAGGTAAGGGAAGAGAAACCGTGAGAAGAAGCTGAAAAGATTGAGAAGAGGGAGGAAAACTGACACAATGGAGAACAAGCGAGTTTCTCCCACTGACAGACGCCTGGAGTGCGCTCATAGTGGACTCAAAGCGAGCATAGTACAGCCACTGAGGTTGTGGGTCCCACTGGTACCAGGAGAAATTCTCTGCAATCACCTCTTGTTCTGGCTGTTGTGTTAGAACAGATCCTAACCGTACCTCCTGCATTCTAAACTGGTACAGACATATGTATTCATCAGGAATTACAACCAGGAGACGAGAGACGTAGTGATGTCGGCCAATACGCGTTCTGGGAGTTGATATCTGCGGCTGAAGAAACTGAAGTTTACGGAACAAAGGCCCTCCCACGTTTAGCGTGAAGATTCTTCCCTGAGGTTGTATCTCTGCTACAAATGTGTCGTACGTTGATACATCCTCGACTACTTCCCTAACAGTGAACGCAAGAAGTGTCTTTTCAAAGTTCACTGATGCCGCACAAATATCCACGCGATCTTCATGCTTGTAGAGTGGGTGGTAAGCACCTTGAAATGTGGGCCGCAATGGAGGATATACCCCCACCTGCGTCACAATCTCTCCATTCTCGTTTCGTGAATCCCATGCAAACAAAATGCCACCATCCTTCTCCTGTCCGATCAACTTAACACTGGGAAGTATCTCGTCTGCTGCCTCACTGTACTCTGAAGGTACAAGATAGGTTTGAACAAGTTCACTGAAGTTAAACGTTTCTTTGAAGTGTAGCAACGACTCTACCCCTGTAGCTTCTTCTGTTGGCGCAGGTGCACTTTCAGCCATGTTTCTTCCTTAACCTAGCTAGACAGACAGACAGGGAGGTAGACAGACAGACAGGGAGGTAGACAGACAGACAGGGAGGTAGACAGACATGTAGACAGACAGCTAGATAAGGCTGATCTGAAGATGGAATGCATGACGCCATTAATTCTTTCTGCTATTGAAGTCTGTAAAATGCTGGGAGTACCTGGATAGTTTCGTCTTCAAGCCTCAATCATTCAGTCAATGAGTCATCCCGTCATTTGTATGTGCCATGGCTTTCGGTTTGCTCCCTGCACACGTCACATGACATCTTGGTAATCTCGTTCCCATTCTGAGCTTGGTTTTGGAACAGGAATGAAGCCGTGACATGCAGCATGCTCCGTAGAGAGGCTTGTGCGAGTGTAAGGCGCTTGCAAGCTCTCTCGGGACACTTGCGCAGCGCCTCTACAGCTGTTGGTGAGTCATGAAGATGGAAGGACCGTTTGCAAACAGCAGGATCTGTAGGACAATTAAAAATGGCGTTTCTTTAGACTGGTACTTGTATTTGAATGTGTGTTATAAACTTGGTATGTAAGTATGTGTTGTAGAATGCATACCAGACAAGCAAACACACAGAGGGTCTTACATATGATACACATATGATACACATATGATACACATGCATTGGTCGTACATGGCCAGATTCAACACATGTATGCACACACACACATGCACACACACACACATGCACACACACACATGCACACACACACACCTTGCACACATACACACGCACACACACCTTGCACACATACACACACACATGCACCTTGCACACATACACATACACACACACACACACACACCTCGCACACATACACACGCACACACACCTTGCACACACACACACGCACCTTGCACACATACGCACACACACACACACGCACACACACACGCACCTTGCACACATACACACACCTCACACACACACACACACACACGCACACACACATGCGGCAGGTGATGGAGGTTATGATTATGACCTCATTGTGATTGGAGGAGGATCAGGAGGACTGGCGTGCTCCAAGGAAGGTGTGGCTCTTGCTGGGTTTGCCTCTCTCCTACCTTCTCTCAAGTCTTGCAAGCCAGACCCACTTCCGCAAAAAAAAAAAAAAGGGAAGGGTCTGGTGAACTGCGTATACAAGCCGCTGTGTCCCGCCGTCCAATCACGTTGCAGTATCTTGTCACATGACACATTACATCACCGTTTGAGTAGCAATAATGGTCTTGAAAATGGCAACAGAGAGCTAGGACATATTTTCCGCTACTACAAGAGCTGTAAAAACACTTCGACTTATACTTCTCGGAGAGTGTGTGCACTTCGCAACAGATATTTCAAGAGTGCATTATTAATCTGGTTACGTCATCTAGCTAATTGCATTTCGGTGGGACATGGCTTGTATACGCAGTTCACCACACCCTTCCTTCTTTTGCGGAAGTGGGTCTGGCTTGCGAGACTACCTTCTCTCCTGGCTCCTCCCTACCTACCTCCCTCCCTTCCTCCCTTCCTCCTTTTCTCCCTCCTGCCTCCCCTCCCTCTTGATCAGACACCAGACTACTCTTGTGCCTTCTTTCCTTCCTTTCTTCCTGGATGGATCTTGTGTGACTTTGTTTTATTCCGCCTGCAGCTGCTTCATTTGGAAAGAGAGTGGCTGTACTGGACTTTGTGGCTCCATCACCACAAGGTGTGTGCAACGTAGCCTAGTCCCCAGTCCCCAGCCTCTCTTGTAGTCTAGCCCCCAGTCTTTCTCGTAGTCTAGTCCCCAGTCTCTCACGCAGTCTAGTCCCCAGTCTTTCTCATAGTCTAGTCCCCAGCCTCTCTTGTAGTCTAGTCCCCAGTCTCTCTCGTAGTCTAGTCCCCAGTCTCTCTCGTAGTCTAGTCCCCAGCCTCTCTCGTAGTCTAGTCCCCAGCCTCTCTCGTAGTCTAGTCCCCAGCCTCTCTCGTAGTCTAGTCCCCAGCCTCTCTCGTAGTCTAGTCCCCAGCCTCTCTCGTAGTCTAGTCCCCAGCCTCTCTCGTAGTCTAGTCCCCAGTCTCTCTCGTAGTCTAGTCCCCAGTCTCTCTCGTAGTCTAGTCCCCAGTCCCTCTCGTAGTCTAGTCCCCAGTCTCTCTTGTAGTCTAGTCCCCAGTCTCTCTCGTAGTCTAGTCCCCAGTCTCTCTTGTAGTCTAGTCCCCAGTCTCTCTCGTAGTCTAGTCCCCAGCCTCTCTCGTAGTCTAGTCCCCAGTCTCTCTCGTAGTCTAGTCCCCAGTCTCTCTCGTAGTCTAGTCCCCAGTCCCTCTCGTAGTCTAGTCCCCAGTCTCTCTTGTAGTCTAGTCCCCAGCCTCTCTCGTAGTCTAGTCCCGAGTCTCTCTCGTAGTCTAGTCCCCAGTCTCTCTCGCAGTCTAGTCCGCAGCTTCTCTCGTAGTCTAGCCCCCAGTCTCTCTCGTAGTCTAGTCACCAGTCTCTCTCGTAGTCTAGTCCCCAGTCTCTCTCGTAGTCTAGTCCCCAGTCCCTCTCGTAGTCTAGTCCCTAGTCTCTCTTGTAGTCTAGTCCCCAGTCTCTCTCGTAGTCTAGCCCCCAGTCTCTCTCGTAGTCTAGTCACCAGTCTCTCTCGTAGTCTAGTCCCCAGCTTCTCTCGTAGTCTAGCCCCCAGTCTCTCTCGTAGTCTAGTCACCAGTCTCTCTCGTAGTCTAGTCCCCAGCTTCTCTCGTAGTCTAGCCCCCAGTCTCTCTCGTAGTCTAGTCACCAGTCTTTCTCGTAGTCTAGCCCCCAGTCCCTCTCGTAGTCTAGCCCCCAGTCCCTCTCGTAGTCTAGTCCCCAGTCTCTCTCACAGTCTAGTCCCCAGTCTCTCTCATAGTCTAGTCCCCAGTCTCTCTCGTAGTCTAGCCCCCAGTCTCTCTCGTAGTCTAGTCACCAGTCTCTCTCGTAGTCTAGTCCCCAGTCTCTCTCGTAGTCTAGTCCCCAGTCCCTCTCGTAGTCTAGTCCCTAGTCTCTCTTGTAGTCTAGTCCCCAGTCTCTCTCGTAGTCTAGCCCCCAGTCTCTCTCGTAGTCTAGTCACCAGTCTCTCTCGTAGTCTAGTCCCCAGCTTCTCTCGTAGTCTAGCCCCCAGTCTCTCTCGTAGTCTAGTCACCAGTCTCTCTCGTAGTCTAGTCCCCAGCTTCTCTCGTAGTCTAGCCCCCAGTCTCTCTCGTAGTCTAGTCACCAGTCTTTCTCGTAGTCTAGCCCCCAGTCCCTCTCGTAGTCTAGCCCCCAGTCCCTCTCGTAGTCTAGTCCCCAGTCTCTCTCACAGTATAGTCCCCAGTCTCTCTCATAGTCTAGTCCCCAGTCTCTCTCGTAGTCTAGCCCCCAGTCCCTCTCGTAGTCTAGCCCCCAGTCTCTCTCGTAGTCTAGTCCCCAGTCTCTCTCACAGTCTAGTCCCCAGCCTCTCTCGTAGTCTAGTCCCCAGTCTCTCTCGTAGTCTAGTCCCCAGCCTCCCCCCACAAAATATGTAACCTCATCCTCGCTTTCTTTCAATGTTTTTTTGCTTGTGACAAAAACTGGGTGAATGTTAACTTGGTGGGGGGACCTACGAAGTGACCGTATATTGAAGGCAGACCCTATTCTATCTCAACTTACACTTGCTGCGTACTTATCTGAGCAATGAATGTGATTGGTTGTTGCTTGGCATTTCAGGTACTCATTGGGGTCTTGGTGGAACGTGTGTGAATGTTGGTTGCATTCCAAAGAAGCTGATGCACCAGGCATCCCTGTTTGGCCAGGCGACCACCGTGAGTAGTTGCCGAGGTAGTAGCGTAGATGAACCTCAAGAGCGCGTGATGACGTCATTTTTATTGCGGGATGAAAATGACGTCATCATGCGCTCTTGATGAGCCTTGATAGAGCTCTGATACTAGAATGAACACTCAATTATTGGGAGCTGAATAAGACCATGTAATTATCACCACAGTACAAAGCAATACCGAAAATTATCACGAGTTTGTTGCCGTCTGTATTGTTACGAGTGCACAGCACGAGTAACAATGCCAACGGCAACAAACGAGTGATGTTTTTTCCGGTATAGCTTGGTACTATGGTGATAATGATTTTATCATACGAACCTTCGATTTCATTGCACATTCAGACGCAGCGCACGTGACTTGTAGTACCTGATACGGATTCTCACGTGACTTCTAGTACTGATACGGATTGTCGCGTGACTTGTAGTAAAAAATATGGCTTTTTATAAACTGTGTGCAGCTGCAAGGCTTCCCCATTGACTCCCATACATTAGCGTGAGTTAGACGTATGATAAAATGATTTTATCATGCGAACCTTTGATTTCATTGCACGTTCAGACGCAGCGCACGTGACTTGTAGTACCTGATACGGATTCTCGCATGACTTGTAGTACTGATATGGATTGTCGTGTGACTTGTAGTAAAAAAATATGGCTTTTTATAAACTGTGTGCAGCTGCAAGGCTTCCCCATTGACTCCCATACATTAGCGTGAGTTAGACGTATGATAAAATGATTTTATCATGCGAACCTTTGATTTCATTGCACGTTCGGACGCAGCGCTCATGACGTAGCAGTACTGATACGGATTCTCACGTGACTTCTAGTAAAAAATACGGCTTTTTATAAACTGCGTGGCAAGGCTTCTCCATTGACTCCCATACATTCGTGTGAGTTAGACGTATGATAAAGGAATGAACGCTGCTGAATAAGATTACTCGAGTATGCCAACTACATACATGTATCATACTCACACATTTCGTAATAACATTTTTGCCTAAAGAAACTAACCTCGTTCCCAGGCCTTCCCACTGTCCAGTTTTTGATTGCTTGCAGTATGCAAAAATGGAGGGGGAAGGCCTGGTCCATTTTATCACATGAATGACGTCAGTGTTTACCTAGATAGGGGTCCCGATCAAAGAACGCATTTCATGCACTCATTCTTCGTTTTGAACAAGGAGTGGTAATTTTTTTCGCTTTGCAAACGTTCGAAACTCCAGTGCTTGGGGCAGAAACTACAAGATAAGGCCTCAAGCTCGTTCTTTCGATGCGTTCTTTCAATGGGGGATCCCTCCCCCCTCTGTCTACCTAGGTAAACACTGACGTCATTCACATGGTAAAATGGACCAGGCCTTCCCCCTCTGTTTTTGCACACTGCAAGCGATCAAAAAACTGGATGGTGGGAAGGCCTGGGAACGAGGCTATAAAGAAACCTCCTAATATGAGAGTTGATAATGGTGTGCTTGTTATTGTGTTCCAGGATGCTCGATTCTATGGATGGGAGGTGCCAGACTCAATACCTCATTCCTGGTGCGTGAGTGGGTTTCAGACAATGGAAAGCTTGGCCATTGCAGCTGTTTCAGGTTTTACTGTTAATATATAGCAAATGATGAATGATTGTGGAAAGAGTCTGGTTGTTACCTAGCAACAAATGGTGAAATGAAGGCACCTCGTTGATGAAGATATGTATTTTAGTGTGACACATCTGAGTGGTTTAGCTGAAATGCAACTAGTAGTCTTGTACCAGCTCACATAAGGAAAATGGTCAGGTGACACAAGCCTGAATCATGGGTACGAGGTTACCTCCGTGAGGGAGATCCTGGGTACAAGGTTGCCTCCGTGAGGGAGAGCCTGGGTACGAGGTTACCTCCGTGAGGGAGAGCCTGGGCGCGAGGTTACCTCTGTGAGGGAGATCCTGAGTATGAGGTTACCTCCGTGAAGGAAGATCCTGGGTATGAGGCTAGGTGGGAGGTGGGGTGACGTTCAGCCAAGTTATGGCTGCCATGTTGCCCATGGTCCTCCCGACAGCAACACCGGCTTTGTTTGAGCGGGCTAGCATAAAGATACCTAGCACGTACAGTTAGGGCACGGACATTTGACTTTTAGTCTTGTACGTACCTAAGTGGTGGTGTGAAAATGGTTGTTCTTGCTCTACCTGTTTCCAGGGAGACATTGGTGGCAGCTGTGCAGAACCACATCAAGTCACTCAACTGGGGTCACCGGGTACAGCTGAAAGAGAAGTGTGTGTGATTGTGTGTGTGTGTGTGTGTGTGTGTGTGCATGTGCATCGTTCATGTGAGTGTTTTTTTTTGGCCATCAGAAATGTGGACTACTACAACGCCCACGGGTCATTCTTGGATCCGCACACGATTGAAGCACTCTCCAAGGAAGGAAACAAGGTGTGTCACATGACCACTTGGACGCACAAAATGTTTTCGATTTTTTAATTTTACCTCCCTTCTCCCTCCCTCCCTCTCCTCCCTCCCTCTCCTCCCTCCCTCTCCTCCCTCCCTCTTCCTCCATCGATCCTCTCTTTCCCTCCCTCCCTCCCTCCCTCCCTCTTTTTCCTCCTTCGATCCTTCTCTTTCCCTCCCTCCCTCTCCTCCCTCCCTCTTCTTCCTCCTTTTATCCTTCTCTTCCCTCCCTACCTCTTTTGTTCTCTCCCTTCCTCTCTGTTTTCCTTCATTCCTCCTTCCCCCCTCCCCTCCGCCTCTCCCCTCCCTTGCTCCAGACCAAGCTGACATCAAAGTACTTCGTCTTGGCTGTAGGAGGGAGACCAAAATACCCTCACAATGTAAATACACTGTGCCAATGTATTCTGGTACTGTATAACCTCGTTCCCAGGCCTTCCCCGGTTTCTGATTGCTTGCAGTATGCAGTATGGGAATGAGGCTAGATACTGTATGCATACCTACCTCAATAAACGGCCCATTGTTGACAGTATACACATGTATATACACTATGTTTGTTGACAGTATACACATGTATATACACTATGTTTGTTGACAGTATACACATGTATATACACTATGTTTGTTGACAGTATACAAGTTATGTATTGTGTGTGTGCAGGTCTCTGGTGCCCGTGAGTATGGTATCACCAGTGACGATCTGTTCTTCCTTCAGACCCCACCTGGCAAAACGTGAGTAGGACGGAGAATTTCTTCCTCTCCTCTCCCTCCTTCATTTCTCTTTCCCTCCCTCCTCATCTCCTCCTCTTCTCCTTCCCTTCTCTCTTCTCCTCCACCTCCTCCTCCCCATCTTTCCTTTTCCCTTTATGTCACTCTCCTCCTCCCCTTCTCCAGCTGGTTTGTATTTGTATGATCCCACCTTCCCTCCCTCCCTCCCTCCCTCCCTCCCTCCCTCCCTCCCTCCCTCCCTCCCTCCCTCCCTCCCTCCCTCCCTCCCTCCCTCCCTCCCCTTCCTTTCCTTCCTCCCTGGTCCATACAGGCTAGTCATTGGAGCTAGCTGTATCCTCTAATAATTGAAGCTCAAGTACATTTGTGAGCATATAGGCCCACGATAATATGTGTGATCCTTGACCGGTTGTGTGGTCAGATGTGGCGCTGGAATGTGCTGGGTTTCTGGCTAGTCTGGGGTTCCCAACGTCACTCATGATCAGATCAAGACCTCTCAAGGCGTTCGATCAGGTACCTCTCCTCTCCCTCTTCTCCTTATCCCTCTCCTCTCCCTCTTCTCCTTATCCCTCCCTTCTTCCCTCACTCCTTCATTCCTCTCTGGGTCCCTCCCTTCCTCCCCCCCTTCCCCTCTCTCCTTCCTCCTCCCCTCCTCCTCCCCTCTCTAAATCCCCCTCCTTCCCTCTCCTTCCTCCTCCCTTCTCTGAGTCCCTCCCTCCTTCCCTCCATCCCTCCTCCCTCCCCCTCTTTCCTTCCTCCTTCCCTTCCCTCCCCTCCCCCTCCCCCTCTCTCCTCTGTCCCTCCCCTCTAGCTCCCTCCCCTCCCTCCCTTCCTCTTCTCCTTGTCCCTTCACATTTTAATGCACATCTTTTTTGTCGCATGTACAAATAGACCTAGGGCTACAGCCATTGTCAACGTATATTTCCTCCCTTCCTTCCTCTTTCCCTCCTTCCTCTTTCCCTCCCCCCCCCCCCTCCCTCCCACACCCACACCCTCACAGGAGATGGCTTTACTGGTATTACAGAACCTCAAACGTCATGGTGTGCGTGTACTGTGGAAGTGTGAGCCTGGTGCAGTGGAGAGGGTGGGGGGTGGGAGGCTGGCAGTTACATGGCATGATACAGACCAGCAGCGAAACTGTAAGGTTTGTCGAAGTTCTCTCTCTCTCCCTCCTCTCTCTCTCCCTCCTCTCTCTCTCTCTCTCCCTCCTCTCTCTTTCCCTCCTCTCTCCCTCCTCTCTCCCTCCTCTTTCCCTCCTCTCTCCCTCCTCTCTCCTCTCACTCCCTTCCTACCTTGATCCTCTTTGCTGTCTGTTGTTCCCTCAGTCCCCTTTCTTCTTCTTCCTTTCCTCTACTACACTCCTCCCTCTCTCTCCTCCCTCTCTCTCCTCCCTCCTCTTTTGATCCTCCTTCCTCTAGCCCTCCCTTCCTTCTCCCTTCTCTCCTTTATCAAATAAAAGGTGCTGAGATCATATGGAATATATAGTTTAAATGACATAAGAATGAATTTCGTTTCTACCCTGCAGGATGAGTGGGACACGGTACTTTTCGCAACAGGTACATATGATGTTATATTATGTCATTTTATGTCATGTGACACAGAACTGAAATTAACCCTTCTCTATTCCTTCCTTTTACTCCCCTCCTCTCCTCTCTCTCTTCTCCCTCTCTCCCTCCTCCTCTCCCCTCCTCCCTTTCTCCCATCCTCCTCTCCCCTCCTCCCTTTCTCCCATCCTCCCCTCCCCTCCTCCCTTTCTCCCATCCTCCTCTCCCCTCCTCCTCTCCCCTCCTCCTCTCCCTCCTCTCCCTTCCTCCTCCTCTCCCACCCCCCTCTCCCCTCCTCCCCTCCTCCTCTCCCCTCCTCCTCTCCCCTCCTCCTCTCCCCTCCTCTCCCCTCCTCCTCTCCCTTCCTCCTCTCCTCTCTCTCTTCTCCCCTCCTCCTCTCCCACCCATTTTCTCCCCTCCTCCTCTCCTCCTCTCCCATCCTCCTTTTTTCCCTCCTCCTCTCCTCCTCCTCTCCTCTCTCTCTTCTCCCCTCCTCCCCTCCTCCTTCTCCCCTCCTCCCCTCCTCCTCTCCCCTCCTCCCCTCCTCCTCTCCCCTCCTCCCCTCCTCCTCTCCCATCCTCCTTCTCCCTCCTCCTCTCTCTCTTCTCCCCTCCTCCTCTCCTCTCTCTCTTCTCCCCTCCTCCCACCCTCCCCTCCCCTCCCTCCCCTCCTCCCCTCCTCCCCTCCTCCCCTCCTCCCCTCCTCCCCTCCTCCCCTCCTCCCCTCCTCCCCTCCTCCCCTCCTCCCCTCCTCCCCTCCTCCCCTCCTCCCCTCCTCCCCTCCTCCCCTCCTCCCCTCCTCCCCTCCTCCCCTCCTTCCCTCCTCCCATCCTTCTCTTCCTTCCCCTCATCTTCTCCCCCCTTCTCTCAGGCAGAGAAGCTTCCACTCGCACGCTGAACCTGAACCGTGCTGGGGTGCAGATAGACGAACAGTCTGGGAAGGTGGAGGTGGATGATCATGAGGCAACTGCGGCTCCCAACATCTTTGCCATTGGTGATGTCATGAATGTGAGAACATCACCCCAGGCAATTTCCTCCATCTCCTCTCTCTCTTTCTCCATTCCCCCCTCTCTCTCTCTTTCTCCATCTCCTTTCTCCATCCCCCCCCCCCCCCCCCTCTCTCTTTCCTCATCTCCCCTCCCCTCTCTCTCTTTCTCCATCTCTCCTCTTTCTCTTTCTCCATTCCCCCCTCTCATTCCTCCATCTCCCCTCTTCCTCTTTATCATCCCCCCTCCCCTCTCTCTCTTTCTCCATCTCCTTTCTCCATCTCCCCCCCCCTCTCTCTCTCTTTTCTTAACTCCCCTCCCCTCTCTCTCTTTCTCCATCTCTCCTCTTTCTCTTTCTCCATTCCCCCTCTCATTCCTCCATCTCCCCTCTTCCTCTTTCTTTATCATCCCCCCTCCCCTCTCTCTCTTTCTCCATCCCCCTCTTCCTCTTTCTTTTCAGCCCCCCTCCCCTCTCTCTGTCTTTCTCCATCCCCCCTCTTCCTCTTTCTTTATCAGCCCCCCTCCCCTCTTTCTCTTTCTCCATCCCCATCTTCCTCTTTCTTTATCAGCCTCCCTCCCGTCTCTCTCTTTCTCTATCCCCCTCTTCCTCTTTCTTTATCAGCCCCCCTCCTGTCTCTCTCTTTCTCTATCCCCATCTTCCTCTTTCTTTATCAGCCCCCCTCCCCTCTCTCTCTTTCTCCATCTCCCCTCTCTTTCTTCCTCCATAAACCCCTCTCTCTCTGTATACGTCTAGGGTCGCTGGGAATTGACTCCAGTTGCTGTGAAGGCAGGGAAGCTGCTGGCGAGGAGGCTGTTTGGAGGAATGGAGGAGCTGATGGATTATAACCTGGTTCGTTGATTGTGAAGTGTGTGTGTGTGTGTGTGTGTGTGTGTGTGACAAATACATGTCTCTTCGCCAGTGCATATGTAGATGATTTTGTTTTAGTTCCTTTTCCCTTTTCTGTTTCTTTGCATCCTCCTTCTTTCTTCCTTTCTTCCTCGTTCCTCTCCTTTCCCCCTCTTCTCTCTCCTCCCCCCCTCTTCTCTCTCCTTCCCCCACCTTCTCCTTTCCCCCTCTTCTCTCTCCTTCCCCAATCTTCTCCTTTCCCCCTCTTCCCCTTCTTCTCTCTCCTTCTCCCTCTTATTTTTTTGCCTTCTCCCTTTAACCTGGCCCCCTGTCACTCCTACCCCTCTGCTCCCTCTCTTCAAAGGTTCCGACCACTGTATTTACTCCCTTGGAGTTTGCAGCTGTCGGTCTCTCAGAGGAGGAAGCTGAACGCTTCCACGGAGAAGAGAACGTTGAGGTACGCAAAAATATTTTTCACAACCGTTGGTGCTAAAAGTGTACCACCTATTGCAGACTACGTGATAACTTTGTAGACATAGCCCGGGGGGATATGATATGATGTAATATGTTTCTGCATCCATGTATGCTTCGTTCACCCAGGTCTATCACGCCTACTATAAACCTCTGGAGTATTTCGTTGCCAATAGAGATGCCAGCGAGTGTTACATCAAGGTATTGTAATTACATCCACTTATACTGTACTGACTGAGGGGGAGCACTCGAGATTAGAATCCTCCCCTCTCCCCCCTCCCATCCTCCCCCTCCCGCCTCCTATCCTCCCCCTTCTGCCTCCCATTCTCCCTCTCCCTCTCCCCCTTCCCATCCTCTCCTCTTCCTCCTCCCATCCTCCCTCTTTCTCCTCCCATCCCCCTCTTTCTCCTCCCATCCCCCTCTCCCCCTCCCTTCCTCTCCCTCTCCCATCCTCCCTCTCTCTCCTCCCATCCTCCCATCCTCCCCTTCCCCCTCCCATCCTCCCTCTCCCCCTTCCCATCCTCCCATCCTCCCCTTCCTCCTCCCATCCTCCCTCTCCCCCTTCCCATCCTCCCCTCTCCTCCCTCCCATCCTCCCCCTCCTCCCTCCCATCCTCCCCCTCCCACCTCCCATCCTCCCCTCTCCCCCTTCCCATCCTCCCTCTCCCACCTCCCATCCTCCCTCTCCTTAGTGATGATTTTTGAAATGCGAATTACGATTGCTTTTAGCAATGATCGAAAAAGACAGCTATAACCCAAGAGGCGTGACCCTCGAGACGCTTCTGTCTACATCACAAGGCTAGCTACCCGACTCCCTTTCTTACATAAGGTAGCCTTCCCCATCTCCCAGTCATCCCAGTGAAGCTGATGAGGCCTGGTATTGGCCAAAACATGTCCTGCGCAGTGGGTGACGTTGTATAACATTTTAGCTGCCTTTTTATAAAAGGACATGTGGTTCGTTGGTTGTTTACGTGCTACACCCACATATGTTATCATGTATGTAAGTAGCTACCCATGTCCGAACACACCACATCGCCATGGCAATGCCTGTGGTGTAAGTACTCAACCATACACCCTATTGATGTTCACTCAAGCAGAAAGGAACTTTGATGTGAAAAAGGGGTGGATTTTTTTTAAGATGAGTACTACATTACTCTTATCCCCAGGTCTTCTCCGCCTCCAGTTTTTGATCACTTGCAATTTACGACTGTTTTTGCATACTGCAAAACTGGAAGGCCTGGGAATGAGGCTGCCGTTTGTAACTGGTTTTATGTATTGTAAGCAAGCAAAAACTGGAGGTAGGGAAGGCTTGGGAATGAGGGTACAATATGTCCCCAAGAGCTTCCAGGTTGAGTGAGAAGCTTAGCTTTGATGTTAGCCTCATTCCCGGGCCTCCACTAGCCTCATTCCCAGTCTTCACCCAGCCTCATTCCCAGTCCTCCACTGGCCTCATTCCCAGTCTTCACCCAGCCTCATTCCCAGTCCTCCACTGGCCTCATTCCCAGTCTTCACCCAGCCTCATTCCCAGTCCTCCACTAGCCTCACTCCCAGTCCTTTGCTGGCCTCATTCCCAGTCCTCCACTAGTCTCATTCCCAGTCCTCCACTGGCCTCATTCCCAGTCCTTAAATTATTGTTTTTGTGTTCTTATCAGATGGTATGTACAAAGTATGGGTACCCCGGGCGAAGAGTGGTCGGATTGCACCTGACTGGTCCGAATGCTGGCGAGATGATGCAAGGATTTGCAGTGGCCATCAAGTGAGAAACTAGCTGGGGATCCAAGTGCTGGTCACTTCACACACACACACACACACACACACACACACACACACACACACACACACACACACACACACACAGGTGTGGAGCTACAAGTAGTGACATCCAGTCTGCAGTGGGCATCCACCCCACCTGTGCCGAGGAGGTAGTGAAACTCCATATCACCAAGAGGTCAGGACAAGACCCCACCGTCACTGCGTGCTGAGGATAGCTGGGTGCCTTGGGACAGCTGACAGGTGTGTGGAGTGGGGGTAGGGGATGGTTGAGATTGCGAGAATGGGAGGGTGGGAAGGGGGGGGGGGGGGGGGGGGGTAAGGTGGTGAGAGTGTGGGAGGGTGTGGGTGTGGAGGGTGCATAGAGAATGTGGGGGATGAAGGGGGGGTTCAAGCGTGAGTAGGATACCTTCCCATTGTTGTTGTTACCATGGTTACCACAGGTGGTTGCTGTAAGTATAGCCCATATTTGTGTTTCATTTGTATATGACCCCAAAACCAACCACCTGGTACACCAAATGGTGTATTACATCTGTGTTGGTTCTGGTTGAACCCGTTTGTAAGCAGATATCAATGGAATCCTGCTGATGGGAGAGAAACCATTCCAAAACCCTTGCAGCCAGTGAACGCAGGAAGCTACTAATTGGTGGTAGTAATTTGTGCTACAGTTTAACTGAATGATGTAATCATGTGGACAATTGGCGTTTCTAAGGAACCATCGTAGTTTTGTTCCTTCACACTGGCCTAGCTTGCTGTCACTTTTAGTGCTAGCACAGAAAGAGCCTAGGTTACAGGTAGCCTTGTTCCCAGGCACTTTCTCTTCCTTCTCTGTGGGCCTGGGTATGAGGCTAGCTTCATTCCCTGGCACTTTCTCTTCCTCCTCTGTGGGCCTGGGTACGAGGCTAGGTTACAAGTAGCCTTGTGCCAGGCCCTTTCTCTTCCTCCTCTGTGTGCCTGGGTACGAGGCTAGGTTACAAGTAGCCTTGTGCCAGGCCCTTTCTCTTCCTCCTCTGTGGGCCTGGGTACGAGGCTAGGTTACAAGTAGCCTTGTGCCAGGCCCTTTCTCTTCCTCCTCTGTGGGCCTGGGTACGAGGCTAGGTTACAAGTAGCCTTGTGCCAGGCCCTTTCTCTTCCTCCTCTGTGGGCCTGGGTACGAGGCTAGGTTACAAGTAGCCTTGTGCCAGGCCCTTTCTCTTCCTCCTCTGTGGGCCTGGGTACGAGGCTAGGTTACAAGTAGCCTTGTGCCAGGCCCTTTCTCTTCCTCCTCTGTGGGCCTGGGTACGAGGCTAAGTTACGGGCTATTGGAAGTGAAGTCGAATTTCTTGGGTCTATTAAGGACCAATGAGATTGCGAGATTGTAGCACTTTCCATACAGCCATAAAATTTTTGCATCTGTCCTGAGCATTTTTGGAGTGGATGTGTCACAAAATCTTTTGAACGTTGCTAGGTTACGCTAGTCACAAATTTGGCTTGAGAGAGAGAGAGAGGGGTGGAGTCTGGGCACAAGATTATACAGAGACAGGTCAGAAACCCCACTAATGACATGGCAGCCATCTTGTGTCTCAATTCCACACCCACCCACACACTGGCTAATGACCATGCAGTGGACCACCCTGCCAGACAGCCAATCTCTATGACCAGCTGTCCAAACTGAAGATAAGCTTGATTGCTGGAAACAGAGGCCTTAGAAAATATGATAACCAATGGATGCAGTGCTGAGCGTTGGTTTTTTGCACTCTATCTAGTCTCATATGCCTTGTTGCTAAGGAGTTGATCCCAAAATGTCAACTCCTCTAAAATTTCAAAGTCACAAAAGTTTTCTGAATGAAAACAAGCGCATGTACGGATGGAACTCTCAAAAACCAACCAAACTAGATGGGAATGACACCACAACAATTTCACACCATCCCTACATCTTGTGCCATTTTGCCAACTATGCTTTGTGTTTATTAGTTGTGTGCATAGCAGGGTTGTGGAAGGCAGTGGGTGGGTAGTGCTGGGTGTGTAGTGCATGTTGATGTACATGGAGAGTGTGTTATGTTGTGGGTGGCTGCAATGTGGTTGCTACTGAGCACGGCAGATATGGTCTGTCTTGAATGCAGAAACTGTGGAGTGCATGAGCAAGAAATTTTATTGCTGCTGAACATGGGTTGCTAGGGGTTCGTCCCAAAATGTCAACTCGCAAATTGTCAACTCAAAAACTTCATATTTTTACAAAATGCACTGTATTTATAAGTTATTTCACAACCTGTCAGACCGCTCCACAAACAGGAAGTTTTGATCACTATCAAGCTCACTTTCAGTGCAATAATCGCCTTGAAGGCTGGCACAATAGAATTAATGTATAAAAAAGCCTCACACAAGAGCTGAATGGTGTCTTCAAGAGGAAGCAGACTGCCACTCCATTTAAAATAAAAATCTTGCAAAGTTGACATTTTGGGAGTTGACATTTTGGGAAGTTGACAATTTGGGAGTTGACAATTTGGGAGTTGATATTTTGGGAGTTGATATTTTGGGAGTTGATATTCTGGGAGTTGACATTCTGGGAGTTGACATTCTGGGAGTTGACATCATGAGACTAATTAGCTCTTAATTGCTTAATTTTGGAATAAAGATTTTTTTTAAGTGGCTTCTCAGTTGGCTCCTGCATAAGCGAAGAGAAGATTATCTGTTACCAACTTGAGCTCAGAAAATAACTTGCCGACGTTTCGACTGAATGCTCCAGTCGTCATCAGGGTGAAAGTGAAGAAGTGTGAACAAACACTGCTATTTATAACCATGCACTGCTGAGAGATTTTGAGGTGAAATAGACGAAAGCGAAAAGGCTGGCAGTCGCCAGGAATCAAACTCAGGGCTGCCAGTACTCTACCATGGAGCAAGAGCGAGAGCGCATAAGAACGGGCGACTAGAGTAAGAGCGTGTGACTCCGTAATTTTGACCGGACTGTGGGCTTCTATTGGCGTTACACGCTGTTACTCTAGCCGCCCGTTCTTATGCGCTCTTGCACGGAGCTATGACAATATTTTCTATATGTACTGGACAGGTGGTACTGAAATGCCTCAGTCGCGCACCCGGGTGTCCTGGGTTCACCCCAGCGACTGCCGGCCTTTTCACCTCAAAACATCTGAAATCTCTTCATGCCTTGTTAACTGAGTAATGAGCTCCTAGACCCTCCATATGCCTCAACAAGAGCGCACAAGAACAGATGGCCAGAGTAAGAGCGTGTAACTCCAATAGAAGCCCATAGTCTGGTCAAAATTATTGAACCGTACTATAAATAGAACACCCTGTCAATGGCTTATGTCTACACACAACTGCGCAGTACGTGTTACTATTTTTAGTGCTGGCGGTAAATTCCGACCATTTTCAAATCTTACGGAGTTACACGCTCTTATTCAAGCCACCCGTTCTTATGCGCTCTTGGCCTCAATAATGAGGGATCGAAGAAAACCTGTTACCATGGTGATCTGAAATGGTCTGGTGAACAAAGTCAAAGTTCTCTTGTTCAAATAGAGTCTCTCTCGGCTTCCTTTCCTATGGACACATCCTCTGAGCAAGCTGCCTCTACTCGGAGGGGGGGGGGAGGGGGGGGAGGGGTAGGACAAGCTCTAAGAATCACATGAAAAAATTACATTTCATTCTTAGGTATGCGGAAAGTTCACGGGGATTTACAAAGATTAAACAAGTAAGCGCTCATAGCATCAAAGTTTGCCGGGGGACCTATGGGGATCAATGCTTGGAACACTTTTGTTCTTGGGGTAGAACATCCCTACATTGTCGGAAAGTCGGAGAAATCCCTGGATATGGGTGAGCCCACCTTCCATGCTGAGAGAACTGCATGTTACCGATTGCAGCAGCAAACCAAAGTGCATGTTTTAGCATTAGCGACACAAACCACTCTCGAAAACTGCACAAAAGTACTCAATAAGGGCTGCTTGTACGGAATCAGACAATTTCACTGATCATTGCATCATCAGATTGCTGAGTGCACGTGAGCTTGTCCTACCCCCCCCCCCCCCCCCCCCCGAGCTGCCTCCACAGCAAGAAGGTGACACGAACTTGTCATGTAAAGAGCACACACACACACACACACACACACACACACACACAAAAAAACACTAAAAATATTTGCATTCGTAATTCTAATATACTACTTTAAAGCCAAAATGTAATTCCTTTCAACGTCAAAAAGTACCTTTGAGCAAATTCTTGCTAAAGTTGCATGAAGGCTAGTGGAGGACTGGGAATGAGGCTAGTGGAGGACTGGGAATGAGGCCAGTGGAGGACTGGGAATGAGGCCAGTGGAGGACTGGGAATGAGGCTAGTGAAGGACTGGGAATGAGGCTAGTGGAAGACTGGGAATGAGGCTAATCTGTGAACGTATTCTCGAGAGTAAATGAATGCTCCTCTATAGCTGGGTCAGACACCACCTGTACTTCATGTAAAATCATTTTTTTGTAGTATAACGACATATTTGATGTTGTGAGGCACAATAGGGGAAAGTGAAAAGCCAGCTGTTGCCATGGATCTATAAAACCCAGGAACCACCAGAAAATGAAAAGCCGGCAAGCTAGTCCCCAATGCCCTACAGTACATTGTAACAACGATTAATTGCAAGTTCGCCAAGTTTAAACCTCGCCCAAGATTATCACTGAATCTAGAGTTTAGTGCTG
This sequence comes from Agelas oroides, assembly GCA_949130485.1. Taxonomy (NCBI): domain Eukaryota; kingdom Metazoa; phylum Porifera; class Demospongiae; order Agelasida; family Agelasidae; genus Agelas; species Agelas oroides. Next base: position 32,001,364 of record OX422183.1, on the reverse strand, counting down.
TGGACCCACCTGAACTAGAGTGCTTTAGACTTCAGTGGTAAGTCCCTAACGACTGGCGGCTATTGATATTTAACTAATTGGTCGCTAATGTGTTCAATTAGTTCACAAATTGGTTATTAGCTTATCTTCCTTTGTTGGAGGTTTCAAAGAAGCTTCTTTGGTGACATCTGTATGTGACGCTTATGGCTGGTCGTTCGTAGTTTTCACACGCACTTGTCTGTCTGCTGTCTAACAGGCGGAGGAGGTTGGGAGCTAGTAATTAGTGATGCACGTGAGGTAGTAATTAGTGCTACATGATGATGTAATCATACAGGCTGGCCATTGAGGCCCATAGTGAAATGTGAATCGATTTACACAATGGTGCCCTCGCTTGTTCAGAACGAAACTCACTCGGTGAATACTGCCAGGTGAGCTCTAGACCGCCCGCTATAATCCTTCGTTACAAGTGAAGCATTTGAGCGGTTCCTTGGGAATCCCCTCAGACTACTCTGTGCATTGTAAAATGCCATAGCGGTCGATCTAGAGCTCACCTGGCAGTATTCATTGAGCGAGTTTTGTTCCGAACAAGCGAGGGTGCCGTTGTGTAAATCGATTTCACATTTCACTATGGGCCTCAATGGCAGCCCGTATGATTATGTCATCACATAACACTAATTACTATCTGCGCACGCATCACTAATTACTACCTCTTGGGGCGGGGGAGGGGGATAGCCTAAGGCTCCAATGTCTGGGGGGCGGGGAAATAGCCTAAGGCTCCAATGTCTGGAGGGTGGGGGGGGGGGGTGGGGGAGGAATAGCCTCAGGCTCCAATGTCTGGGGGGTGGGGGGGGGGGGGGAATAGCCTCAGGCTCCAATGTCTGGGGGGTGGGGGGGGGGGGGGAATAGCCTCAGGCTCCTTTTTCAGTCGCATGCTGTAACCTCGTCTCAATGTCCAATTTGATTCAAAATATGGTTGCTCATGTCATAACACATTTTTGCATTCTGCAATCTGATTTGAGCTCGCAAATCAGACCCCATGTGACAAGAAAAAGTCGCTGAGAACACCATAATATGACCCATATGATACTCCTCTGTTGCACTAATTGCTACCTTGCACGTGTCACTAATTACTAGCTTCCAACCTCCTCTGTCTAAGATCGGATTCTCCATTGGTCGTCAACAGTGTCACTATGAAACTGAAACTAAATGATGAAATTTACTTTTAAAACTCAGTGCCGACTAGTTGACAAGCAAACATTGCAGTTAGCAAGCTTAGTTGCTAACTAATCGACTGGTCCTAGTTTGGTGAACGAAGTCGAATTTCTAGCCTACTACCCCAAGTGTAGTTAAGACCAGTGAGATTGTCAGATTGTTAATTTTTACATAAAATTTTTCTTAAATTTTGTATATCTACCCCATCATTTTTTCATGAATGTGTTACATATTATGAAGTTGTCTAGCCAGTGTTCCCAGACCACCCCCAGATTTTTCTCCATGGCTGCAAGATAAAATTTGGGAGTGGCTTGGAACAAGGCTGGAATTGTCTCCTAAGTGTAATTGTGCCCTAGCCCAGGAATTGTCTTTGTGTCCAGGCCATAAAAGTTTGGAGCAAAAGTCTTGGACTTATCTCGTCTCATTCTCATACCAATGTCTGGTGAACCTGGTTCCTGGTCCAGAATGTGGTATGGACCAATGAGATTGATTGATTATTGTTGCATAACACTTTTCGTGCAGCAGTTTTTTTTAGCAAGTGTGTCTCAAAGTATTTTGAGCGTTGCTAGGTTATACTCGTCTCCTAAGTGTGTACAAGAGTGCATAAGAACAGGCAGCTAGAGTAATTAAGAGCATGTAACTATGTAAAATTTAAAACCGGGTGGAATTTACCGCGAGTACTAAATATAGTAACACGTACTGCGCAGCTGTGCATAGACATAAGCCCTTGTTGCTAAGCACATGACCAGGTGTTCTATTTTTAGTATGGTTCAATAATCTTGCCCGGACTATAGGCTTCTATTGGAGTTACACGCTCTTACTCTAGCCGCCCGTTCATATGTGGTCTTGTTCTGTATTACAAGCAAGCTTGGTGTGCACTAACCCAAAAATTCGTTTATCATGTGAGAGGGAACGAAACAACAAATTATTTGCGTTCTATCACTCTTTGGGTGATGTCCACTGAGCCTCCTATTTGTTCTGCTGGTATAGAGTCGATTCAGGGCGGGGGAGGGGTAGGACAAGCTTAGAATATCACATGACGTTTAGATCACTAATTGCATTCCTGAGCCTATTAAGTAGCCTCGTTCCCAGGCTCCTCCGCTCCGGAACGTGATATTGAAGTTGTACATGCGGAGAGAGCCTGGTATTTATTCTCACATGAGAACCCTCAAAGGTAGAGAGACCTTAATTGTGCGTGGGCGTACCCGAGACTCAGAACAGGAAAAAGAGCGAAGGTAGCGGCCAACTTACTACATGTATCTAGTTATCGGGGATTGAATATCATACACACCAAGCGTTGAACGCATAGTTGGTTGAACAACGCGCAAAACGTTGCCTTTCTGTTTTAGTCCTATTTCGATTACGTCATGCTTACGTAGAAAAGATACCAGGCTCTCCACGCGTGTACATTTCGCGTTCCGGAGAGCCTGGGAACGAGGCTACCTATTAAGTGCACTAAAACTGCATCTGTCTACTTCCATGTTAAGTTTCACTTGGGGATCAATTTTCAGGTTCTATTTATCACGCTGTGTCTATTACAAGCTTCCATTGACCAACTTTCAAATTTGAAAATCTGTTCATGTGAGCTTGTCCTAATCCTAACCCTAGCCCCCCCTCACCCCCCACCAGAGTCCGTTAAACTAAAAAAATTGCTGACATCACCAGCAGGATGGAAAAATGGTAGCTAGATGCATGTGGTTAGTTACCTGGTACCATTGCTCCTCTTGCTGTTCAGGGCCCAGTGCCCCCACGTTCAGCTAAACCCTTTCTACAATCCTTTCTATCCTGAAGTCACTCAAGTGATAAAAGTTTCCAGGCCTTCTCTTCCTTCTGTACTTCAAGCAACAAAAAGCTCGGTAGGGCCTTGGAACGTATAGTACTTCGACCCGTCAATTGTTTCTGCGGGGAAGGGTAGGGTAAAAGGGTCGGGGCAGGTTTTGTTTGCGCAAGCGTTTCTGCGGTTTGTCCCTCAAAGCTTGTACTTAAGTAGTTGCTAGAACGAGGCTACTGCTGATTAGGTGATGGGTTTTAGCTCAAAATTTCTTGTCAGTAGAAAGCTGAAGAAGACAGTTATCTGATACCAACTTAACTAAAATAACTTTTGCCGACGTTTTGACTGAAAGCTCCAGTTGGAGCATTCAGTCGAAATGTCGTCAAGTTATTTTCCGAGCTCAAGTTGGTATCAGATAACGGTCTTCTTCATTTATGCAGAAACCAACTGAGAAGCCATGGAAATGTAAGAGACTACCAATTGAGGAATGGGAAGCTCAGTGGTAACCTGGAAACGAGGCTAGGCAATAGTGCTCAGGTGATTGGCTTTGAAATTTCTGGTGAATGTTGTTTCTAAGTAGACTATTAACTTAGTTCACTTCCCAGTGCAGTCAATGTGGCTCCTGGGAGGTGGAACGGCAGATAGGCTGTGGTGAGCTGTAGGCAGAACTGCGGGCAGTAAGAATCATAACTGGCTTGTGACTGTGTAAATCACTTGTAAGCTACCTCCCATTTTTAAGAGAGGCACCTTCTAGGTGTTGATTTTTGAGTGTAAAATCAAATTGGTAGCCATTGCCATAGCAACAGGCTTTCTTTTCCTGTATTGAGACATCTGGGGTATACTTTGCAGAAGCTCATTGGTCAGTTCAGGTTAACAATGACCTTGGCTACCATGTAGCTTCAGTTTCCAAGGTCTTAGTAGTTACCATGGCAACATTACATGGCCGAAAGGCTATGGAGGAAGCTGGAGGTGACGTCACCAACAGGATGGAACTAGATACATGTGTTAAGTTACACAGTACCTTTACTCTTGTGTTGTTCCGGGCCTGTGTGCACCCACGCTCAATTAACCCTTTCTGTTAAGAATGTTTAGCTGAGCGTGGGTGCACATAGGCTCGGAACAGCACAAGAGTAAAGGCACCAGGTAACTAACCACATGTATCTAGTAGCGTTTTCCATCCTGTTGATGACGTCACCAGCATAGTATCCTACATTCCTTTCTATTCAGACAACACCTGTAGGCAGCTGTGACTTAATTGGGTTAGTAAATTGCTTCCCAAGTTTCTCATGGGAGCCCCATAAAAAACCTTCAGGGTTACTTTACGCAGTTCAACTGAAAGATGGTTTAGTGCGGCACCTAACATAATTATAATTTCAGCTTTTTGGCTACATTATGTGGTAGTAGTTACCATGGCTACATTATGTGGTCGAAAGGCTATGGAGGAAGCGGGAAGTGACATCACCAGCAGGGTCGAAAAACCCTAACTAGAAACATGTGTTAAGTTACACGGTACCTTTACTCTTGTGCTGTTCCGAGCCCCAGTGCACCCACGCTCAATTAAACCCTTTCTACATTTTTTTCTACCCTGACTTCCCCTGAAACAGCTGTGACTTAATTAGATTTGTATATTGGTCCCCACGGAGACCTCATAAAAAGATTACGTTATGCAGTTCAACTGAAAGATGGTTTAGGCTGCACCTAACATAATTATGGAAAAGCCTTTGTGGCGTCACAGAAGCGATTGATCGATCGCGAAATGTATCGCTGTTTCTTGTTCTTGAAAAGCTATGAACACCAAACAAGGATCGACAGGGAGAGAGACTCCAAGCCTAAGAATGTATCACAGCTTGAACAGCATGCTATGTGGGTGAACACTAGACATGCGCACATTATGCCGGCATAATTTAAAGCACAATAGGCAACTATTAGCACTATCTCGAGCATAATAGGTAAGCGCAACACGCTTACATAATTATTTAACCTTTGAACCTAGTAAGAATTACCAAATGTGTAAAGTAACTGTAGTATTCGTATATACTGCTCACGCTAGGTACTACTAGCACGAGGATCGCAACATCTGACTCTTGCAACAGCTCATATCAGAGCTCAGGTAGTATGCCCAAGGAGGCGGAGTCCACATCTTCCGAGTCGACTGTATCATTGCTGGACCGACTCGAGGCTCCTACATGATCAGAACTGTCCCGTAAGGGCTGTGTACACATTGGACATAATGGGGAAGATAACTGAGCATAATTGGTAAGAAGCCCATAGTCCAGTCAAAATTATTGAACCATACTAAAAATAGAACAACCGGTCACGTGCTTAGCAACAATGGCTTATGTCTACACAGCATGTGCAATATATGTGTTACTATTTTTAGTACTGGCGGTAAATTCCAAATTTTACAGTTACAGGCTCTTACTCAAGCCACCCATTCTTATGCAGCTCAAACCAGGTGTCCTTAGCTTGATTCCTCAAAACGGTCAAATCTGTCTGTTTCCAATGTAATGCAAGCAAGCACCAGATTATTCTAACTAGAGTAATAAGTTTTGCTAAAGCAAAGAGAAATGCAGAATAGTTTTAACGTGGTGTTACAACTGAACCACTTCACCAGTTGATTTTTGTAGTTCCAAATTTCCACTCAGTCAAGCGTTTAATGCTGAAATTAAGGTCTATCTAGCCTCGTCCCAGCTCCTCTCACTGCCATTGCTTACAGTAAAAACAATGGATATAAGAGGCTTGGGCCTACGAGTAGAATCTGGACACTTTGTGACTAAAACAAGTTTCATGATCAGAGAAGTATCCTCGTTTTAGGGATAAATTTACATTCTGAAGATTGTTATAGGGTCCTGAATACAGGGATGTCCTTGGGAATAGAGGGGGTTCCGCTGAAATGCTGAATTGGAGTGAAATTTTCCATTTGAGAGGCTGGGGCCTACGAGTAGAATCTGGACACTTTGTGACTAAAACAAGTTTCATGATCAGAGAAGTATCCTCGTTTTAGGGATAAATTTACATTCTGAAGATCGTTATAGGGTCCTGAATACAGGGATGTCCTTGGGAATAGAGGGGGTTCCGCTGAAATGCTGAATTGGAGTGAAATTTTCCATTTGAGAGGCTGGGGCCTACGAGTAGAATCTGGACACTTTGTGACTAAAACAAGTGTCATGATTAGAGAAGTATCCTCGTTTTAGGGATAAATTTACATTATCATACGTCTAACTCATGCTAATGTGGGAGTCAATGGGGAAGCCTTGCAGCTGCGCGCAGTTTATAAAAAGCCGTATTTTTTATTTTTACTACAATTCATGCAACAATCCGTATCAGTACTACAAGTCACATGAGAATCCGTATCAGGTACTACAAGTCACGTGCGCTGCGTCTGAACATGCAATGAAATCGAAGGTTCATATGATAAAATCATTATCACCATAGTACCAAGCTATACCGGAAAAATATCACTCATTTGTTGCCGTTGGCATTGTTACTCGTGCTGTGCACTCGTAACAATACAGACGGCAACAAACTCGTGATATTTTCTGGTATAGCTTCGTACTATGGTAATATTTAGAAGGTGTTTCTGGGGTATTTAAGGTGTCCTAAATACAGAGCTATCCTTGGGAATAGAGAGGGTTCCGCTGAAATGCTGAATTGAAGTGAAATTTTCCATTTTTACTATAGAAAATGACAGCTGGCCCGAAGCACCCTGTTAACACCAACAACTGTTGCTAAGTTACTTATCTTTGTAATAACCATTTTACCCCACACACTCGAGTGAAGACGGTGTGTTAAGAGGTAGCTACACCATTTGTTTTTTGTGCTGTTTGTTCGTAGACTTCACTGTGTGTGTGTTCTCTGATGGTGGTTTCCGTCATGACAGTGGTCTTGTAAACCAGAGTTCGTGGTCAGGACCACTCGATGTTTTTGTACAAGCCACCTAGCTCACTGTCAGTCTGTTTTGTAAAACAACATTAAAATTTTGTAAAAATATTTGTCAGCTTTCACCCTGATGACGACTGGAGCATTCAGTCAAAACGTCGGCAAGTTATTTTCCGAGCTCTATTTGGTAACAGATAACCTTCTCTTCATTTATGCAGAAGCCAACTGAGAAGCCACTGAAAGTTGTTAAAATGACGATCAATAGCTAGTGTGACAAGAGCGCATAAGAATGGGCGGCTTGAGTAAGAGCGTGCAACTCCAATAGAAGCCCATAGTCCAGTCAAAATTATCGAACCGTACTAAAAATAGAACACCCGGTCACGTCCCTAGCAACAATGGCTTATGTCTACGCAGCATGCACAGTACATAGCCTCGTTCCCAGGCCTCCCCCGTTTTTACCTTCCGTTTATATTCACAATAATACACGGGAGCGGAAGACCGGCGAAACTTCTTCGCCACCGGTGTATTATTGTGAACGCGAACGTGGGAGGCCTGGGAACGAGGCTACACAGTACATGTTACTATTTTTAGTGCTGGTGGTAAATTGAGACCGGTTCGGAGTTACACGCTCTTACTCAAGCCGCCCGTTCTTATGCGCTCTTGCTAGTGACTATTGGACCAATCTCGTGTTAAATAAAGAAATTTTAGATGTTTTGATCTGGTGTGTTAGACGAAGACATTTGCAAGCAAATAGTTGGAACGATCTTTGATTGCACACAACACTATTTGCAACATTTCGGTCCTAGAGGACCTTCAGGCGTGCGACACTAGACACTTCGCTGTATACTCAAACTTTGTTCCAACTATTCGCTTGCGAATATCCTTGTCTAACGTACCGGCACAATCTTTGGCGGAGAGATCGGTTGTTCGAGACTCGGACCACCACACACCAATCTGGTGCGAAATTCATAGCTAAGAGAATGTGTGGCCAGCCAATCGTATGTCACTGCATGGAAACAAATTGACTATAAACATGTGGGAATGTTTTGGTTTTTATTAATTTCAAGTTGTTCTGGAAGTAGGTACTTATTGTTTTCTAATTGTGAAAGCTAACTTTTACAAGCCTTTCTACAAGGACAAGAGCGCATAAGAACAGGCGGCTTGAGTAAGAGCATGTAACTCTGTAAAATTTGAAACTGGTTGGAATTTACCGCCTGTACTAAAAATAGTAACGCTCACTGCGTTGCTGTGCATAAACATAAGCCATTGTTGCTAAGCATGTAACCAGGTGTTCTATTTTTGGTATGCTTCAATAATTTTGACCAGACTGTGGGCTTCTATTGGAGTTACACACTCTTACTCAAGCCGCCCGTTCTTATGTGCTCTTGCAGGGAAATGTCGCTGTATGTCACTGGCTACTGCATGGAAAGTAATTGACTATAAACATATGGAAATGTTCCTAATTTGTTAACTTTTAATTTCAAGTTGTTCTGGAAGTAGATATTTTCTAATTGGGAAAACACCTACAACAGGGAAACTGCTGCTAATGGTATCCAAACTGCCTCAAAATTCTCGATAGTATATTTTGCTGCAGTCTTATTTTTGTGTATTTTTTTTGTAGCAGTTTTTTTTTTAAGCAGAATTTGTGTAATTTATACTCCAGTATGCGTTGAGGCTGTAGCATTATAACTGACCAGACATCCCCTCTTAGCAGGCAAGGTCATTCATTGCTCCCACGAAAGCGAGATGGCTCATTAATTTTTGCAATTATGTCCTTATCCTGATAAAGATAGCCGACTCTAACGGTAATTGTAAACAGCAAACGAGATATTGCTTAATTTGGAGAGCAGTTTCCGTGCTTTGGGCAAGTATTTGTAGCGAAACAGGCTGGACGAGATGTTAGCTGTAGTTAAGGAGTGGTACGTAAATTGAAGGGGCTACCCTGTTAGAACATTTATGTTTTACGCAAGTGTTCTATGTTGATGCTGGTTGCTTTTACTATAGCACGAGCTAATCCAAACTTAAAACTGAATATGAAAATATTGTACCTTACTGTTGCAAATTGTCAAAGCAAGGAGTTCTGTTGTACCTTGCAAGACAGACCCTTGCATCCCAACACAAAAATGGAAAGGGTTTGGCTTTCCAAGACTAGTCTTCAAACTGTTTTCTTGCTACAAGCAATGAAAAGCTGGGGGGGGGGGCTGTGAATGAGGCTGACCACGCCATTTGCTCAACAGTACTAGTGCATGGTGGTGATGCTGTGCGATATGGACGAGGAGATATGCGTAGTTATGCGGAAGAAATCCGTTCGTAAGCGGGCCTTTCCAAAATACCGAAGGAAAATATTTCCTGTTCTGCGAACCTCGTTGCGCTAGCTGGTCGCACGGTCTACGTCAGGAGCTGTTGGCATCGTTGCAAGTGAACGTTCAATACGCCATCTCTACCTAAAATCTGGAGGAGACAGTGCAGCAGGTCAAGGAGAGCAAGCCGTTGGAATCTATCGTCCCGTAAAAGCATGCAGTAAGTCCGCATTGCGTGCGTGCATGCAGAATTGAATTTGCCGTACGTTAGCATTCTAGCGCGGCATGCGCGCGTCTTTTTGGCGTTTTCTGCGGCCCTTCTGCATGCATCAATGTGTTTCTTGGGTTGAATGTGTACAACTGTGTGTGTATACTCTATACTACTTGTCATTACTACGTACTACATACTCACAATTCTACTATGAACGGTTACACGCAGCTAAGCGAGGAATTGTGAATATCGTTAAAGTCGCCTACGTTATGTCAGTGCACAATGCCTACTTTTAAAAATTGGTCAAACATGTAGTAAATAGTCACTGGCAAATACAGTGTAAATTCAACGATTTGAGTGTAAATTGTTAATGATGGTGTTAACTCGGTGTTCGTCATTTGGGTGGCTACACAAATTATTCCCTGGGAAAAATGCACACTGCTACTTCTTGGGTGCAAGCACAATTAGTTATAGTTTGCAGAAAAACAGTTTTTTGTTGCGAAAGACGAGCTTTAAAGCTCAGACTATTTCTGATCTGTCACCTGGTGAATGATATACATACTCCATTACTCTTATCTGTCTGTACTGTGGTAGTGGCAGGCCATGCTCACACAGTACTCTATGAATGTTTCATTAAGTGGTCAGTTGATAGCTCTCTATACCAACCACCGAATATTATCACATGCAAAGAGGAACTTGTAGTAAGGAAAAATCTACCACAGCTATTGAATACACAACTGCCCAACACCTTTGCATGATAAAACCTTGTAGGTTTAAGCAAAGTAGCATTGACCTCAAAGCCTTCTAGCTAAGCAGCATTAAATTCTAGGTTCTGTGAGCATCTTCGGGTGAAGATTCGACGTCTTGTAAGAAGGATTTATCACAGCTTTTGAATATGCAACTACCCAGCGATTTTTTTGTATTGCTTGAGGGAGATACTGCATCTGTGCTCCTTGAGAATGCGTGTTTATTGCTTGCTTTTTTGCTCGCCTACTTTACCTGGTCTATGGGGATACACAAAAGGGGTTGTATCCTAAGGCAGATAAAGGATTTTTGCAAGGCTTCCGACTCTTGTAGGAAGCCTGGGGAGAGCAATTGTGATAATGGAATTATCCACTTAACCTGGGTAGTACATACAGCTGTGAAGGGTCCGCCAAGTACTTAGAAAGGATGTGCGTGTCATACTTGGAATGGAGGAAATGGAGTTTGGACAATGAAATTATGGACGTGGCACCTTCTTGATAAAGATGGTCCTGTAAAGGTGATACGAGTGCTAGACATTGAAAGCAAGTGTGAGCTCATCATTGGCAGTCAATTTTAGAGAGGAACATATCTGGAGTTGGGCCTCTAGCCTGTGTTGTTACAAGCAGACTTGCTTCTGCTCCTCAGCTGTGGCTTCAGTGTCTCAGTGGTAACAGCATCCGAATAGTATCCAGAAGGTCCCAGGTTCGATTTCCCGCAATGACATACTCTTGCAGTGTGTAGAAAAGTGCAAACGCCTACAATAACTTTTACAAGCCTTTCTACAAGGACAAGAGCGCATAAGAACAGGCGGCTTGAGTAAGGGCATGTAACTCTGTAAAATTTTGAAACCAGTCGGAATTTACCACCAGTACTAAAATAGTAACACATACTGCGCATGCTGTGTTGACATAAGCCATTGTTGCTAAGCATGTGACTGGTGTTCCATTTTTAGTACGTTTCAATAATTTTGACCAGACTATGAGCTTCTATTGGGGTTACACACTCTTACTCAAGCCTGTCGTTCTTATGCGCTCTTGCATGTAATAGGGGCTTTCCAAAACCCACCCACTTTTGGGGAGTACCTCTGATTGTCCTGAATTTTAGATATGACTTAGTACTCATTAGGAAGAGACTAAGTTGAAAATTTGAGCTGGATAGCATGTTTAGCTTCTGAGATCTGCACACTCAAAATTTCAGTTTTCCCATACATTTTAATAGCTAGGACCCAATCTGGCCCCAATCTCCATCTAAATATACAGGAAAGTTTCAAACTTGAAGCCCAATGAATGAAACATGGTATAAAGCTGAAATTTGCAAGTCAGTCTGCAGTCATAGAGTACTAACTATGGTAGGTAGATCAAGAAAATTTAATGGAGGGGGTGTGGTTTTGGAAAGCCCCTATATAGACACTATGCTGTACGAAAGTGATATAATTATGCTCCCTACGTATTCAATCACATGGAAGTAGCCTTGTTCCCAGGTGTTCCCAGGGTTCCAGTTCTTGATTATCATCATCCAGTTCAAACTTGTGGTCGGTCCCTGAAACTCATTCTCCTTGAGTATTCTAACTCATTTCATGGCTCGTTAACAACTATATACCATATTTCTTCGATCAGACGCTGCGGCTACTATTAATTTAGCTGCTCGTTTTGTGCGGCTGCTATTCGAGGGCGGCGTTGATTTCTTTGGAAAGCCTGCAGACATCAACGACGGCTGGATAAGGTACGTACGAGTGAGACGGTGACGGTTGCTAGACGCTGTCAGTAGTATGCGCAGCCTCTCAATCCTGCTGTCAGCCGTGGGAATGACTCGTACAACACAAACAGTCCTAGCGCTAGCGTGGTGACCGTCATCAGAAATCATTCGCACATGCCGCATTTACTAGCCGCGGCTACTATTCAAGGGTGGCGATTATTCAAGGGCGGCGTCTATTTGAAGAAATACGGTAAGTAGGAAAAGGTGAAACAGTTGTCATCCTAGCAGGACATTTAGAGACACATCTTTACTTCCAAATAAGGAAGGTATTAATGGTTGCTTAGTTACATGTACCGTTGCACACTTTGGAGGCAGCAGGGTTATTTTATTTGTGAATAGCTTAATTATGTCTACACTTTTTATGGTGGAAAAATATTTATGGTATGGTTTTACAGCTTAGTGCGTTGAGGTGAATTTGTGGAGAAAAAATTGAGCAGCATCTGCAAAGATAGTTGTAAAGACTGTAATATGGTTCCATAGCCCAAAAGCATGATCCTATGTGTGATCTCACATGATCCTACGTGTGATCTCACATGATCCTACGTGTGATCTCACATGATCCTACGTGTGATCTCACATGATCCTACGTGTGATCTCACATGATCCTACGTGTGATCTCACATGATCCTACGTGTGATCTCACATGATCCTACATCTGATCTCACATGATCCTACATGTGATCTCACATGATCCTACATCTGATCTCACATGATCCTACATGTGATCTCACATGATCCTACATGTGATCTCACATGATCACATGTGATATCGCATGGTCTTAACACAGCCTTGTTCCCAGCCCTTGCCCAGCTTTCTGTTGCTTGCAGTATGGATAAGCGGGAGAGGGCCTGGTATCTTTTCTGGGAATGGGGCTAGTCCTTGCATGTGATCTCACATGATCACATGCAAGAGTGCATGTCACATGTGATCCCACACGATTATGTGATTCAATGTATGACCCCGCACAATTGCACGGCTTGACATGTGATACCATACAATCACATAACCCAACATGCAAGTACATGTGATCCCACACGAGGACATGTGATCCCACACGATGACATGTAATCCCACACGATGACATGTGATCCCACACGCTCACATGTGATCCCACACGCTCACATGTGATCCCACACGATCACACACGATCACATGTGATCCCACACAATCACATGATCCCTCACAATCACGTGATCCCACATGATTCCCACATGATCGCATGATTCAATTTGCAAGGCCACGTGAGTTTATACAATCAGTAACTAAACATGCAAGTACATCATGTGATCTCACATGATCACAAATCATGCCTATATTATTGTAATATGTAACAGTGTGTGAGAACCGTATCATCGATGATCACATGCCTTGGTAACGTTGGTATGTAAGGTTATCTGTCTAATGGGTCACTTGTTGTCATAGTGACAGCAGATTTCACAGCTGTATTAAATTACGGGAAATTTCTTTCTCCACTTGTTATTTTAGTCCCTTTTAGGCCTCTCATATATCTAACATGGGAATGACCTTGCATGAATTTTTTTAGCTGCGTCCAAATACGTAGTTTGACTGACTTACTCGATCTCATTGTGTTCATACCAGATAAGAAGACAGCTTCTTTAAACATCTTGGGAATGGATTAAGCCATGTTTGATGTTATAGAGAGTTGTGAAGGCTGGTGGTTGTCTGGTTGTCGCAGCTCAGCGGTAGAGCACTGGTGGCTCAAGCCATGAACCCTGGGATTGATTCCTGTTATACTAAATACTTATAGAGGATTGTGAAGGCTGGTGGTTGTCTGGTTGTTGTAGCTCAGTGGTAGAGCACTGGTGGCTCAAGCCATGAACCCTGGGATTGATTCCTGTTATACTAAATACTTATAGAGGATTGTGAAGGCTGGTGGTTGTCTGGTTGTTGTAGCTCAGTGGTAGAGCACTGGTGGCTCAAGCCATGAACCCTGGGATTGATTCCTGTTATACTAAATACGTATAGAGGGCTGTGAAGGCTGGTGGTTGTCTGGTTGTCGCAGCTCAGTGGTAGAGCACTGGTAGCTCAAGCCATGAACCCTGGGTTCGATTCCTGGAAACTGCCAGCGCTTCACTTTTCTTTTTGGCCTCATGACATTAAACAGATCTGTAAGATGACTATTGGCATCCAATGATACTACATACGTACATGTATCAAGTTGCAGTAGTTCAGAGTTAGTTGACCAGCTAAGACTATTTTGTCATAGGGGTTAACTATTGGTGAATAATAGAGGCTGTCTGCATTGTCTCATTCCCAGCTGTGTCTCAGTCGTATTTCCCATACCATGTGCCCCAGCTTCATCCCCATACCATGCAACTCAGTCTCGTTCCCAGATCATGTGCCCCAGCTTCATCCCCATACCATGCAACTCAGTCTCGTTCCCAGACCATGCAACTCAGTCTCATTCCCAGACCATATACTACCATGAGATTGAGTCACATGATGTGAGAACAAATCTTAGTCACAGCTGCATACTCGGAGGAATTGTGTTTGAGTTCCATAGCTGATGAGGGTGTGGCAACCCTAGAGCCTGTAATGATCAATGGTGTCTGGAATGTAGACCAATTACAGTGAAATTAGAGCCTTTACAGGTTAACACTCAATTTCTTCTCGCATGGCAGTTTCTCACATGGTATTGTTATACAATATTGATGACTACAGCATTTTTGTCATGCCTCTCAAAGGTCACCAGAATCAGCACCATGTGCTAGCCTCGTACCCAGGCCGCGTAGGAGAAAGACAGCCTGGTATGTGCAAGCAGTCGATACCTGGCCGTCTTTCTCCTCCTTTCGCGGCCTGGGTACGAGGCTACACCATGTGCTAATTGTTTATGAGGCCACTCTGGTTGCTATGGTTGCTATGGTTACTTGGTAGCCATGGCAACCCAACAATGATGGGGGAAGGGGAGAGTTGCTATGGCTTACTGGCCTTGAGTCTCATTCCTCTCTTAGGCCTGTTTGAAGAATTGGTTAAGCTAGCTGGAAGAGAAGGTTACCAAGCATGTAATACACAAGCAACCATTTTGTCAGTGTCAGGGATTTACCTGCTTATCTGGTCATTATCCTTACCAAGAGTGCATAAGAATGGGTGGCTAGAATAAGAGCAGGTAACTCCGTAAAGTTCGGAATTTACCGCCAGTACTAAAAATAGTAACACATACTGTGCATGCTGCGTAGACATAAGCCATTGTTGCTAAGCATGTGACCGGGTGTTCTATTTTTAGTATGGTTCAATAATTTTTACCGGACTACGGGCTTCTATTGGAGTTACACGCTCTTTCTCAAGCCTCCCATTCTTATGCGCTCTTGTCTAACTGATGGTTAAATTCCAAGGTGATCAAAAGAGAATTATTACAAGCTACATAGGTGTTTGTTGTCATGTTCCCGCCAAGCTTCTTCTCGCTCGCAGAATTGTAAATTGAAAAGTGGTGTAAAGTTGGACAGCAGCTTGAGAGTGATCTAGAACCTTGTACAGGTAGTAGCCATGTTATTTGGACAGGATAGCTAGCTAACAGGTCATGTAAGAAAGTAATTTTTACAAAATTAGTCTCGTCCCCAGACCCCACCCTCTCATGAGGAAAAATGGTCTGGTGAACCAAGTCTAATTTCTTGGGCTAGCATGTGTTTTTGCGACTAGTGAAACCTAGCAACGTTCAAAACTTTTTGTGTCACTGGATGCCCTAGTAGAGAGACAAAAATTTTACTGCTGTAAGGAAGCGCTATTTAATAATTAACAATCTTGCAATCCCATTGGTCCTTACCACATTTAGCTAACAGGCCCAAGAAATTTGAATTTTTGTTTGCTAGATCGTTTCTTGCCGGGAGGCATGTGTCAGCTGGGCACGAGACCCTTACAAAATGTGCGGAGCTAAGACCTACAGAAAACATGGAGCCTTTTTTAGCATGTTTGTATGCAATAAAACTGTTGTTACAAAATATGCTGACCCAGGACATATGGAAACCATGGTAACAAGCCCTTTCTCAGCACTTTTTTAGATTGTCAATGAGACCATGTTTATGCTGTTTAGTTGCCATGTCGGCAACCATCTGTTCAACATTAATTGCAGCTCTTTGGTAATAGAGTTAAACTACCTGATTAGCATGCCTGATAGCCAGTACAGCAAGCCATAACATTCCAGCTGCTAATTCATTTTTCATAGACATGCACTGGTCATGTGCTTACTCAGCCCCGTCACATGACTAGCAAGATGAATCTACAGTACCAGCTGCTAATTCATTTTTCATAGACATGCATTGGTCATGTGCTTACTCAGCCCCGTCACATGACTAGCAAGATGAATCTACAGTACCAAAGTGCATTTCAAAGCTCTAATTTGATTGGTTGGGTTAGGGTTTATTAGGGTGTTGTTAGGGCAATGGTGCATATGTGCATATAGTTGTGTATAATATATTGACCAATAGGGTTAGAGCTTTGAAAAGTACTTCACAATACCTCAGATGAATCAAAGTTTTACCACCAAAGTTTTGTATCTTGTGGAAGACAAGGCAGGCAGTACAACCTGTGCGATGCATATAGAGGCTGGTGGTCACTGGCAGTCGTTGCTCAGAGGTAGAGCACTGATAGTCTATCAAGCCAGACCATCACTCACCCTCCAGAAAAGCGAGAGAGGGTCTAGCAGATGTTATTAGTATACATGAGATGCTGACCAATCAGATCCTACTGATTCCCAGCAACTATGTGACCTCACATGACTGTCACATGACCTCACATGACAGTCACATGACCTCACAACTGTCACATGACCTCACAACTGTCACATAACCTCACATGAACTTCCCAGCAATTATCAGCTTTTCAATTTTTTGCCTCAGTATAACAAAATCTCTTGGTTCCAGCTGAAGCAAGGTGTTCTGGACTTGATATTATGATAACTAGGCATCGGCTGGACGTGTAAACAAACCAATCAAAGTACAATTTTGCCGTCAGCCAAGACCTACCAGTCATGACCGCAGTATTTCCTACCAGTCATGTGCCCGAGAGAGAGAAATTGGACTGCCAATCGTGTGCCTGAGAGAGAGAAATTGGACTGCCAATCGTGTGCCTGAGAGAGAGAAACTGTGCGACTGTGATGATGTAGAACTGTAGGACTGGAATCTGGTTTGAGCAACAAGCTGAGCCTGTATCAATTGACATTCTCGCAGTGCACAGTAGGAAGACACTTATCCAAACTTCATATATTCACTTATCCGAACCCCCAAACAGATATTTTTTGCTCAGAGCATCTTGCCTCACGCTGGAAATAAAGGAATTTAGATGTTATGAAGCGAAAATGGAGGAAAGTGAAAAGGCCGGGAGTCGAACCCAGGACATCTCTGGCTTGAACCACCAGTGCTCTGCCGCTGAGCCACAACAGCCGGACACACTACTAAGCAGTGTTAGTTTTGCCTTTAGTAGAAAGTTGCTTATCCGAACGTGTTGGGACTGGAGGGTTTTCAGATAACTTAAATGTTCGGATAAGTGAAACAACGCTATTTGAATGCAAAACAGATCACTTGCCATTGAAAGTACACAGCAAAAAAATATATATATATAATTATGAGGTGAAAATGGTTGGTGGTTGCCATGTTTAAAGCATGGGTAAGCCCCTTGCTAGCTAGCTGCAAGCAGTGTTCCCCCCTTTGGCAAGATAACACGACCACGGTATTTCCGTTAAAAATCAAATTACACTCCACGCTAGAGAGAGTTGTATTGAATTTGAAACCTTAGCCTTGATGCACTCAGAGATAGCGGGCTGCAGTCCTCTTTGCAAAGGAAGTCTGTTTCTACTTGGTCAGATCTGGACAACAAACGATGCAATCACATCTCCCCGAGAAAAGGCATGCCTGCCCGGATGTTACATACATGGATGGTTTTCATGGGGCGTGGCTTCACTTCCAGAGGGCAAGAGTCGGGGTCCGTGTTTGGTGCAGCTGCGTGCAGCAAGGAAGAGCTACATAGATAAAGTCATCCGTTGTGCAGGACGTGTTTTGGCCAATATCAGTATGAACTCTCACATAGGCGTCAGTGAAACATAAAGCCCAGTGTTGTTTTAGTTAACTATAACTATAGCTAAACATGGGCGCTCTTTCGCGAGACTGTGGTATAGCAGAACATGTGACCGTCCCACAATAAAATCAAAGGTTGTTCTGTCACATATTTTGACCGCATCATTGAGTTGTAGGATCGCATGACCTCACATGACTGTCACACGACCTCACATGACCTCCCATAACTGTCACATGACCTCACAGACCTCACATGACTGTCACATGACCTCACATGACCTCACATGACTGTCACATGAGTCACAAGATTATTCTACCACATATTTTGACCATGTTCAAAGCGCCATATCACTGAACTTTTATCAGGGCTCAACAACGATGCCTCAGATAATCATGTGTCTACGAGGTGCATGTAAGCCTCGCCGTCAATGGACAGTGCTTTTAATTTGACAACTACAATCGAAATATGAGTAATCTTCAATTTCCACACTGTCACATATTTTTGTTATATCCTATGAAACTTTAGTTAATCAAACTACAACTAACTAAAATTACTGGACAGAGTGGATGCTATAAAGTTTTTCCACTGGTAACTATAGCTAGATTGTAGTAAAGGTTTTGGAGTTTTTTTAGTAAGGGTTTTGGAGTTTTAGTAAAGGTTTTGGAGTTTTAGTAAAGGTTTTGGAGTTTTAGTAAAGGTTTTGGAGTTTTAGTAAAAGTTTTTGAGTTTTTTAAAGGTTTTGGAGTTTTATTAAAGGTTTTGTAGTTTAGTAAAGGTTTTGGAGTTTTAGTAAAGGTTTTGGAGTTTATTAAAGGTTTTGTAGTTTTATTAAGGGTTTTGGAGTTTAGTAATTTAAACTACTAAAAACTAACTAACTCAAAGCGTAACTAATTTGAACAACATTGCAACAAGACAAGCCACATTGGGCTGAAGGGACCTCCATGTTAAAAATCAAAATTCAACTAATTGAGTCACTTGGGTTGCCCCGTTACCTGGTTGCCATGGAAACCAAACCAACTAGCCATAACAACTTAAAAAGTTTTTGTTGAATGATGTTTTCATTAGAAGGAATGTTTAGAGCATGTTGCTGTCATAATTTTATTAGTTATACAATCAAATTAAGTCTCAACACTCCATTGGCTCTTCATTAGCCTATCTGACCAATGGGAAAGCTGTTCACAGGGAAACTTTGGCAATGCTTAATGGAGCATCAACAGAATTTCACCTTTCATTGCTGCCAAAGTCAACTTGATAGATAAGTAACTCTATCAATGCCAGCCATCTTCACCACTGCTGCCAGAATTAAACACTTCACAGCACTTGAGAATTACTGCGCATACCACTGTACACTAATATTGTTTGCTTGTAAATTACAACAGTTTAAATATAGCTTATACTATACACAACTACAGTATAATTCACTTCACAGCACTTGAGAATTACCACTGTACACTAATATTGTTTACTTGTAAATTACACACAGTTTATAGTACACAAATATAGCTTATACTATACACAAATACAGTATAATTCACTTCACAGCACTTGAGAATATCACTGTGCATACCTGCTTATTTCTCAGTTGAGATAGTTAATTGGCTGGTATGCAGTTTAAGAATTACTAGTAGTTTATAGCCAGATGGCGTTGCGGGCGTGGCCACATTGGGTCGGCTACAATTCTTGCTTAGAGCAGCACCTTGCCTAAAGCTACAATCTCCGGGAATTGAACCCAGGGCTTGATCCTGGCTTGTATGAGCTACCAGTGCTCTGCCACTGAGCTATGACAACCGGACAACCACCAGCCCTAACCACGATTCTCTGCACAGGTGGCACAGGTGAAACTGAATATTTCAGTCACACACCCGGCAGCCACTTAGTATGTACTGTCTGAACTGACAGCTTCTTCATAAGCCCCCATCTAGTTTCTTTGTGAGATGGAAAATTGGGTGGGTGGGGCCTGAACCGAAAAGAATTGTGTAAGTATTGGATATGCAAGAGCGCATAAGAACGGGCGGCTAGAGTAAGAGCGTGTAACTCCAATAGAAGCCCGTAGTCCGGGCAAAATTATTGAACCGTACTAAAAATAGAACACACGGTCACGTGCGCGCTTAGCAACAATGCATAAGGGCTTATGTCAACGCAGCGTGCGCAGGGCGTGTTACTATTTTTAGTACTGACGGTAAATTCCGCCCGGTTTCGAATTTTACGTAGTTACACGCTCTTACTCTAGCCGCCCGTTCTTATGCGCTCTTGGATATGCTGAGGGTAAACAATCTATTGGAGTATATTGTGTTTATACTCGTATAGGTAGTATATCCAACTTATACCACATTGAGACAGTAAACTAAAGTTCAGTTTTGTGTAAACTATTCTGGTACAACATGTAAACTATTCTGTACATCTATTTTGTGCAAACTATTATTTTACAATTTTTACATAACTGGAGAGTATAGGACCCGTTATACTCCGCTGTTCATCCAATGAAATACTTAGAAATACTTAGAAATACTTAGAAAGTGATGTAATGTGGTGGATATGCTGAGGGTAAACAGTCTGGTAGAGTATATGTGTTTATACTTTGAGTATAGGTACTACGTATATCAAATTTATACTACATATTGAATCAGTGAACTAAAATTACAAATAGTATAAACTTGGATAGTATATTAATGTAAACTATTGAAGTTTATTGTCAACTATATAGTTTACACATGAGTGGAGTATTGTGACCCGCTTTGAGAAGAAGGTACACTTCACGTGGGTGTTCCAAAACGTTTCCACGGCAGCATGGCAAAGTTGATAAAGGCTAATAGAACATATCGAGATTTTTGTATACAGCATATTGCTCTACGATGGTCTATACTCCGCTATTCATCCAATGAAATGCTTACAAAGTGATGTAATGTGGTATAAATTAAAACAAGATGTGTCCTATAAAATGCTATCAGTGAAGTCTGAACCTAGCATTAAATATCTTTGTCCCTAGTAACAATGAAAGAAAAAACATGTTGCCATGGTGATGGCTACCATTGTAATATTATATTACAACCAGCGGTTGGGCACTCCTCCCTGCATCTATATACAGTGTTACCATGGTAACAAGCAGCACCAATAGAGATAAGACCTGCAGGCATGAGTACGTGATGGTATGTCAGAAGTGGGTTAGGTAGGAGTTTTTGTTAGGAATTCTGTTGACAGTAACAACCGGACTAGAGCAAGACCAAGCCCTTTGAAGAAAATGAAATTCATGGCATGTTTGTGTGTGTCAATGGACTGGAGGAGTGTAGGGACTTGATAAAAGAGGAATGAGGAAAGGACATAGGAGACGGAATGGCCGCTGGACCTTTGGGAAGCATATTTTCACGAAGGAACATCCCCAGGGAATCGTGTGTCAGGAATGTGCGTTTCTATCCCTAGATTAGTGTACCAATTTTTTTCAAATTTCACGGTATTTAAAGAGACAGTTGTTTCTAGGTGTGTACTTCTCACCAGTATTCCGAAGTGTCGACGCGACCACGTTTACGTATATAAATTATTGCTTGTGTGCACGTGCCAACTGCCTGCACCAATTGAAGTGTGATGTGTATACATACACACATACATACATACATACATACATACATACATATATATACAAGCTGACTACACCTATCAACCTCACGCTAAGGAACTCGGCAATAATATTTCTGACAGTCTGTCTGAAACCACTCAAACAGGCGTTTAGACAACTGTATATATGGCTCATACACGTGCATGTGACAATCACAATATAAATCTTCGTATCTTAACGAATGTCTAAAACAGTTTTATTTTGTACATTTCCAGCAATTTCTGTTTATCAGGAGTTTTTAGATTATCCTGCACACAAACAGCAAACTGAGCAAAAAATTTTTTTCTTTTAATTAGAACGTTTTACCTACTCAAAGTAAAACCAACCACTTCCCATTGTAGTCAGTATTCATGGAACCCAAATCTGTGTATCGTGCTCTAAAACTTTTAAAGTGTAAGCCAAGCATTTCTTATCTTTACAGGGTGGTACAACTGCATGCAGGGGCCATATATGAGATAGTTACTATGGATATGAAGATTTAAACTCACAGTTCGTCAGACGACTAACTCTGGAGTGTTTGTAGGAGACTCGTATCCCGATTTGTTGGATGTTGCTTAGCAACCAAATCTTGGAACTTGAATAACATGAAATGGAATGGGTGGAGGTGATAGTGGGTGTGGCAGTGGGTTGCTAGGGGTAACATCCAACAAATAAGTTACATTTCCCAGGCAGAAAAGCATTCACCCTTCGGGGTCATGCTGCTCTGTCTAGGGAATGTATGTAGCCATAGTTTTAGGCCCTTGACTTGGAGATGTATGCTCGAGACAGAATGACTGGCTTTACCACAAGGGGAAGGAAGTGTTTTTTTGCTTTGATATCCCATCACTTGGGACAAATTGGGCCTACATTCTTGTTTTGACAGCCATTTGTGACAATAAATTATAGACCTGTGAATTTAATAACAAATGTAAGTTACCCCGAATTCCATACGTGTTACTTGACTTATATTATTACCCAATTCAGTACTCAAGAAGGTATGAGTCTCTTGGGCTATGAATGATATTTTTCTAAAAGCATTCCTGTACCAATTATACCCCAAACTGTTTTGTTCTGATTCCAATTGTACAGTAGGAAGTGACTTACGCTCCACTGATCTGAAGCCCCAACCAATTACATTTATGGACGTTTGCTGTGCGTTAAATGGAAGTTGATCTGTATTGCTGGCATCATTTTTACTTATATTAATGGATAAATAAACTTCTACTATACTTCAGTAGCCATCACTATGGTAACAAGTTTTTTCTCTCGTTGTTAAAACTCGTGGAGGGTCTAGAAGCTCAATAGTCAGTTGACGAGGACAGGGATGCAATGGATACCAAGTAGGCTGTTTTATTTTTATTTTCTGTATAATAGAGCCGACCGGAGTGGACCAATCCAAAATCAAGTACTGGAAATTGTATGAATTGCACAAAAATGCAATAAAAAACGAACATACCCTGTGAACATGTGGTCAGAAATTTGAATGTTCAGCAGCTTCTGAAATGCATTTTTAAGAGTATTCCCATGTTAGGGGGGGTTAACTCAACATTTGTGGGTTAGGCCACTTTGGTTCTCAACCCTTCAACTATGATTATTGTGGCTTTGCCACTTCGTACATACGTACGTAAAAGAAAGGTCTACCATATAGAGACTTTTCACCTGCATAATCAAAACCGTACACATCCATTAGTCTCGTCCCCAAACCCCACCCTCTCACAAGGAAAAATGGTCTGGTGAACCAAGTCGAATTTCTTGGGCTAGCGCACGCTTTTGCGACATTGTAACCTAGCAACGATCAAAACATTTTTGCAGCCAACCCGCTCAAAAAAGGTACGGATACTCAAATGGAGATGAACAAAATTTTACTGTTGTAAGGGAAGTGCTACATAGTAATTACCAATCTCGCAATCTCATTGGTCATTACCACTTTTGGGTAATAAGCCCAAGAAATTTGACTTCGTTCACCAGACCGTTTCTCGCCGGGAGGTACGCGCGGGCGGGGCACGAGACTACCCATCCATATGCTAAAACTTGCACCGCCATCTTGGAGTACAGCTTTGTACATGGCAGTATATGGCGGTATCAATCAAAGACGAACTGGCCTCACAGATAAGTTTAATTTAGCTCTTTTAACTTACAGAGTGGTGGTATTTCGCCCAATTCAACACATACTAGAAGCATTCTAAGTGTCTCTTTATAGTCGCCGAGATCACCATAGAAGCTACCATCTCATTGTAATCCAGCTGTTTTCTGTTTTCTTTGGTATATTTTCGTATTCTTAAAAGTGATTACGTCATGTGAAAACCCTCTATACGTGGTTCTCAGAGGTGTGCATACTATTTACACACTGCAGCAGACACTTCATCTAGGGCTTCCCTACTATGACGTATGTTACAATAAGTTTGTTGTGTGCATACATATTTATGGTACACTACAAGACCATACGCATAGTAAACTTGCTTACTATGCAAGCACTATAGCTCATCTATACAGTGTACATGCACTGTGTCGCAGCAGTTGTAACTCTGATAGGGTAAAAAAAGTGAATCAACCAATCAATTAAACTTCCAATTATCGACTAAACTTCTTTGTTGCTATTAAAATCAGAAAAAATACGTACATACAGGCATACAGGCATGCATGGTACAACTGATTAACCAATCATTAGACTGTATTCATCATTAAGAAGATTATTTTGGAGACACAAGAATCATTAACACACATGCACTTACATCATCATCATCGTATTTCAGGCAAATTTAAACTAATTTGTAGACATCTATCTTTGAGAAGAACCAAATTTGCTTGGAATGTGAACAAAAAAACTAATTAATGTCACCTACCGTTTTCTTCCTCTTGCAGCAGCTGCTCAAATTTCAACAATTCCTAGCTACAGATCGTGCTAGTTGTTAAAAAAACTAAGCATTAGTAAAGAATGCATTCTATACCACCTGAGTACATGTATACCAGGGCTTAAACCTATATAAAATATCTATTTATTGTTATGAGCTATATATACATGAAAAATATTTTAAAAAGTATTATGTCTGATAGTTTGCAGTGACTGTATAGTCACTCGAATTGAACAGTGTAAGTATAGTTGCCAGCATATGTATTAATAAGACAGTTTCTCTATGGATACTTGGAATTGAAAAGCTCCTGGCTTGAGCAGCCAGTGTTCTACCCTTGCATTAGCTACGACCACCTGACAACCACCAGTCCTCACAGCCCTCTATATGTACCAAGAGTGCATAAGAACTGGTGGCTAGAGTAAGAGCGTGTAACTCACTAGATCAGTCTTTGTACTCATCTACTACCTTTAAGTCTAGATATTCTAGCCTTTATTTTCCTTAACTAGTTCACATGAACTACTTCTAGCCTCGTTCCCAGGCCTCCCCTGTTTTCGTTCTTCGGTTTGCGTTCAATATAATAC
Organism: Agelas oroides; assembly: GCA_949130485.1. Classification (NCBI taxonomy): domain Eukaryota; kingdom Metazoa; phylum Porifera; class Demospongiae; order Agelasida; family Agelasidae; genus Agelas; species Agelas oroides. Next base: position 31,976,463 of record OX422183.1, on the reverse strand, counting down.
ACGGAGGCGGAAGAGCGCGAAAAACGGGGTCTTCCGCCTCCGTGTATTATATTGAACGCAAACCGAAGAACGAAAACGGGGGAGGCCTGGGAACGAGGCTAACTACTTCTTCTGTTACCTCTACATTGTTGTTAACTGTTGTTCTTTTGGTTGTTGGTGTTCATTGTAACTTTGTTGTTTTGTATGTACGCAGGACGTTACTGAAGACCAGCTTATATGTAGCTGATGTAACATTCCTGAACATTTCTGAATCTGAATCTGAACTCCGTTGCTACATAAGCACGTGACCGGGTGTTCTATTTTTAGTGGTTCAATAATTTTGCTATGGGCTTCTATTGGAGTTACACGCTCTTACTCGAGCCACCCGTTCTTATGCACTCTTGAGGTACTGAATGCCTCGGTTGCACACCTGGCAACCACTCACTATATGCCATCAGAATTCTGTTTTTCCACCTTCCTCCATATTTTGCCGCATAATATCTTTATTTACAGCCGAGGTCAGCGTAGCAGAATTCATACCTTCTTGTCTGTCCTCTCCATTAATCCTTTCTTCCTCATGAAAGGCAACCAGATGCACTATGGTAAGCATATTCCAGGTAGTTCTGTAATCCGATAACCTTCAACTGCTAAGTGCTTAATGCAGCTGTATGGCCTGTCTGCCTAATTGTCTGCCGATATCCTACACCTTTTTCTGTTGTAAACATCACATGGCCGATGTAGTTGTATCCTTTCTGGCCAGGACAGAAACCCAAGCCCTTCCTCCTGACCTACTATGGCTTATTCCTAACCCTTTTTTCTTCCACCACAACCCAGTTAGGTGGGTTTCAGACTCAGGACACCTGCTTGCCAACTTTGTAATACATACCAGGGTTCAGTGTTGCCTAGGCAACAGTGCCTCAATTGTTTGAACAATTGGACATACAAAAGCTATCAATGTAAGCTGTGTGTAACCATATGGGACTGCTTGTTGAGGGTTTCTTGGGTGTACTGGCGGCTTGGTGTGTGTGTGTGTGTGTGTGTGTGTGTGTGTGTGTGTGTGTGTGTGTGTGTGTGTGTGTGTGTGTGTGTGTAAAACACACGTGTAACTGAAGCAGTTCAGTGTACTAGTAACAAATTGTACAAGTAGTGATTCAATTACCTTTTAGCATACCATGGCCAATGTGAATGTGACACACTATGTAACTAGAGACAGCGTCTCTCCTCTAACTGTGGTAATGTAAATTACAAACTCATTTTGCCGCAGATGGAAATATAACTGCAGCACCACATATAATAATAAATAATTGTGCATGAGTGCTTATCCTGGTAATCATAAGCAGAGCTCAGTGGTCAGAGTAGACAGTTTAAACCAGAGTTCAATCCCCGACAACTATATACTGCTGGTTTTTCACCTCCTCTTTTAATTAAGGTGCCGTTAATAAGTAATTACGATCCACAAAGGCGCCTTGTTCGGAGCGAAAAAAATTACTTTAGTTTGGCACAAGTAGCTGGACTGCCGTTTCTAAAGCCATCACCACAGAGCAAGAAACTAGGTGACCCTTATTGATACTACATGTTCCGAGTACATTTTTTGGGTTCTGGGGATTTCCACCAGCTATCCCAGGGTTAGAGTTTGGTACAAGTAGCTGGACTGCTTTCTAAAGCCATCACCACAGAGCAAGAAACTAGGTGACCACTACATGTTCTGAGTAAATACTGTATTCTTTTCGTTCTGGGGATTCCACCAGCTATCCCAGGGTTAGAGTTTGGTACAAGTAGCTGGACTGCTTTCTAAAGCCATCACCACAGAGCAAGAAACTAGGTGACCACTACACGTTCTGAGTAAATACTGTATTCTTTTCGTTCTGGGGATTCCACCAGCTATCCCAGGGTTAGAGTTTGGCAGCAACACTGCACTGGGAGCTGGTGTGCTCTCTCAAGCAAGCCATATCGCAGCAGTTCAGGTGTAACAAAGCTCCGAGACATTTTTAGCTTGCCAGCAATGTTTGCTATTGACTCACCAATATGATCAGGTTCTGCCACAATTTATGGGCTAGCAGCGTCTGAAAGCCTAGTTGTTTTCCTGTTTGGCTACATAGTATGTAATACAAGTCTCAAGCATTTTCTAAATCATGAACTTCATCTCCCTGACAAAAGGTCCTAGATGGTACATAGTCTTCCACTGTACAGGACCGACCAATGGCTCTTCTAAATAAGTTACTCAAGCAGCACAACTTTTCCTATTGACCTATTGAAGGAGCACAACACAAGATTGGGTATATAAGAACCCAAGTGAGTGTGTTTTCACGAACAAACCCAACTGAGAATGTTCATGGAAAAACAGCTCAAATAAGCTGAGAATCATGGAAAAACAGCTCAAATAAGCTGAGAAATATCTGCTTCTTAGAATGAAATTTGAAAAAGCCTAGTTGTTTTCCTGTTTGGCTACAAAGCCTAGTTGTTTTCCTGTTTGGCTACATAGTACGTAGTACAAGTCTCAAGCATTCTCTAAATCATGAACTTCATCTCCCTGACAAAAGGTCCTAGATGGTACATAGTCTTCCACTGTACAGGACCGACCAATGGCTCTTCTAAATAAGTTACTCAAGCAGCACAACTTTTCCTATTGACTTATTGAAGGGGCACAACACAAGAACTGTCCATTCGATTACTGCAAGCAAGAAGTACATGTACTTACCATACACCTGAATGAATCGCAGAAGCAGTGTGCATTAAACAGAGTAGTGTGGAGAGTGCAGAGAGGGTCTTAGCCTCACATTGGGTACTTCACAATACAAACTGTGCTCAAATACTTTCCTAGGGTTGCTGGCTTTATTCACCTCTGCTAATGCTTGTAGTATTTATGTAACCTCACTGTAGCAAGAGGCACAATCAATGGCCTCATCTTTTATGCAAATGTTATCAAGCCATTTTCTTTCCTTCCCACAAACACTGGCTCTCTAGCCCATATTATTGGTCAGATTCTTACAGTGTTTATAGCCTGGCTCAATTTAGACCTTGGTGGGCATATAAAAACCCAAGTGAGTGTGTTTTCACAAACAAACCCAACTGAGAATGTTTATGGACAAACAGCTCAAATAAGCCGAGAAATATCTGCTTCTTAGAATGAAATTTGACAACCTCAAGATACATAGAACCAACCGAGTATGTGTTAATGTGCAGTCGGGTTCTGTGCAAAAATTTACAGAGATGTAGTTCATTGGTTGTTTGTGATTGAACTAAAATTTTAATCAAGAAAGAAGCTCTGCTGTTTTCATCAAACGTACCTATGACCGTAAACAATCAAGGCTACTAGAGTTCATGTTTGAAGCACCAAAGCGGAACAGCTGCATACACATGTAATGGAGTAGCGCTCAAATCCTCGTATAAAAACAAACCCATTGTTAGGCTCTGGCCACTTTATCGGAAGGCACTTCGAGATGCCTTTTTTGTCTTTCCTTTACACTATCTTGCGACCGCTATCAACACCAGCTTCAGACTCCATTGTCAAATACTGTCAGTTTGTATTGTTGCCTAAAGCAACGAGTTGTAGTTTGTTTGCGACATTTTCAACTAGTACTCACATGATTTACTACTGTAGTAATTTGGTTTTCCATCTTTGTGTGCGTATGCATGCTTTACCAGGCCAAGGTTCGGACAATATTTTACCGCAAGTTTTTAATGAGTTCTGTTGCAAAGTAAGTGAGGAAGAAGGGAAAAGGGAGGGAAGGAGAAGAGAGGGAAGAGAGAGAGAAGGAAGAGATAAGGCAGAGAGATGGGTGGAATGAGAGAAAAGGGAGAGGGAGAGGGAAAAGGGCAGAAGGAAGGATGTGGGGGGAGATGGGCTAGAAGAGGGATGAAACGTCAGGCAAAAGGAAGTGGGAAGAGGCAGGAAGGGAGGGAGTGGGGGTAGCAGGAGGAGGCTTCTTCCAAGATTTTATCAGCACATGGGTACAGCGTTAATTGACATTGTAAAAATAACTGCTTTGCAACAAACAATAGTTGTGTTTTCCACAGCCGTGGAGCAACAACTGCTGCCCCATCTAGGAAATTCAACCTAGTCTGTCACTTAGCAACTCACTACCTCTACCCATTCTAGCCCTTGTTATTCACTTTCAAAGTTTTGGTTGCTAAGCAACAGACTGACAATCTCTGAGAAATATAGTTGCAATTGATGGTGAAAAGCATAGCACAGTGCTAAATGTTACCTCACTTCCTAAATTAACGAGAATGCGAGAATAGTTCACATGTCATTGCTTATTCACGCCAAAACTACAGACCAGATAGTAGAGTAGAAAGGTTTGGATTGGAAACACACATAGCTCATATTGCCCATCTGCCATCTATACAAAGAGCAAGCTAAATTGTAAGTTCACTGTGATACAGTGTGGATATTATATTTCCCTGGGTTAGTCATTCAGAGTCAAATTCCGGGTTCACCAAATGTGTTCTGCTTAATTCAATTTGTTTGTACACCTATGTTGGTCTGTTATAACAGCTACTGATTTGGGCTCATTGTCTGCTAGATAAATTGTGAAATGCATTGAACAATGTCAAGTGAGCAATTCCTGCTGATACTGGTTTTGTAGTCACATTTTGTGGTATATCTCACTATGTGCTGAGGTTGAAATCTCTGAATTCACAGTAGTAGTTCTGATCTGAAGAGGAAGGTTATCTGTTACCAACTTGAGCCGGGGAAATAACTTGGTGACGTTTCGACTGAATGCTCCAGTCGTCATCCTTTCACCCTGATGACGACTGGAACATTCAGTCAAAACGTCACTAACTTATTTTCTGAGCTCAAGTTGGTAACCTTCCTCTTCATTTATGCAGGAGCCAACTGAGAAGCCACTGAAAGTTTGTTCAGGTCTGTTTGTCCACCAATGAATGATGGTGTGTTATCAATGACATGGGTTTGGTTTGAGCACTAAATCAATTGTGAAACGTAATTGTGACCAAGTTAACACCAATTGTTGATACTGGCACTTATGTAAGGCCTCGGGAATCAGAGTGGTCTAACTAAAGACAAGAGGATTCAATTAACTATAAGAATAATAACATACATAGAAATGATAGGTAGGTACAATACCATGAAATGCCAGCTACAATCTACGTATGTCAGGTACCTTACTAGATACATGCTGCAAAATGTCAGCTACAGTCCCCAAAAAATTTCAGGTATCTTACGTAGAAACATTAGGTGCATATCCTATAGCAGGTATACGTGAAACTGTCCGCTATTGAAACATGACCTATGGCTGGAATAACACAGGAAGCTTAGTGGCCCTTTGGTGAGTTAGCCCACTACGATTCTGAACCCTTCATTTATGTACAGTGATTCACTGTTTCCCTAGTGATGATAAGCAGGAGGAAGGTATGGTGATTTAATGAGGCAAGCATAAGATGTCATTTTCATCTCATAATCTCAATTGATAAACTTTCCCCAAAGGAAATGACCCAGAACTTTTTTGGGAGGGGGGGGTTTGCTGGTCTTGCTGACTTAGTACGTAGTAGAAAAAAAAAAATAGTTAAGCCAATCAGATTGCTGAAAAAATTGATATAAGCTCTCAATGCATCAGGAGATGTCTGCCATTAACATGTATAGTTTCCAAGGCAACTATTTGCACCCAGTCTGCATGCCCCTAAGGCAGGAACAAATAGCCTAACTATAACCCATCGTGTTTTTTTTCACTGATTAGGTTATGTGTAGCAGTCCTGTGTAGAAGCACGTGTGAGCCCAGCTCTTAACAGAAGTTGTGTGATACAGATGTAGTAATGCCTTCGAAACACACGATGAAAATGTAGCTACCTTAAAACAGTGACTCCAAGTGTTGCATAAAAGCAAAATTAATAACCCATTCTGAATGAAAACAAGCACATGTATACATAGGGATGGAACCCTCAAAAACCAGCCACACAAGATGGATGACACCACAATACTTTCACACCATCCCCATATCCCACCTAGTATAGTTTTGCCTATACAACAGGTGGGGGTTAACTGTGATCTTTTCCCTCCCTGAGGGCTACAAGGGAAATTATGGCTCATAATTCCCTCTCCATGTATTTTTAGTTTACAGTCTACTACATTGTCAGACTATAGTAACAGATTTTACATCATTTTACTGTGACAGTAAATAATATTGAAGTTACTGTAAACACTTGCACATGTACAGAGGTGTTTACAGTAATAACAACAATGGACCAACATCCCTATATCCCACCTAGTATAGTTTTGCCTATACAACAGGTGGGGGTTAACTGTGATATTTTCCCTCCCTGAGGGCTAACAAAGAAGCAGCTGCCACGGCCACAATAACCAATTTACACTTATGTGTGCCCTAAGGCAATCCTGTACAGGAAGAACTAGCCCTAGTGTACCATATGTAGGAGTGTTTGGGGGTTACTGGGCGTCCTCCTTCGCATGCTGCTTGAGATTGTGGTAGCAGATAGGACATGATATTGGGACCGTAGGAACTAGTGATATGGTTCTCGTTACATGTGATTTAGACATTAAAGGGAACTGGGATACGTTGCCTGAGAGTTAAACATGGAATATGTGTGAACTAATGTATAGGGTTTCGTTATGTAGTTGTACACAATATCAGTGGATGATTTCCTTACTTGTGGTTTCCATGGAAACTGAATAGTACCCTAATGAAATATGTGTTACCATGTGACTAATGATTCTCTTATTAATGTAATTATACTTGTCTAAATATGCACAGTCCTTAGATGTTCAGACCGATATCAATGATCTTGTAAACTACCCTCTCAAAGATAGCAAGTTATCTCGGAAGTGACAATTTTCGGTTTCCAAAAATAGATATTACCTTGTAGTCATCATCTGTAGTACCGTGCTTGGAAGCTACTCCGCAACACCTACTTAAGACACTCCGACGAAGTGGGCAGGAAGTGTTTTGTCAAGTGTATTATTTATTTAAGTAGGTAGGGGATTATTTTGGAGTTGGCAGAATCCCAGAAATAACCACAGTAACAGGTTCAAAGTTCAGAGTCAGATCATGTGAGCTTTAAGTGGCTTCTCAGTTGGCATTGGCAAATTATGCTCAGCCTTTGCTCTATTATGCTATGCCAGCATTGCTGGTAAAACCGTCCTATTATGCTCAGTATTATGCCAGCTGGCTGATACTGATGGTGCTATTATAGAGCTGACTCAGCCAAGGTGTGACCGTCCTCAGTGTTCTATTCTGGAAAAACTAGACCCTCCGACAAAATTGAATTTAGTATGCAAAAAGAAGACTGACCCTGATTCTACGGGGGGCTGATGAGAAAAGCAAAGCTGGTGTACCTTCCCAGTCTGTGATTTACTTTCAATTACTTATTAACTAGGCTATTATGCCAGCATATGCTCCTATGCTAGAAGGTACCTATTATGCTTGAAATTATACCAGCATAATTCGCAAATGCCTACTAATTCAAATCATGTGAGCTTTAAGTGGCTCCTGCATAGATAAAGAAGATTATCAACTGGAGTTTGGAGGGGTTATTTTTTTTCAAACTCCAGATGGTAACAAATAACTTTTTTCATGTGAGCTATCTTGTGCTAATACCCCTACAAAAGTGTGTTGATGTTTCTCATGTTGCCCTATGGCATGTTATTTGCAAAGATAAGTAAGTATTGGTGACATTACTTGGAGAGAATCCAGGGCACAGGTCATGGGGTTGTAGTAGCTTTGGTGTTCAAGTTCAAAGGCTTGGTATTATTCTCACCTCTATCCTGTAATGATCCTTTTCAGCACGAACTACTTGATATAGGAGTTCCAAGGGTTAAGTCACTCTCATTTGCACTAAACTTCTGCTTGCCTCTGAGCGTGGGAACATTGGCACTGTTACCATGGATCGGAGGCCTGCGCACAATGTCAATCACAGTAGAAAAATCTCTACCCCCCAGCACATCAAATTTGTTCATTAACATTATTCCAACAAAAATGACCCAGACTGAGCACATGGCAACCAGCTCATTATATGTCTAAATGTTGCTAGGCGATTACATGATACTAAATGTAGAGTGTTCAGGTATTAACCTGAACAGCTTGAACCGAACTCTCACCGATCTTACGAGTTAGGCCCACGAGATCAACTCCTAATAGATCAACTTCCCACCGGGTCAACTCCCATTAAATCTTCCAACTGGGTCAACTCCCACGAGATCAATTCCCAATAGATCAACTTCCCACTGGGTCAACTCCCATTAAATCAACTTCCAACAGGGTCAACTCCCACTAAATCAACTCCCAATAGATCAACTTCCCACTGGGTCAACTCCCATTAAATCAACTTCCAACCGGGTCAACTCCCACTAAATCAACTTCCAATAGATCAACTTCCCACCGGGTCAACTCCCATTAAATCAACTTACCACCGGGTCAACTGTCATTTTGTATACCTGTAATGCTTCGTCATAAGTTATAGTAGTCGTTTCTTCCCGGGCTCTCTTCCTCATATTGCTAATCGTAGCTTCCACTTGATTGGCTGCAAGGTCTGGAGGGTGGTTATGCTCTCCCCTGGAAGACTGAAATAGTGGGAGTTAATTTTGTGAGAGTTGATCTCGTGGGAGGACATCCTTACAACGTGCAATGTGCCTGACCTCTAGAATCAAGAAAATGCTCCCATGACCCTTTCTGTTTTTAGCTACTGACACAATAGTAAGATTCTATCCATTGATAGCATAACAAATGCTTCTTCTGTGTGCAGGCATTGTCTTGCAACCCCCCTTTTCAATTTTATCTGGGTGCATCTGCAGTCACAAGACATGCAACTTTAACCTGCAGTGGCATGCCTATCAGTCTCTCAACATGCCTATCTTGCAGATGATGCTGGCAGGCACATGATGCACAGCTTGTGTGTCACAAGACTCTGGGAAGCCATACCCAATACTGCCAGTTAGGATCATTATAGTCCCCACACATTGTATATTAGCCACACAGATAAGCTTCCATCTTCCTGGTTGGCTAACCAAAACTGCACAAGGAAATGGTTGCATATGGTCGGTGTGGGTATGCCAAAATCTGTGAATATTGTTAATATTCTTATATAGTAAAGAAGCCCACATTCCAATAGTAGTATACGTAGAGTAAAGGTGTAGGTTGACAGCTAAGGTGTGAGTGCTACACAGCTACTAGTAAAGATTTTGGAGTGAGTTGTACTAGACTTTAGAGCCAGCTCCACATGAATATCCAAAACATCCACTACAATATGCATTCAAGGTATGTGATTTTCCAGATATAGTTTTATTTCTTTTGCTTGTATTTGCGGAGTTGAGTTGTGGCTATGTGTTATGCTTCAGTGATTTTGCATAGTATCTAACTAGTGAACTGTTACAGTTATATCCGTAGATGTGTAGATAGCATGCATGACCTACTTGCTACCTAGTATGCATGCGTTGTTATTGTAATCCGTATGCAACTGTGCTACGTGGAAACCTGGTCAAGTTGATGTTCATATTCAAACTTTGGTGGCAATAATTCTATTAGATTGCAATAGGCAAAAGTTTGTGAGATCTATCTGTATCATGTATGACTACGATGCGTGTACCTCTGCAAGGATGGCAGCTGTTGCTATAAAAACAAAACATGATTTTGCAGCCAGCATTTGCACGGGTTCACTAAAATACAATTAACGCCGCTAGCTACCGAGCCGTGCAGCGTGCAGTGTAACCGCTTGATAAAAGAAGAGGAGGAGAAACAGATACAATATGAGACTGTGGTGTAGGGGGAGTATATCGGGACTTTCATGCACACTCAAATGCAACAACCCAGAGATAGACCACAGGCAACCAGCGGTACTGACAGAGTTGATCATGCGTGAAAAACACCATATGTTGTTTCACTGGGAGACAGTGTGTGGGGTTCTTTATTCACGCTCAGGTTTAACCACCATGAAATCAGTAACAACTTCGTCCCGCGCTTCTGCAAAAGATTCCCTTGTGGTGGTCACATCTGAAAGATGTTGTGATATATATTGCCAGTGCTCATTTTTCCATTCCAAGCAGCTAGCCAGTAGCAGCCTCAGGACCATCTGTTGTTGACTCCCATTAAGTTCTGAACTGCTGAAATTTGAGCAAACCATCTAACAAACTAGCTTGCTAGTCTGATATTATGCAACTTCTACACTTTGTAGAAGTGGCTACGTACAGTACAGACATAGATTTTCGCTGGATAGTTGACACGTTTAAAGAAAGCGTTTTTCAACAAATGTTTTGATCAATATTGTTGTTTAGTGTAGTACCCCTAAAATCGGTGTGGTAATTACTTCATGACTCAGTGGCGACATAACGACCATTTTGTATGGACTCACTGTACAGAGTTTTAAATGCTGATAATTAACATTCTCCAAGTTAACCATTTTAGGTGCTGGAACCCTAAGGTGAATTGTCCGGGAATCTAGCTCGGTTTTAAACACATTGATAGCTCCTGCTGACCCAGTATCTGTATCAGGACTATCTTCTGTGCACTCACTGTCATTCTGAACTATAGAGTTAAACATCTAAGAATCTAGTCCGGGTGTTGGTATTATACAACTTTAGAAAAACAGCTTGATGATCACTTAGCTCCACATGAAGTACTAACCCAGTAGCACTCTTATGACCATTTTCTGTGGACTGACAATATAGTTCTAAACTGCATGCATTTATTAATAGTCTTAGAGTAACAATCTTGAAACACAACAATCACTTAGCTCCATGCTAAGTACTGACTCAGTAGCTGAATGCAACTGAGTACGTAGTTGCCAAATCATGACTGTTGAAAATAGCATTAGCTTTCTTTTAACAGTGCGCCTAAAGGCATGAGAGCTTTTACATAAAACACTTAATAATATAGTATATATATATATGTTGTGCAAGAGCACATAAGAACAGGCAGTAAGAGCGTGTAACTCCAATAGAAGCCCGTAGTCCGGTCAAAATTATTGAACCATACTAAAAATAGAACACTTGATCACGTGCTTAGCAACAATGCCTTATGTCTAAGCACAGCTGCACAGTACGTGTTACTATTTTTAGTACTTGCAGTAAATTCCGACCGGTTTCAAATTTTACGGAGTTACACGCTCTTACTCTAGCCGCCCGTTCTTATGCCCTCTTGGTTGTGTATATATATATGGGGGGAGGGGGTTGCTGTATTGGTTGTGCACTGAAAGGAAGGCAGAAGGCTTGTTATGTCCCCAAATCCCCACAGCCATATTGAATTTCCTGTCCCTTAAAGTGACAACAATGGGAAGGAAGAGTGGTCAGTGATCTTAGGAAGATGGAGCCTTGTCGGTTGGCCTTCTAAGGTGTTCTGTCCATGTTAGGCTTCTGCCGCTATCAGATTCCAGCTGTTCAGGGTCTCCTGAAACCATCAGACAAAGCCCTTCTGCAAATAGCCTGTTTGGCAACACAGCCTACTGTTATCAAGTAATTTAGCTTTCCTAGACCAATTATAATTAAGACTAACTATTGACCTAGCCATAATATAAATTAATGATTTCAGGGCTGCTTGTACTGATATTATATAATTTAGCTTTCCTAGACTAACTATATGACATAGCCATATTAAAAGAGTCATTTAATTAATGATTTAAGGCCCACTTGCATTGACTCTTTCACAGCTGTTTAGGCCATTACGCAACAGTGGTACATATTTAGAGTGATTTTAGTGGTGGAAGCCCCTTCCAAGGTATACTGATTGGTGTAGCTCTATGTACTACATTACTTTTTATAGTTCATAATTCATACCCAGACCCTTCTCCAGAGATGAAGGGGTCACATGCTACTGTAAGAGAGTTCGTTCTCACTGTGTGTGCCCCCATGGTGTGTGTGTGTGTGCGGTGTGTGTGAGGTGTGTGTGTGTGTGTGTGTGTGTGTGTGTGTGCACTGTTTACTCGGTGTGGTGTTTACGTATGGTGTTAATTCACTTACGTCTTGACCTACTAGTGCCTGCTGCCAAATGTTACCCCTGGCTACCATTAATTAGCACCCACCAGTTGAGCAACATTTGTTACCTAGGTAACAGGATATTAACAAAAAACAGAACCTCATCCACAGAAAGATAAATGACCTGCTAACAGACAAACAAACAAACCCCAAAAGAAAAGTAAGTAACAACAAGCAAAAAAGGGGGGGGGGAAAGAGTTACACACATCTATGAGTCATTTTCAGGATATTGTTTGATGTTAGTGGTCTGTGGTCAAGCGCTCGACTGCAGACCAAAGTTCAAGGTTTGTACCCCATCTTTCAGACTTCCATGTAAAGACTTCCTTCCACCATTATGGGAGCTTAGCCTTTGTGTTGAAAGGGCTAAAGGGGAAAAGTTAAAGTATTTTTACCTTTTAGACTGTTATAGGCAGAATTTTAGTCCTGTTTGACATCTATGTGTAGTAAATTCAGACACAGCTGTATAGTGAGGCCTAGCTGCTTTAATATCAAAATGTCATTAACATTGAGATCAAACCAGGAATTGAACTGGGTGTTCTAAAACAAAATCTGGCCAGATGCTCTTACCAACTGAGTCACTGGAGCTCTGGCATTAGAACAGAGGATAAAAGGCCATTTGTGTCTATAGACACAGTTGTAGCCTCGTTCCCAGGCCCTGCACAGCTTTTCGACGCTTGGCTGGGAACACAGTTAGGTTGATACTGTTGAAAGTCAATTTTGTGGCTATGGACCTGGCTACCAACCACACACACTTTGCTGTAACTGAATTACAAATATCCAATATTATGGTTTATGTGTTACCTTACAGCTGTTGATGAGGATTCAGTAGCCAGCAAGTTGGCAAGCTCAATCAACCTTGTGATTCAGCATGACCCTTTGTATAGAGATATCAAAGCTTTGGCAAAAGTTATTTGCAGGTGGTGCAATTTTTAATTTTGCTGGTGGAGCTTCAACCCACCAACAGATAAGGCTGCCTGCATGGTGGGACCTGATGTAACCTGATCCTACCTTCTGGTGTCTGTCTGTAAGATAAAAATATTAAGGCACACAAGATCAGAGCTGAGATTGGGACCACTTGATCTGTCTAGTATATACCACTTGAACAGCTGCATTTTGCCTTGCTCTATGGTAATAATTTTAGCATAATTTTAGGGACTTCCTCATATTGGGCATAGTTCTAAACAAACATCTAGCCATGTGATATGGAAAAAAGGCTGACCGTCTCGCTGACCAGGCCATTATGCTGTTATATTATACTCAAGGCCATTCTCGGACTCTCCTCACTAGCAACAGTTAATTTGCTCTCAACCACTAAACTTGCTCACCACAACACCGTCATAGTAATCTACAGTAATCCACAGTAATCTACAGTAATCCACAGTAATCCACAGTAATCCATAGTAATCTACAGTAATCCACAGTAATCCACAGTAATCTACAGTAATCCACAGTAATCCATAGTAATCTACAGTAATCCACAGTAATCTACAGTACTCCACTAATCTACAGTAATCTATATCACAGCACAATAGGAAATGGACATGCCTTGGATTTAGTTGTCAAGAATAAACTACATAATAGGGAAAATTGTGTGAATATTTAGCTAATCTCAGTCTGACTGTTGGTAAACCTGCTTTTTCAACTTTTTGGCACCAGTATGTGAGAAAACAGCAGTGATAAACATTAGCACTCCCCAGAGGAGGGAGGACGCAATCACGTGACAGCTACAATTAACATTAGCACTCCCTATTTAAGCAGTGATAAGTTTATAGTAAACCTCTCAGTCTATTCTGAGACCATAAAGTCAGTTTTATCACCACCCAACCTGGGCAGGCCACTAGAGGGGGCGAGGGGCTGCTTCTTTGTCAAGTAGGAGAGCTGCTAGATAAAAGAAAAGGAAATAAAGGTGGGGAAGGGGAGGGGAGCAGGAGAGGGAGAAGGGCCAGGGAGAGAGAGAATGAGGAGGAAATAGGAAAAGGAGGGGGAGGTAAGAAAACGCTGGGCTGAATATTCTGAAAGTGCGTACATTATTCATTATTAGTACATTAGTATGCTCTACCACTGGTTGGTAGGGTTAAAATTTGGATGCTGTTTGATAGCAGACTGTTTGCTCTGTGGTAAACACAACGTACAAGCCACGGAGTACTAATACATGACTCAACATAGTTTTTTTCATCTCTGATCTCCTTTGTTCGTCCATAAAAGGTATAGTTCTAAACTCTCTGGCTACGACAGGTTCTGTGAGCATCTTTGATTTGGGCTTCACTAGCAATCGAACCATATTCACTTTGTCCTTTTTCCAGCTGACTTCTGGTCTATTTACAAAGTGAGTGCGTGCATGAGGGACTAGAGGCTTATCTTTTCCTCAAATGAACACAATGGTTCATGAAGCTTCCCCATCAATTTGGTCACAGTTTCCTAGAGTCAGGTTGTTACTTAATTTCGGCTAAAATGTCATAGTAGTAGTAGTACGGGTTTCACCATCCACAATGACTTGGTAGTATATGGGCAGAGGAACAATGCTCTTGTGATGCAATGCTAATATTTTAGTTTCAAAGTGGATAGTACAACAATAGGGCTCACACTAGGTGAGTCACGTGGTGACATAATTTTGATGACATCATTTTGGTGACATCATTTTGGTGACATCATTTTGATGACATCATTTTGGTGACATCATTTGACTCACATTCACATGGTGGGGTCACTTTGACCCACGCAGTGATGCCATTTTGACCCGCGCAGTCGTGCCATTTTGACCCACGCAGTCGTGCCATTTTGACCCACGCAGTCGTACCATTTTGACCCACACAGTTGTGCCATTTTGACCCACGCAGTCGTACCATTTTGACCCACACAGTTGTGCCATTTTGACCCACGCAGTCGTACCATTTTGACCCACACAGTTGTGCCATTTTGACCCACATAGTCGCATCATCTTGCATGAACAAACTAGAAATGAACATTTTGGTAACTGTGATCTTGTGTCAAATTCAGGGACACACTTCTTCTGAATCATCAAATTTCTACCTTTTGAATTAAGGAGCCATTTAAAACCTCTTGCTGATTCAGACATTACAAACCAACTAGCTACATAGACTTTGTTAAAGTTTTAACTCAACTCTCCTATTTTGCTTTTTCCCTCTCTCTCATCTCCCTTCCCCTCTCCCTCCCTCTCTTCTCCTCTGTTTTTCCCTCTGTCTTCCCCCCTCTCTCTCCCTCTCCATTCCCTCACTTTCCCTTTCCCTTCCTCTCCCTCTCCCTCTCCCTCTCCCTCTCCCTCTCCCTCTCCCTCTCCCTCTCCCTCTCCCTCTCCCTCTCCCACTCCCTCTCCCTCTCCCTCTCCCTCTCCCTCTCCCTCTCCCTCTCCCTCTCCCTCTCCCTCTCCCTCTCCCTCTCCCACTCCCTCTCCCTCTCCCTCTCCCTCTCCCTCTCCCTCTCCCTCTCCCTCTCCCTCTCCCTCTCCCTCTCCCTCTCCCTCTCCCCCTACCTCCCACTTCCCCTTATGTTAACTCACAAAACCACAAACCAGCTACTGTCATCATAAACACATGTATACTGTCGGTGCACCTCTTGCCACTTCCTGTGGGTCCTTAGCCCACTACGTCCTCTTCAAGTCAAACCTCACGTCAAACCTCACGTCAAACCTCACGTCAAACCTCACGTCAAAGCAGGCTGAGGAATTATTGTTAGTTCCGATTTTCAAAGGATTCAGAGTAGAGGAGTGTGCTAGAACATGGACACTTGACATATCCTTTAAAAGATCCTGAAATATTTGTATCTGCTGGCAGGTCACCTTTTCCTAAACACTTTACTGAGTATGTTGTCTAAATTTAGGAACAGTATATAGCTACACACTGGTCAGAGCTATGGTTAGGATTGACAATGGCAATATGGTGCAAGATGAAGTACATTGCTAATGTCAGTTTTAAGCTGTGCAATGAAGTCTTGAAACCATGTATCACATCTCCAGGTGCATCGACGTCCTCTACATAGTACAGTTTAAAGCTCTGTTACCCCGTAGATCTGGAAAATTTCACCGTTAAAATAATTTTGCGATCGAGACCAACTGCAAAAATTTAACATGCGAAAAAAAACAACTTACATGGCGATGATTAATGAATAAGTGTGTGTGCTAGTCCACACTCCCCAAGGTAAATGTCCAATTTTGCTATTGCATTGGAGCAAAGCCACCTGAAATGCTCATACACTGTTTCTAATCAACTTTTTCTTCTTCCCCACCCTCTTTGCTCCCTCCTTCCCTTCTCCTCTTTCTCTCGATCTTCATCATTTCTCTTCCTTCTGTCCCCTCTGTCTCTTTCTAGGTAATGGCTAATATCTCCATTGGAGACACTGTAGTAGCAAAGTGGAATGGTGTATTCAGACCGGCAGTTGTAACTAAACTAAATGAGACAACCCTTCAAGTAAAACTGAGCGGTACAGATCAATCTCTCTCTTACTCACTTGAACGTAAACTGTGTAGCTATAGAAACAACTCCTCAGAGAATAATTCAAACTCGACAAACAGCAAAGGGGAAGTTTGTGTCATCAAAGATTGTGTCCCTGATATTGATTCTCTACAAGAAGGAACTAGCGTGTGTGCTTGTACTGCTTCAGAACCAAATTGGTTTCACTGTGGACGTATAACTGAACGTTGCAAGTCGTCAAGCAAGTTCCAGGTCACGTTTTGTTCAAAAGAGCTCAAAAGCGAAACATCGAAATTGACATCGTCTGTTTGGTGTCAGCTTGAAGAACTGAGGCTACTAGAAGGTGTGAAAGCGACAAAGTGCACTCCAGTGAAGAACACCATGTTCGGGACGGCTCTTGATTCAACTACCCACCACATGCATCATGCACTCGATAAGGGGCTACATCCACAGCAACTGGAAGAACAGGAGTCGGTTTATGAAATCGAAGTCTCTCCATTCAGACGCTCAAAACCTGTTGAACAGAAAACAAGCTCTCCCACTCCGACATACGGCCCAATGCAAGCTTTGGGGGCGCTGCCCTCTTACATGGACACACCCCCAGTCCAAATGAACCAACATAGTCCGCAGCCGATTGACTATAGTCACTTATATTATACGACCACCTCGCATCATGCACAACCCCCTCCTCTCCCACCACAACCCATCACAGCACCGCCCCACCCCCCACCCCTCACCACGGACTACTATCCCCCTTTGGCACGGGGGCCGAGAATCAAGCTCAAGGATTACAAGGGAGCCAAAAAAGGGGAGATCATCATTACCCCAGAGGGAATCAAAAAGAAGTTCAACGGGAAGCAATGGAGGAGGCTGTGTGGAGTGGAGGACTGTTGGAAAGAATCGCAAAAGTGTGGACTCTGCTCGAAACATCTGAACTCGCCAACTCCTCCGCAAATTGCAATACCTCGTAGGGTACCTGGAGGGATGAAGCGAAGTCTGTCCACTGCAGACCAGCCAGACTCCGGGAAAAAGGGGGAGGCAGACTTATACGGGGACCAGGCCAAGAGGCGAAGGGTGCAATCTCAGAGCAGTGTAATCACACGACACCCTTCTATCGATGTGTTTCCAGAAAATGCTGATGATATTGAAAGCCACAAGAGTATGAGTGGAGGTGAGAATTCTCAGGACGGAAGACGCTCCAGCGTTTGGGAGGATTTTAGCGAGTCCGAACAACTGGCTGTTTATGGTCTTGCCTCTCTCAGTAACTCAAGGAACAGCACTCCGTTCTCCCCCCTTCAATCCCCGCAGCTTGTATCGCCAACTGTCAGCAATGACGTCTTCCACTTCCACGCAAGCCCACCGAGGCTTCCAGAATTCTCTGGCCACCTACAACAGGTGACTTACCAAAGACCACAGACACAGAGGAAATCCCCGCTGCCCTCCAATGGACCTCCCCAGCTACCTAATGCCACCTCCCACCACCAAGCACAGTCTAGTTTCTCAAGCTTCGTTACTTCTTCTACGTTTGGTAACGGCAGCATGGGACAGTTTGCGTTCCACCCATCATCCATGTTTCAGATGCCTGGGATGGCGAGCTACATCAACTCGAACTCTAGTAATTCGAACGATGTCATGGCTGCAGGTGAATCAATTACTCACGCTGATACAAAGGAAGGAGAACCAGGGAAAAGTCCAACTAACTGTCAGGAGGTGAGATTGTTGTGAGCAAGTGAAATTTCTTGTGACTCAGTTTGCAAACAATTAATAGCATATGTGGCAGTCCCGTGTAGAAATCGAAGGTTATTCCGTCACATATTTCAAATGCATCGCTGCCTTCGAAGTGCCGTATCGCTGAACTTCCATTAAGGGCGGGGCTCATATGCGCTTCGTAGATTCATTAGATATTTATGCATCTACAAAGCACATATGAGCCCCGCCCTTAACGGAAGTTCAGCAATACGACGCTTCAAACACAGCGATGTGATCAAATACGCGACGGAATAACCTTCGATTTCTACACGGGACTACCACATGTGTTACTTAAGGTGACTTGATGTAGCCTCGTTCCCAAGCCTTCCTTTTTTTGATCGCGTGCAGTACGTAAGAAAACAAGCGAAGAAGGCCTGGTATTTCTTACCTCGTGATTCATGGCACAGACTTCTATGTCATCATGCCTTTTAAGTATATGCATGGTCTTACCAAGTGCATTCTGTACCAGCCACCAAGACAGGACCACATCAAGCTTACAAAACATAGATATAGAAATCCAAAGGATTGCTGAACAGACATGTGTGACCACATGTGAAGCTTGTCACTAAGCTTTATGTAGACTCAGCAATGCTCTAATTAAGTGCAGGCGGGGTTAACAACATGTTTTGTTGGAAAAGGAGGGTTCAGTTTTTGTTATGATTACCAACATGCTGTAGTCAGCGAAAACTGATAACCTAACTGCACACAAGTATAGGTTACATAGCTATCTGTGCCAAAACCAGTGCTGTAGAATGACCACAGATGCTATACATGGTCAGCATGGGAAGTTCCTTGTTCCTAAATAATATTGGTGTTGTCCGCTAGGCAAGAGCGTATATGGTATTAAACATACATTATCTCATGTGCATTTCCCTGGCCTGGCTTGGTAGAACCCCGGGTTGGTAGAACCCTGGCTTGGTAGAACCCTGGCTTGGCTTGGTAGAACCCTGGCTTGGTAGAACCCTGGCTTGGTAGAACAGTTGCCTAGCTTGGTGAACAGTTGCCTGGCTTGGTAGAACCCTGACTTGGTAGAACCCTGGCTTGGTAGAACCCTGGCTTGGTAGAACAGTTACCTGGCTTGGTAGAACCCTGACTTGGTAGAACCCTGGCTTGGTAGAACCCTGGCTTGGTAGAACAGTTACCTGGCTTGGTAGAACCCTGGCTTGGTAGAACCCTGGCTTGGCTTGGTAGAACCCTGGCTTGGTAGAACCCTGGCTTGGTAGAACCCCGGCTTGGTAGAACCCCGGCTTGGTAGAACCCCGGCTTGGTAGAACCCCGGCTTGGTAGAACCCCGGCTTGGTAGAACCCTGGCTTGGTAGAACCCTGGCTTGGTAGAACCCCGGCTTGGTAGAACCCCGGCTTGGTAGAACCCCGGCTTGGTAGAACCCTGGCTTGGTAGAACCCTGGCTTGGTAGAACCCTGGCTTGGTAGAACCCCGGCTTGGTAGAACCCCGGCTTGGTAGAACCCCGGCTTGGTAGAACCCTGGCTTGGTAGAACACTGGCCTGGCTTGAACACTGGGGCAAATCTCACGCTTTTTATGATGAGGTCTCACTCAATTGAGGCTGCTGACCTTGAGAGGTCTGCAGAACTCAGCTTGGCAAAAGTAGGTGGATGATGCAATGGATTAAACATCTGGAAGTTTCTGAACTGTACAAGTAGGATATGGCTTCTCTGCTGCCAAAAGTGCTACAGTAACTTCCATCTCAGTGACTTCATGGTTTTTGTTCTGAGTCGGTGCCAAGTGTATTTCCACTTGCAGGCTATCCCTGCACTCGCATATGTCCCCACATCCTCCCCCTTCCCACAAGACATGGGGGAGTTTGTGATCACAATAATTAAACAGCTGTACGCTTGTACTGCTATTCCACTGTTGCGTGTGTGATGTGTGTGCGTGTTTGGCATGTGAGACTGTGGCCATGTGGGAAGTGTATGTGGCAGTCCCGGGTCGAAACTGAACATTATTCTGTTACGTAGTTCGATCACGTTACTGCATTCAAAGCGCTGTAGCGCAGAACTTCCGTTAAGGGCGGGGCTCATACGCGCTGTGTAGACATGTCAGGTATTTGTGTATCTATGCAGTGTGGATGAGCCCTGCCCTTAACGGAAGTTCTGCACTACAGCGCTTTGAACGAATGCGATAACGTGATTGAAATATGCAACGGAATAATGTTTGATTTCTACTCCAGACTGCCATATATACATGTATATGTGGCAGTCCCGTGTAAATATCACAGATTATTCCGTTGCGTATTTTCAATCACATTGCTGCGTTTGAAGCACCATATTGCCGAACTTCCGTTAAGGGTGAGGCTCACATGAGCTTTGTAGATGCATAAACATCTAATGAGTCTATGAAGTGAGTATGAGACCCACTGTTAATGGAAGATACAACATTTCAAATGCGGCAATGCGATTGAAATACACGACAGAATAATGGATCTGTATAACTCATCATTTCGACTTGAGCAAATTGGAGCTGGTTTCATGTTTGGTGTCTGTTATGACTCTGCCAAACTGAAAGTGTTTGTGTGATGTCCCAAAATGTGAGTATAGTATTGTTAATAGCATTGTTGTGCATGTCTTGTGTTGACTGTATGACCAGTGGTGAGTGTCAGTCGAAAGGTCATAGGTCGGTCCCACCAGTTTGTAGTATGTGTGCAGCGATTCAAACAAGCAACGGAGTGGAACAGCTTTGGACCAACTGCTTTGGGTGCCTTTGGTCCAAGGCTGAGTTTTGACATTTCCTGTGTTATAATTTCACTCAGTGTTACTATGGTGATCACCTTGGCCTAGGCTAGCATTGGTAGGACCCAGGCTCTACTAGCCCACACTTGGGTACTTACTGGGTGACTCCATAGTAACGCAGTGGGTTGATTATAGTCATATGTTCACACACACACACACACACACACACACACACACACACACACACACACACACACACACACACACACACACACACACAGACTACCAGCATTAACTCCGTAAAACCAGTAACAGAATGTAAAACAGTCACTTACAATGAAGGTAGCAGTACTCCGACAGAGTGTGACATCCACGCCTCCACCAGCCCTGGTAGCGACATGGCCAGAGCGAACCAGCACACGCCTGACAGCGGAATAGCAATGAGCGGCTACCAATCTTCACATTCCGGCAACGACTCCCTCTCTCCGAGTGGCTTTCCAAAGAACCTTCAAGAGCAAAACGAAGTGTTTGACCAGGGACAAATTGTAGCTAGTGTCAATCTTGACATTCAAGCAGCTAAGAAGCGATCGCGATCCCTTTCAGAGTTAAACTCCACTGTGACAACGCTATCGTTTGTTCCGAACAGCACCTCCTCTCCCCCTCCTCTCATCACGGTCTCTTCAAACCCCAGGCCGACTTCATCTATCGCCACACCGTACGTTCAACGTGGGAGGATTCATTCCCAGACACAACAGAGCAGCTCGCCCCCTCAGCGAACCAGACTCTATTCCACGCCAACAGGAAGGGGAATGGTCCCTCTGAGCCATGCTCCGTCAGTTGCTGCAAGGGGCATTGGAGGGTGTATGGATGCAATAGTGGGAAAGCCCTCTCCTCCGTCAAGCTACTTACAGTTCTCCGACAGGTTTGCGTCTACGACCCAGCAGGGTATTCCATCCTACCAAATCTCCTCCTCACCCTACCTAGGCTACGGGACAGCGTATGGACCCGCTCATTTCCAATCTCCTCCCGCCTATCCTCCCTCCTACAACAGCTATACTGCCAATTCAGCGCCTCCCTATCTCACCCACTCTACCCCCGGTGGTTCCTCACTCTACCACTCAACGAGACCCTCTGTTCCTCCTCCGTACGGCGCACAATACACCGGAATAGTTCCAACACCCCCTCCCAACAAACCACTTGGATATATGTCCTACTCGACAAACGGCCATACCCATACTCCGACAACCATCCCTCTTACAAACAGCTGCTACGGAAGCTACCCCACGATCTCCAATCAAGGCTACTCCCCCTATGCCAGCTACAATCAAACCACTAGCAGCTTGACCGCAGCCAATAATCTTGGCATGCCGGTACTTGGGACTACGTCCGAAGCCACTAAAGTGCCAAAGCCGATTGCTCCCAAAACAGTTCCAAGCGTCAACAACTCGAACACTCAGGCTAACATCACTACGGACATGACTAAGATAATGGTTGGAACTCCGAGAATTGTTCGCAAGAGTTCTCGTATCGATAGCCAAAGTTCGATTGATGAAGGAGAACATGGGGGAGAGGAGGGGTCAAAGGTCGAGGATGAGGATTACGGTGAGCAGCAGCAGCTGTATACTAAAACGTGAGTGTGTGTGAGTGTGTGTGTGAGTGTGTGTGTGTGTGTGTGTGTGTGTGTGTGTGTGTGTTGTGTATGTGTGTGCGTGTGTGTGCATATGTGTGTGTACATGTGTGTTTGCATGTGAGTGTGTGTGTGTGAGTGAGTGTGTGTATGTGTGTGCATATGTGTGTGTACATGAGTGTGTGTGTGCACGTGTGTGTACATGTGTGTGTGTGTGTGTGTGTGTTTGAGTGAGTGTGTGTGTGTTGTGTGTGTGTGTGCGTGTGTGTGTGCATATGTGTGTGTACGTGTGTGTACATGTGTATGCATGTGTGTGTGTGTGTGTGTGTGTATGTGTGTGTGTGTGTGTGTGCATGTGTGTGTACATGTGTGTGTGTGCATGTGTGTGTGTGCATGTGTGTGTGTGCATGTAGTTGTGTATATAGCTACGTACATAGTATATGTATATGTAGCTATAGCTATGTATGTATGTACGTGTGCATGGGTTACGAGATAATTATATTTCTGTATATACTCACAACACCACACACTGCCACATAGTCATGGCAACCATGCCACATTATGTACATACAGCTATACCAACAAACTGGCCTCTGTTGATCTACACCATTGCCCATGTCACAACCGAGCAAAATATTCCCAATTACGTTATCCTGCTACTCAGACAGGTTGCTGTGAGTAGGCGAATGTCCTTTTGGAGTTGTGTGGGATAGCATGCAAAGTATACTCTAAACGCTCACGCAAAACCACACACCAATTCACTCACTCATTCCTTTCAGCCATACAAAATGACAACTTGATTTAGTACCCACCCACTCACTCACTCACGCACTAATCTGCTTTGCCATAGAAGCTCGTGAACTGTTTTGCTATAGGCTGGCTGCATAATTAGTTGAGGGTGCTTTAATTAGAGTGGCACTTTAGCCACTTGAGATTGTGCTCTTAAGAAAGAGGGTGCTTTAATTAGAGTGGCACTTGACTGTGTAGATCTATTTATGGGGAATGGCTCCAATATTCCAGAGGTCATGGGGGGCAGTCTGCTTGCTATGCAGCTGGTTGCAAAACTGGGACTGTACTAGGAATTAAGTGCTACAGTGAATAATTCCCTATAGCTATCATTTCGTAGGTAAGGGATAGTCTTAATCGAGCTAGGTGGGGTCTGGACACGAGACTAGGTAGGTGGTACGATTGTAAGAGCACATGCTTCTAGAGATAGCTATAGTCTCGAGCTAGCCCGGGTGGTACTTTTGTAAGTCTTAGAACACATGCTTCTATCAAGGCAAAACGTTTGCTGTACAGCTGCCTCGCATTTCCCTATGTAATTTACCCTGCCCATTTGAGATTTCGTATGATGTATTGATGCGCTTGCAACTGTACTATGTATTTGTGTGTGTGTGTGTGTGTGTGTGTGTGTGTGTGTGTGTGTGTATGTGTGTGTGTGTGTGTGTGTGTGTGTGCATATGCATGTGCGTGCGTGACCCCATACCTTATTTTGAAAGTTACCGTGACTATTTAGGATTCGTTCGTTCCATTCATGTGACCTTCCCCCATTTCAAAAGACGTACACAGTTGTGTAAAACCATATTTTATAATAACCCACCCGATCTCGTCAATACTCTCACACTATTGGCTGGAATTTACAATGTACGACTCCAGCACGGCTACAGAAACTCTATTGGAACAGCTGCTATATTTTGCTATCTAATCTCGTTGCTATTGTTACCCGTCGCCAAAAAAGTACTGTCTAGGGAATATCGTCATTACCTGGAATGTTCGCACACAAGCTTCCTCCTGAACTGGCACATTTTTAGAATATTCATAGCTCGAAAATAGTCGCAGGGCATGAGTTTAGCTTATCTAGTGCGACTCCTCCGTACGTTCTAATTACTGTATGCCTTGATAGGCATAACTGGTTTGCTTTTTGAGTTGCCATTGTTCGTCAGTCCGTCTTGGGTAAACAGGTGAGCAGGTTATTGCTATGGTAACACAACATTGTTATTTTGTCTATCCCATGATGGTCACATGGCAGTTCTTACCGTAAATGGTTGTTTGTATTGTAGGGCAAGTGGCTTGATCGTCACATGCACACACACACACACACACACACACACACACACACACACACACACATACACACACACACCACATCCCTCCCACCCTCCCACCTTCACACACTGCAGCTGCCGTAAACGATACCCAGAGGACAAATCTGTGTGGTGTCCCAACTGCCTCACAAAGAAGGGGGGCTGCCGCTTCCTAAAAAGAAAATAAGATCACTCAATCCCAGAATCACTATATTAGCATTTCACTTTTTTTTTTTGCAACAAGAAACTTTGCAAAAATATTTGGTTTGTAATTCTTTCTACCAATGTGTACCTTTAAATGTCACCTTATTCTATAGACTAATTATATTATTAACGAACCCATTCTAACAACTTATCACAAGTTTTGGCTGGTTTGCGTGTGTAAGTGTGTGTGTTGAAATTTTGTACATAGCGTAAAGATAGAGTGTGTTTTGAATTTGTAGTAATAATGTAATTTCTTAATTGGATTTGGAACAGAATTTTAATTAGTTAGTGAATTTAGTTATCTGTGTGATGAAAATTATTATTAGTTTTGGTGTGTGCTTTTATAAATCACTTTCTATTCAATTTCCTTTTCTACTATATTACATTATTATATTTAAACTGTGCATGCGCACGCTCCCTAGCGCCTGGCTGCTGATCGACCTTTTGGATAAGGCCAGCCACCTGACTGCATTTTGTGCATGAGATAGCAGTCCCCATCTCCTGGTCACCCCAGCACAGCTGATGATGCCTTGTGTTGCATGGGGCCAGGTATTGGCCGAAACACATCCTGTGCAGTGGGTGACTTTACATAACATCCAGGCCTTTTTTTTTTTAGTGACGTCATTATGTGTTCATCCATAGCAGTCCCCATCTCCCAGTCACTGAAATGTGTCCTGCGCAGTAGGTGACTTTGCATAACACCTAGGACTTTTTATTAGATAGGTGGTACATTGATTGTGCAGTCCCCATCTCCTGGTCACCCCACTGCTGATGGGGCCTGGTATTGGCCGAAACAGGGGGTGACTTTACATAACATCTAGGCCTAGAGAGATGTGGTTCATTGTGTGTTCATCCATAGCCCATCCCCATCTCCCAGTCACTGAAATGTGTCCTGCGCAGTAGCATAACACCTAGGACTTTTTATTAGATAAGTGGCTCATTGATTGTGCAGTGGTCACTCCAGTGCAGCTGATGGGGCCTGGTATTGGCCGAAACACATCCTGTGCAGTGGGTGACTTTACATAACATCTAGGCCTTTTATTTTTAGTGACGTCATTATGTGTTCATCCATAGCAGTCCCCATCTCCCAGTCACTGAAATGTGTCCTGCGCAGTAGGTGACTTTGCATAACACCTAGGACTTTTTATTAGATAGGTGGGTCATTGATTGTGCAGTCCCCATCTCCCGGTCACCCCAGTGCAGCTGATGGGGCCTGGTATTGGCCAAAACCCGTCCTGTGCAGTGGGTGACTTCGTACAGATAGTAAAGCTTTTGGCTATATATATGTGGTTTCAATAACCATTTTTGCTTTAACAAAATATATTCAAATTTAAGGAGTAGCTATATCTCATTAGCCTTAATTGCCACACCCACTTGGGTGATCACGTGATCAAGTATGACATCACTATTACCAAAAATGAACTAAAAATACATAATGCTTTGCCATTCATCTTTTATGATTGTGTTAATTTTTCTGTCCACTATCAACGTATAGCCATACATGATCGACTTACGCACGCAGATAAAAGCATTTAAAATGTGAAATATGCCATACTATAGTACATACATGTTCATCATATATTGAGTGTAGCTAAAATGATAATTTTAGTGGATATAAAATATGCCGTTGCAGTATAGTACAGTTCTTGAAAATAATAAATATTTAATCAGTGTTCATAAAACAGCAGTGCTATGAGTCCCTGCCTAGCATCTTGCTCAGTAGAAGCAGATGTCTGCGAAATGATAGTCCTCGTAATGGAGGCGGATTGGCTGGGTGAATGGGAGGGTCTGCTGTGCAACATTGGAGCTGCTGAATTCAATCTCACGCAGCATGGTGAACTGTGTGTGTGTGTGTGTGTGTGTGTGTGTGTGTGTGGTACATGTGCAAGATATGTCAGTTGTTCTACACCATATATCCAAACCAATACATAGAAAAATGGAATTTCTTCATGGAATATGCACATCTGTCCCCTTTGTACATCTGTACATGTGTCCATAGTCTCATGCTCACACAAACAATGGCAGTTACATGCTCTTTGACAATGAGCTCAGATGTTTAGTTCAGTGTGAGTGTGTGTGTGTGTGTGTGTGTGTGTGGTGTGAGTGAGTGTGTGTGTGTGTGTGTGTGTGTGTGGTGTGAGTGAGTGTGTGTGTGTGTGTGTGTGTGTATGTGTGTGTGTGTGTGTGGTACATGTGCAAGATATATATATGTCAGTTGTTCTACACCATATATCCAAACCAATACATAGAAAAATGGAATTTCTTCAATATGCACATCAATGCCCTTTGTACATGTGTCCTATAAATAGTCTCATGCTCACACAAACAACACTGATTGCATGGCAGTAGATGGCAGTTACATGCTCTTTGACAGCGAGCTCAGATGTTTAGTTTAGAGCCAGTTCAGCTAGCTAGCAATCTTGTCTAGAACAATATGGCCAGTTCAGCTAGCTAGCAATCTTGTCTAGAACAATATGGCCAGTTCAGCTAGCTAGCAATCTTGTCTAGTACAATATGGCCAGTTCAGCTAGCTAGCAATCTTGTTTGGAACAATATGGCCAGTTCAGCTAGCTAGCAATCTTGTCTAGAACAATATGGCCAGTTCAGCTAGCTAGCAATCTTATCTAGAACAATATGGCCAGTTCAGCTAGCTAGCAATCTTGTCTAGAACAATATGGCCAGTTCAGCTAGCTAGCAATCTTGTCTAGAACAATATAGTTGCATGGCTCCTAGTGCCAAGTCAGTGAAAGGAATTATTACAAGTTGGAAAGAACGTAGAAAAGGAGAAGAGAAAAGTGACTAAATGTTGCATTACAGGAGAAACTCGATTATCCAGATATCGCCTGGATATAATCGAGCTTGTACTGTATAGCTAATTTGTACAGTATGCATTGTAATACATGGACTTGTACACTATATAATGTACTAGTATACTAACAATGTATACTGTATAATGTACTAGTATACTAACAATGCATACTGTATAATGTACTAGTATACTAACAATGCATACTGTATAATGTACTAGTATACTAACAATGCATACTATATAATGTACTAGTATACTAACAATGTACACTATATAATGTACTAGTATACTAACAATGCATACTATATAATGTACACAGTACCGTGACAGTAACTACTTACTCGGTTGCAGCTGGAGACAGCAACATCCATGCCATCGTTCTTTGCAAGGTTGATGTCAATTGACTCATCCTCATCATATGGTGTCAGTCTGAGAAGTCAAACAGGAGAAGCTGTAATGAACTAATAAGCTATTGATATATTCTCCACTTCACCCTTGTTTCTATAGTGATCGAGATGTGGTTTATAGTTTACACTGTAAACAAGGTAGTTTATTGGAAACATATTTTACAACTTCTTGTGAGTTTACAGAAAATTATAAACTATCTTGTTTGTTTACAGTGTAAACTATCTTGTATGTTTATTAATAACAACAAGGACCAATCAGGTTGGAGAATATATGCATGTTAGTCTGGGATTTATGGTTTACAATAACCACCCTTGTCCTCTGGCTCCGCCCTCGGAGTCAGATGGTTATTGACCATAAATCCCAGGCTTCCAGCTCATCAGCTGCAGTGGGGTAGTTGTGATGCATGTCCTAGTTGTGCATTGAACGGGAATTTTTATATAATATAAAAAATTATTATGTTCTTTCTGGGGGTGACAGCTTTGCATTAAAGGGGAGCTGTATGCTCAATAACTATTATCTTTTGGCAGAGCACGGCAGCATCTTCAAAATGGAAGCAGAAGAATGGATTCCTAACGTGACGACAGCTGAGAAGGGAGGTCTCGTTCCCCACACAGCACACATTATCCAGGTAAATATGGCTGTTTCCTGAGCCAAAGAATGCTCGCGGCAGTGCATTGGGTGGGTACCTGAATGGTCCATTTGCATTCCGAAATTTATAAAACCACGCCCACTAATTAGTGAAAAACTCGCCTTTGGATGCGCTCTCTTCTCCAACGTGGAATCGGATGCAGGCATGATTCAAAAGACGATAATTGCTTCATTTGCAACCTGTTGCTGTACAAGCTACAGATGCTCCTGTATTAATTACCCGTGGTTATCTTTTAAAGATCTTCTCTGAGGTGAACAGTGCATTGGGTACCTGAATGGTCCATTTGCACTGCAAGGAAGGTGGATGATCTGTGAGACATGGGTGTGGAGAAGGTGCAGGTAACCCAGCTGGGTGGTGGAGGTGGTGTTCTTCACACAGGTCCTAGGAGAGGAGAGGAGAGGAGAGGAGAGGAGAGGAGAGGAGAGGAGAGGAGAGGAGAGGAGAGGAGAGGAGAGGAGAGGAGAGGAGAGGAGAGGAGAGGAGAGACAAGCTGATGCAATGCAGCAAGTAAAAGCTGCCCACCTAGCAAAGTTCCTTTCTAACCCAAATTTTCTCAGCTACCCTTCCTTCCCCACCTTGGTACTCCATTGTCAAAGTTACAGTATGTCTTGACACTGTCGAGGGAGGATCCCAGGTTGGGGTCGATGGTGAAGGCGCCACTGGAAGCTTTGGGTTGTTCCAGCTTAATGTCCTTGCAGGATCGTGCAGGGTGTTCACTGCCAATCTTCTTGAGCTCGCTTTCCATAGCTGTGAGTTCAACGTATAAGAATTGCTGGGAAAGAGAGTGAAAGGGAAGCAGGTGTAAGGGAGAAAGCAATCAACTTGAGTGAGAGAGAGAGATGATCATGAGGGAGAGAGAAGAGAAGGGGACAAGAGAGAGAGAGAGGAGAGGACAAGGGAGAGAGGAAGAGGAGGAGACGAAGAAGAGAGAGGGAGAGGATGGAACAAGGGAGAGAGCAAAAAGGAGGGGGATGAGAAAGGGGAGGCAAACGAGAGAGGAAGAGGAGGAGAGAGAGTGATGGGAGGAAGGGGTGGAGACCCACATACCCTCTGTATCTTTCCAATGTTGAAGGTCTCATCATTCTTGCCACGATAGAACACTGGTCCCTTCACAGAGTCACCCTGGGAAGGAAGACAGTTAGTTGCTCCTTAGACATAATTATAAGACAGACTGTCAACTATTCAACTAGCTAGACTATCAACTGTTCATCCAGACAATCAGACTAGACTATCAACTGTTCATCCAGACAATCAGACTAGACTGTCAACTACCCAACTAGACAATCAGACTAGACTATCAACTACTCATCCAGACAATCAGACTAGACTGTCAACTACCCAACTAGACAATCAGACTAGACTATCAACTACCCAACTAGACAATCAGACTAGACTATCAACTACCATCAGACAGTTCTTAGATTCTAGACAATCCTTAGACATATAACTACCCTAGACTATGAGAGTAATCAACTATTCTAGACAATCAGACTGATCTTAGACCACCCACTATTCTAGATAATCCTATTGTTTCCTCTGCTAAATATCAACTCAACCCTTAGATCACCAGTCATTCTAAATCATCAAACCATCAACTATTCTAGACCACCTGACTGTCAACTATTCCAGCAAAGTGAGAGGTCTAGCAGATGTTATTAGTATTTATGAGATGCTGACCAATCAGATCCTACTGTTCAATTTAAGACAGTAGCAAAACCTTGGCTTCAGTATGTAAGACTAATACTGGTGCAGTTTTAGGGCAACAAGCTGTGAACTCTCAATTTTCTGGAGGGTGAGATAGACTGTGGTTATTCTAGACCATCCCATTGATCTTAGACAAAGCACTCTATACTGTGAGACTTGATTTTTTAGACTATCAACTAGACTTTTTCACCATCAACCATAAAAATCATCAACTATTCTCCATGACCATCCGAGTACTCTTATAAACCATCGAATCTTCTAGATCATTTTATTGGCTACATGTGTAAATATTCAACTCACAGGAGGTCCTGGTGGCCCAGCGGGACCGAGAAATCCTGGAGCACCAGGATCACCTTCCTCTCCCCCGGGTCCGGGGGAACCCTTTTCTCCCTGTGGACCATCTGGGCCTCCTGGACCCTGAGGTCCTTGGGCTCCTTTGGGTCCCTGTGTGTGTGTGTGTGTGTGTGTGTGTGTGTGTGTGTGTGTGTGTGTGTGTGTGTGTGTGTGTGTGTGTGTGTGTGTGTGTGTGTGTGTGTGTGTGTGTGTGTGTGAACCACTCCACCCATTACTCAGCAGTTCATCAGTGACCATCTGTCCCAACCGAGGGCTCCATCGCTCAGCAGTTCTGTACTTGCTGAAGGGAAACTAAGGGTTTCATGAAGGCCTTACTGTCCAAGACTAGTCAAGTATTGCAGTCTGTAACTGTGTGTTTCTTCGCAAGAAAATGGTGGCTAGGCTCTGCTTTACATGCAAGGCTTTCTGCATCCATGTACCTTAGTATTAGCCTGGTTGTGCTGTTTTGATCTGACAAGTAACCACTACAAAATGTTCCCACGTACCTCTGCTCCCTGTTGTCCCTGTGGACCCTGGTTTCCCTTGGGTCCAGGGTCTCCTGC
Organism: Agelas oroides; assembly: GCA_949130485.1. NCBI lineage: Eukaryota > Metazoa > Porifera > Demospongiae > Agelasida > Agelasidae > Agelas > Agelas oroides. The sequence continues at coordinate 31,945,305 of OX422183.1, read as the reverse complement.
CATTCCTCCTATTCCACTAAATCCATCGTCACCTTTGTGGCCAGTCAGGCCCTGTACGTGTGTGCGTGTGCGTATGATGTCATTATTGTTTCATTGTGGTCAGGGCAGGCTTGTATAGCAGCCACGCACATTTTCACACATGATCTCTCTTTCTCCCCTACCCGATCTCTCGGGATCGCTCTCCCTCTCTCTCTCTCTGTCTTTCTCTCTCTCTCTCTCTCTCTCATGCACAGACAAAAGGACAGAGGGCAAAGGGCAAAGGGAAAAGGATGTAAGGAGCTCCCTAATGGGATATGCCCCCGCAGTCAAATTAAGGCTGGGACCCCTGTGCGCTACTTCAGGGAACCCTGGGCCTAGCGCTAGACAAACTCCTAAGGGCCAAGCACTCGCAGGCACACTGACTACGCCCCTCCACTTTGGTGTGGGTACCCAAAGTCCCACCTGCACAGAACACACACACACACACACACACACACCTTGTCTCCTTGATCTCCTCTATTACCACGTATACCTGGTGGACCAGGTGGTCCCTATAAAGATAAGAGAATATATACTTAGATAAAAAAATACCAGTAAATGACAAATGTCAACTTTTACCAATAAATTACACAATTTTTCTAATCGACATGGCAACATCTACTTATAATTAGATATGACACAGTTGCGGACTTACAATTGCACCAGGTGCACCAGGCTGTCCGGCAGGACCGGGATCCCCATTTCCACCATCAGGACCAGGTCTACCACCCTCTCCAGGAGGTCCCTGAGATCCAGCATTACCCTGCAGCGAAGAAGAAGGACGAGGAGAAGAAGATGACTTGACTTTTCACAGCAAACAAAGTCCCTGGTAGGTGATACGGTTGGGATAAGACCCATCTTAGTTCTGAAGCAATCGACCAATTGATTTACAGTGGCCACGCCTCCATAGTTAGTATCAAAGAGCCCTTGATTGTCGTTGTCCAAAAGACCACCTTGATCCTTGGTCGAGTCTTTAAAAAGACTTAATTGATACATTTGATCTAGTCGCAAAACGTAACAGGCGACCAAAAGTGACCATCCCTTGTGGTACACGGCTCAGACAGACGTTCAATAATAAAAAGATGGTTCTTTGTTAGCAACTAAAAGTGGAAAAGTTTTTCAAAATTTCGACTGAATGCATCGGTCATCATCTGGGTAAAAGAATTGTTAGCCGTGTTGACAACTAAGGGCAATGTTGGCGAAAAGTAAGTTTCGAGGTTTCATGTTTTAATTTATGCAGGAAGCAGCTAAGAATTCTTACGATTTTTCCGTCTTCACCAGGTAGACCGGGAAATCCTAGGTCACCCGGTCGTCCCTTTGCTCCTGGTTCACCGGGGGGTCCTTGGGGTCCCTGGGGACCTTGGTCTCCCTGAGGTGTGTGTGTGTGTGTGTGTGTGTGTGTGTGTGTGTGTGTGTGGTGTATGTGTGCACAGCTAGTATTAACCAACCACCCCAGGTCAAAATAGCTTGAAACTACAACTATAAAATGTGTTACATTTGCTGAATTAGGTGAAGAATATTATACCACATTACATCACTTTCTAAGTATTTCATTGGATGAACAGCGGAGTATAACAGGTCATTTACTCCTGTTATGTAAAAATTGTACAATAATAGTTTGCACAAAACTTACATGATGTACAGAATAGTTTACATATTGTACCAGAATAGTTTACACAAAACTGAGTTATAGTTTACTGTCTCAATGTGGTATAAATTGGATATACTACCTATACTCTGGGTATAAACACAATGTACTCTGCTAGATTTTTTAACAACTTACATCCTGTCCATCCTGACCGTCAGGTCCCGGTTGTCCTCTGAAGCCCTTCAGACCCTGTGTAGTGAGTGTGTAGTACATGTTCAAAGAAGTATAGTTATTTAAACTTGGGCAGTAGCGTTGTTTTAGTATAGAGCTTGTGTTTTCAGTTAGTTAGTTATAGTTAATTTTTGGATTTAGAAAGTACGTTTGGTTATAGTTTTGTTACAGTTTCCCGATTTTACAATTTATAGTTTTAGTTTCAATTACTAAAACTCCGAAACCCCTTACTAAAAGGTATTTAGCTATAGTTATCAGTGGACAAAGGCTGTTTTCTGTTTCAGTATAGTTATGGTTTCTTCTTAGTTTAGTTTAGTTATAGTTTCCATGCAGTCAAGCAAAAAACAATTTAGTTAGTTGTAGTTTTGTCTTTTTAAAAGGCCATACTAAAAGGTATTTAGTTAAAGTTATAGTTAACTAAAACAACACTAGCTATTGTGCATTGGTAGAGAGAAATGCTGGGGTTATTCCTTGGTTTCTTTTTCGGTTGCAAAATGTAGCTGGGAAGTAACCTAGGAATGTCGGAAGTCTACCATACGTACTGTTGTGCCTTTCTGTCCCTTGAGTCCTTGTCGTCCTGTCGCTCCTCTCTGTCCGGCAGCACCCGTGTCTCCGACCTCACCCTTTGGTCCCGCATTACCTGGGAGTCCCTGATAGGAGGAGATAATGCTGAATGTGTTAGTGTGAGACATATATGTTTATTCATGCACTACAGGACCCTCTGCCGTGGGTCCAGTGGCTCAGTGGTACAAGCGTCTGACTAGTAATTGGAAGGTCCCGGGTTCAATTCCCAGCTGGATCCCTGTAGATCTCTCTCTCTCTCTCTCTCTCTCTCTCTCTCTCTCCAAAGCTTACATCAAATAGTGGGTTTATATGATATCACTATGATGTCATAACTTACACTCTTGCCCGTTGCTCCCTTTGGTCCTTGTGGTCCAGGGACTCCTTGACTGCCCTGTTCACCTGGAGTTCCCTGTCGTCCCTTCTCTCCATCAGCACCTTCCTTTCCCTGTAGGAAGGGAGGATGAGGGAGGCAGAGGGTGGATGAGGGAGGCAGAGGGTGGAGGAGGGAGGGGAGGGAGGAGGAGGGAGGAGAGAGGAGGAGGGAGGGGAGGGAGGAAGAGGGAGGAGGAGGAGGAGGGAGAAGGATGGAGAAGGAGGGAGAAGGGAGAGGAAGAGGAGAAGGTAGGAGGTATTTAGGAGAAGGGAGGACAGGGAAAGAGGAATGAGGAAGAAAGAGATAGTTACTTAATTGCCACACATTCACATGAGAGCATTTGACTATCTAATTCACACTCTATATTGGCCGTGAGGCTCATTCCCAGATTTCATAACATGTCCTGGGAGTCATACACTTACAGTTGGACCAGGTGGGCCAGGTTTACCAGGGAAGCCTCTGGCACCGTCAGGCCCCTGTGGAAGAGAGGGCATTTTAAAACTTAAATAATCTCTACTCCACCCTTGTTGCTATAGTAACAGGTAATAACAAGCATTTGAATGTGATATGCTGACCTGTTTACTAGTATTGTGAGTATAGTGTTGTTTCTATCTTACCCTCGGTCCTTTGGGACCGTCCTGTCCAGGTGGACCAGCAGCACCATTGTTACCCTGTTGTGTGTGTGTGTGTGTGATGAGTGTACGAACTATCACACTTATTCTAGCAGACAACTAGAGTATACATTGCTAATGTATGTTACCAGACTGCACTGCATGATACTTATACATCATGACAAAATGCTGCTACCTAACACTGTAACATAGGCCGCCAGCTACTGTCTTACAGGAGCTCCTGCGCGTCCAAGAGGTCCCTTGGGTCCGGTGGGACCGGCGGGACCAGCCAGTCCGGGTAGACCAGCTGCCCCAGCTGGGCCAGCAGGTCCTTTGCTGAACTGTGCACTGGGCAGCCCAGGTTTGCCAGGCTTTCCAGGTGCTCCTTGTGGGCCTGGTTCTCCACTCGGACCCTCCTCTCCCTTTGAACCTGCGGGGCCAAAGTCCCCCTGGGGAGAGAGAGAAAAGAAGGAGCTAGATCGAGGAAAAGAGATGAATTATCCGTAGTTAGCTATATCACGGGTAACTCACTGGTCTTCCAGCGGGACCACTTGGGCCAGAAATTCCCTGAGGACCAGCTTGTCCCTACACAGAGCAAGAGGAAAGAACGTGATTGAATTTATAGAAGCTAATTGCTATCTTGTTTTATTCCATTGGTAAGTATTGCTCCATTTTGAGTTATTGTCAGTTTCACTGAGGAAAATCTACAAATTGATATTTTTTTGGATTTTGTTGTCAAAGATTTTGTAGAATGGGAAGAATACAGTAGAATGAAGGATATCTGCAGTTAGCCTTGTTCCCAGGCTCTCTTTTCCGTACTGCAAGCGACGGAAAGCTGGGTGGGGCCTGGGAACGAGGATATAATCTGCATACAGTCAGTGCTCCTTGTAAATTACCTGTGGTCCAGTGGCTCCCGCCCCTCCTGGTGGTCCTTGAGGTCCAGCGTCTCCCTAAAAACACAACACAAATGAATGCACTCAGTGTTTTGGTACGTGCATAACATTGTAACAATTCTCATGTATCTATCACCATGGCAACAGACTTATGTGTCTATCACCATGACAACAGACATGTATCTATCACCATGGTAACAGACTTTTCTTCCCTCATTATTGAGTCTCGTTTACTAGTCATGCATCAGGAGTGAAGAAAGGAAGAAGCTGAAAGGAATGAACAGGCAGGACTGGAGCATTCAGTCGAAACATCGGCAAGTTATTTTCCGAGCTCAAGTTGGTAACAGATAACCTTCTCTTCATTTATGCAGAAGCCAACTGAGAAGCCACTGACAGTTCTCTGTGTTTCTAACTTTAGCAGAGGATCAAGGAAGGAGTTTCTCCTCTCGGCAACTCCTTCAAGACAATTGCAATTTCGAGCACTTTGGAGGGCAAAGCAACGCTGAACATGCTGATGGGAGAGGGGGGCTCAGATCCTCTAGACCTGGCCAATCCTAGATCTGCCACTGACGTCGTATGTGTGCCACGCAGCAAATGGTTTTGTGTGAGCTGCCTTTTTCTTTTCAGGGAGATGTGGTTCATTGATTGCTCAGCTCCATGTAGCTACAGCATTACTACACAATCAGTGGCGTAGGAACCACTTTTTAGCCCGTAAATTAATATTCACAACCTGCTATCTGCTATTATATAGCTAATGCAGTCTCTAGCTATACACAATTACTTGCGATGCATTTCCGCTTAAAGTACACTGTAAAGCTATCAAAATGTGGGACAGCCTTTGTACAAGGCTAATGCACTTCGGTCAATAAGTATTGACCACTATGGCTAGTGACGAAAAGCTGGGCGATCTCCAGGGAACGACGGAATTGATGGTCACAATGGCCTCTCCATTTCCAATTTGCTTCCTACGCCTATGACAATGACAATGTACTGACATACATTAATATCAAATCATCTCTATTTTCTCTGTCATACTCTCATGTTAAGTTACAAATCTCTTAATATGCACTATGTCTTACGGTCTCTCCAGTGAATCCAGGCTTTCCAACAGCACCTGCTGGACCTCTATCTCCCTGCAGAGTGTGTGTGTGTGTGTGTGTGTGTGTGTGTGTGTAAGTGAAAGGGGGAGAGATAGTGTCATATGTACCAACTGCTTGTTTTGTACTGTGTGCATAGTGTTAATGTTCCATGAGCTACCATGCACAAGTAGTGAATAGTGTACTGTAAATATAGGCTCTACACATATAGTTGTTATACATTGTGTACTGTAAATATAGGCTCTACACATATAGTTGTTTTGTGTACTGTAAATATAGGCTCTACACATATAGTTGTTATACATTGTGTACTGTAAATATAGGCTCTACACATATAGTTGTTATACATTGTGTACTGTAAATATGGGCTCTACACATATAGTTGTTTTGTGTACTGTAAATATGGGCTCTACACATATAGTTGTTATACATTGTCTACTGTAAATACAGGCTCTACACATATAGTTGTTATACATTGTGTACTGTAAATATAGGCTCTACACATATAGTTGTTATACATTGTCTACTGTAAATATGGGCTCTACACATATAGTTGTTTTGTGTACTGTAAATATGGGCTCTACACATATAGTTGTTATACATTGTCTACTGTAAATACAGGCTCTACACATATAGTTGTTATACATTGTATACTGTAAATATAGGCTCTACACATATAGTTGTTATACATTGTGTACTGTAAATATAGGCTCTACACATATAGTTGTTATACATTGTCTACTGTAAATATGGGCTCTACACATATAGTTGTTATACATTGTGTACTGTAAATATAGGCTCTACACATATAGTTGTTATACATTGTGTACTGTAAATATAGGCTCTACACATATAGTTGTTATACATTGTCTACTGTAAATATGGGCTCTACACATATAGTTGTTTTGTGTACTGTAAATATGGGCTCTACACATATAGTTGTTATACATTGTCTACTGTAAATACAGGCTCTACACATATAGTTGTTATACATTGTGTACTGTAAATATAGGCTCTACACATATAGTTGTTATACATTGTGTACTGTAAATATAGGCTCTACACATATAGTTGTTATACATTGTGTACTGTAAATATAGGCTCTACACATATAGTTGTTATACATTGTGTACTGTAAATATAGGCTCTACACATATAGTTGTTATACATTGTGTACTGTAAATACAGGCTCTACACATATAGTTGTTATACATTGTGTACTGTAAATATAGGCTCTACACATATAGTTGTTATACATTGTGTACTGTAAATACAGGCTCTACACATATAGTTGTTATACATTGTATACTGTAAATATAGGCTCTACACATATAGTTGTTATACATTGTGTACTGTAAATACAGGCTCTACACATATAGTTGTTATACATTGTCTACTGTAAATTTCTGTTGGCAAGACAATGATTTATTGCTTGAAATACATATATTTACCGTTTGTAACAGAAAATATAATAGCTACAGTAAGTACAGAATAAACTACTTATACTAGTTTCAATGCAATATCACACCCAAGCTATATGCGTAGCTTCCTGTATTGTATGGGAACTAGTGATACACATAGTCCACCAGCCAGATGGCACAAACTAACCCGTCTTCCAGGTATTCCGTCTACTCCAGGATCTCCTTGTTCACCATCCGCTCCTTGGTGTCCTGCTGGTCCACGTGGACCCTTTCTGCCCCTTGATCCTTGAGGACCCTATGTACACGGACATACGTACAACTTTCATGCGAGCTACGTGGTCTATAATTACTCCTCTAAAGTCAAATAGAGGGCATGCATGTGATGTCATCGGCAGGCAATTTCTGCATGTTGCACACTTCTGTATATGCGCCACCATCTTGAGAGGCAATGAATAGGAAAATGTACGGCGAGGCCTATTCTACGAGCTTGCTTCGAGGTACGGAGCATGCATTTAGCTTCAACTTTATATCATGCGAGTCATGACAGTTAACATACCTGTACAAGAAAGGAATGCTACTTGTAGGATCGTTGCTAGCATGGGGAGCTCGACACGCTGGTACATAAGTCCCATTAAAAACCGTCTATTTTGCCTATCAAGATGGTGGCGTAGCAACGGTTGCTATGATGTGATGGTATACATGCACGCCCTCCATACCTTGTAAAAGATGCTGCTGGACTCTACAGCATAATATATGTGTCAGTCCCAAATAGAAATTGAATATTATCTTGTTGTGTATTTTGGATGCATGACTGAATTTCTTGAAGCACTGTTTTGCTAAGCTTCCATCAAGTGCGGGGCTCAATGCGATTCGTTTATATGTACGTCTATTAAGTGTATATGAGCCCCGGAAGAACAGAGCTATGTGACACTTAAAATATAGCCTCGTTCCCAGGCCACTCCCAGATTTCATCTGAGTGGCCTGGGAACGAGGCAAAATACACAAGGGAAGAACATTTGATTTTTATCTCGGACTGCGACAATTACTTGTTTTCTTCCGCCCACGAAGCAACATTGCGCAGAATAGCAAAACAAGTTGGAATGAGTAGAGGCGATGTTGCCAAGGTAAAATGGGTCGCCATGGCAACAGACAGTAGACAATCCCAAGCATGGGTCAGAATCTGCTCAAAGTGCTCAAGCTTTTCTATCTTTGGATTGCACAGCTATGTATATATAATTATGTTGTAGTTATGAAAGACAGCTGCCTTCTATTGGACAATTATACTTTACATTTATGTTTGCAAAGTTGTATAGTTAATACGTAGTTACCCTAGGTCCAGCTGGTCCAGCAGCCCCAGGCTCACCACGTGCACCAGGGTCTCCCTATAGTGTGTGTGTGTGTGTGTGTGTGTGTGTGTGTGTGTGTGTGTGTGTGTGTGTGTGTGTGTGTGTGTGTGTGTGTGTGTGTGTGTGTGTGTGTGTGTGTGTGTGTGTGTGTGTGGGTGCATGGGTAGGTGGGTGTGGGTGTGTGGGTGGAGGGCAAGGATTGCATTATTTAAACATAAATGGGTAACAATTCTAAACATGCCCAATTGTTATATCAGGAGTGTGTGTGTGTGTGTGTGTGTGTGTGTGAGTGTGTGTGTGTGTGGAGGACCATCTTACAGTGCCTCCCTCGGTACCAGGATTGCCAGCAGGACCTCGAGGTCCAGTGTGTCCCTGAAAAATACGTGAGGAAGAAAACATACTTAATGACCACAACAGCATTAGAAAAACTTATATAAAAAATTATAGTTATATGTGTAAATCTCAAACGGGTTACAAATTAAGTAATAGTTATATCCCTCCCTGGGGGGTGGTCGTTTTACACATTGGTGTCGTTTTACACATTGGTGTCGGGCGTGATACCAATGTGCAAGACCACACCACAGGGAGGGATGTAACTATTATATAACCCGTTACCTAGGCAACATCACTGTAGAAGAGAGATATGAGCAACGATTTTATATGTTGCCTAGGTAACAGGTTGTATAGTACACTACTAGGTGGTTTGACTAATCAAGAGATAATTAATTTTATGCACTGATCCGTACACTAAAAATGACTGTTAAATAATAATAATTATCTAATCAGTTGGGAAATTCTTCTCAGATTGTTAATTTCTAAAATTTCAACTCTCAGAATGTCAACTCTCAAAATATTAACTCCTCAAAATATCAACTTCCAAAAATCCAAATTGTTAACCAAAATGTCAACTCCTAAAATTTGAAGGGCTGAGAAGCAGAGTGGTCTAACCCACAAATGTTGAGTTAACCCCCCCTAACATGGGAATACTCTTAAAATGCATTTCAGAAGCTGCCGAACATTTTGGAATTTGAAATTTCTGAGCACATGTTCATATGGTATGTATGTTTTTTATTGCATTTTTGCACAATTCATACAATTTCCAGTACTTGATTTTGGGTTAGACCACTATGCTTCTCAGCCCTTCAAATGTTATGCTATGGTGAGCTCACTGGTTGTCCACTGGGTCCGGCCCCTCCGATAGCTCCTGGCCCGCCGGGTGCTCCCTTAGGTCCCTGCTGTCCCTTGGGACCAGCGGGACCAGCTCCGCCTGTACCACCTCGAGGACCCTGGTCACCAGCTGGGCCAGTGGGACCCTGGAAGGAGGAAGAAAGTGCAGTAAATTAGTAATAACATAGTACTGTCCAAGAGCAGGGTGTACTGGGGAGATGAAACCAAGATTAAAAGCTTTGTGTAAACGGGGATATCAACTGGGAGAAGGGGAGAAAGAAGGGGGAGAGGAGGAGGAAGAGCAGAGAGAGAGAGAGGGAAGAGTGGGAGAGAATTAAGGAGGAAGGGAGAGAAGGAAGAGGGAGCTGGAAGAGAGGAGAGAGAAGGAGGAAGAGAGAGAAGGAGTTATCCAAAATACTTACAGGTAGTCCAGGCTCTCCTGGGTGACCAGGCTTGCCAAAGTCTCCGGGCAGACCCTGTACATCGAAAGAAAGATACCTTACTTATCCTCGCTTCCCATCACCAAGAACATGTTCCAAAAGAAATGAGAAATGGAAATCAGATGCTAAGTGCATCTGTATTTTGAGGTTGAAGTGTAGGAATAATATTTCCTGTGCTTGACAAGAAACTCCAGATTTTTAAAAATGTGTAGGAGAGTATCCAGCATTTTGTGGTAAAATTTCCTGCACATGTTCATAATGAAGACAGTGGTGTTTACATTTGTACTGAGGAAACATTTTGTACAAAGTGTTCTTGCACTTTTGTAAGAAGCATGCTTCCTGCACGTGCTCCAATCACCATAAGAATATACATTTTCATCAGGTTATTTGACGCCTACCGTAACTCCCTTCGGTCCTGGGACTCCTGGTTCTCCAGGCTGGCCGGGTTGTCCAGGCTCTCCAGGGTTACCAGGTGCTCCGTCACTTCCACTAGATCCCTTTTCTCCCTGTTGGTGGAAGGAAAAAGGGGAGGGAGGGAGGGAGGGAGGGAGTAAGGAAGGAAGGAAGGGAGAGAGAGAGAGGGAGAGGGAGGAAGGGAATAGATGAAGGGAGGGAGAGAGGGAGGGAGGAAGGGAGAGAGGGAGGAAGGGAGAGAGAGGAAGAGAAAAGAATAGTGATGGATATACATATTAGCTGAAATCTAGTTGAGACAATTAATATCACTGCGACCTAAAGATGGAAGTTATTAAACACCACCTGCTCGGGGCATTTGAAAACCTTCTTCCAATATTAGGTAGTTCCAAATTTCATAAACAGTCTAAGCAGTCTTGAGTTGTTATGAACTTACAGCTACTCCAGTGTCTCCATGGGGACCAGCTACACCAGGAGGCCCAGCTGCACCCTGCAGAATAAAAGAAGTATATTCTCCACTTCACCCTTGTTTCTATAGTAACAGGTAGATATACTGACAGGAAGTTATAGACAGAAAGTTGTAAAATCTATAAGCTACCTTGTTTACAGTGTAAACTACCTTGTATGTTTACTAATAACAACAAGGACCAATCAGGTTAGAGAATATAACACATAATGCATGATAGTCTGGGGTTACAATAACCACCCTTGTCCTCTGGCTCCACCCACGGAGTCAGATGGTTATTGACCCTAAATCCCCATTACCATGCATTATCTATTACGTAAGGGGAAGGAAGTTGGAACTGATTTAAATATTTCTCTACATGGAATGAGTAACTTATTTATAGGCTGTAAAATTGTACATAACCCTATCAACACAGATCTCTTACCCTCTGTCCTGGTGCACCCTGCACTCCATCTGACCCAGGTGGACCCTACAGTAAGTGAAGATTCATGACAGTGAAGATTGGGCGAAAATGCTACATAATATAGTAATACATTCTCCATTTCACTGTTTCTGTGGTAACAGGTGGGTATTGTTTTCCATATACCACAGAAAGTTGTAAAATGATGTTTCCTATAAGCTACCTTGTTTACAGTATAAACTACTTTGCTAATAACATACCTACCATGTGTGTTTACTAATAACAACAAGGACCAATCAGAGTGGAGAATAAACCACAGTAGACAGGGATTTATGGCCATAAACAACCCTTGCCCTCAGGCTGTGCCCTGGGGCTCAGGTGGTTTATAGACCTGGTTGAGTGAGAATGTTCTGTGCATATATACACATTTTGTGCATATGTGTGTTTATACTTGTGTACGTTGTATGGATTTAATTTCCAAATGTTTCTATACCTGTTGCGAAGAGAGCAAAATTTTATATGAAACTGAAAACTAAATATTTATCTCAAACAAGTTACAGTCTAAGAGCACATGAAGAAATATACTTATTAGCTACAGCTACGTGAATGCAAGGGTGTAGGCAAGGGGGAGGGGGGGCTGGGGGACTGAAGCCCCCCAGATTTTAAGCTCATGTTGCTATGTGTACAAGCAGCTACCGCAAAGGGACGTCCAAAATTTATTAAAACAAAAGAGGAAAAAACAGCTTTCAGGTTTTACACATACAAAAATCAAAGCTTAGAAGTGTCCAAATATACTGTCACAACCCATCCAGTATTGATCTACTTTGCACTTGTGCCACGTGCAATAATTGGACCTAGCGGTCTCGTTCCCAGACTTGAGCGGGAGGCCTCAGAACTTGTTCCCTGACCTAACTAGCGATCCTAGAGGCTAAGCCCCCCCCACTTCTCAAAAGTTGTCTACGCCCCTGGAATGTGTGTGCTATATTTACTGGTAAGGCATTGCATATTGAAAATAATTAAGGCAGATCGAAAATTATACTACTTATCTCACTACATACGTTAGTTCCATGTAGTCCCACTGCGCCTTTGTCTCCAACAGGTCCACGTAGACCCTACAAACAAACAAACAAACAAACAAACAAACAAACAAACAAATAAATAAATTCAGCTGCATAAAACACCAGCAAGTTATCAATATGTCAGCAAGAGTTACAAATATAATAATAATAATCAACGAACCACATCTCCCTAAAAAAAATAAGCCTAGATGTTATACAAAGTCACCCACTGCACAGGACGCGTTTTGGCCAATACCAGGCCTCATCAGCTGTGCTGGGGTGACCAGGAGATGGGGACTGCTATCTCATACACAGAATGCAGTCAGGTGACTGGCCTTATCCAAAAGGTCAGTAGAAGCTCTTCGAAGGCATCTTCCCTTCGTGCAATCAATGTCAGTTACCAATGCAGCAAGTTACCAATATCAAATAAACTATCAATCAATATTCTGCATGATTGTGGGTGACTTTGCATAACACGTACCTAGGCCTTGCAACTTAGAACTCTTGCCTCACGTTGGAATAAAGATGTTTTGAGTGGCTGCAGCCAGCTAGGCCTGCCTGAGATGTGGTTCATTATGTGTACTGAAATGTAACGTACAGGTCTTCCAGGTGCGCCAGGTGAGCCATCAAATCCATCAAATCCCTGCATTTGGAGAAAACGAAAAAGTCTTTTTTTGATTGTAAAATTTTAGACTATAGTGAGTTTGGTACACCATTCGTAAAAAAACCCTCCTTAGATTAATAAACTGCTAATTAAGTTGCAGAAGATAAGATCCACTGACAGTGTCTAACAGTCGTCACTGTATCGCTCGTATGTACCTTATCGTTGTCTGCTAACAGTTGTCACTGTATCGCTCGTATGTACCTTATCGTTGTCTGCTAACAGTTGTCACTGTATCGCTCGTATGTACCTTATCGTTGTCTGCTAACAGTCGTCACTGTATCGCTCGTATGTACCTTATCGTTGTCTGCTAACAGTCGTCACTGTATCGCTCATATGTACCTTATCCAGTCGTCGTTGTCTGCTGGCTTTCCAAATAACTGCCACCCTCGAATAATAGCCGCACAAAAATGGGCAGCGAAAAAATAGTAGCCGTGGCGTCTGATCGAAGAAATGCGGTAATACGTGGCTATCGTATCCACATTATAGAGTTTGAATCGTCCTAATTGGCCAGAGATTTATGGCTGTAGTAAACAAACCTGGTCCTCGGGCTACACCCTCAGACTCGGTCTCATAAATCCCTGGCACTGTGCTATAACTATATATAACGTATGTCATGTATATAGCTCTGAGAGTATGTATACATCCACATTTTGTTGAAGAGATGTCAGTCACTCACATTAACTCCAGGAACGCCTTGTTCACCTTGGGCTCCAGTGTCACCCCTGCCACCCTTCGTACCATCATTTCCATTGTTGCCAGGAAGCCCTCCGTGACCAGGAGGACCCTGAGGGGAGATGGCCGTGGGTGAAGGGGCAGAGAAGAAAGAGAGAGTAATGTAAGAGTATTTACAACTGCATGAATCTGCAGGTACATGTACCACATGTGGCTATCTAGCATGAGACCCTGGTCTGTTACCATGGCAATGGTTACCATGGTGATGGTTACCATGGTGATGGTTACCAAGGGATTTTCAAAGTGCACATTATAACCATGTGGTGATCATAGATGCTATCTAGCTACATATCCACATTATAGAGTTAAATAGTATTGTTTGGTAGTTAACCAGCTATAACTTGAAACGACCATAAAACAAGAAAACGAATGTCATAACTATAAATAAACACCTTTTAGTAAGGAGATCAAGTAATTGAAACTAAAAGTGGAAATTACTAACTTATTGTGATATTTTACAAGTTTAAAACTTTTAGCAAGCAAGATTACCCGTGAAGTGACCTACCTTTGGTCCTCTGGGTCCAGGTAGACCTTCGCCTCCAGCAGGACCAGCAGCCCCCTGGTCTCCGGGGGGACCAGTTGCTCCCTTGTGACCCTGCGGTCCTTGACGACCCTGGAGTGAAACAGGTGTGCAACATTTGTCAGTCATGTCAGTTAGGGCGTAAACGAACCAGTCATCAGCTATTTGACTCTACTTGACTCTACTTGACTCTACTTGACTCTACTTGACTCTACTTGACTACTACACTATATTGCACTCTACCAAGGCTGTACTTCACTGTATATACGTGACTCAACTTGACTCTACTACACTCTACCATGGCTCTACTTGACTCAACTTGACTCTACCTTGACTCTACGTGACTCAACTGCACTCTACCATGGCTCGGCATTAGACCTCACGGGGGGGGGGTGGTCATGGGATATGTTCTCTTGGCACTTGAGAGAATATGAATGAAGCAAGTTTCTAAGAAAGTTAACTTGGGGGATGGGGGGAACAATGGCTTGTGAAGCAAGATCACGAGAGAGGTTCGAGAGCATCCCCCCAGGAAAATTTTTTGCACCCTCTGACGTTAATTCTAAAGCCAGCTTGGAGTAGGTCCTGAAGAACATTCTAAGCTCCACTTCCAGTTGTCATAGTTACATGTAACAGTTATATTGTTGCCATGGTTTTAGGAGGAAAGGCGGAGGGGACTGGCATTTGGGGGACACTTCCAAGCTGTATAAAACTCCAGTCATGTATAAAACCGTTAGAAAATGCAGTGGAAGTTCCTCCGTCCTGGTCCTTCTGTCCTCGTCCCTGTCCCTTATGAGAATGAACAATTAAGAAAACACTCCCACTTACTTGTTTTCCGGGTCCACCTGGTTCACCTTTGTCTCCGTCTTGTCCTTGTTGTCCTGGGGCACCAGGTTGTCCCTGGGGGCCAGTGTCTCCTGGGTCTCCTGTCTGTCCCTGAATGCCGGGGGCACCGGGGAAACCAGGGGGACCCATCAGTCCCTACAGTATGGGGCAAAGAAGATGATAAATTAGTGTGTAAATTAACGACCACCAGGTGACTTAGCCTCATTCCCAGGCTGAGGAGAGCCTGGGAATGAGGCTAAGTCACCTGGTGGTATATACGTATATGTCAATTGCCATAAACTGGAAAATAGTTTCAGAAGAAATGTTTCCTCTGAACTCCTTCAGCTGTCTGATGGCATTTTCGACCCTTATTCTAACACTTGACTCCAGTTTCCTTTCAGCTAAATCTACCCACTAAATCTACCCACTAAATCTACCTCCACTGAGGAATGATGGGATTGTTAAAAAACACCTTTTTTGTGCAAACAGTGGCTCTTGTAGTCACTGTAAGATGACTTTTGAAAATATGATTTTATCTATCAGGTGGGAACAGCTGTTGTGTCGTATCTCTCTAACTTCAGCCGATGATCAATGACGTAGCCGTTGCTATCCATACATGGAGGGCTGTGCAGTTTTAGGGAGTGGGGGAGGGCTGAGCACGATTAGTTGCTTAAAAGGAGGTTTGGGCCCTCCAATAGATGGATCAACTACTGGTTCGGCTCCACATTGGGTAGGCTGTTATAAACCAATGACCTTCTTACACAGTGACTGGGCTACTGGATCCAGGCAGGCTGTTATAAACCAATGTCCTTCTTATACAGTGACCATGAGTAGACAGACATTCTACTTAATGCCCACTATAAAAATATGATCCCCTATACCTTGGGTCCAGCGGGACCAGGGGCACCTGGGCTGCCGTCAGTGCCTGGGTTACCGCTTGTTCCTGGGTTGCCATCACTGCCATCGTCACCGGGTGTGCCAGGTCCCCCTTGGGGTCCCTGGGGACCCTGTGCACCTGGAGCTCCCTGGAAAGAGAGAGGAAAATATTTTATTTTCATGAGTGTGAGTAAAAAACAAAAAAAACAAACAAACAAACAAACAAACAAAATCCCAATTATTTTTACTTTCTTCCAATGATGGTCTTTCATGATTGTGAGTAAAAATACAAACAAACAAACAAACAAACAACAACAACAAAACCCCAATTATTTTTGCTTTCTTCCAATGATGGTCTTTCATGATTGTGAGTAAAAATACAAACAAACAAACAAACAAACAAACAAACAACAACAACAACAAAACCCCAATTATTTTTTGCTTTCTTCCACTGGCTCTTGAGCTAGCTAATTTCTAAATTTCTGAAATCTAATGGAGGTTATAGGGTTATTGAATGTCAGAGGTTTTCATGCAGCCTTTAAGAAGGTACTCTGTGGAAAAATGTCACACAAGTAATCACTTAACATACATTTGGTCCTCTGGGTCCACGTGGTCCTGGATCTCCGGGTCCCCCTGCCGGTCCTTGTGGGCCAGCGTAACCGATTGGACCAGGTGGACCATCTGGGCCCTGAAAAGAAGCAAGCAAATTAAGATATGATACAGTAAGCATTTTCACTTTCACTGTACTCACAACCCTAAGAACCTTACCCCACTTAGTCAACTTCCACGTTGTCAATTCCCACGTCAATTCCCACTTTGTCAATTCCCACTTAGTCAATTCCCACACTTGTCAATTCCCACTTTGTCAACAGGAGAAAACTGCTCATCATCCATGTTTTCAAGCAGAATGGAAAATCTTCCCACTTTGTCAACTTCCCACTTCGTCAATTCCCACTTTGGTAATTCCCTTTTCATCAATGTTGACAAAGTGAGAATTGACGAAGTGGGAATAAACCAGTTACGGCTTTGAACAAGCCATTGTATACTAGCACTCAAGATTGTATGCAATCAAGAAATAACAGATGCTTAGAACTCTTGTTGGAATAAAGAGAATTTAGATGTTTTGAGGCAAACATAGGACTAATAGAATTCTGATGGCACATACTGAGTAGCTGTGCGACTGAGGCATTTCAGTACCACCTGTGCAGTGTATAGAGGATTGTGAGTTTGTCTGGCTGTCGTACAAGCCAGGTGTCCTGGTTCGATTCCCGGTGACTGCCGGTCTTTTCACTTTCCTCTAGTTCACCTCAAAACATCTAAACTCTCTTATTTCGTCTATTACAGTCTCAACTAAAATCTGATTGGTCATACACACTTACAGGGCTCCCAATATCTCCATCAGCTCCGTCTGATCCTGCTGGACCGTCTGGTCCCTAGATACGATAGATAGATAGATAGATAGATAGATAGATAGATAGATAGATAGATAGATAGATAGATAGATAGATAGATAGATAGATAGGTAGATAGATAGATGGATGGATGGATGGATAAGCTATATGCGCTCTTATCTGCTTATAATATTTCCGGTTGTTCCAGGATGTCCTTTAAATAGATCAATGACTAGTTAGCTATATATGCTCTGATCTACTTACAATATTTCCGGTTGGTCCAGGATGTCCTTTAAATAGATCAGTGACAAGTTAGCTATATGCGCTCTTATCTGCTTACAATATGTCCAGTTGGTCCAGGATGTCCTTTCTGTCCCGCTGCTCCAGGGAATCCCTTGCTTCCTGGAGTTCCAGGTCCACCAGGAAGGCCGGGGTCACCCTGAACAGATGGTAGAAGAGCAATGTATAGTTAAATCTCAGGAAAAGTAGCAGGCCCCGCCCAGCTTTCTATTGTTTCCAAGCAACACAAAAGCAGGGCAAGGGTCTTGAGAATGAGATGAAGGGGTAAGAAACGGTGAAATAATACTAGGTGTATGACTATATAATAACAAATATTTTATATTATGTATATAATGTGATGTAATGTAATGTAATATAATATAATGTATATATAATATAATATAATATAATATAATATAATATAATATAATATAATATAATATAATATAATATAATATAATATAATATAATATAATATAATATAATATAATGACAGTGTTGGTCACAGTTCAATGTACTTACGCCTTGTCCTTTCTCTCCAGGAAAGCCAGGGATGCCAGGCAGACCTGGTAGACCCTGTGAGGAAGGAAGAAAACATAAAGAAGAAGGAATACGAAAGAAGAAAGGTTACGATAGATTGAATGTTTACTACTGGTTCGAAAAAAATCATATAATGCGATTAACAAAAGAGTGTACATATACTATATAGAGTAAGATTATAACTTACAGGTGCTCCGGGATCTCCGATAGGACCAGATGGACCTCTTGGGCCTTGGGCACCCTGGATGAAGAACAGATGGAAGTCCAGTCATGTATTGTTTAAATGGGATTAAGGATAGAGTAAAATTAATTGTTTTTGCTTATCATGTACAACACAGGATGTACTCATGCAGGAGTATAGTGCAGTATAGGAAGTCACTTATCCAAACAAGCTGGGACTAAGGGGTGTTCGGATAACTGAAATGTTCCGATAAGTGAAACAATACTACTGTATACAAAGCATATTACTTTCGTTTAATGCACAGTAAAATATCTATGAATATCATTATTTTGGGGGTTTCGGATAAGTGAAGATTCGGATAACTGAAGTTCGGATAATTAAGTGACTTCCTACTGTACATGTATGTCTAACTCATGCTAATGTATGGGAGTCAATGGGGAAGCCTTGCAGCTGCACGCAGTTTATAAAAAACCATATTATTTTTTACTACAAGTCACGCGAGAATCAGTATCAGTACTACAAGTCATGTGATAATCCGTATCAGTACTACAATTCACGCTCGCTGCGTCTGAACATGCAATGAAATCGAAGATAAAATTATTTCTGTTGCTGCGTCAAGTGGGGGAGCTCCAACATGAACTCCACTGTTCCTTTTTTCTACATCACATTGTGGCTAGCTAAAGTGGGCGGGGCATTTGTAGCTAAATAGTGGGGTAGTTACAGCTAAAATGAGCTACTAGCAGTTATGTGAGTGTGTGTGTGTGGGGGTGGGGGGTGGGGGTGTATGTATGTAATGTGTGTATTGGTGGGGCAGTTATGATCCTGAAATTTATGGTTTACAATAACCATCCTTGTCCCCGGGCTCCACCCTCGGAGTCGGGTGGTTATTGACCATAAACCCCTAGCCACCATGCATTATTATCTATTGCAATAGTGTTCAATCATTACTTATGCATGTCCTGATTAGCAAAGTGTCTTTAATTCAGGGGGTGTTCGAATTCTTTAAGCGACGTGTTCCATCGTATACAGAAACTACATACATGCAGTGACTAGGCAATTTGGTTTAGCCCTGGGCCCTAAATTTAACGGTAGCGTGATTATTGTCATTTGTCTGGTACATTGTATATTGCTTTTATCATACTGTTTACATGTATCATGTGACAGCCTATTATAGTTTACATGTATCATGTGACAGCCTATTATAGTTTACATGTATCATGTGACAGCCTATTATAGTTTACATGTATCATGTGACAGCCTATTATAGTTTACATGTATCATGTGACAGCCTATTATAGTTTACATGTATCATGTGACAGCCTATTATAGTTTACATGTATCATGTGACAGCCTATTATAGTTTACATGTATCATGTGACAGCCTATTATAGTTTACACGTATCATGTGACAGCCTATTATAGTTCTGTTGATTACATAGTTCTTGATCCTATAGCCCATATGGCCTTATCCCCATTACTTGGTCTCTATGGGTCTCTGGATGAAAGGGCTCTGAAACTAGGAGTGCTCTTCAGGTACTGGGCAAAGGTACGCTATATCTGCTGTGACAAGGCTCCCACAGCAGGTGTTGTTGTGTTTGAACATGTGATTATAAGTCAAGTGATGTCAGATTGTATATCTGAGGTAGCCAAACTGCTGATCACATAGAAGGCGACCAACACTTGAAGCGGTATATCCTATCAGAGAGTCTCTACATGGTACGTTTTACTTACGTTTTTTCCAGTGGTTCCAGGTGGTCCCCTGTTTCCCCTCATTCCTTCTGCACCCTGTAGCGAAAGAAGACATTAGCTGCTCAACCTGTTACTCACAATTCAGGTTTGTGGCCATCACTGTACACATGCAACGTTAAGCGCACCCTTTATAAGTGCATCCTGATCA
Source organism: Agelas oroides (assembly GCA_949130485.1). NCBI lineage: Eukaryota > Metazoa > Porifera > Demospongiae > Agelasida > Agelasidae > Agelas > Agelas oroides. Next base: position 31,925,319 of record OX422183.1, on the reverse strand, counting down.
TAAGCGCACACTGCTTATAAGTGCACTATGCTCATAAGTGCACCCTGCTTATAAGTGCATATTTGCTGTTAAACACACACAAAAACACACCTTTCTGTTAGGCCTTCCTGTGAAAAAATGGTATTGTTATTTGAAGCGAGATTTCTTGAATGCACTTACTCTATGTCCTCGTTCTCCCCTTGCACCTGGGTAGCCGGGTGCACCAACAGGTCCCTGTAGATATATAGCAAAGATACATTTGACAGGCTCCACATTTTGTCATACTTCATCCATAATGTGCAGATACATGACAACTGGTCAGTGGCGTAGCCAGGCCACAGACAATACCCGGGCACCGCCACGTTTCTGAGAACTTTACCGCGGGGGGGTAGCCTCGTCCCCAGGCTCCCTCCCCCCTTCCCCCCCGTTTTTGAGTAGAGAGCCTTGGAACAAGGTGGGGGGGGGATGCTCCCCTAGTGCTACCCCTTCCCCCGTTTTTGAGGAGAGAACCTGGGAATGAGGCTGGGGGGGGGGGGCATACTCCCCTAGTAAATTTTTGCATTGTCCTGAGGCTATTTCTAGGCCATTTGAAATGCTGTTGGCCTTAAATCGGGAGTAGCTCCGACCCACAACTTTGGTAGCTATACGTGTGTGCAGTACAGGTCTCCACCAATAACGCCAAGCTCGCGAACAGTGCACAAGGTCATAGATAATGTAGGTCAAGAGAGCATAGGAAACTGCATCATTCTATAGATGCAAATAGCTATACTGCAATGTTCAATTTTGTGGTCGCTGATGCCTGGGCCCAGGCCCGGGTTGGCCCGGGTTTGGCTGGACCTGGTAGCTAATTTCCTGAAACACATCATGCACAGTGGTTGACAAAGATCAACTACAGTGGTGAGCTAGCTATGAAGATATTCTTCACTTCACCCTTGTTTCTGTGGTAACAGGTGGGTATTATATTTTCCATATACTGACAGGAAGTTGTAGATTCTGTAGATTCTGTAGATTCTGTTCCATATACCCCAGAAGTTGTTAATAATGTTTCCTATAAGCTACTTTGTTTACAGTGTAAACTACTTTACATGTTTACTAATAACATACCTTGTTTACAGTGAAAACTACCTTGTATGTTAATTTACTAATAACCAATCAGGTTGGAGAATATAACACATAATATGTTAGTCTGGGATTTATGGTTTACAATACCCACCCTTGTCCTCAGGCTCCGCCCTCAGAGTCGGGTGGTTATTGACCATAAATCTATAACACTATCATGCATGATCTATTACATACATATGGTCCTGCTGCGCCGGGAGGTCCCCTGGGACCTCGGTCACCAACAATGGGGATGACTACCGGTCCCTTGTTACCACCAGAGTGCTGTCACAATAAGAGAGAGGAAGGGAGAAGAGGAGGAGGGATGGAGGGGAGGGGAGTAGAGGAGGAGGAGGAGGAGGAAGGATGGAGGGGAGAGGAGGGGAGGGGAGTAGAGGAGGAGGAGGAGGAGGGATGGAGGGGAGTAGAGGAGGAGGAGGAAGGGAGGGAGGAGGAGAGACCAACCATGGTGATATACAAACAAACTAACTTACTAACTAGATAAACTGGTCTAGGCTGTTTGCAATGAAAAGTGCAATTATGCCATTCATGAGTGCTATTAATCCCAAATTGTAGTGTACATGAAAGTTGTGAGTAGAAAGAACTTACAGGGACGTAGGCAGGAGCGCCAGGGTCACCAACAGGCCCTGGGGGTCCGACAGGTCCAGGGGATCCCTAGGAGAGGGGGAGAGGGAGGAAGGAGGAGAGAGAGGTGGGAGAGGAAGAGAGGAGGAGAAGGATGAAGGAGGGGAGAGAGGAGGAGAAGGATGAAAGAGGAGAGAGAGGAGGAGAAGGATGAAAGAGGAGAGAGAGGAGGAGAGAGAGGAGGAGAAGGATGAAAGAGGAGAGAGAGGAGGAGAGAGAGGAGGAGAGAGAGGAGGAGAAGGATGAAAGAGGAGAGAGAGAGGAGGAGAAGGATGAAAGAGGAGAGAGAGAGGAGGAGAGAGAGGAGGAGAAGGATGAAGGAGGAGAGAGAGGAGGAGAAGGATGAAAGAGGAGAGAGAGGAGGAGAAGGATGAAAGAGGAGAGAGAGAGAGAGGAGGTGGGAGAGGAGGGAGGTGGGAGAGGAGGGAGGAGAGAGAGGAAGAGAGGGAGGTAGGAAGAGAGGGAGGTAGGAAGAGAGGGAGGTAGGAAGAGAGGGAGGTAGGAAGAGAGGGAGGTAGGAAGAGAGGGAGGTAGGAAGAGAGTGAGGAGAAAGAGGAGGAAGAAACATAAAGAGGTCGAGGAGAAGGAGGAGAGGGGATGATACAAAAGAATGGAAGAGTGCAGAAGAAGGAAAGGAAATTGATAGAGATGGTATAATAGACACCGTGACTGTTTAATTTGGTGCCCTGTTGTTGCAGACTCAGGTGCAGTGTCTTAGCAGGTAGCTACATACGGGGTATCCTGTTGCTCCTGGGTTTCCTGGAGCTCCATTTGTGCCATCAGCACCCTAAAAAAAATAGCAATGGTGCATGTTAATTTATATACATATATGAATATTCTCCACTTCACCCTTGTTTCTATAGTAACAGGTTGGTATTATTTTCCATATGTAGATTCTGTTCCAATAACAACAAGGACCAATCGGATTGGAGAATATAACACATAATGCATGTTTGTCTGGGATTTATGGTTTACAATAACCACCCTTGTCCTCTGGCTCTACCTCGGAGTCAGGTGGTTATTGACCTTAAATCCAACACTAACATGCATTATCTATTATGTATACACAATGCAGTGCTATTGAGAGACGTACGTTACTTCCAGGGTTTCCTGGGGGTCCTTGCTGTCCCTGTTGCGGAGAGAGGCATTATATGACATGGCTATAATAATTTACATTGTAGAAGACTGCAAACCACATTTCGTTTACCCCACAATTCATGGCATTATCACAGGGTGACCTATGAAACGTTAACATTCCATATGATTGGGTTCTTGGGCATTTACATAGCTTTTTGTGTCTAGTAGTGAAACCACATTTCGTTTACCCCACAGTATAGGAGTAGCTACAAGCAACAGAAGTTTACTCTGCCCTTTTACTCTCATTCTTATTTGTCTTTGGCTTTCTGTACAAGTTGGTTCTTTGCATTTTTATAGAAAAAGTAGAAACAGTATATTTTGTAGTTTGTGTAATTCTCCCTCAAGACTCATAGCTGGCACACAAAGTTATAATAATTATTTAGCTCAGGCAAGTCGGGTAATTTTCCCTCAAGACATTGTCATGCTAATTCATGTGTGTACATATATACTAGATATTAGACATTTTTATAGCTGGCACACAAAGTTATAATAATTATTTAGCTCAGGCAAGTCGGGTAATTTTCCCTCAAGACATTGTCATGCTAATTCATGTGTGTACATATATACTAGATATTAGACATTTTTATAGCTGGCACACAAAGTTATAATAATTATTTAGCTCAGGCAAGTCGGGTAATTTTCCCTCAAGACATTGTCATGCTAATTCATGTGTGTACATATATACTAGATATTAGACATTTTTATAGCTGGCACACAAAGTTATAATAATTATTTAGCTCAGGCAAGTCGGGTAATTTTCCCTCAAGACATTGTCATGCTAATTCATGTGTGTACATATATACTAGATATTAGACATTTTTATAGCTGGCACACAAAGTTATAATAATTATTTAGCTCAGGCAAGTCGGGTAATTTTCCCTCAAGACTTTGTCATGCTAATTCATGTGTGTACATATATACTAGATATTAGACATTTTTATAGCTGGCACACAAAGTTATAATAATTATTTAGCTCAGGCAAGTCGGGTAATTTTCCCTCAAGACATTGTCATGCTAATTCATGTGTGTACATATATACTAGATATTAGACATTTTTATAGCTGGCACACAAAGTTATAATAATTATTTAGCTCAGGCAAGTCGGGTAATTTTCCCTCAAGACATTGTCATGCTAATTCATGTGTGTACATATATACTAGATATTAGACATTTTTATAGCTGGCACACAAAGTTATAATAATTATTTAGCTCAGGCAAGTCGGGTAATTTTCCCTCAAGACTTTGTCATGCTAATTCATGTGTGTACATATATACTAGATATTAGACATTTTTATAGCTGGCACACAAAGTTATAATAATTATTTAGCTCAGGCAAGTCGGGTAATTTTCCCTCAAGACATTGTCATGCTAATTCATGTGTGTACATATATACTAGATATTAGACATTTTCATAGCTGGCACACAAAGTTATTTAGCTCAGGCAAGTCGGGTCTCATTCTTACTTACTGGTTGTGCTGGTACAGATGGTCCTGGGTCGCCAGGGGGTCCTGGCAGCTGGAGGATAAATAACACACTATATAAATTTTATATAATTTTATCCCACTGTACAGGTACATCCAATTAACTGTTTTACATCATGGGAAATAAATCAAAATCGGGTAGGCTTACCCTTTTGAAGTCACATTGTTACTACCTGCCTCTTAAATTGCTAGTTTCCAGTAATCTACTTGACTTACCACTTTTTATACTTGCCTCAAACTTAACAATGTACTTACCACTGGGTTTGCCTGCCTCTTAACAACACTAGCTCCATCTGTGAAAAATAGTGATGTATTGACTTAATAATCTGCTTTTCATTGGTGCTAACTGATGTTAGCTACACATTTACTTTTGGTTTCACAATCTTTCTATGTTTCTGACAGTGGTGTATTGTAATATCATTGTGTTATATGTATCATACAACAGGGTAATATCCACATTGGAAAAAATCCATTTTGACAATCCATTGTACTTTAAAATGCAGCTGGAGGGACTTTCTATATAGTTAACACAGGACAAAGGTCTTTGTTAGGTAGAACAATAGCTAGCTTCAATAGGGCACTCCTTTACAAAGGCTCAGACATAACCTGGGTCAACACCCAAATATCAGACTTGCATAGCTACCATGTTTACAAATTAATTATGGCTTCCCAACTCCAATGTAACCATAACGTTTCTGACCCAAAACTTATACCACCTCTTCAAGTATGAAGATATATCTTACTATGTAACTTTATTATATCCATTGTAGTTTTTGTATGTAACAGTTTAAAAATTAATAGTGTTCTAAACTTGTTGAAACTTTAATTCCTCAACTGATTGATATATCAGAGGAAGTGATTAACTGGGAAGGCATTTCCACCTAATGTAGGATTTCTCCAAACATACATTGGAGGGTTTTAAACAAAGGGTTTTAGTGGAGTGTGGCTTTGTGCATGTATAGTTCATTAAAATTCCTAACTGGGATTTTGACAATTTAAATTGAATATGAAAGATGTATATACATGGAGCAGTGTGTCAAAGTACATGACACCAAGCTACACTGCAGGTAATAAAAGTGTTTTGAGTTGTGAACGTTTAGCTCGTAACATTTCTAATATACCTCCTAACTGGTAGTTTGGATTTAAAGCTGGATTTGAAACATGCATGTACTTTTATTGTGTCGACGTTCATGTCACCAAGCTAACTGCATAATCAAAGAGGGTAATGTCTGACCAATGAAATTTCATGATGGTTTTAAAATACTGCTTCACTGCTTCATAAGTTACTAGGTATGTGAACCAAGAACGTTATCAAAAAGCAATTAGTTTTGAACTCTTCCATTTTTTTTGTAGTCATCAATTATTCCTTAGGACAAGTTACCACCCTTGTCCATGTCCCTGTTAGTGACCACTAGTACCCCAAGTATGATTACTAACTATCAAACAAATAAATCCAAACAAAACAACAACAACAACAACAAAAAAAAACAGTGCACATGATTGTTGTGTTCTGTTCTGGACTAGCTACTGCTACGTAGAGTTTGTAAGACGTTCTTTTTTTTTGTATGAGTCTAACTGCACCACAAGTGGAAAGAAAATGGTGACTTGAATGCAGGTGGACAAATCAGCTTGTCCTGCCATAAAGAAGTCATTAAGGTAACCCACTAGCTACACAAAGTGTGGAAGCCTAGGGCAAAAGTGGAACAGGGAACAGGGAATCAGAGTTAGGTGCACAATCCAACTCCTAATAATAAGCATAGCCATTGCATGTAGAGTGAAGTGAAGATTACTTTGACTTGCTATTGCACATACATTGTATGTCAAAAAAAGAAGTATGTGCCTTCATTTCTATGTTGATCATACGTAAATGCATGATGATACATACTTTGCTTGTGCATTATACATTCAGGCTTTATCACTTAATGTAAAACCTCTAGTGGGTCATTTATTTATTTGTGAAAAATCTTCTCCTGTAAAAGTAATAACATGTGTAATTAGAACAAGTAGATCAAGGCTTATGTGTGTCATAAAAGTCTACTGTGCAAAAGTGATAACATGAATAGTTTCTCACCTGCCACTCTTAAAAATGCTACAGCTGTTATCCCAAGGAGGGACAGCACTAGCAATGGTCTGTAATACATCCTTGATCACCTAGGCCCTGCAGAATCAAAACAATTATCAGAATGAATGAATCCATGCACATGGAAATATATTGGACCATGGTCAAGGTGGTTGATAGAACATGTAAGTTATGTTGAATGAAATTGATTGAGAAAAGGAGTATTACACAGAGATGATTTTATAATAGTATTCCTCCTCTAACTTATCTGACACAAAGAAAATAGAAGGGGCATGTAAATCTGCAATAAATGGTGGTTCTATATACATGTCTCTGCTTACTAAGCTTTTAGCTAGGTAGCAATGTTGACGTGTTGTGTGAGGACATGTGCTCTTAAACGCTGACCGAGACAAAAGATTTAGCCTACATAGTCATGTAGTTTACCAATAGGCCCTGTGCAAATCAACACTCTGCGCATACTGATTATACGCATGCATATGACAGTAATATACAGCTCACCTGTGGCCCACTGTGAGATTCAATGAAGATGCTCAGCGAACGGGAAGAGTCCCTTCTCTTGCAGCTGTGTACAAACGAGCTAGGAGCGTCCTTAGCTACTTGCTCAGAATCTAAGGACAAGCTCGCTAGCTTCGATGGCCCGGACTGCAGACTGCACAAAATGCAAAGGGATACCGTATTACCCCTTTACTAGTCGGCTAAACGCAGACTCGGTGAATAGCCTTATTACGTGAAGCCTAACATATACAATGGGCGTAAATACTCAGCGCGAGACAATAATGGATGTTGCCTGGACAATATTGAATGGGGCGTGAGTGAGACTGTCATAGCGCGAGCCAAAACGAAACACTAAAAGTGCCGGTTGTTACTGTAAACAGTGGCTACATCTGGAAGTCGCTAGACATAGCTTAGAAAACAATGCATACTTGTATCCGCTCTGAACATTATGTAATCGGCTACTTTTCTGTAGCTCGGCGCGCGTTCCGATGCACTTTCCCAGGTTAAAAAGGGTTAACTTCAGTTTTCACACGCGCGCGAAAATTTCTGGGGGTGGGGCTCGTAAAACGTGCAAATTTCTATTCCGTGTCTTTTTACTGCAGAGCCAAGTCAGCAAACGTTTCTATTCTAACTTTCAGAGATGTCACTGTCCTACGCCCCAACGAAGCTGAGGGTGCCCCCGGGATTTGAGCACCTCCTTGAGGGACTAACCAGGGAGGTACTCAGATCCCAGCCTAAGGACATCATTGCGTTTTCTGCTGAGTATTTCAGGAAGAAGATTGTGCTTCGTGGTGGTAAGTAGAGAATGGGTGACTTTGACGGAGTCTTTCACGTCAAGCACGAGACAAACATTTCAAATTCGATGATAGGTTTGGTGGGCTTCAATTAGAATAACTACTAGACCCTGTTAGCTGCTGTAACCTCCTCCATTTTTATGCCTGTAATACCTTTACAGAGGAAGGAATTGATGACACAAAGCCATCAGTGCACCAGGAGCCTCAGGACACGGGGTCAGGGGTAGGCTCAGGGGGTGCTTTGTCAACACCCGTTGCCGAAGAAGCATCTCGTTCTATCGGTCATGAAAGCACACCTTCTGTGCCTCATAATGTGGAGGGAGAGAGGCTATCAGGTTTAGATATCAGCGATCCAGCATTGAACAAAGCTGCTACAGTTATCCAGTCAACATTTAGAGGGCATTTAGCTCGGGAAAGGTTGAAGGTCACGACAGAAGCTCCACCTGAGCCTGCAGTATCTGCTGACGAGAGTGGTGTGATGGAAGATGGACAAGAAGAAGAAAAGAAAGACACAGGTAGTGAGAGTGGTGAGCAGAAGGGTGGTAAAGATTCTGTGGAAGGTGACGGCGGTGGTGAGGGTGAGGAAGGTGGTGAGGGTGAGGGAGGTGGTGAGGGTGACGGTGGTGGTGAGGGTGAGGAAGGTGGTGAGGATGAGGGAGGTGGTGAGGGTGAGGAAGGTGGCGAGGAAAGTGAAATCCCTGTTGAAGGTGAAAGTGGAAAGGTTAGTAAGGAGGATGGTGTAGGAAGTATGGTCAGCGTAGAAGGTGGAAGTGCTAGTGAAGGTGTTGAGGGTGAAACTGTGCACGGTGAGAAAGAGGAGGAGGGCAAAGATGAGATGAAAGTGAATGCCAATGAGGGTGAAGGGAACATAGAACCAGAACCACAAGCAGCTGGTCCACCATCATCAGAAGAACTGATCAAGGAAAGTGAGAGGTGAGGAATCATCTGCAGTTAACGGCTGTGGGATACTTGCGTGTGATCGCAATCCAATTAAGGTAGCGTGAGCGCATGCACATGTGATATTCACTGTAAACTTTGCACTAGTTACCCGATTTTCAAGTTAACGTTTTTGTCACTAACAAATATGTAGAGGCTGATTTGTAAAAAGTATCAAACTATACAACAATGTGAAGGTAACTTGTAAGAGTTTTCAAAGTGGTAGACCTTTCCATTTGTTTTCCTTTAGAAAGTTTGCTAAGAGTGCTTTTCTGCTTTTGACGACCATTTATGTACAAGTAGTAAAAACATTGAGTCGACCTAGAGCTTATTAATGTGCATATCTAACAGCAAAATCAAGTTGCTAGCACTGATTGCATTACTATGGCTATGAAGTGAGCAACATGACATCATTTTGCTGTATATGTTGACCACCCTCTTTCAGGCTCTTTGCTCTGTGTTCGTTTACTGTGTGAAATGAGATCGATCTAGTTTATGAAACACAAGCCACTGTGACTGTCCTTAATGGTAAAATGTATATAAAACAAATATAACTTCAGTCAAGAGCGCATGATGGTGTCATTTTTATTGTCAATTCCTGGGCATGCTAAAATGTAATACATCCCACCAACTAATCTATTTTGTGGACGTTTATAGTAACTCTGGAGAATTGCAGCAACAAGGCAAAGAAACAGCCGGAGAACAGACAGTTGAGACTGAGGAACAAGAGCCATTGGCAACAGAGGCAAGATAAAAATTCATTGCAGACTTTCTTTCCGGGCCTTTTCTGCTTCCATCTTGTTATTGCCTATTGCTATAGCTACTTCATTTTTACATACTGCAAGTAATCAAAACTAATAAAAAAAACTGGAGGTGGGGAAGGCCTGGGAACGAGCTACCTTTTATGTGTAACAGCAAAGTGAGAAATATTTTCTAGGGATGCAACCCTAGTTGTACATGCCATTTAAGTATAGATGTTCAAATTCTGTTTCAATGTTCGTTATTTTAGAACACAGGCGGAGATGATGGGATGTCAACTGGTGCCGAACGTGAAGGAGATTGAAGAAAGTGACTGAATATTAGATCATTATGTAGCCAATCTATCATCCAGTTATTGTATATACTTTACTTTCCGACAAAAATTATACTTTTGAGATTAACCCTTTCGTTTCTCCATGTGCGCTAATAATTGTTCGTGCAGCGCTGAGCATGCCGGCTAGGTGACCAGCAGAGCTATTGTTGATGCGTCTGTAAAACGTTTAGTATTGATGCAAACGCGTAGCGCAAGACAAAGCGTGCCGCTCTAATACACAGAATAATGTGTCACTTGGAGGGATTCGTGTGTTGTCGCTAGGGTAAACCATTGCCAAGCCTTGCGCACCGAAACAACGGGTATAGGTGTTGTCCCATTGTTGTCTTGGTCCTATTCGATGTGCCAGTCGCATCATACACTGTTTTGTCTGCGCGCGAATTGAATTCCGTCCAACATTGATGCGCGTAATGGCTTCCCATGTCTGCATGGCATGGTGCTATTGTCCGCAAATAGCCTTTTATTCAATCCATCCGGTGAAATAGTATTCACCAGGCATTGTCGACCAATATAGGGTACTGCTGCAGGGGCAGAACAAGCAGCTGAGCAACGTACCGGTTCGAGTCTGTTCGAGCGGACTGGTTGTTCGTCTTATACACCTGTGTAGAATTCTACGTCTCTCTTTGCCCGCAACTTGCGCGGTAGTGAGAGCGTAGTAGCTAAGATATAGGCTGCGATTCTCTGCCGACAATCTGCAGTTGTAAGGTACCTTATAACTATCGTAACTATAGTTGTGAGATAGCGTGTTAGCCCAGCATTGTTATTTATTATCACTGCGTATCTGTCTATGTATTCAGCTCAGTATGCTGCATGCGAGAGGAGGGAAGGGCTACAGTCGCATTAGTTTGTAGTTGCGTTTAATGGCAGTGGCCTTTAATACACATTTTATCACTAGTTGCTTTTACCCCACTGCTCACATAGCAGACTCTACCAGCACACACTTCATGTTCAGTAGCTAGCTACCAGTACCCACTTCAATGTTTAGCTAGCTACCACTTCTCCCTTCATGTTTAGCTAGCTACCACTTCTCCCTTCATGTTTAGCTAGCTACCACTTCTCCCTCATGTTTAGCTAGCTACCACTTCTCCCTACAGTACCATGATGCATCAACAAACAGTCAGAGTAGTGGTCGGGCTACTGGCCCTCACGTTCCTTGCATCTGATGCAGGTAGGTATCTAAATTGTTATACTTAGTTTCCTTTATGTGTGTGGTGTGGAGCTTCAAGCTCAATGGTTGTGTGTGTGTGTGTGTGTGTGTGGTGTGGAGCTTCAAGCTCAATGGTTGTGTGTGTGTGTGTGTGTGTTGATCAATAACGGATTGAGGTAGATGCAGACCTTGAATCACATCAGAGCTTATCTTTTAAACCTGCCATTTTCATGGACATTTTTTCATACTGACATATGCACGAACAATCAATGAACCACATCTCCCTGCAAAAAAATTCTTACAAAAAAAAAATGAAAGGAAAAGGCAGAACATTGTCAATGGCAGAGAGATTGCTAGTTTGGGTTTATGTGAGCTCTCTCTCAAGTGCTTTGGCCACAAGAGTCTGTCTGTGTTATGTCACAATGTCGTATATGATATATAACAATATATGATCATGTACATGTGTTTCTGATTTCTGTAGCTGCACAGATGCAGTTTTGTTTTGCCAGCTATGATGCTGCAACCAGAACCTGTCAGGGAAACCTGCTGGGGATGGTAAACAGTGCAGATGACTGCTGTCTTCCAACTCCAAGAGGCTTGGGTGGTGGAGGATATGTGGCTGCTGGGAGTGAAGATTGCCAGACCTGTATGACTTTTAATGGTAAGCTGTCTTCAACTACGAACACACACTGCAATATGTATACCAGTGCAGCTGTGTTTGAAAATCAGCGGCAAATACATTTTGTAGACAGATACGGTCAGATATATCTTAATGCATACTGTATTGCAAACGAATGCGTAGTGAAATGGCAGTAGAATGTGGGATGTATGTAGCCTCATTCCCAGGCCACTCCCAGATGTATGCAGGTTGGGAATTTGACTTGCTGTTAACTGTTGACTTGAACAGTTACTGGGCTGTTTGTCAACGACTGTCTGCAGTAAGCAAGATGCATTACAATGATTGCTCAAGATAGATGAGTGGTTCAAGTGAAATTGAAGTGTTAATGATATTCATATCATCACATGACAATTGAGGTGGGTGTGGCAGCCGACACCCATTGTATACTAGTTAGTAATAAAATCACATAATGAAATGAACACAAACACACTAAGAAAAATAATGATGGAGGATTTGCTCCCTATCTTCGTAGATCCACTTGGACCAAAAGGAGCCCGAGGACCACCTGGAGAAGTGCTTGGAGATGTGAGTGGTTGTGCTTTCTGTTTGCAAAGACAGCCAACAAAGCAGTTGTAAATAACAAGTCATTTCAATTTGTGTCATGTAATCTACAAGGATCCTCTTTTTTGTTATTCTGCGTGAAACTTTTAGTTCAGCTGCACGTCCATCTGAGCTAAGGTTACTTGGATACATATTATACAAAGACAGTGGTCTTTATTTGGTTCTAACTCTTCTTCCTCTGAGCTAAAGTTGCTTGGAAATATATTATACAAAGACAGTGGTCTTTATTTGGTTCTAACTCTTCTTCCTCTGAGCTAAAGTTACTTGGAAATATATCATGCTTTTAGTACAAAGACGATTTAATTGGTTCCTTACTCTTTCCCCTCAGCCAATACCAGGTCCACCAGGTCTCCCTGGCAACCCAGGGAGAAATGTAAGTTCACAAAATATAACCAGATCAATTTTCATATAGTTCTGTACCGTAAACCAAGTACCTGCCATTTTTATGCACTCTTGGTTAAACCGAGGGCACATTGACCGTAAGGCTTGATAATCCCTTGGTTAATTAAGCTATGAAAGTGTTTATATTAATATCCAAGGTTTGGATGGCAAGTTGTATTTCTTTGGTGTCATTACTACAGATTGAAGTATTTGTCTAGTGAGAGGTCATTTGCCTAATAAGACAAAAGGAGACCTTTATTTTGATTTGGTAGAAGTCAGTGAAATGGGTGTGGGTAACAACAGCTAGCATCTGAATGATTTGGCTAGCCATAATAAATATTGCTTGTCTTTTCTGAACAGCCTTTTGTTCTGGAACAATAGCAGGCACAGGTATATACAGGACACAATGAAAAGTATCTAAGACTGTACAAAGACAATAATATTGCTATAGACCCACTGTTAGTTATATTACATTATATATGTATACTCATGTCTTTCAGGAAGAACAGCAAATAGAATGATGGAATGCATTTAAGAATTATTACCTCTCTGCTCTAACTAATGTGACCAGCTATGAAGGGCACTAGTCCCTAAAACCTAAAACCAATTACTCAATCAATCTGATGGGGAAGGCTATAATTATTTTAGTATTCTGGTCCCAGTGTAACCAGCCTTAGTGTTACACCTATGATTTTTGTAATAGCCATCTGAGATCACTCAAATAATGTCTACTGAGCAAGTTTGTAATTGATTGATCACTGTGCACAGTGGTACACTGATAATGTTTACTTGTAAACTAGTTTGCAGTACACAAACATAGCTTATACTGTACACAAATATAGCTTACACTGTACACAAATATAGCTTATACTGCACACAAATATAGCTTATACTGTACACAAATATAGCTTACACTGTACACAAATATAGTTTACACTGTATACAAATATAGCTTATACTGTACACAAATATAGTTTACACTGTACACAAATATAGTTTACACTGTACACAAATATAGCTTATACTGTGCACAAATATAGTTTATACTATTTGTATGTAATAACACAATTTACTGGTGAGTTTTTTATACTTTTGTAGGGTAATGATGGGGTTGACGGAGAGGATGGTGCAGATGGAGATCAGGTTAGTGATTGTTACTACCTGTAAAGGACAGAGATTTAAATGCCAAATCCACTAGGCTAGGGTAGACATTATTCTTTGCAGTGTTGAACATTATGGAAACACCAAGATAGTTAACAAAAGTATTTGTTTCACGTTGTCAGCGTTCTTTTATTTTATTACACAGGGTCCTCCTGGTCCGTCTGGTGTTCAAGGTGCCCAGGGACCCCCTGGCCCCCCTGGAGTGGTTGGTTTCCCAATAGGACCTAGGGTAAGATGGTCCTAAAATTTGTGTGTGGAGCAAGTAACCCAGTGGCAGTAGATACGTGCATGCAGAAGCAAGCAAGCACCAGCTAGAGGGAGCTGGGGGCATGCTCCCAATACCCTTGTTCCCAGGCCTTCCTACCATCCAGTTTTTGATCGCTTACAGTATGCAAAACCCCCCTCAGTTTTTGCATACTGCAAGCGATCAAAAACTGGATGGTAGGAAGGCCTGGGAACAAGGGTATTAGGAGCATGCCCCCAGGGAAAGTTTTGGATGCCCTGAGGCCATTTTGGGGGTAAATTGCCACTACTGTAACACTCATTCCTATTTTGGTCTCTAAACATACGTATCTTTAATCTACGTACGTATATAACCTGGGTACAGTACAGGAGGCAGAGTCCAAAGCCACTGTGTATCCAGTGGAATAAGCAACCGACCCTACAGAATTTACAACCAACTTAGCCTCGTTCCCATTTCCCACCGTCCAGTTTTTGATCGCTTGCACTTGCACTGCACCGTCCAGTTTTTGCATACTGCAAGCGATCAAAAACTGGACGGTGGGAAGGCCTGGGAACAAGGCTACCTGCAGCTAATTGCAACTAACCCCCCCAAACACAACTCCACATCGTTTAAGGCCATGTAACATATAAGACTTAAAACTGCCACTAATACTGTTATTGATAATAGCTGCTAACTGTACATACATAAAAGTTCGCTTTCTCTCTGACTTTGACTTAGGTTAAGGTCTGACTGTCAGGTCTGGAGCATGTTTAAAAATCTGAGCCTTCATGCGCCTCACACTTCGCGCTCGCCGCACCCTCCCCATCGAACATGCTAGCTTGGTATCCACTTCGGCTGGATCCCTGGCAGCTCAGCCTTAAGTACTTGAACTCAGCCACTGAGTTACCGAGTGACTCGGTAGTTCAGTTGGTTAGAGCATGGCAGGCCATTTGCCAGGTCGCGGTTCAAGTCCCTCCCTGAGTCACTGTCTTTTTTTTCCCTCTTCTTTCTTTCTCTCTGACTTTGACTATAAGACTTAAAACTGCCACTAGTGATAATAGCTGCTAATTGTACATACAGTATCTGCAGATTTAGGGTTGGTGTAGCTGCGTGTTTATTTCTCTGCGATATCTTTCCTTGAACTAGGGTGCTCCTGGCTATCCTGGATTTCCTGGAGTACCAGGTCGAAAGGGAGCAAAAGGACCTCAAGGTGAGGCAGGATCGCAAGGATACCGTGGTCCCAAGGGGTTCACTGGACTAAAAGGACCACAGGGGAAGCCGGGTGAACCTGGAGAGAGAGTGAGTGGATGGGAGGGAGGGATGGGAGGGAGGGAGGGATGGGAGGAGGGATGGGGAGGAGGGATGGGAGGGATGGGAGGGAGGGTGGGAGGGGAGGAGGGATAGGGACTCGGGAGGGATGGGAGGGAGGGATGGGAGGGAGGGTGGGAGGGAGGGTGGGAGGGGAGAGAGGGAGGGAGAGAGGAAAGAAGGGGAGGGAGGAGGCGAGGGAGGAGGGGAGGGAGGAAGGGAGGAAGGAGGATTAGTGGATGGGTTGTAGTCATCAGTTGAACATGTACTGCTGCTATGATGCTAGACACAGCATACCATATATGTAAGATCTGTTGTCCCAACATTGAGCTTGAGGTGTAACTTCAACTGTTATTACAGGGACCACAAGGACCAGATGGCTATCCTGGACCTCCTGGACTGCCTGGCGCTAAGGTTAGTTCTGTGTATGTTGGTATAGTATGGGCAATGAGATACGTAATAGATAATGCATGGTAGTGTTGAATTTATGGTCAATAACCACCCGACTCCGAGGGCAGAGCCTGAGGACAAGGGTGGTTATTGTAAACCATAAATCCCAGACTAACATGTATTATAATTATGTTATATTCTCCAACCTGATTGGTCCTTGTTATCAGTAAGCAGTTTACACTGTAAACAAGGTTAGCTTATAGGAAACATCATTTTACAATTTCCTGTGATATATGAAACATGTATACCCTAGGACTATGTGGCCAAAAACACCAAAAACTTTTATGTGGGTTAGACCTCTCTTCTTCATACAAGGGATGGGAGGGAGGGATGGGAGGGAGGGATGGGAGGGAAGGTGGGAGGGAGGGTAGGAGGGAGGGATGGGAGGGAGGGAGGGTGGGACAAAATAGTATGGGCAATGAGATACGGGACAAAATCTCCGTCGTAGTATATATTTTTGGTATACATGGACGGTGATAGCTACTCTTACACGTAATGTCCCACAAAGGCATAAGGCCCCACACAAGCAACTTCCTGTTTCTGTTGCGCTGTTGCAATATATTTGCAAACTCTATTCAGCACAGGAACACAGTGCTTCACAATCTGCATTCAGTGAATTCAGTGAATTCACCGGCCAGGCTTCTATGTATATGCTGGCTTCAACATGTTTTGGCACAAATTTTGTAGTCTTGAGTTTCCATCCTCTACAATGCATTTTGCTAGCCTCGTTCCCAGGCCTTCCCACCGTCCAGTTTTTGATAGCTTGCATTATGCAAAAACGGAGGGGGAAGGCCTGGTCCATTTTATCACGTGAATGACATTTTGTCTACCTAGGTAACAAAATGTTTTTCAACTCTCACGAGTTTGATAAACTTTATGTCCATAGCTACTAATTGTACACATGGTTATCTAGGATGGATATTTAACATGTGACTTACCCAGAAATAAAAGCTATCATTGGCTCTTTGTAATCTTGTGCCCAGACCCCACCCAGCTCATGTGAGGTTGGGTGTGGGCACGAGACTAGTAATCTCATGCCCAGCCGGATATAACCTACGGAAAAATCCGTCTGGTAAGATAAGGCGCCTTTCTTGGGCTTTTGCACACGTCAGCAGGGTTTGAATGCGGCTGGCGCTGATCATATATGGAAGTTCTCGCCTCTAAACGGCTTCAATTATCAGCATCTGCACAAGCGCTAGGGCGCTAGTGGGCCGCTGGAGTAATTGGACATGCTACAATTTGATTGGCATGTTCAAATAACTCGGTCGAAATTAGAAAAGCCCAAGAATCCAGCCTTACTTTACCAGATGGATTTTCCGCAGGTTTTTCCGGCTGGTCACGAGACTACGAGACTAGGCTCTTTGCTCTAAGACTGCTAATAAATTGCGGTCAGGTACTGCTTTCATCAGGAGGCCACCATTTTCACACTGAAATCAGCATAGCAGATTTCGCTACTGTTGAGTACGTGTGTACCAGCCTGCATTTGTCGCTTCTTTGCACTCGACTTAGGTGTCAGCCACCGATTGCGTAGTGCGCAAGACTTGGAACAAGACTACGAGGGTGTGTCTACGATTATGGGTCTAGGAACACTTAGTCTCATGTAGCCACGCTCTCTCCGGCCGGCAAGAGTCTTACGACATGAGACTAAGGAACGTTAGGGTGTGGCCAGCCTGAGAAGTTATGTGAGATTTGCTCGTGCATGCGTGTGAGCGTGAGATGGCATGTAAATGTGTGTGACTCACACACATTGCGTGGCACTTTACTGTGGTTCGAGCAGGTTCGAAAGGCTGTCTAGGGTTGTGGTGTGGCCACGCGAGACTAGGTTGTCCTTATGCAGTACAGTCCTGTCGTTACACTGTCCAGTGTTGTCCTTATGCACTTGAGAAGTCAGCTACAGGCATGCACTGATCTTCATTTACGTGGTTTGTGTCTTCATACACACAGGGTCCATCTGGTCTACAGGGTAGTCCCGGTCAGCCTGGGGGGACAGGTGACAGGGGACCAATTGGAAGCCGAGGTCCCACCGGGGGTCCAGGGGCACCAGGAGATCCGGGTGCAGCTGGAGGTGTTGGTGACCGAGGACCACGAGGACCACAGGTAACTGCCCGTATTGCATAAAAATGGGTATACGTAGGTATTTGTGGCCCCTCCCACCACCCAACTCCTTTACACACACACACACACACACACACACACACACACACACACACACACACACACACACACACACACACACACACACACACACACACACACACACACACACACACACACACACACACACACACACACACACACACACCACTTTAGGGTCACCCAGGACCACAAGGCCAAGCGGGTAACCCTGGAGACAAAGGGAACCCTGTAAGTCATGTCTAGACTAAAAACTAAAAAATTGTTTTTAACTATGTAGCTAGAACCCCAAATGAGCACACAGATAGAAACATTAGTCCATGCATGTGTAGCCACATTAGCTGCCCTGGCTGGCATATGTGATACTTGGCTATCTCTGGTGAGGACTTAGCTACTTATGCGTTATCAAGTTTGGCTTAAACAGTAGATAGTGACAAATCCTGCTATATGCCATGACAAATTAATAGTAAACCAGCCGTGTGCTGCTCGTTCAGGCTCGCCCCAAGATGATGAATCATCCCACTAGTTTTGTAGCTATCCCATCCCATGCAACTGTGGTTGACATCTTCTAAAGTGTCAGTTTAAAAAAAAAGAACTATTTATAACTGGCTAATGAGGATGAGTCTTGTAAATAAAATAACGGTTACCTTGGCAACATATGAAAATGTTGCTCATATTTCTCTTCTAAAATCATATCAAATAAGAATGTAGCTCTCTTCTATAGTGATGTTGCCTAGGTAACAAGTTATATATCCCTCCCTGGGAGGTATGTAGTCTTGCAAATTAGTGTCCGCCTAAACACGACACCACTGGGCAAAGCGACCGCCCGGCCCCAGGGAGGGATGGACAGATTATTGCATTTGTTTGTTAGAACATTAAATTTTGATGTTTATGATGAAAGTAAGAATCATGCAGTGCTAGTGTTGTTTTAGTTGTAGTTAGTTTTTAGATGATGAAAATAATTTTTTAGTTTTAATCTCCATTTTTAACAGGTTGTTTTAGTTTCAATTACTAAAACTCCAGCACTCTTACTAAAAGATATTTAGTTATAGCTATCAGTGGAAAAATGGTCGTTCTCTTTTTGGTATAGTTCTGAAATCTTATTGGATGTTTTAGTTTAGTTTAGTTCTCCAGGTAATTTTAGTTGGTAATTAACTGAAAGTTCCAAGGCCATACTGAAAGGATATTTAGGTATAGTTAACTAAAACAACACTATCGTAGCGGTTTCGGTTTCGGTTTGTTGGCCCTTTGTGACTTCAAGGTACCTTTGTTGTTTAGGGTGGTCCTGGTCACCGAGGGGACCCAGGCCCAGAGGGGGCTAATGGCGAGAGGGGGCCAGCTGGTCCACAAGGAGAGAAAGGGTACCAAGGAAACGCTGTGAGTTGGCCCAATATGCAATTATTAGATAGATAGATAGATAGCTAGATGGATAGATAGATAGATTGGTAGATAGATGGGTAGATAGGTAGATGGATGGATGGATAGATTATTCAGTTGATCACTGAATTAACTGACTGACTGATTGTTGATTGATTTTTGAAGACATGTAATCAATCAATCAATCAATCAGTCAATCAATCAATCAATCAATCAATCAATCAATCAATCAATCAATCAATCAATCAATCAATCAATCAATCAATCAATCAGTTGGCTGTCTTACTGTTAACCTGTTCATGAATTAACTGCAGGGTACCCCCGGTGAAACTGGTCCTAATGGCAGGCCAGGACCTCGTGGTCCCCCTGGCCAAGATGGCGCCCCTGGTGACAGGGGTATTGATGGAACTCCTGTAAGATCTGTGTATAGTTTAAATGATCTTTTTATCACGCACTTCTTGTATGTATACATACCACTGTTCACGCACAATCTCTCCACCTCCTCCTCCTCCTCCTCCTTCTCCTCATTCACTTCCTCCTTCTCCATGTCCTCCATCTCCTCCCTCTTTCTCCCCTTCTCCTCCTCCTCCTCTTCTTCCTCCTCTCTCAATTTTTGTTCTTCCCATACCCCATTAGGGAGCTAATGGTGGACCAGGTTCTCAGGGAAATACTGGAGGAAAGGGAGATCGTGGAAAGACAGGACCAAATGGTGCACCTGGAAGACCAGGAGAAGAGGTATGCCATTGCACAACATTCAAATGAAATTTTCAGTGGCTTCTCAGTTGGCTTCTGCATAAATGAAAAGGTTATCTGTTACCCACTCCTCCTCCTCCTCCTCCTCTCCTCCTCCTCCTCCTCCTCCTCCTCCTCCTCCTCTCCTCCTCCTCCTCTTCTCCTCCTCCTCCTCCTCTCCTCTTCTCCTCCTACTCCTCCTCCTCCTCTCCTCCTCCTCTCCTCCTCCTCTTCTCCTCCTCTTCTCCTCCTCCTCCTCCTCCTCTCCTCCTCCTCCTCCTCCTCTCCTCCTCCTCCTCCTCTCCTCCTCAATCAGTCAAATGAAACTTTGGACACATAAAGGCCTATATACCTATAAAGGCATACCCTCATACACATAAAGGCACATCTCAATTTAACTCTAAACTTACATTCAGTTGTCATAGTATTGCAATGCTGATTTTGACACACACACACACACACACACACACACACACACACACACACACACACACACACACACACACACACACACACACACACACACACACACACACACAACAGGGCCGTCCCGGAGACACAGGTGCCCCTGGTTTCAACGGTAACGCAGGTGAAGCCGGCCAGCCCGGACCCAAGGGACAGAAAGGACCACAAGGACCCAAGGTGTGCACCAATCAATGCCGAGACCACACACTTGGCTAGAGCTCCTTCCTTCTATCATGAGGCTATAACCTGTTACCAAGGCAACATATAAGAATGTTGCTCATATTGCTCTTCTACAGTGATGTTGCCTAGGTAACAGGGTATATAATAGTTATATCCCTCCCTGGGGTGTGGTCTACACATTGGTGTCCGGCTACGCCCGACACCAATGTGTAAAATGACCACTAGGGAGGGATATAACCAGAGGAGGTTGGAAGCTGGTTCCTGATACGCGAAGTATTTGAGTGTTTCCTTGGAAATCCCCGTGGAAGATTTTGCGCGCCATAAAATGCCATAGCTGTCGATCTAGAGCTCACCTGGCAGTATCCACTGAGCAAGTTTCGTCCCAAACAAACGAGAGCTGTTTGTGTCAACTATTACTAAGTGTGTGCAACTCTCATATGATTTCTATACCGCCATCTGGACAGTATGCCGTAGGCGATCAGCAGTGAATATGCACTCTTGATTACATACTATAGTCAATAGAGTGACCAATCATGTGTAACATATCAGTTGCCAAGATTGCCAGCTAAGGAGGTTTTATTGCTCAGGGTTTCATACAGGATTTTGAGTTGGGGGGGGGGGGAAACAGGATGGTAGCAGGATGATAGTAGCCTACTTGGGGGGTCTGGGGGCATGCTCCCCCAGGAAAATTTTGAATTTAGATCCTCTCAGATTGCTTCTGACGCAATCTGGGACAAAATTTCCAAACAGCATTTTGATGACACATACTTATGTTCAGTAACATGTAAATAGCTAATATAATAACCATACTCAATTTCAAGATTTCTGGGGGGGAATTGTGGCTGGGGGGGGAAATTCCAGCCCCCCCCCCCCCTGTATGAAACCCTGTTGCTAGCTAGTCTTTGAACAAGTTCTTGCACTGGTGGGGGGCGTAGCTGGGGATGACTAAGTACTTTAGCTCTCAAAGAACCGTCCACATTGACGACAAAAATTCCTTACACCACTCGAGAAAAGCAGCATCGAACTCCATTTCCCTTGCACCTAGTCTTAGCATTACTCTAACACGTAGTCCGGTCCTTCAGCATGTCATTGCATGGTAGCTATTAATACTGTCTTCTCTTTTGCTCCCATCTACTCAGGGTGACCTTGGGGCGAAGGGAGAGAGTGGCCACCCAGGGTTGCCTGGAGCCAAGGGTCTACGTGGCCCACAGGGCCCAGACGGGCCCGCTGGACCCGTAGGAGAGACGGTAAGTGCATAGACAGCTAATATACGTACTTGTCTTGAAACTTTCTTAAATTGAAATGGATTTCTACTTTCTAAATTTCAATCTTGGAAATTTGGTTAGTTTTACTAATATTGTAGCCTCGTTCCCAGGCTCTTGTCCGTGAGTGTGAGAGCATGGGAACAGGGCTATATTGTAGTTATAATTGCTGTAATAGAGATGTCTGAAAATACTTAACATTAGCCTCGTTCCCAGGCCCCGCCCAACTTTTTGTTGCTTTCGTACTACGACAGAAAGCTGGGGGACTATGGCATTTATGCTAATACATTTTGCTGTGTGCATTTTCTAACAGCCATGTTCACTGTCGTAGGGCCCAGACGGTCTTCCTGGATTTAATGGCAAGCCTGGAAAGCCTGGAGGAGCTGTGAGTTATTTCTTCAATGATGAGAGTGTGACTTATCATCTGAGATTGGCCATGGACCTGGTGCTCCTTTTTCTGCCTCAGTCTAACTCACCTTTCATCTCCTCCTCCATCTCCTCCTTCATCTCCTCCTCCATCTCCTCCTTCATCTCCTCCTTCATCTCCTCCTTCATCTTCTCCTTCATCTCCTCCTCCATCTCCTCCTCCTTCTCCTCCATCTCCTCCTTCATCTCCTCCTCTCTCTCACCTTCTCTCTCTCTTCCAATAGGGTGATTCTGGTGAAAATGGTGACCCTGGTGAGGCTGGTGTGGATGGTTTGGCTGGGAAGGACGGCAAAGATGGACCTCGTGGTTTCCCTGGAAGAAGAGTAAGTAATGTGTATGTGTGTGTGTGTGTGTGTGTGTGTGTGTGTGTGTGTGTGTATGTCTGTTTCTTTGTGTGTGAACTCTAATCATTAAAACCCCTTTCTCTGTTCCACAGGGTGGTCCTGGCCTCCCTGGTGGTCCAGGTCCCGCTGGACCCGACGGTGTTAATGTGAGTGAATGACTTGTGATAAGTTTCAGTTTCATTACATGTTGCACACAAATGACATTCTGATGACACACACACACACACACACACACACACACACACACACACACACACACACACACACACACACACACACACACACACACACACACACACACACAGGGCCCACCTGGCCAGAAAGGCCCACCTGGTCAAGCAGGTCCAAAAGGCCCCCCTGGTCCCTATGGCCCCCCTGGTCACCCAGGCCCTGCTGGCTCCCCTGGAGCCCCTGGAGAAGATGGAATTGATGGACCAGATGGACCACCTGGACCACCAGTAAGTGACATCATAACATACATGGAAAAGCAAAGATTACACCCCAAGATGCGAATTAAAGGATCCACGTAATATAAGGCCACTCCAACTTGTATATATGTTTCTGGTCTGCCGCCCGCCACGTACTAGACCTCCCAGTGTTAATGTACTATGTATTGCCCGCATGACATAATTATGGGACTAGCCCTATTTGAACAACGCTCTACTGCGCATGGACAGTAGTAGTAGCACGGTCATCAACTGCAAACTAAGATGGTGGATTGGCTAGGTGAGTCTGCATCCGTGAAAAGGACAAGAAATCTGTTGTATTTTGTAGGCCGACTTGTTGCTTTGTGATTTTTCATGAGTTTGTTTAGTGGACCTGTAGGTTGCTAAGTACCCGCCCGCCCGCGTGACTACTGGGGGAAGTCCCTGACCGGAAACATATACACAAGTTGGAGTGGCCTAATCTAATATAATACACAGGCCAGAGGAAGCGTTGGGCATCCAATCTGAGTTGATATTCGTTAATGGCATGGTGCACTTACCCCAGGAATGAAACTTTGGTACACTAACAATTCTCCCTTCACCAGCTTAGGCAGCTACACCACCGTCACCTCTCACAGCGACTCCCGAAGTGATTACGTGACATCACATGTTCAATATGCTACGTATAAAATCATTGCTACATGTATTGAGCGCGCTATCGTGCTTCGGGTTAATATTATGCATGCAGGTGAAGGCGTGCCTTGCTATTCACGATTGATAAACTGCTCCTCCCTTGAGGGTAAAGCTTTCCCAAAAAACTCTGAACTCTAAGGCTTTCTACTTCAGGAAAATCTCTACTTCAGGTCTTGTAGCTAAGTAGCAGTGAACTCTAAAGTGTTCGAGCCAAGGTAAACCTGCAGCACTAACCCCTTATGAGGATCTTGAGGTGCAGTTATGCTCTGTTAATTGTAAATTGACCATTAATGCAAAATGATTGTAGTTCTGTCCCAATAATGGGTAGTTTAGTATATACATCATTTTGCATTAATGGTCGGTGGTGTAGCTGCCTAAGCTGGTGAAGGGAGAGTTGTTGGTGTACCAAAGTTTCATTCCTGGGGTAAGTGCACCATGCCATTAATGAATATCAACTCAGATTGGATGCCCAACGCTTCCTCTGGCCTTGATATTGATAAATCAATTTAATAGAGTTTTTTTTTTTTTTGCAAAAACAACAATAGCAAACAACCACCCAAAAAACAAACAGAGCAACCCACAAACATAAAGTGACAAGTAAACAAACAAACAAACAAAAAAATACTAATAAACAAAACTTAGGAACAAAAATCTACGACAAGTACACAAACAAACAGACAGCTAGACAGACAGCTAGACAGACAGCTAGACAGGCAGACAGACAAGCAGCAAGCAAGCAAGCAAACATAAAAGCAAGTAAAGTACAAGTTGGAAGAAATATTAACCTCCCCCCTCCCCTTGCCCCTCCCCCATCCCCATCCCCTTCCCCTTCCCCCTTTCCAATTCCTCCTCCTCCCTCAACAGGGACACCCAGGTCCAAAGGGCCGAACAGGACAACACGGAGAGATTGGTGACCAAGGAAGCGAAGGTCCAACAGGACCCCCTGGCCCTGTGGGGGCAAGAGGTGCTAAGGGAGCTTACGGACCAGAGGGTGCACGTGGAGCAAAGGGAGACATCGGCGCTACAGTAAGTTACATGTCCAGGTGTGCGTAGAGTATGTAGGCTATATGGACATAGTCGAGCCCTAGTTATGTACACATGCAGTGATTCTGTAATGCCTCTTTTGTCATGCGCTAGCTTGTGTAAGAACAGCGAATGGTGTCTGCTTTCATTTGTTTGTCCCTCCTCTTGCACAGTGCTGCTTCTTCGGTGCTTCTCGCTTAACATAACCGCATGTACTACAGCATAGATAGGTGGGCATACTTACTAGAGAAAAGCACCCTTTGCAACAGCCTAATTCAAAAAAGGGGGTGGGCGTTATTTATTTTCGAGGGTGGGCCTATTTTCAGGAGATTACGGTAATATAGTACACAGTAGAGATAAACTGGATTTGATTTTCATCACAGGGCGCACAAGGCGAGGGTGGAGACCAGGGAGAGAAGGGATCAAGAGGCGTTCCTGGCAAATCCGGAGCACCTGGTGCTCCAGGTCAGCCTGGTGCCGCAGGTGGACCTGGGCCCCAGGGACCCAAGGGACAGCGAGGACCAGCTGTGAGTGAGATGTGCTCCCTACCGCTGTTGCACACTGTGTATAGTATTATGTCTGGTCTCGTTCCCAGACCCTCAGTACGGTCTGGGAATGAGACTATATTTTGTCATGCTACTACCTTGAGAGGCCATTATTTAACGGATGTGTGTTTAACCCTTTAGGGCCGATTATTTTACGGATGTGTGTTTAACCCTTTAGGGCCGATTATTTTACGGATGTGTGTTTAATGGATGAATGTGTTTTCTGTACTGCAGGGCGCTCAAGGGGAACAGGGTCTGGCAGGTCCATTCGGAATACCTGGGCCTCACGGTTTCGCTGGAGCCAAGGGCATGACAGGAGAGACTGGAGTAGTTGGATCACAGGTGACGAATTACATCAGTTGATGTAATGGTTATTTACTAATACAGGTTCGGAGATACACATGTATCTCAGGCCTCATGAGTACAATATCCTTCTCTGAATGTACACACACACACACACACACACACACACACACACACACACACACACACACACACACACAGGGAGACAGAGGTCATCAGGGTCTACCCGGTAGGCAGGGCGCTCCTGGCAAGAAGGGCGAACCTGGACCAGTGGGCGAAGCTGGCGCTGATGGAGACCAAGGAGAACAGGGTGCTACTGGACCTGAGGGACCTGCTGGCCCACCAGGAGGAAGAGGACCAAGGGTGCGGAATTTAGTTGTTGTTTCATTGGATGGAGCTCACCTGACATAATGGCTGCAGCTCAGCCTCCAGCTCTTTCTACTCCATCCAGTACTAAATACACTTAGTTTTTTAGCTATTGGAACGTGATTGCAAAAATTTAGCAGCTATCGACTATGTGTCAGAAAGACTCTCTCCTGTCTAAGGTTTGATTTTTGATTTTTTTTTTGGGGGGGGGGGGGGGGGCTGTATAAAAAAACGTTGTCTAGGGGGGTCTGGGGGCATGCCCCTCAAGAAAATTTTGAGATTTTAGATCCCGTGAAATTGATTCTGATGCAATCTGAGAGGTAAAAATCACACCTATAACTGTGTTTTAGACAAATTTGTTAGGTATAGTTTCTAAATTTTGGGGTGGGTGGGAAAGCTGGAGTTTTTTTCTAAGGGGAAGCTCCCCCCCACCCCACTAGATTGAACCCTGACTGTATACCTACCCTAAAATGTCTGCTCCTTCTACTTGGCACTAGTATCTTGCTTTAACTCTTTACCCCCGATGCGCATGCGCAGAAATCAATCTCGTAGCCGCGAGACAAGATATTGAAAAAATGGCGATTTTGTATCATGATGATTCATAGCGTTATATCTTGTAAACTAGCTGAGTTCACAGGTTGATAGTTAGTAGCACATCACAACACTGCTCTGTTGATATGCCACATATGTACAGGGAGATCACGGTCCTGTGGGACTTCCTGGTCCAGGAGGTGCTCCCGGAGCTAAGGGACCTGCCGGAGTTGCTGGAGAGAAGGGAGAGACAGGAGCTAGAGGAGAACCCGTAGGTTGCAAAGTAGCTATTATAGTGATGGACAATAAATTGACGGTGAAAGGATTTGCCAACTAGCTGGAATCTGAACTCAAACTCTTCTGTATATTAGTCCGAGATACTCTTGTGAGTCACTTGGCAGAGGAGTGGAAGACGAGCTACATACATACGTTGCATTGCCTATAATAAGGCCAGGCAAACTAGATTTATTGTTTCGCATCAGCCACTTTCTCGATTTGCATGCAGACAGGCGGTCATTATTCATTATTCATTACTCGCAAATGCTATATACACTCGGCAAATCTATGGTGCTACGGCCATTAAAAGTGGGCGTGTCGTTGCTTGGGAGGTGATAATGACAGTTGAGGCGGCAGGTTTCAGAGGAAGTGGGCGCTGATGAGAAACAATAAATCTAGTTTATCTGGCCTAATATCCTAGCTCTTTAATGTGTTATAACAATGAAATAATTTACGAGTGTTTGTAGTGAATTTTCAACAGGGATAGCTTTTAATAGAGAAGGTTATTCATCTCTTGTCCACTTGACTCCAGGGCATTATTGGTGTTCCTGGCCAAGCTGGTACCCCAGGTACTCAGGGACCAAAGGGAGAGAAAGGCAACAAGGGTGCACCTGGACCCCACGGACCTCCCGGACCTGCTGTATGTTGTACAACCTAGACCATATTCCTGTGTCTCAGCAGTGAAGGGAAAAACCCTGTTTCCATGGTGACATCTACCAGAGTATATGTTTACTATTGCCTATTCCTAGACCATTCCTGTGTCCCAGCAGTGAAGGGGAAAACCCTGTTACCATGGTGACATCTACCAGAGTATATGTTTACTATTGCCTATTCCTAGACCATTCCTGTGTCCCAGCAGTGAAGGGAAAAACCCTGTTACCATGGTGACGTCTACCAGAGTATATGTTTACTATTGCCTCTTTCTGCTGCAGGGACCCCAAGGTGGCCAGGGAATGCGTGGTGACAAGGGACCAACTGGTGCATCTGTAAGTCCTCACACGTGGTATCTCTATCATCTACAGTGTAGCTATTGTTTGCTGGGCAATAGCGCGGCATATGATGTCACTGTGTGCAAATGTGATGCTCTGCATACCCCAAACTAAAATATATCTAGCTATCGCTCCCTGACTGTTCTACATAACCGGTCCCGGATAGAAATTGAACATTATTCCAGTGGGTATTTCGATAGTCTATCAAGCTAGACCCTCTCTCACCCTCCAGAAAAGTGAGAGAGGGTCTAGTTTAGTATTTATGAGATGCTGACCAATCAGATCCTACTGTTCCATTTTGAGACAGTAGCAACACCTTGGCTTCAGTATGTAAGACCAATACTGGTGCAGTTTTAAGGTTGCAGATTAAACAAGCTGTGAACTATGAATAGTAATAACATCTGCTAGACCCTCTCTCACTTTTCTGGAGGGTGAGAGATGGTCTAGCTAGCTTGATAGACTAGTATTTCGAGTGCATCATCAAGTTTGATACACTATAACACTGACCTTGCGCTTCTCTGTAGAAGATAGGCCTAATAGTAGACATTTAGCTCTCTCGTACGGGAGCCAAAGGGAGAGAAGGGTAACTGATGAACTTAGGGGCGGAGGGGAAGAGGAGCTGGAAATATCATGCACAGTAGAAATTTAGCTCTACTTGATAATATGGAGAACAGTCAAGGGAAACACCATGTTTCATGTGTACGGGACAGATATGAAATAAAAATTTTACACCCTGTGTAAATCAAGATACTGTAGATCGGGGAAATTTCACTGTTAAAATAATTTCGTGGTTGAGACCAACTGAACGTCCACACCTCCCGAGGTAAATGTCCGATCGACAACTACTCCTGACAGCCACAGCGTTACAACCAGCGATACCTGGCTCTCCCAATACCGGGTAGTAGACTAAATGCTAGGAACGCTCCAGGTGCTCGTCCATTATGTAACCGTCAACTGTTAAAAAAATTTCGCGGATTGAATGAACCGCAAAAATTTATCAACACGAATTTTTTTTACGCGAATTATTTTTAACATGAAAGTTTCCCGATCTACGGTATTAAAGTGGCAGTGAAGAGCTCAAGTGTGTACCAGCACCAACGAACAGGATGCTTTAGCTACATTTTGTACACTCTTTGGGGTGAGACTAAAAATTAGGAAATTTAAAGCCGATTTTTAATCCTTATCTCCCCTTCCCTCCCCTTCCCTCTGCTTCCTTCCTTCGCCTCTCTTCCCTCCTTTCTCTCCCCTTCCCTCCCCTTCCCTCCCCTTCGCCTCTCTTCCCTCCTCCCTCCGCTTCCCTCTCCATCCCTTCCCTTCCTTCTCCTTCTCTCCCCTTCACTTCCTTTCTCTCCCCTTCTCCTCCCTCCCCTTCTCCTCCCTCCCCTGTTGTTCTCTCACAGGGTGAGAAAGGTGACCGTGGTCCTGCTGGTAGAACCGGTGCCCCAGGACCCAAGGGCCCTCCTGGACAAAAGGGATTCCCTGGTGACAGTGGCCCCACAGGACCCAACGGAGTTGATGGCAGAGACGGAAATCCAGGAGACGCTGGACCCGATGGACCAGCGGTGAGTTCATGTAGTAACACAACGGTTTTCTCAGTGCATGATTGAGCATGTAGTTAGCTGTTACAATGTATGTCTCAACACCGGTTGTGCGCACGCACACACACACACACACACACACACACACACACACACACACACACACACACACACACACACACACACACATACACACACACACACACACAGGGTGCCCCTGGATCTCCTGGCTCCCCTGGTCCAGCTGGAGCGCAGGGAGCAGATGGTGTTCCCGGACCTGATGGGTCACATGGAGACGATGGACGCCCTGGACCACCTGTAAGTAAAAGCCTCGTTTTTATTCCATTTTCATTTTACTTGAGCTTGTGTCCCTGACCCATGAGACCATAGTGCTACAATGATTTGCCTTACATGAACTTTGTGTGTGAACCTTGTTTCCAGGCCTTGCGCATTCGTTGCTTGTAGTAAGAAAGTCGCGCAGAAGGCCTGGTCCATTTTATCACGTGATGCATGCCGCAGCCTACGTCACGACCATTCTCCTGAAATCAATGATGTCATAGATGAGCTAGTGCACTGTTTAGCATTAAAAGAGGCCCCCAGAGATCACAGTGATGGTTTGTGTGCGAACTTACCTAAGTGCTAAAAGTCTAGGCATGTTTACGGCATTGTAGAAAATGTACGTCACTAGTATACCCTACATGTTGGCGTTGCTACATGCTTGCTTACAACATCGCAAGAAAACGTAATAGATAACGCATGGTAGCCAGGGGTTTATGGTCAATAACCACCTGACTCCGAGGGCGGAGCCCGAGGACAAGGGTGGTTATTGTAAACCATAAACCCCAGACTAACATGCATTATGTGTTATATTCTCCAACCTGATTGGTCCTTGTTATTAGTAAACACACATGGTAGTTTTCACTGTAAACGAGGTATGTTATTAGTAAACATACAAAGTAGTTTACACTGTAAACAAAGTAGCTTATAGGAAACATCATTTTACAACTTCCAGTGGTATATGAAACAGCATTGTCCTGTCAGTATAGGACAAGGGTGGTTATTGTAAACCATACATCCCAGACTAACAGAATACTTCCATTAGTTTTGGAGCCAGCTACCATTGTGAGGACCTTCATCTTAACTCTATTCTGCAGGGTGAGGCTGGGCAGAAAGGTAGTGCAGGTGCCCGTGGTGATCCTGGACATCCAGGAGCCACTGGAGACCATGGTCCACCTGGAGGTGACGGAGCCGACGGAGATGATGTAAGTGGGTCGTGCATGAAGTGTAATAGCCAGTGCAATGGTAACTGGCGGTCAATAACCAACTGACTCCGAGGGCAGAGCCCGAGGACAGGGGGGATTATTATTGTAAATCATAAATCCAAGACTAGCATGCATTATGTGGTATATTCTCCAACCTGATTGGTCCTTGTTGGTACACTGTAAACAAGGTAGTTTATAAGAAACATTGCTCTACAAACTTTCTGTGGTATAGGAGGCAGATTCCTGTGAATACACACATATGGAAAGTATGCACCTATTAATGTAGAAGGGTGAAGTGAAAATTATGTGGTGTGTAATTTTGTATGATTTCTACTCTCTTGAACTTTCGCTCAGGGTGAACCCGGTGCACCTGGACCTAAGGGACCTGATGGGGTTGCTGGACCACGTGTAGGTTTTTCACACGCATTCGAGTGCACGCATGCATGCACGCACACACACACACACACACACATATACACACACACCCACACACACACACACACACACACACACACACACACACACACACACACACACACACACATTACACTCCCTTCTCTCTACACTTGCCACCAACAGGGTGATCCTGGTCAGGCTGGTGGAGTTGGTGGCCCTGGTGCTCCTGGACCACTGGGACCTCCTGGACTGCCAGGTGATAGGGGAACACCTGGATCACCTGGAGGAGCGGTAGGTTTCAGATGGCAAATATCATTTTTGAATTCAGCTTAGCAGCAATTTTCATGCATAAATTATTACACCGCCTTTATTATGTACATATCATGGATGTTGCTTAGCAACCAAATCTTGGAACTTGAATAACATGAAGTGGAATGGGTGGAGGTGATAGTGGGTGTGGCAGCGGGTTGCTAGGGGTAACATCCAACAAATAAGTTACATTTCCCAGACGGAACAGCGTTCGCCCTTCAAGCTCATGCTGCTCTGTCTGGGGGAATGTAACTATTAGAATTATACAACATGAAAGCTATAGCATGTAGGATAATCTACAAGACGACTGACATTGTATTCTTCTCTCTTGTCAGGGTAATGCTGGACCTCCAGGACCACCCGGACCACCTGGACCCGATGGCAAACAGGTAAAAACCATGTAAATCATGTAACTTATCTTTACACTCAGCACATTTGTGAGTCCCTCCTCTTCATTTGTGAGTCACTCCTCTCCATTTGTTAGTCCCTCCTCTCCATTTGTTAGTCCCTCCTCTCCAGTTGTTAGCCCCTCCTCTGCATTTGTTAGTCCCTCCTCTTCATTTGTTAGTCACTCCTCTTCATTTCTTAGTCCCTCCTCTTCATTTCTTAGTCACTCTTCATTTCTTAGTCCCTCTTCATTTGTGAGTCCCTCCTCTTGTTTGTTAGTCCCTCCTCTTGTTTGTTAGTCCCTCCTCTCCATTTGTTAGTCACTCCTCTTCATTTGTTAGTCCCTCCTCTCCATTTGTTAGTCCCTCCTCTTCATTTGTTATGCCACAACATAAATGGTGGGCATATTTTGATAGAGAAAAGCACCCTTTGCAATGACTTCATTCAAAAAAAGGGGGTGGGGTTATTTTTGAAAGTGGGCTTATTTTCAGGAGAATATTGGCTCTTTGTAATGTGGGATGACCCAGTTAATGAGGAAATCCCCAATAGCACTTAAGCTAATTTTAACGGCTTAACGTCCCCTCTGAAGGACACGAAGGAAAACCTTCTACTCAATTTTTGAGGTAGGGCTGAGTGCACCCAGAAGAGAAATAAATCTCTGCTGCTAGTGGGACTGGAACCCTGGACCTTTCGATCTGCAGTCCAGTGCTTTAAGACCCTAAGTCTAGCCCTAGCCCTAACCCTAGTTAGCCTAACCCTAAAATCCCTAACCCTAATTGAGCCTATGAATCTAATTAAAGCCCAACCGAGCTCTAAAATCTGGAGTGTTTCTGTCCATCTCATGAATATTAATGAGTTGGCTTTAACTAGACCTCAGCATTACCCATGAACAACCCTGGGTTCAGTCAGCTGTCCAATGGGAGGGTTAGAGTATGTTGAGTCTCATGAACCTCATTATTGACCTTCTGTTGAAGCACTGGCAGCTTGGCTTGGGGTTGAAAGGAATGGGTAAATGATGTTGAATATTTATGAGTATGCCCTAAGCCTTTCATGGACTCTAACCCAAACAGAACAGGGCTATGAATCTCATTAACCCTCCTCGGATACTTGCGAAGGTTTTTGATGTCCCAATTGAGATCAATGAAAAGAAGGAGTTTTAGTAGAGTGCTGTAGTGTCAGTAGCTGTGAGTAGTGTGTGATGCCTGCTTGTGAAAGCAAGCTTGTGTCTAGAAACAGCAGAAAGGCCACAGTGGCCAAGACTGTATTTGTTGAGTAGGCCCAGGTCTCGCGGCCGTATGCCTAGCCTAGTTGGTGACCGTGGCCAGGTGCTTCGAGTGCTGGGCTGGGCTTTAACTAGAATACGCAATTTATCGTTGGTGCTACAGTCTGACAGCCAAGGGAGCTGAACGGCGGCTGTGTGTGGAACAGAGCCGTGAGTTGTTTAGCGACATAAGGGGGAGAGGTGGGGCTAGTAATGCTTGCTTCCACTCGTGAATGAGCCCCTCCTGTAGACAAGCTGTGAATTTTTTAAAATGTGCATTCATTTTGGTGCAGTCAAAGTTGTCCATTCCAAGAGTAGCGACAAACATGAGTCTAGCCTGACTTTGAGAGTAGCTTTGAACAAAAGCTGGCATAGATTGATTTGAGATACATTGGTGGTTGGGACGCTACCTACAGTGAGCGTGTAGATGCGTCCATCGAGTGGCAATTTTGGGTTCATGAATATATTAATAAGCTACTAAAACCGTTTTTAAAATTAGGCAAAGCAAGATTGCGCTAAAGCAAACCCTAACCCTGAAACTAGGAGTAACCCTGGTCCTGACTGTAACCCAAGTTTATGTTTTCGTTAACCTCCGCCGAAAGACTTACCCGCCACCTTAACCAATAGGCCACCAGCAACCCATGTTGAATATATTTAATATGCCCACCTCACATGCAGTTTAATGTGATTCTGCAATACTTCTCTTGTCATGCACCTGCTTATGCAATAAACACGTTGATACTGGTCTGTTTGTCTTGGACATGTAGGGAGCTACAGGTGACGCTGGGACTCAGGGCGAGACAGGAGAGACAGGGATCAAGGGTGCCCAGGGAGAAAAGGGAGACAGAGGAAGGAGAGGAACAGTTGGACCACAGGTCACTTCCATAACACACACACACACACACACACACACACACACACACACACACACACACAAAACTTCCATAATACATGTATGCTTCTTGTAGTTGTACTTGTAGATGGTTGTCATAGCACTTGTAGCTGAGACCTTCTGAAGTCTGTTCACTGAAGGCTATAGCTACATGTTTTTCAAAATGTGATGTTTTTATCTGCTTCCCTTCTCCCCTCCCTCCTTGCTATCCCCCCCTCTCCTCCCACCTTCTCTCTCCCATACACACACACACATACCAACAATAGGGTACCAGGGGTATTGCTGGAATGCCTGGAGAGGCTGGTCTTGATGGACCAGATGTGAGTTGATAAATCCTGGATTGTTATGAGTATAGCTAAAACTTGTAATTGACCAGGTGATAGTGGTAGTGACAAGATGGAAGTGTTCTTAGGCATTAACTTGTGGCCGAGCTTGCCAGATGGGCTCTTGGCTCAGAAGGTAGAACATCAGCGTATTAAGCTGAAGGTTAAGTTCCGCAGAAGTCCACTTTTTTTCTCCCATGCAAAATGAAATGCTGCTTTATTCAGACAAACCAGGCTAGGCTGGGTTTGGTTGCCCTAGACTTAAATAACCATTATGTCTGAGAGTTTGCAGTGACTGTATAGCCACTCAAGATGGCCAGTGAAACATACTAATACATTTATACTCTTCCCATATCTTTCTGCATACATATACACATTTGATTCTCGTTTCTCCATCCCTCACAGGGCAAGAAGGGTCCGGATGGCCCACATGGACCAGACGGCCCAGTGGGACCACATGGACCTGAGGGTCCAAAGGTCAGTCGGTTTGACAGCCCCTTCCCCTTAACTAATGCCGAGGGTACATATTTATTGTCAAGTTAATTCCAGTTCTCTTTGTGATTCAATGTAGGGCCCACAAGGACCAAAGGGACCACCTGGCCCACCTGTAAGTTGATTGGCTGAATTGTGTGTCTGACAGTCAGTGCACCATTGGCAGGCATATGTATTGGGTGTTTTAGCAGTCTCCACCTGCCCTTCCTACACACTACACACACACACACACACACACACACACACACACACACACACACACACACACACACACACACACACACACACACACACACACACACACACACACACACACACACACACACACACACACACACACACACACACACACACACTAGGGTGGACATGGACCTCCTGGCGCCCGTGGCCCTCCTGGTGTAGCATCTCCAGATACAAAGTTGACCCCAGATCCACAATTCTACTCCAGCGAGAGGGACGATCTTGCAGAAGTGCAGGTGAGATACTGACCACACCCACTGCTAAAACACATCATTCTAGCCTTGCAAATGCCGTCCATTTAGGCTGCATGTAACCTATTTTACAATATCAATTGCATACGTAATATTGTTCACTCTCTGAGTAATGGTTAGCTAGTATATTTTATAAGTATCACCATAGTACAAAGCTATACCGGAAAATATCACGAGTTTGTTGCCGTCTGTATTGTTACGAGTGCGCAGCACGAGTAACAATGCCAATGGCAACAATCAAGTGATATTTTTTGGTGATAATGATTTTATCATACGAACCCGTTCAGACGAGTGCACGTGACTTGTAGTACCTGATACGGATTCTCACGTGACTTGTAGTAAAAAATACGGCTTTTATAAACTGCATGTAGCTGCAAGACTTCCCCATTGACTCCCATATATTAGTGTGAGTTAGACATATATGATTAATTGTGGTTTATTGGACTTTTCACCAACATTTCGACTGCTATCTCATAATATTCATCAGGCACCAACAAACACAACTACATACATACCTGTCTAGTAAAAGGTCCACCCATGCAAAGCTTGCCGATTTATTAAAATGAAGTTACTGTATTAATTGACCTGATTGTTCTCAAGATGTTGAACTATTACCCAGTACTGAGGTTAGTTTGACTAGCACACAGCTGAATAAAGCTTCATTGGCAATGTTTCGACTGGTGTATGCCAATACAGAAACAGAAACAAATATGGCATGCAACAGGAAGACTACAAGTTTATGATCAGGAAAACTTAACTCCTTAACCATTACAATTACAATTAGGAACACTTAACTATTGACCATGTGCCTCTAGAACCCAGGGGGCGTGGCTTCAGAGTTAAAATGTTGCCATGGTGATACCAATTTTATATGACAATCCTGACAGTCCAAATGACTCAACTCTGAAATATGGAAGCTATCAGCTTTATGGTTGATTTACTCAAACTTGGGTTCTTAAGTATAGAGTTCTATGGTGTGTGGCAAGTGGACACACCGTCTATGTAACCATTACCTTGTCTAACAGTAGCTCAATACATGCTCCACTCTACTACTCTTCCTCACAGGTGCCTTCCAACTTTGACTCTGAGGGGGTTAGAGTTATGCTAACGGACAAACTGAGCAAGCTGATCTCCCCACTTGGCACACAGGACAACCCCGCCATGTCCTGCCAGGACATCTACAAGTGCAACGGAGACCACTTCAAGCCAGGTAGGGTGTCAGCTAGCCAGGTAGGGTGGCAGCTAACCAGGTAGGGTGGTAGGTAACCAGGTAGGGTGGTAGCTAACCAGGTAGGGTGGTAACTAACCAGGTAGGGTGGCAGCTAACCAGGTAAGGTGGTAGCTAACCAGGTAAGGTGGTAGCTAACCAGGTAGGGTGGTAGCTAACCAGGTAAGGTGGTAGCTAACCAAAACCAGGTAGGGTGGCAGCTAACCAGGTAGGGTGGTAGCTAACCAGGTAGGGTGGCAGCTAACCAGGTAAGGTGGTAGCTAACCAGGTAGGGTGGTAGCTAACCAGGTAGGGTGGTAGCTAACCAGGTAGGGTGGTAACTAACCAGGTAAGGTGGAAGCTAACCAGGTAAGGTGGTTGCTAACCAGGTAGGGTGGCAGCTAACCAGGTAAGGTGGTTGCTAACCAGGTAGGGTGGCAGCTAACCAGGTAGGGTGGTAACTAACCAGGTAAGGTGGAAGCTAACCAGGTAAGGTGGTTGCTAACCAGGTAGGGTGGCAGCTAACCAGGTAAGGTGGTTGCTAACCAGGTAGGGTGGCAGCTAGCCAGGTAGGGTTGTAGCTAACCAGGTAGGGTGGCAGCTAGCCAGGTAGGGTGGTAACTAGCCAGGTAGGGTTGTAGCTAACCAGGTAGGGTGGTAGCTAACCAGGTAGGGTGGCAGCTAACCAGGTAGGGTGGCAGCTAACCAGGTAGGGTGGCAGCTAGCCAGGTAGGGTTGTAGCTAACCAGGTAGGGTGGCAGCTAACCAGGTAAGGTGGCAGCTAACCAGGTAGGGTGGCAGCTAGCCAGGTAGGGTGGTAACTAGCCAGGTAGGGTTGTAGCTAACCAGGTAGGGTGGCAGCTAACCAGGTAAGGTGGTTGCTATGTATTTAACTCCTCCTCTCCCTCCCTCCATTCCACCACAGGGTTCTACTGGATTGATCCTAATGAGGGTTCACCTAAGGATGCTATCCGAGTGTCCTGCCAAGGCCCCGAGACCTGCATCACACCCAGCAATGAAAACAACAAGGTAGCTAGTGCCTTCAACATAACCTAAAATGTATACCAAACTCTCAGCTGATATACAAGTGAACTTCTGTGTAGAAGGGATCTAGGGGAGGTCTGGGGGCATTCTAGGTCACGTCTGAGACAATTTATTGGCCTTTTTGAGAAGAAGGAAAATCACAATCTACATTTAGAGTATAGCTACCAAGAATACTGAAATTTGATTGGT
Source organism: Agelas oroides (assembly GCA_949130485.1). Classification (NCBI taxonomy): domain Eukaryota; kingdom Metazoa; phylum Porifera; class Demospongiae; order Agelasida; family Agelasidae; genus Agelas; species Agelas oroides. The sequence goes on along the minus strand of OX422183.1, from coordinate 31,887,813 downwards.
CAATACCAAATCTCATAGAAACTTGAGGGCAAGCATCTATGATAGATACTTCCACTGCAGCTAAAGTATCTATGATAGATACTTCCACTGCAGCTAAAGCATCTATGATAGATACTTCCACTGCAGCTAAAGCATCTATGATAGATACTTCCACTGCAGCTAAAGCATCTATGATAGATACTTCCACTGCAGCTAAAGCATCTATGATAGATACTTCCACTGCAGCTAAAGCATCTATGATAGATACTTCCACTGCAGCTAAAGCATCTATGATAGATACTTCCACTGCAGCTAAAGCATCTATGATAGATACTTTCCCTCGAGTTAATGCCTAAATGGGCAGTGATACCCCCATATTTTAGGTACTGATCATCAAAGTTTACTAATGTCGTAGTTAGCATATTGACTGCACTGCACATGAAAATCAGTGTCATCTATCACTCACTGTCATTCTCCCTTTCTCTCCCTCTTTAAGTTTGAATACCCAGAGGGTGCAGTCCCGTTGCGCTTCCTACGTCTAAAGCACTCCAGCGTGCGCCAGAACATTACCTACAACTGTGACAGTGGTGTGGATACCTTCATGTTGATGAAGCTGCAGGGAGCCAACGGTGACACCATCAAGTTTGGGGATAAGACTGTCAGGATGGTCACACAGGTGTGTGTGTGTGTGTGTGTGTGCGCCTGTGCATGTGTGTGTGTGTGCCTGTGCGTGTGTGTGTGTGTGTGTGTGTGTGTGTGTGTGTGTGTGTGTGTGTGTGTGTGTGTGTGTGTGTGTGTGTGTGTGTGTATAGATACTATGTAGAGTCGCCAATGTGACCAATTTCAGGCATCATCACAACCAACGAACCACATCTCCCCAAGAAATAGGCCTAGATGTTATGTAAAGTCACCCACTGCACAGGATATGCAGCATGCAGTCACTCCAGTGCAGCCGATGAGGCTTGGTATTAGCTGAAATGTGTCCTGTACAGTGGATGACTTTGCATAACATCTAGACCTGCCTTTTCTCAAAGAGATGTGGTTCATTGATTGCTCATGCATACATGTGTAGCATATGCGTGGGTGAGCATGTTGGGAACAGAAATAGATTGTGAAGTAAAGATTCTGCATCCTCCACTTCCCAAACACAGCCTGGTGAATGTCCCGTAGTCCTTGAGGTGACAACAGATGAGGGTGCTAGCAACGATGCACTGCCCGTGACAGCTGTCCTTCCAGAGGCACACAGCCGACCACACTCCTACAGCGCAGGTCCGGTCTGCTTCTGGTAAAGTTCTGCCACGAACCATCACAGAACTATGCGCTCAGAACATCTGAACTTTCGCATGATATATTATCATATTTATTAGAATCTTGTCTATACAGCAATAATTATAATATCACATTGTAACACTTGGCTATGAACTGTACATATTTTTAAACTGTTTTATCATCAGTATCACTATTGAAATTTATAGACACCCATTCTGCTTACAGTAAACCATCAAAGTTAACAACATGAATAATTAAGCGAGATGTAGTACGTCTTGTAGGGTGCATGCCCACACAATGTATACATAGTTGATGGAAGTGAGTGTGTTGACAACAGGGTACGTAGTGGAGAGGTTTCAATTTGTTTCCAAACTGCACTCACCTGATAATCAGTTGGTCAATTAGGCCACAAGGTACATTATCACACACTATAAGTAATGAGCCTACAAAATATGCAATGCTTGGTCAATCATCTACTTAGCCAATGTGAGTGTGCATGTTACAAAATCTGGTTGGAGTTGAAACGTTTGTGTATGTATTGTGTTCTTAATTTCTCTCCAAACCCTTCCCTGATTACTTGTGCTACATCTTTGTTGGTACTTTTCAAGATGACTGTATACAAGCCTTTCAGAAGAGAAATACACTTTCAAGTTTGGAAGCAAGTGGACCACTTTAATTCACTCATGTAATAGGTAATGTAGCAGTTATCATAACTCTTCTCTTTGGGAAAAACAGGCTTATCCACACACATTTACAAGTTGTTGTCCATATTCAATAACAATGTACATCACAGCTTCATGGCAAACTGAAAGAGTTGACAAACTTACCAACATCATAACAAGTATGGGATTGGTTTATGCTATGCAACATGCTGATAAGTATATCTAGCGGTGCCACAGTTCATTTCCCAGAAGTTTAATTTCTACTTGAGCATGTTTGAAGCTGTGCAATATGTGTATCATCAGTGGTTTGCTTGGTACCGTGCTGTTAACTGCAAATGTGTTCAAGTATTCCTGTACATCTAAAACTACCTTCATCAAAACAGCAAGTACCTTTCAAGATGACTCCATACAAGGATAGCCTTTGAGGATTTATTGAGGAGAGAAAAATGCTTTCAAGTTTGGAAAGTAGTGCATCACTGTAATTGATGAATACACCTGGTGATGTAGCAGTTATCAGAATATTCTCTTTGGGAGATGCTCAGTAAACAAGCTTATCCACAAGTTTTTGTCCACATACATTAGCTAGCAATCTAAATGCACATCACAGATTGATAGCAAACTGAAAGAGTTGATAGATTACAACATCATAACAATAATGGGATTGTTTGGTTCATTCATTACGCATTACGTTGATAAGTAGAAGGTTAAGTTTACTGGACCAAGTTTGAAGTTGTGCACTATGCATGTCACCAGCAGTTTGTTTGCTAGTGTGCTGTTTGCAACTGTGCTCAAGCTCTCCTGTACATCTGAAACTATTTTCATCAAAACCAACAGCAGTGATCACCAGTGTCCAGCAGAGCCATGCCTGACACTGCAAAAGTTTGTATCTCACCACTACTATGTTGAATCAAACACAGTGCTGACGTTTCTACCTGGAAAACACCTACTATTTACAACCAGCAAGTCTCTTTCTATGGTAGGTGTGGTCAATGTCACTCTCACTGGAGTTAGTGATCAGCAAAGCAGTGTGATTCACTGCATGAGTGAGTTTAGTGTGATTGCAGTAAATGTCCAGAATTTAAGAATCTCAAATTTGAGTTTTTCTGGTTGTGGAGCACCAGTCCCAGAAGGATTCATTCTATCTGCACGTACCAACCTATTTCCTACATCTGCAACACTATTTCTGGTACACGTGTTGAGTGTAAGTATAGTGGACACACATGTCCGTGACTCAAATGGAGGAGGCATGCTGATACTTAATGGTTTTAATTTGACACTGAAAAAAACTTCATTTGTTGGTAATGTACCAAACTGTGTTATTGTGTTTATGAATGTGACCAATACCCTAGTTAGACTATATGATTATGTTTTCAGTGACATTGTTGACTCACAGTTTGCATATGGAAGATCTGACAGTTCATTCTACGGAGGTGGGCTGAGTTTGGAATTCTTTCAGACATTATTCACAGTTTATGTGAACATCAATAATGTGACATTGTATAACAACAGTGGAATGTATAGTAATTTTCTTATGGTCATTGGTAAAGTGAGTTTCAAGTACACAATGGTTCTAGTAGAAAAGGTCAGATCCAGCAGAGGCTTGTGGCATACTGGATCAGAATTCTCACTGTTAGATATTTCTGACAACTCTGTCATCCGTTCCCACCCAAATAATCACAGTGAGTACACTGTACATATTGTGGATAGCTTTTTTGAGGCAAGTATTGAAGGAACTGCAGTGCGTGTTCATAAACTTCAAGGAAGCAGTCATTTACAAGTCAAGTTCACGGATATTATTATTCGTAACAGAAAAGGTATTGGAATGCTCATTATAAATATGCTATCAATAGTACTGGAAAGGGTAAACTTTGTTTACTCTACAGTTGCATCTATTGATGTGAAGAATAGCGAGATTACACTACATGATGTCTTAATACTCAAAAATGGTGGTTTGGGTGGTGTTGTAACATTATGGAGGAGCAAAGTAACTTTTCTGGGACACACAGTTTTTGCTCAAAACTATGGATACAGACAGAGTAGTCCCGGACCACTGTATGCTTACAGCTCAACACTAATCTTTGAGGGAAATGTTGACTTTGCCAACAATACAGGGTACAATGGTGGAGCTCTAGCTCTGCATGCAGGTTCTCAGATTGTGATAGGAAGACATGCACAGCTCAAGTTTATTGGTAACCATGCAAAACATTTTGGAGGAGCAATTTATGTGGATAATCATGTGCTCTCTAATTTTCTTTTTATCGTATTATGCTTTTATAAACCTGCAGACGTATTCAATATGAGTATGAACCCCAACGTTTTGTTTGAGAACAACACTGCTGACTACGCTGGGAGTGCACTGTATGGAGGGTGGATTGACTTCTGTGCAGATAATCTAGAGAAAACTGTAAACCCTGATTTTAATAGTATGTTTCAGGTTAATGGAGGAGAGGCAGATCCATCAGTTATTTCATCAAACCCTCTCCGTGTATGCCTGTGTGTTGACTCAAGACCTGAATGCAGTATTACCCAGTACAACATTTCAACTTACCCTGGTACAACAATTGAACTACTTGTGGTAGCAGTCGGACAAAGATTTGGAACTGTACCATCCATAGTTTACAGTGATTTTCGATACGAATTTGAACAGATAAATGAAATTCACTCTAATATTAAAGACTGGCAGCATACTCAGAAAGTTGGAAAAGATTGCACAAATTTAACCTACACAATAATGTCCCCTTCAAAAGTGGAACTACTAATGGTGATGAAAGTGGAAAGCTTAGATACTCCAGACAGAACTGTATTGCGAACAGGTGCATTAAAACACAATTTGGTAAACCTAGAATTATACTTGACCAATTTGCTGATCCATATTGAAATGCTAGCATGTCCATTGGGATTTGAATATGATAACACATCAATGACATGCACATGTGACTCCAAGCTTATGGAGCATGGACTAAACTGCAGTATTGATACACAAACTGTTTGGAGGAAGAGTTCATTTTGGATCACTACAGCAGAAGAAAGTGGTGAAGTCATTGTCCATGAGCACTGCCCATTTGACTACTGCAAGCCTGACAGCTTTGACCTCGACTTGGAGGACCCAGATGAGCAGTGTGCATTCCATCGCTCTGGCATCCTCTGTGGAGCATGTCAGAACAACCTCAGTCATGTCCTTGGAACATCCGCATGTAGGGAGTGCTCAAGTCTGTGGGCCTTGCTTTGTGTTCCAGTCATTGCCTTAGCCGGGATAGCTCTAGTGGTGCTTTTGATTGTACTAAACCTCACTGTGTCTGTGGGAACAATCAATGGACTCATCTTCTATGCTAACATAGTGAGAGCCAACCATGCTATTTTCTTCCCTCCCAACACAACCAACTCATTCCTCAGCTGGTTCACAGCCTGGATCAACCTAGACCTCGGCATTGAGACCTGTTTCTACAATGGGCTAGATGCCTATGTCAAGACATGGCTACAGTTTGTTTTCCCCCTCTACATCTGGTTCCTGGTCATCACAATCATAGTGCTGAGCCACTACTTCACATCCGCAGCAAGGCTAAGTGGAAGAAATGCAGTGCAGGTTCTGGCAACACTCTTCTTACTTTCATATGCCAAGTTGCTACAAGTTCTCATCACTGTCTTCTCATCAACCACCATTGCACACTCTGATGGACACCAACAAACTGTGTGGCTTTATGATGGAAACGTGAACTATCTCGAAGGAAAGCACGCTGTTTTATTTACAGCTGCACTTCTTGTACTCTTGTTCCTGTCAATACCATACACAGCATTGCTAGTGTTTACACAGTACATCCAGCTGAAGTCAAAATACAGAATATTCAGGTTTTGGGTACCGAAACTAAAGCCACTTCTTGATGCATACACAGGTCCTTACAAGAATAAATACCGCTACTGGACTGGATTTCTGCTGCTAGTCAGGGTAACTCTATTCTTAGTGTTTGCAGCCAATGTTCTCGGTGATCCTGGAATAAATCTGCTTGTTATCGTCATCTGTACTGCAGGCCTGTTTGTACACCTATCTATTTCTGGGGGAGTGTACAAAGCACGACACTTGAATTTTTTGGAGTACTTTTTTCTTTTCAACCTAACCACCCTGTCTTCTGCCACACTGTATGTCAGACTGGCTGGAAGGGATCAGAAAGCTCTGATCTTCACTTCAGTTAGTGCCAGCTTCACCGTATTTGCATGCATAGTGGTTTGTCATTCTGCTGTTGTAATAAAATCCGCACAGCTCTGGAGGGTTATCCGAGAAAGACTAAACTCAAGGGTTATTTCACAAAAGGGTGATAATAACAGAAGAGAGAGGAGCACTGACAGAGAAGGAGGTACTGCCAAAGTTGAAATAAAGCCACTCTTCCTCAACTTCAATGAGCTAAGAGAGCCAATACTTGAGTACTGCAATTAGTAATAATGTGTGTACCTGACAACTGGACTTACTATAACTTATGTTACCCGTGTGTCAATGTGTGCTTAAAGATATCAAATATTTGGTAACGTTTTATATAAGACTGTCATTTATGTTCAATTTATGAATGCTGAGTTATACCTGTGATATAACATACGTACACTATTACTTGTGTGTTTAGGTGTGCTTAAAGATATCAAATATTTGGCAACGTTTTATATAAGACTGTCATTTATATTCAATTTATGAATGTTCATACTTCTGATATAACATATGTACGCTATTACTCGTGTGTTTTACGTGCTTAAAAATATCAGGTATACCGTTTTATATAAGACTGTCATTTATGTTCAATTTATGAATGCTGAGTTATACCTGTGATACAACATACGTACACTACTACTTAGCTATATATCAAGTGTCACTAGGTCGTGAAGAAGCAGTACTTTGTGAGTTTGGATTGAACGGTCTTCCCTGCCTTCATGCCAAGTTCTGTGAGGGTACAGTTTTAACATTATTGTACCATCATTCAGTAAAAGAGTCAAGTAAGTGTGGTGGGGGAAGAATGGGATCCAGCTGAGGTTTAGACTTGGGGACCTCTTTATTAAGCATTTTTTAAAACATCTGAATTGCCCCTCAGTATACACATACTTCATGACACAATGTCAAACTTATGTAGAGTCACACACTGAACTGGATGCATTTTGGCCAATTTCAGGCGTCAGCATGCATGCATACAGTCTATCTTCTGGTCACTGCAGTGCAGCTGATGAGGATTAGTATTAGCTGAAATGGGTTACCTTTTTTCAGAGAGATATGGTTGATGGATTGTTCATGCATACATGTGTGGCATTATTATGTGTGTGGGTGAGCATGTTGGGAACAGGCAGAGATTGTGAAGTAAATATTCTGCATTCTCCACTTCCCAAACACAGCCTGGTGAATGTCTCATAGTCCTTGAGGTGACAACAGATGAGGGTGCTAGCAATGATGTACTGCCTGTGACAGCTGTCCTCCCAGAGGCACACAACCGACCACACTCCTACAGCGCAGGTCCGGTCTGCTTCTGGTAAAGGTCTGCCATGAACCATCACAGAACTATGCGCTCAGAACATCTGAACTTTCGCATGATATATTATCATATTTATTAGAATCTTGTCTATACAGCAATAATTATAATATCACATTGTAACACTTGGCTATGAACTGTACATATTTTTAAACTGTTTTATCATCAGTATCACTATTGAAATTTATAGACACCCATTCTGCTTACAGTAAACCATCAAAGTTAACAACAGGAATTTATAGACACCCATTCTGCTTACAGTAAACCATCAAAGTGAACAACAGGAATAAGCGAGATGTAATTCTTGTAGGGTGCATGCAAATTCATTGTGTTACATAATGTACATACTTAGTGGTAGAGAGTGAGTAAAAAAAGGGTACATATTAAACAAGCTATAGAATTTTCTGAAGGGTGGATCCCAGTTGTGAAAGGAAGTTATTGATGAGAAACCGCTTTCTTAGAGTTTGGAAAGTAGCTTATCACTGACAAATACACTTGCAGTTATCAAAACATTTCTCTTTGGGAAAGGCTCAGTAAACAGGCTTATCCACACTCATTTACACGTTTTTGTCCACACACATTAACAATCTAAATGTACATCACAGCTTGATAGCAAACTGAAAGAGTTGACAGAGTTACTGTTTTATAATTGCTTGGTTCATGCATTATGAATATGTGCCAAATTTCATTTCCAACTAGTTTAGATTCTATGGACCCAGTTTGAAGCTGTACAGTATGTATATCGCTAGCAGTTTGTTTGCTGCTGTGCTGTTTGCTACTGTGCTCAAGTCTTCATGCACATCTGAAACTATTTTCATCAAAACCACCAACAACAGTGATTACCAATGTTCAGCAGAGCCCTGCCTAACATTGCAGGAGTTTGTGTCTCACCACTACTGCGTGGAGTCAAACACAGTGCTAAAGTTTCTACCTGGAAAGCACATGCTACAGTTCACCACTGGCAGAAATATTTCTATAAGGAATGTGTTTAATGTCACTCTCACTGGAGTTAGTGGTCAACAAAGCAGTTTAATTCACTGTGTGAGTGAGTTTAGTGTCAGTGTCAAGAATGCCACAAACTTAACAATATCAAACTTGAGTTTTTCTGGTTGTGGGGGCCCATTAGCAAAATTGGTAATAACCAAAACTAAAAGTACATTTAGATCTGCAACGCTATTTCTGTTGTTTGTGTCAAATATGAACATAATGAACACGCACATTCATGACTCTAAAGGAGCAGGTATGCTAGTGGTCAACGGGTTTGGTTTAACACTAAACCAGACTTTATTTGTTGGCAACATCCCAAACTGTGTTATCATGTTTTTAGATGGGATCAACACTCCAGTTAAACAAGCTGTTTCCAGTTCCATTGTTGACTCAGAGTTTACATTTGGGAGATTAAACAGTCAGTTGTATGCAGGTGGACTGAGTTTGATATTCACCCAGACGTCATATACAGTTTATGTAAACATCACTAACACAGCCTTCCATAACAACACTGGGATATGGCACAGTAATTTTCTTACGATCATTGACAAATTGAGTTGCAGGTACACAATGGTTCGAGCAGAAAAGCTCAAGTCCAGCAATGACTGGCACATTGGACCAGGATTCTCAGTGGAAGAACATACATACAACTCGGTCATTCCCCACCAGAGAAACCACAGGCAGCAGTATGAGTACACTGTACATATCTTGGATAGCTCATTTGTGGCAGGTACTGGAACCACTGCAGTAGATGTTCGTACATTGCACCAAGTGAGCAACAATATAAGAGTCAAGTTTACAGATATTTCAATTACTTGTAACGACTCAATATGTTTTGGGATGTCCATTTCAGATATACATTCAGTGGTACTGGAAAGAGTGAACATCAGTCACTCTGAGTTTTTTCGTCTATTCGAGTAATGAATAGTGAAATTACAATATACACTGCATTTATACTTAAAAATGGTGGTTTTGGGGGTATTGTATCACTATGGAAGAGTCAGGTCACCTTTGTGGGACACACAGTTTTTGCCCAAAACTATGAACAAAGAAAGAGCAGACCTGGAGCAATTTATGCTCGCAGCTCTACACTGATCTTCCTGGGAAATGTTGAGTTTGTGAACAACACAGGGTACGATGGTGGAGCTCTGGCCCTGCATGCAGGTTCTCAGATTGTGATAGGAAGACAGGCACACCTGAAGTTAATTGGCAACCATGCGAAACATTTCGGAGGAGCTATTTATGTAGATCACTATGTTTTCACTGACACTCTTGCCATATCATGTTTCTACAAGCTTGCAGACCCATTCGGTACCAGCAGGAACCCACAGGTTGTGTTTGAAAACAACACTGCCGATTACGCTGGTAGTGAATTATATGGAGGGTATATTGACTTCTGTCTAGTAGAGGATTTAGTGAGACATATACCGGTAAAACTTGATTTTGATACAATGTTTCAGGTCAATGGAGGAGATTTAGATTCTTCTGTAATTGCATCAAACCCTCTGCGGGTGTGTCTGTGCATTGACTCAAAACCTGAATGCAGTATTACCCAGTACAAAACTGAGGCATATCCTGGTAAAACGATTAAATTATCTGCAGTGGCAGTAGGACAGAGATTTGGAATTGTACCATCCATAATTTACAGTGACTTTTGTTACAAATTCAAACAAATGAATGGAACTAAACCTAGCATTAAAGATTGGCAGTATACCCAAAGAGTTGGGAAACAGTGCACAACTTTAACCTACACAATAATGTCACCCTCACAGGTGGGACTAACAATGGCACTGGAAGTAGAAAACTTGGGTGACCCAGGGAGAGATATATTGGAAGCAGGTGGCATTCAAAACAAGTTGACAGAACCTGATTTATACTTAACCAATTTGCTGATCCACATTGAAATGCTACTTTGTCCATTGGGATTTGAATATCATAACACATCAATGATGTGCACATGTGACTCCAAATTAGTGGAGTATGGACTAAACTGCAGTATTGACACACAAACTATTCGGAGGAAGAGTTCATTTTGGATCACTACAGCAGAAGGTGGAGTCCTAGTCCATAATCACTGTCCATTTGACTATTGTAAACCTGAGAGCTTTGATCTTAACTTGGAGGACCCAGATGAGCAGTGTGCATTCCATCGCTCTGGCATCCTCTGTGGAGCATGTCAGCACAACCTCAGTCACGTCTTTGGAACATCTGCATGTAGGGAATGCTCTAGTCTGTGGGCCTTGCTTTGGGTCCCACTCATTGCCTTAGCTGGGATATCTCTAGTGGTGCTTTTGATTGTGTTCAACCTCACTGTATCTGTGGGAACAATCAATGGACTCATCTTCTATGCCAATATAGTGAGAGCCAACCATGCCATCTTCTTCCCTCCCAACACAACTAACTCATTCCTCAGCTGGTTCATAGCCTGGATCAACTTAGACCTTGGCATTGAGACATGTTTCTACAATGGGCTAGATGCCTGTGTCAAGACATGGCTACAGTTTGTTTTCCCACTCTACATCTGGTTCCTGGTCATTGCAATCATTGTACTGAGCCACTACTACACACTTGCAGCAAGGCTGAGTGGCAGAAATGCAGTGCAGGTTCTGGCAACACTCTTCCTCATATCCAATGCAAAGCTACTTCGGATTATCATCACCGTTTTCCGATCAACTGATCTTAATTACTCTAATAACACTGTGAGGAAGATATGGCTTTATGATGGAAATGTTGACTACTTGAAAGGCAAACACATTCCACTCTTCATAGCTGCTCTACTTCTACTTCTAATCTTCCTCCCCTACACAGCCATCCTCATTTTCATCCAGCACCTCCAACACGGGTCCAGTTACAGAGTGCTGTTTTGGGTGAAGAAACTGAAGCCACTCTTTGATGCATACACTGGACCCTACAAAGACAAGCATCATTACTGGACCGGACTATTCTTGCTAGTTCGCATTGTACTCTTTCTCATATTCTCAATGAACACTCGTGGAAGTACTAACATCAATCTGCTGGCAATCATTGTTACATTGTTCTCCCTGCTTGTGTATGTGGCACTTGCCAGTAGTATTTATAAGAAATGGTGTTCTCCCTGCTTGTGTATGTGGCACTTGCCAGTAGTATTTATAAGAAATGGTATCTGAACGTTATCGAGTATTCCTTCTTCCTCAACCTTGGTGTCTTGGCATCTGCCACACTCTACACATCAACAGTTACTGGGCAAGGTCAAACTGCGGTTGCATATACTTCAGTTAGCATCACTTTTGCTCTATTCATCATCATTGTTGTGTTTCATATACTAACAAAGCTCAAATCAACACAGCATTGCAACCGGATTTCAAGAAAACTGAGAGTTAAGTTATCATTGAGGTCAGCTCTAAAGAAGCTCTGCTGCAAGGAGAGAAGACCTCACCAGAACACTCAGCCAAGAGTAAGCCATAACTCAGTTGAACTGCGTGAATCACTGCTAGAATACTGCTCTCAATGAACCTTCGGACTAGTATTAGCTAATTCTGCACATCGGTATAATATTGCATGTGTGTGACTTGAGTAGAAACTCTGATAATTTTGTTTGTCTCCTGTGTGACAACTTAGCAAAACAGTGATTTTGTCAACTTTTGTTTTATAGTCTTGTACATTTCTGTACAATTTGCTATGGGTAAAGTCCTTGAATTTGCATATATTTGCTATATGCTGGGTACCCATTGGGGTTCTCACCAGGATTTACAAGTGATCAAGGCTTTGGAATCAAAGTTCTTATCAGGATTTACAGGTCAAAGGCCACAATAGTAATTTATGACCACACCCCTCATCTTGCATGTAATGCTGTACCACTGTGCATTCATGCTGATGTGGTCACTGAATGTCTCTACTACATAGGAGAAATGGAGACATTCAATGACCAAAAGCAGAAAGCCGCTCAATGGTATAGAGGAGTTTGGCTGCACCCCAGATTCCCGCGTAGTGGTTCATAAGCTCCTGTTTCAAGTCATCTCTCTCCCAACTGAATGTATCTTTTTTTACTTATCAAGCTGAGAGTCCCAAACCAAAGCATTATTTTCAGAAATTTATCAAGCCATTACTGTTTTTTTTTTCAGTTTGAAACTTTTATGATAACACGCAGTTTCAACCATCCAACCATCTGGTATGTAGTTGGTAGATATGCAATATAGCTGTCTTAATTATTGTGAATGTGCAATTTTATAATGTCTTGGTCCTGTCTAACTTCCTGCATGTAGTCATGTAGGATAAAAACCAGACCCATCATGCCCACCTGGCAAAGGTTGTATAGTGATCGGACCATGACTGTGTGAACAGTGGCCACAGGTGTTCATGTGATCTGATCATGACTGTGTGAACAGTGGCCACAGGTGTTCATGTGATCTGATCATGATCATGTGAACAGTGGCCACAGGTGCTCATGTGATCTGACCATGACTGTGTGAACAGTGGCCACAGGTGCTCATGTGATCTGATCATGATCATGTGAACAGTGGCCACAGTGCTCATGTGATCTGATCATGATCATGTGAACAGTGGCCACAGGTGCTCATGTGATCTGACCACGACCGTGTCAATGGTGGCCACAGGTGTTCATGTGATCTGACCATGACCGTGTCAATGGTGGCCACTGGTGATCATGTGATCTGACCATGACTGTGTGAATGGTGGCCACAGGTGTTCATGTGATCATGACCACGACCATGTAAACAGTGGCCACAGGTGTTCATGATCAAGCACTGCATAACCTGTGATAAATTTTGTTAGTGATTGTCCTAGGTCATTATATAATTATCTACAACAATTTCCACTACAGATATAATGTGAAACAAGAGAGTTGAAATGGAAGAAGATTTTCAGATTTTTGCACGAGGTAACAAAAGGGACAAAGGACGTAAGGAGCTCCCTAATGGAATATGCCCCCAGACCAATTAAGGCTGGGACCCTGTGCGCTACTTCAGGGAACTCTGGGCCTAGCACTAGACAAACTCTTGAAGCCGGGTCAAGCACTCGTAGGAGCACTGACTATGCCCATCCACTTTGGTGTGGGCACTGGAACTCCCACCTGTGCCTCAGTGGAATTAGGCACAGCCAGTGTAGTCTTGTCCTTCCCCAGCTCCCCAGCCAGGTTCCCAATTCACTATTTTTACTTGGGCCTGGGTTGGGTGTCAAGTAGAGAAAGAAAGATGTTTGTTTTTATTCTCCACTGGCAACTGGTGGGACTTGAACGTGTGATCTTTTGATTGACAGTCAAGTGCTTTAACCACATGGCCACACAGTCACACATGTAACACACACACATATGAACACACATTATACACACATATATATTATGCAAAGTTCTCTAAACACCTCATAGATGTGCATGGATACCCACCATATAAACATTTGGGTTACTTCAATCAAATTTTGGTCATCTCAATTGCATGCCTGTTGTGTACATGACACGGATTATAGCTGAGAAGCTTCTCCAGCTTGTTACTTATTGCCTATAAATCAGCATTTCTGGTGAGGTTTGGTGTTTCTTTGATCCTACACATCTGCCCCTGGAGGAGTTCCTTGGTTACATGGTTATGATAGAAATGGCAGAAATGTAGCAAATAGGTCTTCTGAAAGAAGAGACTGATTAAAGTAAAAAAAAGCTCCTCAATGGACTTTAAAAAACCTCTTTGGTAGCATTCCTCAGATAATAGTCACAGTGATGCAACTGAGACAGCCAAAATATGGTTAAAGTAACCCAAGTGTTTTTACAGTGCATGCACAGTGCCTACTTAGTAAGCTATAAATCATGAAGTAACAGTTCATTGTGTGAAGTATATAACAGTGATGACACCCTCAGGTTTACATGGGCAGGACTTCTCCATTCTGATCATGTAATTCTTGTTCACATCATGGAATGATTTACAAGTTCCCATTCTAAATGCAAATCTATGGCTAGATAGTAAACTGAAAGGGTTGACTTCATGTTTCAAACATGTTTATGATATACGTAGATGTAACAACAAGATCATAAAATGTGGTTTCATCCGTATGCACATATATCTAGTGCACCAAATTCATTTCCCAGGAGCTAAAAGTTCTATTGGACCAAGTGTGAAGTTGTGCAGTATGTATATCACCAGTAGTTTGTTTACTACTGTGCTATTTGCAGCAGTGCTCAAGCTCTCCTGCACATCTGAAACTATTTTCATCAAAACCAACAGCAGTGATCACCAGTGTCCAGCAGAGCCCTGCCTGACACTGCAGGAGTTTGTATCCCACGACCACCATGTTGAATCAAATACAGTGCTGAAGTTTCTACCTGGAAATCACATGCTTTTCTTCAACACCAGCAAACACCTTCTAATACTTGATGTGGACAATGTCACTCTCACTGGAGTTAGTGATCATCAAAGCAGTGTAATTCACTGTGTGAGTGAGTTTAGTGTCACGGCAATGATAGTCCAGAACTTAACCATCTCAAACTTGAGTTTTTCTGGTTGTGGAGCACTAATACCTGAAGGAATAATGTATGACACTTCAAATGTACTTAACTCTGGAACTCTAGTTCTGCTATATGTAACAATCGTAAGTATACTGGACATACATGTACATGACTCAAAAGGCACAGGTTTGCTGATGTTTAATGGCTTTGATTTGACACTGAACAAGACTTCCTTTGTTGGCAACACACCAAACTGTTTTATTATTTTTGCAGATGAGAGGAACCCTTCAGACAAATTGCATGTTTCTGGTTACATTGTCGACTCAGTGTTTGCATATGGGAGAGCCAAAGGTACTGGTTCTGGTGGTGGACTGAGTTTGATTTTCACCCAGACAGCATACTCAGTTCATGTTAACATCAGTAATGTAGTCTTGTATAACAACGTCGGGACACCTTTTGGTAATTTTGTTATGCTTATTAGTGAATGGAGTTGCAAGTATACTGTGGTTCAAGCAGAGAACATTAAGTCTAGCAGTAACTTGCAGCATGCTGGATCAGGATTCACAGTGGAGGAATTTTTATATAAGTCTGTCAGTCTCCACCAGAGAAACTACAGCCGGCAGTGTGAGTACACTGTACATATCTTCGATAGCTCTTTTGTGGATACTGGTTCAAGTGCAGTGAATGTTAAAACATACCGAGTGAGCAACAACTTAAGGGTCAAGTTCACAAATGTTTCCATTATTCCTAACAAAAATGGTATTGGAATTCTTATTTTAAACATGCTCTCATTGGTATTGGAAAATGTGAAACTCAGTTACCCTACGTTTACATCAGTTTCTATTGATGTGAAGAATAGTGAGATTATGGTACATGATGTCTTAATACTTAAAAATGGTGGTTATGGTGGTGTTGTAACGTTATGGAGAAGCAAAGTAACCTTTTTGGGACACACAGTTTTTGCTCAAAACTACGGATGCAGACAGAGTAGTCCCGGAGCACTGTATGCTTACAGCTCAACACTAATCTTTGAGGGAAATGTTGACTTTGTGGACAATACTGGCTACGATGGCGGAGCTCTGGCTCTGCATGCTGGGTCAAAGATTGTGATAGGAAGGCATGCACAGCTCAAGTTTATTGGTAACCATGCAAAGCGTTTTGGAGGAGCAATTTATGTGGATAATCAAGTGCTCTCTGCTTTTTTTGCTGTATCATGCTTTTATAAACCTGCAGACATATTCAATACCAGTAAGGGCCCCAACATTGTGTTTGAAAACAACACTGCCAATTATGCTGGGAATGCACTGTATGGAGGGTGGATTGACTTCTGTGTAATTATAGGTGATTCTGTGAGACCTATGACACCTGATTTTGATACAATGTTTCAGGTCAATGGAGGAGATTTAGATTCTTCTGTAATTGCATCAAACCCTCTGCGGGTGTGCCTGTGCATTGCCTCGAGACCTGAATGCAGTATTACCCAGTACAGCATTTCAGCATACCCTGGTGCAACAGTTCAAATACCTGTAGTGGCAGTAGGACAGAGATTTGGGACAGTACCATCCATAGTTTACAGTGAATTTCCTTACGACTTTCAAGAAATGAATCGAACTCAGCCATCCATCCAAGACTGGCAGCATACCCAGAAAGTTGGAAAGAATTGCACAACTGTAACCTACACAATAATGTCCCCTTCACAAGTGGGAACAACCATGGTGATGGAAGTGGAAAACTTGGATACTCCAGATAGGGATTTAATGCAAGCAACTGGAAAATTCAACCAGTTTCAAAACACTGATTTATACTTTACTAATTTGCTGATCCATATTGAAATGCTACCTTGTCCATTGGGATTTGAATATGATAACACATCAATGATGTGCACATGTGACTCAAAACTGGTGGAGTATGGACTAAACTGCAGTATTGATACACAAACCGTTTGGAGACACAATTCATTTTGGATCACTGCAGTAGAAGGTGAAGTCATTGTCCATGAGCACTGTCCATTTGACTATTGTAAGCCTGACAGCTTTGACCTCGACTTGGAGGACCCAGATGAGCAGTGTGCATTCCATCGCTCTGGCATCCTCTGTGGAGCATGTCAGAACAACCTCAGCCATCTCTTTGGAACATCTGCATGTAGGGAGTGCTCTAGTCTGTGGGCCTTGCTTTGGGTTCCACTCATTGCCTTAGCTGGGATAGCTCTAGTGGTGCTTTTGATTGTGCTAAACCTTACTGTGTCTGTGGGAACAATCAATGGACTCATCTTCTATGCTAACATAGTGAGAGCCAACCATGCTACTTTCTTCCCTCCTAACACAACCAACTCATTCCTCAGCTGGTTCATAGCCTGGATCAACCTAGACCTTGGCATTGAGACCTGTTTCTACAATGGGCTAGATGCCTATGTCAAGACATGGCTACAGTTTGTTTTCCCACTCTACATCTGGTTCCTAGTCATCATGATCATAGTACTGAGCCACTACTACACACTCGCAGCAAGGCTGAGTGGTAGAAATGCAGTGCAGGTTCTGGCAACACTCTTCCTCCTATCCTATGCAAAGCTACTTCGGATCATCATCACTGTGTTCCAATCAACTGATCTTAATTACTCTAATAACACTGTGAGGAAGATCTGGCTTTATGACGGAAATGTTGACTACTTAAAAGGCAAACACGTTCCACTCTTCATAGCTGCTCTGCTCCTACTCCTCATCTCCCTTCCCTACACAGCCATCCTCATTTTTATCCAGCACCTCCAACACTGGTCCAGTTACAGAGTGCTCTTCTGGGTTAAGAAACTGAAGCCACTCTTTGATGCATACACTGGACCCTACAAAGACAGGCATCGCTACTGGACTGGACTACTTCTGTTAGTTCGCATTGCACTCTCCCTCATATTCTCAATAAACACTGATGGGAGTTCAGATATTAATCTACTAGCAATCATTGTAACAGTACTCACCTTGTTCATGCATGCAATACTTGCTGGCAGTGTCTACAAGGCATGGTATTTGAATGCCATTGAGTACTGCTTCTTCCTCAACCTTGGTATCTTGGCATCTGCCACATTCTACACAACAGTTACTGGGCAAGGTCAAACAGCAGTTGCATATACTTCAGTTAGCATTGCTTTTGCTCTATTCATCATCATTGTTGTGTTCCATATACTAACAAAGCTCAAATCAACACAGCATTACAACTGGATTTCTGTAAACATTGTAAGAAAACTGAGAGTTAAGTTATCCAAACTCATGTCAGCTCTAAAGAAGCTCTGCTGCAAGCAGAGAAGCCCTCACCAGAACAATCAGCCAAGAGTAACCCATGCCACAGTCGAACTGCGCGAATCACTGCTGGAATACTGCTCACAATAAACCTTCTGACAAGTAGTTGTGTACTATTATTATGCATTAGTTTCGAGAAACACTTTATCTTTCTGTCACATTGACAGGTAATGATTATTTTTGTAAACAACAACATGTTTGTTCGTTTTACCAGAATAACTGTTGCATACTTGCAGATTCAATGTATAATCTTCTTGAAAGTCAGTGGATTTAACAGTTGCAAACTCATGGGAGGATGCTACCCAATCAGGAGATTGCAGCTATTGTGTTTGTTACACTATTGTGTTAGTTACCATAGCAACTCACCAACACCTCCACCCACTATATACCTCTTGTTGTTTATATTATAAGTAAACAAGAACACAACATGTGGTAGTTTGGATCGTACTTATAAACTGTATTAGCTATGTATACCGTAAAATCAGGATAATAAGCACCCACACAAAATAAGCACCCCATGATTATAGGCACCCATTTTGATTACAACAACCACATCACGTTTATAAGCACCCATACAAAAATAGGCGCCCCACATGACAAGGCACCCGTAACCGTGCAAACGGAAGTGAATTTGTTAATTCGACTTTCGAACGTAGCGGCTAATTTTCGCCAGTGTCTATCTCCGATTGTATGTAAGCAAGCTATTGCCACGGGATACAACCCAAAAGTTAGGCAAGGCCTCTTGATAAAACATATCCAGGAATTAGAAAAAACCTCTCATGGATTCGTTGGTTCCAAGCACTTTACGTTGGTGGGCGGGGGTTGGCAACGATCGATCGATTGCTGACAGTATCTCTGGTTGCAGAAAAGCTATAATATTGGACAGATATTAGCAGAGAAAGCTCTAGGCCTAAAATATATCACAGCTAATCCGTTCCCACACAACTGCACGCTACCAGAAAATTACATGTGTTTATTAGCACCCCATGAAAATAAGCACCCCTCGAAAATTCTGGCTGCTTATTTCAAAAATAGGCACCGGTGCTTAATATCCCGATTTTACGGTATACCCGCTATCCAAGCTCAAACTCAGCTGTGTATTGCTCCCATTCACAGTTACTAGTAAGTCTTTTCTAAAAGGGAAATTTAATGCACAGTAACATATACAGTATAGTGATTTTGGAGTGAAAATTGAAAAAAGAGTACTCCATGGCAAAACCAAGTGCATTGTCTGTGACTGCATGTTAGATTTAGAAACTATTGGTTGTGTACGGTTTCATGAGTTAGTTATGACTGTAAGTTTTGAAAGGGAAGGGACAATTTTTCATCGCTCAATTCACCTTAAAAACGTTGTTTTCTAAAAAAACTTAAATTGACTATCAAGGATAATATTCCCAAACCAGAACAATCCTCCGAGTTTGTCAAGCCATTGCGAGTTTGTTTCAGTTGCAGTCTCACTCATTCACCTATTCAGCCAGTAGAGGGAACTGTAATAAACTCTTGGTAGAGGTGGGCTACATGTAACAGGATGCTTATTGATAGTGAAACTTATCTGCATGTGTTTGTGTGGAGCACCCACCCCCTTATGTTGTAGAGAGT
Organism: Agelas oroides; assembly: GCA_949130485.1. Lineage (NCBI taxonomy): Eukaryota > Metazoa > Porifera > Demospongiae > Agelasida > Agelasidae > Agelas > Agelas oroides. Next base: position 31,868,105 of record OX422183.1, on the reverse strand, counting down.
GGAATGCCAGTCATTCGATACATAAAGCAAAGGTCAGATACTGGTTTTAATTTCAAAGATCATGGCCTTTCTTGTTAACAAAATTGGTGAGAAAGTTATCTTCAAGTTTGGGCTTAACTCATAATACATAAATATATATTATAGCAGTTCTTTTCATGTTCTTTTCGGGAAATACTTCACAAGTTTTGGCAACAGACACCACAGACACCAATTAATGTATATCAAACATTAGTGAGCTGAAAGGCTTGATTTGACATTTAATAGTAAATATACATAACAACTTGATTATTTTCAGCACTTTAAGGTATAAATTTAGTGCACCAAATTCATTGCTCAAGAACTCGTTTGATTGACCAAGTGCGAAGCTGTGCAGTATGTATGTTACCAGCAGTTTGGTTGCTACTGTGCTGTTTGCAACAGTGCTCAAGTTCTCCAGCACATCTGAAACTATTTTCATCAAAACCAACAACAGTGATCACCAATGTCCAGCAGAACCATGCCTGACACTGCAGGAGTTTATATCTTACCACCACCATGTTGAATCAAACACAACACTGAAGTTTCTACCTGGAAATCATGTGCTATTGTTTGCCACCAGCCAAAATATTTCCGTAATGGATGTGGACAATGTCACTCTCACCGGAGTTAGTGATCAGCAAAGCAGTGTAATTCACTGCATGAGTGAGTTTAGTGTCATTGCAATAAACGTTCAGAACTTGACGATCTCCAATTTGAGTTTTATTGGTTGTGGGGCACCAGTACCAGAAAGAATACTAACTGCAGTTGATAGTACATTTCTGCCTAGAACTGTAACCCTATCTTTATTCCAAATATCATACATAAACATATTGGACACACATGCTCACGGCTCAAATGGTGCAGGTATGTTGGCAGTCAATGCCTTTGATTTCACATTGAATAGGACTTCATTCGTTGGCAACATACCAAATTGTGTTCTAATATTTGAAAACCAGAGCAACATTTCAGACAAACTGGATGTTTTCACTTATATTGCCAACTCTGAGTTTGCATATGGACTCTCCCTCAGTATAGACTATGGAAGTGGGTTGAGTTTAATATTTTATCAGACATCATACATAGTTTATGTGAACATCACTAATGTAGCATTGTATAACAACACGGGAATATTTTGGGGCAATTTTCTCATGAGCGTTGAGGAATTGAGTGGCAAGTACACTAGGGTTCGTGCAGAAAAAATCAGGTGCAGTAACTTTTTGTGGCATCTTGCAGCTGGATTCTCAGTGCAAGAATTTTCATACTACTCTCTCAGTCACCATATGGAAGATCGCTCTGTACCTCTCGAGTACACTTTACACGTTATGGATAGTTATTTTGACACAAATATGAGTTCCATTGTTGTAGGTGGAGAACAAATGAGCAAAACTTTAAAAGTTATGTTCACAAATACTTCCATTATTTGCAACCAAGAAGTCTTAGTAAGTACTGCAATGTCCATTTCAAATATTCCTTCAATGGTACTGGAAAGGGTAAACTTCAGTCACTCTAAGCTTTTTTCATCAATGGATGTGAGAAATAGTGAAATTACAATACGTGATGCTTTTTTACTTGAAAATGAAGGTTCAGGTGGTGTCGTAACATTGTGGAAGAGTAAGGTAACATTTCTGGGAGATACAATGTTTGCCAGAAACTATGGACATAGAAAAAACAGTCCCGGAGCGCTTTATGCTTACAGTTCTACATTAATCTTTCAGGGAAATGTGGAGTTTGTGGACAACACAGGGTATTATGGTGGAGCTCTGGCATTGTATGCAGGTTCTGAGATTGTGATAGGAAGACATGCACACCTAAAGTTTATCGGCAACCATGCAAAACGTTTTGGAGGAGCAGTTTATGTAGAAAATGTCCAATATCGTATGCTCACTGATTATTTTGCCATATCATGCTTTTATACACCAGCAGACCCATCCAGTACCAGTACAAACCCACATGTTTTGCTTGAGAACAACACTGCTGAATATGCTGGGAGTGCACTGTATGGAGGGTGGATTGACTTCTGTGAAATAGATGATCCAGAGAGACTGTTGCTACCTATAGCACCTAAATTTGACTCCTGGTTTCAGGTCAATGGAAGACAGCTAGATCATTCACTTATTGCATCAAACCCTCTACGTGTGTGCCTATGCATTGACTCACGACCCAAATGTAGTATTACCCAGTACAACATTTCAGCTTACCCTGGTACAACAATAGAACTCCTTGTGGTAGCAGTAGGACAAAGATTAGGAACTGTTCCATCCACAGTTCGCAGTGATTTCGTAAACATACTAATGAATGGCGTTCATCCTAACATTAAAGACTGGCAGCATACCCAGAAAGTTGGAAAAGGTTGCACAAATTTAACCTATACAATAATGTCTCCATCACAAATAGAACTAACAATGGTGATGGAAGTGGAAAACTTGGATACTCCAGATAGGGGTATCTTGCGCTCAGCAGGAGTACTCAATTAGTTGGCAAACCTAAGATTATATATAACTGATCTGAAGATCCATATTGAAACGTTATCTTGTCCACTGGGATTTGAATATCATAACAGATCAATGATGTGCACATGCGACTCCAAATTAGTGGAGAATGAAATAAACTGCAGTATTGACACACAAACTGTTTGGAGGAAGAATTCATTTTGGATCACTGCAGCAGAAGAAAGTGGTGAAGTCATTGTCCATGAGCACTGTCCATTTGACTACTGTAAACCTGACAGCTTTGATCTTGACTTGGAGAACCCAGATGAGCAGTGTGCATTCCATCGCTCTGGCATCCTCTGTGGAGCATGTCAGAACAACCTCAGTCATGTCTTTGGAACATCTGCATGTAGGGAGTGCTTGAGTCTGTGGGCCTTGCTTTGGGTTCCAGTCATTGCCCTAGCTGGGATAGCACTATAGTGGTGCTTTTGATTGGGCTAAACCTCACTGTATCAGTGGGAACAATCTATGCTAATATAGTGAGAGCCAACCATGCCACTTTCTTCCCTCCCAACATGACTAACTTGTTCCTCAGCTGGTTCATAGCCTGGATTAACCTAGACCTCGGCATTGAGACCTGTTTCTACAATGGGCTGGATGCCTATGTCAAGACATGGCTACAGTTTGCTTTCCCACTCTACATCTGGTTCCTGGTCATCACAATCATAGTGCTGAGTCACTACTACACACTTGCAGCAAGGCTGAGTGGAAGAAATGCAGTGCAGGTATTAGCTACACTCTTCTTACTTTCATATGCCAAGTTGCTACAAGTTCTCATTACTGCTTTCTCGTCTACCACCATTGCACACTCTGATGGACACCAACAAACAGTGTGGCTTTATGATGGAAACGTGAACTATCTCGAAGGAAAGCATGCTGTTTTATTTACAGCTGCACTGCTTGTACTCTTGTTCCTGTCAGTACCGTACACAGCGTTGCTAGTGTTTACGCAGTACATTCAGCTGAAGTCAAAATACAGAATATTCAGGTTTTGGGTACCGAAACTAAAGCCACTTTTTGATGCATACACAGGTCCTTACAAGAATAAATACCGCTACTGGACTGGGTTTTTGCTGCTAGTCAGGGTAGCTCTATTCTTGGTGTTTGCAGCCAATGTTCTCGGTGATCCTGGAATAAATCTGCTCATTATTGTCATCTGTACTGCAGGCCTGTTTGTACACCTATCTATTTCTGGAGGAGTCTACAAAGCACGACACTTGAATCTTTTGGAGTACTTTTTTCTTTTCAATCTAACCACCCTGTCTTCTGCCACACTGTATGTCAGACTGGCTGGAGGGGATCAGAAAGCACTGATCTTCACTTCAGTTGGTACCAGCTTCACCGTATTTGCATGCATAGTGGTTTGTCATGCTGCTGTTGTCATAAAATCCTCACAGCTCTGGAAGGTTATCCGAGAAAGACTGAACTCAAGGGGTATTTCAAAAAAGGCTGATAATAGCAGAAGAGAGAGGAGCACCGATAGAGGAGGTACTGCTAAAGTTGAAATGAAGCCACTCTTCCTCAACTTCAATGAGCTAAGAGAGCCAATACTTGAGTACTGCAATTAGTAATAATGTGTGTACCTGACAACTGGACTTACTATAACTTATGTTACCCGTGTGTCAATGTGTGCTTAAAAATATCAAATATTTGGTAACGTTTATATAAGACTGTCATTTATGTTCAATTTATGAATGCTGAGTTATACCTCTGATACAACATATGTACACTATTACTTGTGCATTTTATGTGCTTAAAATATCAAATATTTGGTAACGCTTTATATAAGACTGTCATTTATGTTCAATTTATGAATGCTGAGTTATACCTGTGATATAACATATGTACACTATTACTTGTGTGTTTAGGTGTGCTTAAACATCTCAAATATTTGGAAACGTTGCTGTCATTTATGTTCAATTTATGAGTCAATGCTGAGTTATACCTGTGATACAACGTACGTACACTATTACTAAGCTATATATCAAGTGTCACTAGGTTGTGAAGAACCAGTACTTTGTGAGTTTGGATCGAACGGTCTTCCCTGCCTTCTTGCCAAGTTCTGTGGGAGTACAGTTTTAACATCATTATACCATCACCCAGTAGAAGAGTAAAGTAGGAGATGGAAGGGGGAGCAGAAAGATTGGGAGATTTAAGTTTGAGGGCATCTTTATGAAGACAGAGTAAACACTTCAAAACATCTTCACCTACCACGCTGTTTACCACATACGTAATGTATCTAACATAGTCTAGTTTTGCCTATACAACAAATGGGTTTTAACTGTGATATTTTCCCTTCCTGCATGAGAGAACATAATTCTGTCTCCATCTATTTTGCTACATATCAAGTTACTGGTAAACACTAGATGTGTTTACAACAATAAACAAACCTGGTTTGTTTACTGCCAAATCCCTAACACTGTGCTATAACTATAACATAGGTTCAAAACAATTGGCCCTAGCTGGAACTGTATACATGCTACGTTATATAGTGCACTTAAATGACACTTCACAGGATCTATACATAGATGTTACCATTTGCTTCTTGCACTCCTTGTACGCTTCGGAGATTTCAACTTGGGTACCTCTTTACCAAGTCAGAGTAAACTTTTTAGAACATCTTCACCTACCTTGTTGTTTACCATATCATAGCATTGGCCAATATCTGCCTCTGTACAAGTATTGGATATACTACCAATATACGAGGAGTATAAACACAGATATACTCCACTAGATGAGGCACAGCCGAGGGTAAACAATCTAGTGGAGTATATTGTGTTTATACACTGAGTAAGTATATCCAATGTATACCACATTACATTACTTTCTAAGTATTTCATTGGATGAACAGCGGAGTATAATGGGTCATATACTCCTATTACGTATGTAAATAATAGTTTTCACAAAACTTGCATGTTGTACCAGAATAGTTCACATGTTGTATCAAAATAGTTTACTGTCTTAATGTGGTATAAAAATTACCTATACTCGGAGTATAAACAATACTTATACCGCATTGAGACAGTAAACTATACAGTAAAACCTCTAATAACAAACCCTCTGAAAAGCGGACAACCTCTGTACAGCGAAAGATCACTTGCCCCCGATTGATTTTATCATAGAACTAATACATTTCGAACCTCCGAGAAGCGGACACCTCTCAACTCCGAACAACGGACACTGATGAGCCCCAGACGTACCTTAGCCAATACAAATTACAAGGGTATTCATGAACGAATGGTCAAATCAATCTTTGAGTGCACACAATTTCAGAACTATATGCAACGTACGTTTCGGTCCCATAGGACCTTCTTCAGGCATACAATGCTGGCCACTCTGTACAAAACAGACAATACAAAATGCTCACAGTTATTGCTTAAATACAGAAAAGGCAGACTAGAGTCAATTGTTTGTGGAGTACGCCGTCCGTGTTAGCGTACGCTATGACGCTGTACGCCGTGATGTCACTCATCCAGATTCAGCCCATATGGAGACAGCATTCTGAGGGTGAAGATCCAGAAGCTCTCTCTTTCTCTTCTCCACTGTGTGCTGCTCCTGTGGATCTTCTCGATCCCCCTCACTTGCAGGTCCTCCATGGTGTGGTCTGTTTGGCAAAAGTGGGCTGCGACTGGTTTTTCTGTTTTCCTTGTTCTTATGTCGGAGCGGTGTCCGTTCATCCTCACGTGTAGGACGTTCTCCGTCTCTCCGACATACTGCAGACCGCACTTCTTGCATGATATGAGATAAACATTTTTTGTTGTCTTGCATGTGATGTTGCTTCGGATGTGGTACTTCCTCCCTGTGATCTGGCTTTCGAATGTGTTGCTTGTCACCATTTCTTGACAGCACTTACACCATTTGTTGTTACATTTGTTGTTGCCAGTGTTGGTTGAAGGGGCAGGTGTGGTCAAAGCCGAGCGGACCAGAAGGTCCCTCAGGTTCTTCGGTTGTCTAAACGTCACCAGCGGTGGGTTGGGGATGGCTTGTTTCAGCTTTTTGGAGGCATGTAAGATGGGCAGGTGTTTGTTTACGATTTTCGTCAAGCCGGTGAGTCCAAGGTGGTATGTGGTTACCAGGGGTACATGGTGTGGTTGTTGTTGCCGTGGGCGGGGTTGTAGGGCTTGTGGATGGGGTATGAGGGCTGCTCTCTGGATTTGGTGATCGACTAAATTTGTGTCGTAGCTACGGACCAACAGGTGATCTCTCAGCTCGTTCAATCTTTTCACAAAGTCCTCTCTTCTTGAGCAGATTCTCCTGAGTCTGAGGCCTGGCTGTATGGGATTGAGGTGGTGCAGTGTTTGGGATGACAGCTATTGGGTGATAGGTACTGGTGGGTGTCAGTTGACTTGGTATACAGGTCCGTGTGTAGTATGTCATTTTCCAGTATGACCGTGGTGTCCAGGAAGGTGATGCGTACCGTGGATGTCTCTGCCGTGAACTTGATGGTTGTGTGCACAGCCATGGGAACCAGAATGGCGCCATCTTATGCCAACCAGTTTATGGCAAAGCTGGAAAAATATCTAATGGCCACAAACAGCACCAAACCAAAAGTCTGGTGGCGATATACTGACGACATAGTCACCATCTGGGAACACGGCCAGGAATCCCTCAAACTCTTCCTACAACACATCAATCTCTGTATACCAAGTCAACTGACACCCACCAGTACCTATCACCCAATAGCTGTCATCCCAAACACTGCACCACCTCAATCCCATACAGCCAGGGCCTCAGACTCAGGAGAATCTGCTCAAGAAGAGAGGACTTTGTGAAAAGATTGAACGAGCTGAGAGATCACCTGTTGGTCCGCGGCTACGACAAAAATTCAGTCGACCACCAAATCCAGAGAGCAGCCCTCATACCCCGTCCACAAGCCCTACAACCACGCCCACGGCAACAACAACCACACTGTGTACCCCTGGTAACCACATATCACCCCGGACTCATCCGCTTGACAAAAATTGTAAACAAACACCTGCCCATCCTACATGTCTCCAAAAAGCTGAAACAAGCCATCCCCAACCCACCCCTGGTAATGTATAGACGACCAAAGAACCTGAGGGACCTTCTGGTCCGCTCGGCTTTGACCACAGCTGCCCCTTCAACCAACACTGGCAACAACAAATGTAACAACAAATGGTGTAAGTGCTGTCAAGAAATGGTGACAAGCAACACATTCGAAAGCCAGATCACAGGGAGGAAGTACCACATCCGAAGCAACATCACATGCAAGACAACAAAAAATGTTTATCTCATATCATGCAAGAAGTGCGGTCTGCAGTATGTCGGAGAGACGGAGAACGTCCTACACGTGAGGATGAACGGACACCGCTCCGACATAAGAACAAGGAAAACAGAAAAACCAGTCGCAGCCCACTTTTGCCAAACAGACCACACCGTGGAGGACCTGCAAGTGAGGGGGATCGAGAAGATCCACAGGAGCAGCACACAGTGGAGAAGAGAAAGAGAGAGCTTCTGGATCTTCACCCTCAGAACGCTGTCTCTACACGGGCTGAATCTGGATGAGTGACATCACGGCGTATGCCGTCACAGTGTACAGCGTCATAGCGTACGCTAACATGGCATACACTACGAACAATTGACTCTAGTCTGCCTTTTCTGTATTTAAGCAATAACTGTGAGCATTTTGCATTGTCTGTTTTGTACAGAGTGTCTAGCACTGTATGCCTGAAGAAGGTCCTACAGGACCGAAATGTTGCATAAAGTTATGAAGCTGTGTGCACTCAAAGACTGATTTGACTATTCGTTCGTGAATACCCTCGTATAACGTAACCATACAATCTTTGGCCAAGAGATCAGTTGTTTGAGATTCAGACTACCATAAACTATTAGCCAATACAAAATTACCTCCGAAAACGGACAGTGAAACTACACCCACCAATAGTTCTGTACATAATGTGAATGCTTGTTGACGGCTTTCGTAAGATTGTGCACCACCATTGGTGGATTCAAAGACCAGGCATTATATTAGCATTGCTGCTTATTGTGCTAGCCTTTCTCACCATGGTTCAGCAACGGAGAGGTCCAAAAATGCGACCTCATCGTGTTCAACAGTCCGAGCACACATTACCACGTCTACTGGAAGTATACTGAAGCCCATAACGGATACCTCATATTCTGGATACGCAGCGGTCGTCCTTTCAACTTACGTACAAATAACAATCAAGTGTTTATAATTGCACCTTTTTATGCAAGTAGTATTGCTCTTGTCATCTTGCAATTGAAATAACCATCAAAATTAAAATATATGGACAGAATACATTATAATAAAACATTTGAAAAACTTAAGTGTTAGTTATTAGTCTTTTAGGACTTTCCAATAGAAAACCTCCGAGAAGAGGACAACCTCTCTACAAGGGACAATTGGCCCGTCCCCAATGTGTCCTTTGTTCGGAGGTTTTACTGTAACTCAGTTTTATACAAACTCCACATCATGCAAGTTTTGTACAAACAATTATTGTACAAATTTTACACAACAGGAGTATATGACCTGTTATACTCTGCTGTTCATCCAATGAAATACTTAGAAAGTGATGTAATGTGGTATATATGCTCCAATACATAATGCACTCAAACTACACTGTATTGTTATGCGGCTATCAATAATATGCCCCACCTACCCCAGTACGGGACAGGTGGGGGATTTGACCATTTCTACAATTAAATTCCCCACCTTAGGGGCTTACTCTCATCTCAATTCTCCCTACTTCCGTTTTCTCGTCCCCTGTGCCAGTGGTAGTGCTCATAATGGATGCCAGAAGTACGATGAGAGTCTCCAAGCATATGTACGAAAATTGACCAGGCAATCTTGCAGAGAGCTGAACGCATGCTTTTTATGCATATGCGCATGCGTAAGTCAAGTGCCCCACCCCCTCGAGGGTTAAGTGCAATCAATTCCCCTATGATTGCGGGTGTTACCCCGTACTGGGGAGGGTGGGGCATATTATTGATAGCTGCATTACGACCTTGTAGATATTAGTTCTTACCATTTGCTTTTTACACTCCTTGTACGCTTTGAAGTACTCAAGACACGCATCTCTGTTGTAACTGTTAGCATCCATGCACTTATAAGAAGCGTTCGCCTCCTGCAAACATACAAAAATTATACCAGAGAATCATGTGAATCGCACTTTACATCCATCCCTTTCAGTACACATACACTGTAGTGTGCATACATGACTTGCATGACGCACAACTTTGAAGTCATTCATTAACTGACTTACATATAAATCTCTGAAGTCAGCTGCATTTTTCACTCCTCCCACTGGAAGTGAGGAGAAATACAGCTGGCTTGCAAGACTAGAACCGCCTTTGGTTAATGGGTGGCGAGAGGCGGTTAGCTAGCTGAGTTGGTAAATGGTTTTGATGACGGTTGAAGTAGGCTGAGGCGGTGAGTGGTTTATCTCCATGCACAATTCATAACAATACTGCAGCACATGCAAGGCCTCTTATCTTACTTATTGGACAGGTGACACAGGGACAAACAATTGTCTATACAGCCTTCAACTCACCTGGAGGCAAGGGTTTTTCTTTGGATCATTCCATCTTGCACGGTCCCCCATCCTACAGCGCTAGCGTTGGCTTACTAATTTCAAAATTTTTCTTTCAGATAATTGGATCCATTCAGTTGCAATTGTATACAACCATAGCTATGATACAACAGAAATAGCATAAAAAGTAAAAAGTTTACTGGTACAGGAGCGTATTTATATTGCTAGCCATGCATATTTACTGTGCAAGAATGTACATGCAACACACACACAACAACAACAACAACAGTTCTCAGTCTTCATTTTCATCGGTGATTTCAATATAGAGTTTCTGGAGTTCAGAGTACAAGTGTTCTCCAGCTTCCATAGGAGCTCCAAGAGATGCAGCCTATGGGATAGGTAGATAGGTAGATAGATAGATAGATAGATAGATAGATAGATAGATAGATAGATAGATAGATAGATAGATAGATAGATAGATAGATAGATAGACAGACAGACAGACAGACAGACAGACAGACAGACAGACAGGCAGATAGATAGACAGATAGGTACTACTACTGCACTCTCATAATCCATACCTGTGGGTGGCTTCTTATGTCCTCTGCTTCCCACCTCAGAAGAGTATTGTCTGACTGAGAGAGAGTCTGTACTACTTTGGTGAAGGTTGGACGACAAGAAGGCTCTGGGTGCCTGGAAGCAGACATGTAAGAGATCAAGACTATCATCTGACCAAGTTGAGTATTAGAACGTGTGTGTGTGTGTGTGTGTGTGTGTGTGTGTGTGCATGTGCGTGTGCGTGTGTGCGTGTGTGCATGTGTGTAACTCACCAGCATTCAATCATAAACTCATAGATGGTTCTTGGACAGCCTGGAGGCGGCGGAAGACGATACCCACCATCCACAAGCTTGATCGTCTGCAGCAAACAAAAGGAATGATGTCACAATTTACTCACAATAGCTTATGTACCATTGACTTTGAACTGGATGCGTTTTTAAGAAAAATACTAGTACACACTGTGGTAAGATTTGTGGAACTGGATACGTTTTAGAAGTGAACCACAATCATGTAAGTCAAACAACCTTGAGTAAGCACATTGCTTGTGTATGCACTATAATCTTGCCGTGTATCAAAGACATATCATACTACAAAGTTTACAGATTGTATGAATGCTGTAACTACAAGTGTAGCCATAGATTATTGAATTTGATACATTCTAAGACCCTGCAGATACATGTACACAATTGCAGATTTATTTCCGTGTCACTGCTGAAAACTGAACGATGATGAAACATACACCACTGTTTCTTCACTCACATCTTCAGGAGACTGCTGTTTGAAGGGCGAGTGTCCCAGACTCCATATCTCATACATCAGTACCCCAAAGCTCCAGATGTCACTGGCAGCCGAGTACTTGCGGTAGTGAAGGGCCTATAGTAGACACAACGCAGGCTAAATTTCAGACTTAGAATAGCAGTATGTCTTAACCTATGAGAAAAAGACACCCAGAACCGTCTGAAGTTATTCAGATTTTACCACTCAGGCAATATCTCAGATACATGCAGCCCTTGTGATACATAGCAGCCTAGCCTTGTTCTCAGGCCCCGCCCAGCTTTCCGTCGCTTATGAGTACGGTAAAGTGGGAGAGGGCCTGGTATCTTTTCTCACATGAGTGACGTCAGGATAGAAAGGATGGTAGAAAGGGTTTAATTGTGCGTGGGTGCACTGGGCCCAGAACAGCAAAAAGAGCCTAGGTACCAGGTAACTTACCACACATATATAGCTAGTGGGGGGTGACTGTCATACACACCAAGCATTGAGCGTGTAGTCGTTGAAGATACGTGAAACGCAGCCTGTTAATTCTGCATATTTTCACCATTTTTCGATTATGTCATGCTCACATGAGAAAAGATACCAGGCTCTCCCCGCTTTTCCATACGGCAAGCGACGGAAAGCTGGGCGGGGCCTGGGAACGAGGCTAACATTGCCCACTGTTGACATCAGAGGTATGCACCACTAGCTGTTAGAAGCACTGTATATCTGTATCTCATATATACAGTGCCTCTGATGTAAGCTTTCCAGTTTAGTATGGCAAATATAGCACAGAGTTAAATGTCACAGTGGCATGAAGGGTTACTTTGATCCAACCACACAACATGCAACTAACTAGTAAGATGCTGAATCATCCTGGGGCGAGCCTGAGCGAGTAACAAATTGCATTTGGAATGCCCACAGACATGCAGCTATTCGTCCAGCCAGTGCTATGGCTACAAGGGCATGGGCTAAGCTTCATAGTCAAACCATGAGCTAGCAGGGGAATCCATGCTATGTATGAGCGGTCATGCCAGGAGCGTACCTGAAGCCAGCGTACACCCTGCTGTCCGATTGTCACTCACAGCCTGCCTTGTCACGCGATCGTCAGACTCGTACCATTGTTCAGAAAGTAAGTTGCTGTGTGTACTGCCAATGCATTCAACTTGAATAGTCTTCGCTCTCAATCTGTTTCACACCGACCCCGCAGTCTGGCAGTAGCCCTTCACGCTCGTTTTCACGGCTTAGCTGAAGTTCAATCATCGTGAAATATTTGAATGCGTTGATTTAAAATTTACGGTAAGTGGTCGGTCCAAACAAGCATAGATAGATAGATACACACACGCGTGCGCAATGCAGTCATGCTAGTGTGGGGCCCGATGAGGCTCGCCCCAATTATTTTTACTGCAGATTCCAGTCATGCACACACCACGGTAAGCTATGTCTAAAACCTCATGGAATGTGCAGTTCAATTGAAAGTTACATTTCTGATCGGTGTTATGACACGTTCAAGAGTGCATGATGACATCTTTTCTATTTGCGGAGGGATACATGACACCATCATGCACTTTACATGCTTAGAACTCTTGCCTCATGTTGGAACAAAGAGAATTTAGATGTTATGAGGTGCAAATAGAGGAAAGTCAAAAAGCCGGCATACATGCAACTCATCATTTTTACTGCAGATTCCAGTTATACACACACCTCAGGAGAGGTCCATTTGATTGGTATCTTCCCTCCATGTGAGATGTAGTAGTTGTCATCATCCAAGTCACGTGACATCCCAAAATCTGCAATCTGAGGAGGAAAGGGCAACGATCAGCCAGTAAAGTAGGAGCCATAGGACAAGTAATGTGGGACATGGCTGCTGCTAATACTTGGTTTGCTGGTTGCAGCAGAAAGTAGCAACTTTGATAATCACCAGGCAGAGTTATTCCTATGTAGATCTAGCCTGGGAATCAAGCTGTATTTATGGCCATCTATCCTCTGCTCCAATGCCAGAGCTCCAGTGGCTAGTGGGACACGGCTGCTGCTAATACCTGGTTTGCTGGTTGCAGCTGTTCTGGTTGACCTCTAGTGGGACACAGCTGCTGCTAATACCTGGTTTGCTGGTTGCAGCTGTTCTGGTTGACCTCTAGTGGGACACGGCTGCTGCTAATACCTGGTTAGCTGGTTGCAGCCATTCTGGTTGACCTCTAGTGGGCAGTGGCGTAGCCAGGATGAACAAGTTACGTGGGCACAGCATGAGCACACTCTGTGCGTGCGTAACACGCATTTGCTTGGGGACCTAGGGCATACACCTGCCATGAAAATTTTTTTTAATTAGACACTCTGAGATCGCTTCTGAGGCCGTTTTTGGCCACAAATACCATTCTTCAGACTTACCTGTATGTTCGCTTCATGTCCGCATGAAACTTGCGATCGCACATGCTAATAACTGATCTTTGACCGTAGCTTTCTACATTATTTTTACCCGGGCACCAGCAAATTTAACGTGGGCACAGGCCCGGGTATGCCCGGGTGTAGCTACGCCACTGCTAGTGGGACACGGCTGCTGCTAATACTTGGTTTGCTGGTTGCAGCAGAAAGTAGCAACTTTGATAATCACCAGGCAGAGTTATTCCTATGGAGATCTAGCCTGGGAATCAAGCTGTATTTATGGCCATCTATCCTCTGCTCCAATGCCAGAGCTCCAGTGGCTAGTGGGACACGGCTGCTGCTAATACCTGGTTTGCTGGTTGCAGCTGTTCTGGTTGACCTCTAGTGGGACACAGCTGCTGCTAATACCTGGTTTGCTGGTTGCAGCCGTTCTGGTTGACCTCTAGTGGGCAGTGGCGTAGCCAGGATGAACAAGTTACGTGGGCACAGCATGAGCATACTCTGTGCGTGCGTAACACGCATTTGCTTGGGGACCTAGGGCATACACCCGCCATGAAAATTTTTTTTAATTAGACACTCTGAGATCGCTTCTGAGGCCGTTTTTGGCCACAAATACCATTCTTCAGACTTACCTGTATGCTCGCTTCATGTCCGCATGAAACTTGCGATCGCACATGCTAATAACTGATCTTTGACCGTAGCTTTCTACATTATTTTTACCCGGGCACCAGCAAATTTAACGTGGGCACAGGCCCGGGTATGCCCGGGTGTAGCTACGCCACTGCTAGTGGGACACGGCTGCTGCTAATACTTGGTTTGCTGGTTGCAGCAGAAAGTAGCAACTTTGATAATCACCAGGCAGAGTTATTCCTATGAAGATCTAGCCTGGGAATCAAGCTGTATTTATGGCCATCTATCCTCTGCTCCAATGCCAGAGCTCCAGTGGCTAGTGGGACATGGCTGCTGCTAATACCTGGTTTGCTGTTTGCAGCCATTCTGGTTGACCTCTAGTGGGACACGGCTGCTGCTAATACTTGGTTTGCTGGTTGCAGCAGAAAGTAGCAACTTTGATAATCATCAGGCAGAGTTATTCCTATGAAGATCTAGCCTGAGAATCAAGCTGTATTTATGGCCATCTATCCTCTGCTCCAATGCCAGAGCTCCAGTGGCTCAGTTGATAAAACATCTGACCATCATTCAGAAGACCTAGGTTTGAATCTTGGCTGGCTGGATCTCAGTGTCCTTTTTGGGTAAACACTCATTTGTATTTAACTATAATAGGGCACGGTAAGCTATGTCTAAAACCTTATGGAATGTGCAGTTCAATTGAAAGTTACATTTCTGATCGGTGTTATGACACGTTCAAGAGTGCATGATGATGCAGAGGGATACATGACACCATCATGCACTCTTACATGCTTAGAACTCTTGCCTCATGTTGGAATAAAGAGAATTTAGATGTTATGAGGTGCAAATAGAGGAAAGTGAAAAAGCCGGCGTACATATAGAGGATTATGAGGGCTGGTGGCTGTCCAGTTGTAGCTCAGTGCAAGAGCACTGGCTGCACAAGCCAGGTGCCCTTGGTTCGATTCCTGGTAACTGCCGGCCTTTTCGCTTTCTTCTATTTGTGCCTCATAACATCTAAATTCTAATTATGCACTCGTACAGTTTTTGATTGCAACCTCAAGTCTATATACGTTTCTGGGATCTTGTGCATGGCTGCAGAGGGCCTGGAACAAGGCTGATAAGTATACTTACATAGTAATGGACTGTAAGACTTTGTCAGTTTGTCCTACCTTGCACACATACTCCTCTGTGAGCAGGATATTTCGTGCGGCAAGGTCACGGTGGACAAACTCCTTCCGGGACAGGTACTCCATTCCGAGCGCTATCTGAGAACTGAAGTCTGACAGCCTCTGTGGAAGCTGGGAATGCACCATCTCACCAGGACTGCAGGAGACAACCACCAGTAAAATCTATCTAGCTATGACATTAGCTAGCACACAATTTGAAAACATGCAGGAGACAATCAAAAAGATTATAACACTCATGCAGAGATTAAGAGTCTATGTGTGTGGCCTTTCAAGAAGTCCTGCACATTTATCTAAGATAGCTAGGCTCATGTGTATATTACTAACACAACTTTTGCAAGCATGCAGTTTTCATGGGTACATATGCTAAAATAAGAATCATTACTGCAGATCATCCTGTTCTGCAGAAATTAAATTTACATGCAACTGGTGAAACTTTTCAGCCCTATGGTGTCTGTAACTGTCATGAATCGATCTTGTTCTTTTCAGCATTAGCCAGATTATACAGTCTATATACTCACACAGGTCGTAGTGACTTGAGGTAGTTTCTGAGGTCTCCATTTGCCATCAGCTCCAAGATAATCATCACCTGATGAGAGGAGTGCATGCAGTTAGAGAGGATAAAGCGATACTACACTCTCCTCGTCTTCCTGGCTTCTACCTTCCTTCCATCCATTCTTTCCTTCCTTGCTTCCTCCTCATGGCCTCCTCCCCTTCCTTCCTCCTTCTCCTCCATCCTTTCCTCCCCCCTCCATCCCTCCCCAGCTTCCACCCCTTCCTCCCTCCTCCCCCATTCAATCCCCATTCGATCCTCCTCCTCTTCCTAGCCTCTTCCTCTTCCTTCCTCCCTCTCCTCCAATCTTCCCTCCCCCTCCATCCCTCCTCTTCCATCACTCTCCCTTCCACCCCTCCCTCCTTCCTCCCCCATTCAATCCTCCTCCCTCTCCCTCCTCCTCCCTTCATTCCTCCCCCCCCACCCTTCCTTCCTTCCTTCTCTCCATCCCTTCCCCTTCCATTCATCCCTCCTCTCCCTCCCTCCTTTTCTTATCTCACTCTCTCTACCCTCCCATAACTCACAGGTTCTCCCACTGTCACAACTCCATGTAGCCGAACAATGTTAGGGTGTCTGAACTGTCCCATGATGGCTGCCTCCTGAAGGAACCTCACCACATCTTTCTCAGTTGCTTTGTTGTTGAGCATCTTCACTGCCACATCCAGCGTCCCCTTCATGGCATGCCATTGTCCCTTGCAGACAGTACCAAATTCACCAGAACCAAGATGATCTGTAATCCTGAAGAGAGAATTTTGAATGTATGTTGCTTCTGGCCTGCAGAGGTCCAAAATTTACAGGCATGTGCACCCAAAACTGCAAACTCTCAAGCATTAATTCTGTGTGAGACACACACTTTGATATCTACTTCATACTCATGTGCACTGAAGCCTAAAATTCAAGGGCATACACAGAAATTCTCATTTAATGTCTACTTCGCTTGTGTTGAGGTGCCTCTATCTTGCTCAATTTTGTATATAGTACATCTCATTGAGGCTGAAAGCTTTGTGTACCCGAATAGAGATACAGAGACACACACAAACAGATAGACACACATGCAGACTGCACACAGACAGACACACAGATAGACACACATGCAGACTGCACACAGTCGGACAGATAGACGCACAGACAGATACACACACATGCAGACTGCACACAGATAGAGACACACAGACAGATAGACACACATGCAGACAGCACACAGACAGATAGACACACATACAGACTGCACACAGACAGACACACAGATAGACACACATGCAGACTGCACACAGCCGGACAGATAGACACACAGACAGATACACACACATGCAGACTGCACACAGATAGAGACACACAGACAGATAGACATATCCGTCTCCTTACTGGACCTGGTTCCTGAGGATCTCCCGGTATTTCATGCTGGCCAGCTGGGCGTAGAGACTGGAGGGATCTGACGCTGGCTTCCAGTAGGTCTCCACCTCCTCAAAGAATCTCCAGTTGTTAACTAAAGGACTGTTGGGTGCCTGTTTGTGGGGGGAGGGGGAGGGAGAGGGGAAGGGAGGGGAGAAGGGAGGCGAGGGAGGTGAGGGAGAGGAGAAGGGAGGGGGGGGGGAGGGAAAATGTTATTCTCATCCTCGTCTCTAGTATATTGCAAGTGGGGAGGGGGAGGCGGTCTGTTTGTTTGTTTGTGTGTGCGTGTGTGTGTGTGTGTACTGCCTGTGTGTGTGTGTGTGTGTGTGTGTGTGTGTGTGTGTGTGTGTGTGTGTGTGTGTGTGTGTGTGTGTGTGTGTGTGTGTGTGTGTGCACCTTGCTGAGACAGGAGTAGATAGTATCATCAAACAACAAGACTGGTTCAACATTGAATTGGCTTCGTTGTTCCTGGATGTGTGTGCATAACAGGAAAGAAGCTTGTAACTTCAACAGAACACACTAGCTATAGGCTAAGCTCCTATTGTACATGAAGCCATGAAGTCACATGACCTGTCTCATGTCTTGTGTGACCTGTCTCAAAACTTGATTACTGTCTCTATGACTTGTCTCATGTCTCAAACTTGTCTCGTGTCTGGTGACTTGTCTCGTGTCTGGTGACTTGTCTTGTGTCTGGCCCAGCTTGTCATACCAAGCCTCTCACGCCCCCGGCTTGTCATACCCGGCCTCTCACGCCTCCGGCTTGTCATACCCGGCCTCTCACGTCCCCCGGCTTGTCATACCCGGCTTCTCACGCCCTCCGGCTTGTCATACCCGGCCTCTCACGCCCTGACTTGTCTCATGTCTGGTGACTTGTCTCATGTCTGGTGACTTGTCTCGTGTCTGGTGACTCGTCTCGTGACCGGTGACTTGTCTCGTGTCCGGTGACTTGTCTCGTGTCTGGTGACTTGTCTCATGTCCGGTGACTTGTCTCGTGTCTGGTGACTTGTCTCAGTGACTGGTGACTTCTCTCAGTGACCGGTGACTTGTCTCGTGTCTGGTGACTTGTCTCGTGTCTGGTGACTTGTCTCATGTCTGGTGACTTGTCTCGTGTCTGGTGACTTGTCTCAGTGACCGGTGACTTGTCTCATGTCTGGTGACTTGTCTCATGTCTGGTGACTTGTCTCGTGACCGGTGACTTGTCTCGTGTCCGGTGACTTGTCTCGTGTCTGGTGACTTGTCTCGTGTCCGGTGACTTGTCTCGTGTCTGGTGACTTGTCTTATGTTTGTGGCTTGCTTCACATCTTGTGAATGTCGTAACGTTATATCTTTCTTCCTCACACACTGGTCCCTGATATCCACATGTTTATGCTAAACAACAGTTGTTATTCATAACAAGTATCTATGACGTGTGGTCTGAGTAAGCTAGTTCCACTGCTTGTGGTTAAAGTGCAACTGCCATTTCATGAAATTGAGATGTTACAGAGCCAGAGCTTTGCAAGTTGCTTGTCCAGTGACTACTAGCAATAGGCGTCGACATACCCAATTAGTGGTTTGTCATATTAGTAATTAGTCTCAGCCAAGGCGCTTTGCAAGTCACTAATTGAGTATGTCAACACCTGTTGCTAGCAACCTGCTGGACAAGCAACTCAGTAGTGCAAAGCTGAATTTTAATTGCGCTGGTAAGATAATATTATAGCTATTCTATTTACTACATGCTGTGGTTTGTGTAAAATTTAACACATGTACGTTATGTGTCAACATGCCTTACATGCATTCATGTTGGGCGATGTTTGCCATCTGGGCCAGCTGTGAAGTGCACATCAAGGAATGATCACTCCTATAGGCACAAATACCCTATTTCCTTGATTACTTACCCATGGGTACAATACGAGGGCGGGAACAAAACGACAGCGGGTTCAATTAATTTCAGCCTAGTCCGGCGTGCGCTCCAGTCGCGTGTGCGCCATCAAAATGCACACGACTGACGTCTCTGTACGGCACAATACTAAGTATGTACAGTGCAGTACAGTGCATGAGTATAGACTGGCTAGACAAGCGATCTGAGTTGTCCAAGTCGTCGTTGCCAGCAATGAGTGTGGCTGCGTAACCATGCGGGAACTATTCGAGGGTGGGGTTAATTTTCTTCAGCTCAAGCAAGTGCTCACGTGCGGGGTTAATTCAAGGGCAGGAAGAAATCAAGGAAATATGGTACTTAGGATAAAAGCCAAGCAAACTTACCCACTTCCAGACCAAAACCCGAGGAGTTTATTCGTATTTTTATTTGTGAGCTATGGTCTGAAAAAAGGCATATTCATGTCCTTACTGGATACGAAATATGCACTTGACACAGTTAAATTGATAAGTAGCGCTAACAAACTGAACTGCACAAGGTGTTAGAAATGGGGATGAGAAACTAGTTTGCCTAAGGTACCTTTCCAATGAAGACCTAAGTAAGAATTTCGTGGAAATATTTTCATCCACTGCAAATGCCGTTGTTGAATGTGCTTTGAACTGTTCTCAGGCTCATGAGTACGAGTGAAAATGCCAGTAATCATATGTGTATTTTTGCACTGTTTAGAGAGCAAGACAGATGAGCTTAATTCAAGCTTTCGATGATGCAATGGCTGACCCACTGGATGTAGACATGCCAAAGGTTGAAAGGCTGAAATGCTGGTCACATGAATGAGGGGGGGGGGGGGGGCAAACAGTTTTACATGCATCGT
This sequence comes from Agelas oroides, assembly GCA_949130485.1. Classification (NCBI taxonomy): domain Eukaryota; kingdom Metazoa; phylum Porifera; class Demospongiae; order Agelasida; family Agelasidae; genus Agelas; species Agelas oroides. The sequence continues at coordinate 31,847,918 of OX422183.1, read as the reverse complement.
ATACCTGATAGGGACCAAAGCTGTTTTATTCTCCACATTTTCAGGCATTTTTTTGCTAATAGGGCCGTACTCACGAAATTGAAAAATGACGAGCGCTATGCACGTTGGAACGGGGCGCTATTAGCCTGCAAGAATTTTAACGTATACAGTACTTGGATATGGGTATTTGTGGAGTCCAAACTGCGTGTTTACTAGCCTGCATGTACTGCAAGCAATGAAAGAGAGCCACTAGCGGGCTACCTTATAATGCGGGGGGGGTTTAATACAGTTAGCAGGTCTATCATGGAAAATACGGGCCCAACCCGTGCCGAAAGGCGGTCACTTGGGATGTCTGTGGATGTTCCAGCATTGAAGCATGTGATGCAACGAGTCAAGGTAGAGGGAAAGAGGTTGGCAAAACAAACCCAATTATTCAAGGTACCTGAAGCAGCTGAAGTTTTCTCTCCAGTCAAACTTTCGTGACTTGTGGCACAATTTGTTACCATGCATCTAAACAGTCGGCAGATTAAGGATAGGGCCTAGAAATATCCCGGGCTCACCCCCTCTCCTTCTCAGGAAGCCAAGGGAATTCATGACTTCTAACTAGAGCAAGCCAGATGAGTAATTCAAGCTTTCAATGCCTCTATGACTGGATGACCCCTCTCCTTCTCAGGAAGCCAAGGGAATTCATATGACATAGAAGCCCATGGCAGCTGACTGTAGTTTTGACAAAAACAGCAGTGGGGAAACTTTGTGTACATATACGTAGAGTGTTGCTCTGGCTTCAAAGATAGCTTGGATATTGTACCTTGTGGCGGTTTCTTTGATGACGAGGTCAGTTTTCGTTATGTGGTGTGTACTATCTTAATATTTGTTTTTACTGCTTAACTGTGGAAACACCACTTTCAATACACCTTTGTACGGGTCACTGAGGAAAACAGTAAAAACTACAGCTACTAAAAATTTAATTTTCGAAGTTTTCTTTTTGGGGTGTGTGGGCTGGGCACGAGACTAGCTAACTGCATCAGTGTGCTAGTTAAGCATTAAAACACATACCGTATTTCCTTGATTATTTCCCGCGGGTACTATTAATTTCAGACCGTACCTACCTGCGGGTACAATACGAGGGCGGGTTCAATTAACTTCAGCCTAGTCCGGCGTACGCTCCAGTTGTGCGTGTGCCATCGAAATGCCAACTGCATCTTTGTATGGCACAAATACTAGGTATGTACAGTGCAGTACAGTGCGTGAGTACAGACCGGCTAGACAAGCGATGAGTCGTCCAAGTCATCCTCGTTGCCAGCAATGAGTGTGGCTGCGTAACTGTGCGGGAACTATTTGAGGGCGGGGTTAATTTTCTTCAGCTCAAGCGAGCACTCACGTGCGGGGTTAATTCAAAGGCGAGAAGAAATCAAGGAAATACGATATTCAACAAACAAGTTACTTGCCTGTGTGGGTACATACACGCCACTCTCAATGTCGGCCTCCTCCTGGGATAAGGCAGTCCCCAGCCGAGGGGGAAACTTAAACTTCCCCTTTCCATCTGACTTGGAGAGCTTGTTCCTCAAGAGGGGACTCTCTCCCGGACTCTGTCGAGGACTGTGTCGCTGTCTCGGACTCTCTCCCGGACTCTGTCTCGGACTGTGTCGCTGTCTCGGACTCTGTCTTGGACTCTGTCTCGGACTTTCTCTTCGTATGTGGCTGAGCATATAGGGAGAAACGATAGAGGGGCTAAAGTGTTTATTGACATTCAAAGTAACCCATTTAGCCATAACTGCCCCACAAATTTCCGACCTATTTAATCACAACTGGCACACCCATTTAGCTACAAATTTCCAACCTATTTAATTACAACCGCCACACCCATTTAGCTACAAATTTCCAACCCATTTACCGTAACGCCCCACCCATTTAGCTACAAATTTCCGACCTATTTAATCACAACTGCCCCACCCATTTAGCTACAAATTTCCGACCGATTTAATCACAACTGCTCCACCCATTTAATTTCCGACCTATTTAATCATTACCGCCCCACCCACAAGTGACTTGATAGTCCCACAGCATGGGGGATAGGACAAGCTCTACGATCATGTGAAAAAATTCCAGTCCATTCTTAGGCATGCGGAAAGTTCATGGAGATTAAACATTGGGCTAGCGTTAGGGCTGTTCGTGTTATACGACTCATTTCCACGGCTGACAGCAGGACTGAGAGGCTGCGCTTACTATTGATAGCGTCTAATGGTCGTCACTGTATCGCTCGTATGTACCTTATCCAGCTGTCATTGAGGTCTGTGGACTTTCCAAAGAAATAAACGCTGCCCTCGAATAGTAGCCACACCAAAACGTGCAGCAAAAAAATAGTAGCCACCGGCGCCTGATCGAAGAAATACGGTATTTGTTAGGTAAGGAGTAAGTGGTCTGATTCCCATACCTCAGTACAGATGCTGGAGTGGGAGGAGTCTCTAAGGTGTGGTAGAAGGCGGGGGAGCCTGGGATGGGGAGGACATTTGGGGAGAAGGCGCTGCCAGAGAGGGGAGGCACGAGAGCAGCATAGGTGTGACCCTCCTGTGTGAGGAGGGAGGATGGAGGGAGAGGGAGCGAGGAGGGAGGGAAGAAGGGTGGAGAGAAAGAGAGGAGGGAGAGAGGGGAAACATGTGAAGATTATTCTGTCATGTATTTCGATCGCATTGCTGCGTTCGAAGTGCCGTATCACTGAACTTCTGTTAAGGGCGGGGCTTGTACGCGCTTCGTAAACTGATTACATATTCATGCATCTTACATATAACTACTCATTCAAAGCATGCGTGAGGTCTAGTGTATTTATTTTGGGAGGGGGGGGGGGTACAATAGCGAGAGCATGAAATGTGTGTGACTCACACCCAATGCGTGAGACTTGGTCAAGAGTGCATAAGAACGGGCGGCTAGAGTAAGAGCGTGTAACTCCATAAAATTTGAAACCAGTCGGAATTTACCGCCAGTACTAAAAATAGTAACATGTACTGCACATGCTGCATAGACAAGTAAGCCATTGTTGCTAAGCACGTGACCGGGTGTTTTATTTTCAATAAATTTGACCGGACTACGGGCTTCTATTGGAGTTACATGCTCTTACTCAAGTCACCATTCTTATGCTCTAGACTTGGTACACAGCTAGGTCTGTGAATGTCCACGTACCTCTCCTTCTTCAATGGTTTCGTACTGGGAAAGGGACACAACTGGTTCCTCGTAGGGTGCCACTTCGGCCTGATTGGGCAGGTCGTAGAGGTCATTGCTAAGAGACACCAGGTACGAGGGTTTCCTCTGCACCTCAGCGGAACCGTTGAACATGTTATTACCATTGTGTATTGTTGCACCACCATTTTCAACTACATCATTCATTGGGATGTCTTCTGGAGAAGAGAGGGAGGGAGGGAGGGAGGGAGGAAGGGAGGGAGGGAGGGAGGGAGGGAGGGAGGGAGGGAGGGAGGGAGGGAGGGAGGGAGGGAGAGAGGGAGGGAAGGAGGGGGGAGGGGAGGAGGGAGGGAAGGGGGAGGGAGGGAGAGAGGGAGGGAAGGAGGGGGGAGGGGAGGAGGGAGGGGGGGACAGAGGGAGGGAGGGAAGGAGGGGAAAGAGATGTTTAGTGATGGAGAGAGAGAGGGAGGAAGGGGGAAGGGAAGGAGGAAGGGAGGAATATTTGTAGCTAGTGTATGAGGTGTATATCAACATATTTTCATATTCTGGCAGCTACCAGCTGTTACAGACACCAGACTTCCTGCCCCCATCACACTGGTGTGCGGTAACTAAGGAGGGAGGTATGGTAACTAAGGATGTAGGTGCACGTCCACACAAGGAGGAAGTAGAGTACCTTTCAACCACAACCTGCAGAGCATCCTGCCACAACCTGTACCCCCAAACTGTGCCATTGTCCTTATTCTTTGGGGGAGGGGGCCAGCCACTTACCAGTCTAGATGAGAAGGTTCTAGGTAAGCCAGATCTAAGGCCATGCAAAGTAGATTTATTGTTTCGCAGCAGCGCCCGCTTCATTAGAGACCAGCCACCTCAACTGTCATTATTGCTCAAAATCTTTAGCGACTGCAGCGTACAAATTTAATTCCTTTGACACTGCATTGCTCCGTGACCACACCAAAAATTCAAATTTGCATCAAATTTGAAAAAATTTCATGGGGGGGGGCATGCCCCCAGACCCTTAGCATGCTTATGCACGCTTTCAATGTTTGGCCCTACCACTTTATTCTATCTATATATTCTAGCTTCCTCCTGTACTTTCTTGATGTTATTGTGTCTATGTCATCAAACCTTGTTTACTCCCACCTGGCAGCGTTCCTAAGCAACCACATTCATTAAAGTACACCACAATGTGTATAAATACAGCTGGTAGCGGCCATATGAAAACAATTACACTAAATTGCTGTTTATGGTACTCTGCACATGCACCAAAGTGGCTTGTAGTAAACACGACACTCCCTACCGGTAATTAGGGTAACTAGGGAATCTCCATAATATTATTACAGTTGAGAAAAACATTTTGTGGTGTATGGGTGTCCCAAGCTTGTTCACTGCCAGGTGTCAGGAATGCAGCTTGGGCCAAAATTTTAAACAGGCCCAGAGGAAGCAAAGTACAAACGGTTTAGTCTTGTCCCCAGACCACACCCTCTCACGAGGAGAAACAGTCTGGTGAACCAAGTTGAATTTCTTGGGCCAGCGCACGCTTTTGTGACAAAGCAACGATCAAAACAATTTTTGCGGCCAACTCGAATGCAGATGAACAGTTGTAAGGGAAGTACTACATAATAATTACTGATCTCGCAATCTCATTGGTCATTACCACTTTTGGGGAATAAGCCCAAGGAATCCGACTTCGTTTACCAAACCGTTTCTCACCGGGAGGCGCGTGCACGAGACTACTTGTTCACTGCCAAGTGTCAGGAATGCAGCTGGGTCCAAAATTTTAAATAGGCCCAGAGGAAGCAAAGTACAAATGGTTAGGGCGAAGACTGTTTTCGGAATAGATGCTTTCACGATCGAGGTGTGATGGAATTTTGATGAGATGCAAATTATATTCAAAGTGATAACGAGAAGTTTCGGTCACGCCTCCTGGTGGGAAAGAACTGTACTGCACTCTATGGAGACGGTTGTTTGACGCTGGTCTGGCAGCCTTGGAAAGTATCAGTCCCGGAAAAGTATTTACTACGGTACGCTAAGGTGCCGTTCGTTACCTAGCAAAGAAAACTTCCCAAGACAGCGACCAGCTCTGTGGTTTTTGCGACAGATTTTTCTCTCGCCCGTACAGTGCCGCACTTTCCTTCCCACCAAGGGGCGTGACCGGAACTTCCTGTTATCGCTTTGAATATAATTTGATCTTATCAAAATTCCATCACATAAGTGAAAGCATCTATAAGAGTAGCATTGACTATACACTACTAGCTTCAATATAAGACAGCTAGTAGTGTATATTCATGGCTTCTAGTGCAAGTGGAAGAAAAACGGAAAACAGCCACCATGTTGGTTTACAATTAGAAGATAGTAGTTTCTATGGCGATCTTGGCAAATGGAAAAAACATGTTTCTGCCACGAGTTAGAAAGAAAGAGAGTTACGAATCAACGCACTCACCAGTGAAGTCGCTGGAATGTTGTTTGGGTTCTCTGTTTCGACACGCACAGCAGAGGACTAGTACCACAATGGCTGACAGGAGAACCACCAGAATCACAACAGCTGGAATCACAATTGCAAAGATAAGTGTTGTTGTGGATAGTGCCGGCTCATTGGTTGGGGAAGGAGGTGTGAGGGAGGGTGTGGGGGAAGGCGTGGGAGAGGAGGAAGGTGGAGCTGTGGTCGGGCTTCCCAGGCAAGTTGGCATACTGGGAATCAAAAATGATAAAGTAGTTATATCCCCCCCTTGTTACCTAGGCAACATTACTGTAGAAGGGAGATATGAGCAACATTTCTTACATGTTGCCATTGTAATGGGTTAAAGATAATGGATAATAGTCCACCAAACACTATAGGGGCTTTCCAAAACCACGCCCCCTGCATTAAATTTTCTCCCAGCATCTCGATCTACCTACCATAGTTAGTAATCTATGACTGCAGACTGACTTGCAAATTTCAGCTTTATACCATGTTTCATTCGTTGGATATGCAGGCTTCAAGTTTGAAACTTTCCTGTATATTTAGATGGAGATTGGGGCCAGATTGGGTCCTAGCTATTAAAATGTATGGGAAAACTGAAATTTTGAGTGTGCAGATCTCAGAAACTAAACATGCTATCCATCTCAAATTTTCAACTTAGTCTCTTCCTAATGAGTACTAAGTCATATCTAAAATTCAGGACAATCAGAGGTACTCCCCAAAAGTGGGTGGGTTTTGGAAAGCCCCTATTACACATGACGCTTGGGTGACCATTGCATATACGATACTAAACAAACACACGAGGTACTTTGATAACCTTTCAGTGGCTTCTCAGTTGGCTCCTGTATAAATGAAGAGAAGGTTATCTGTTACTAACTTGAGCTCAGAAAATAACTTGCTGACGTTTCGACTTAATGCTCCAGGTGTCATCAGGGCGAAAGTTATTTTCCGAGCTCAAGTTGGCAACAGATAACTTTCCTCTTCATTTGGTATCTTGTCTGGACAGGAATAAAAGAGCTACCATTTATTTTGCGATGAAACGTTGTAGCTCTCCCCAGAGAGTCTGTGCAGATTTTTACCAGGGTATCTGAACGTTGTTATAATAAATTTGACATTTGTTGCAGCCCTACCTTATAAGCACATACTGTATAGCCGGAAATATTGGCGGAATTTAAATTTGGCGGTGGCGCCTCGCAGCATATTATATTAACATTGCGCGTGCCTTTATCAGGGAGCGTTGCTGTCCTCTCGCTTGAGGTACTTGAACTAAGCCGTGAGTTCACAAATTTACAAGAAATATAACTGGCAGCGTGCTAGCGCCAAGCTAGCTACATGTACAGCTCGCGTAGAGGGGTGCCGGGTGGGGCCAAGAGCACTACTGCATGCATTACGTCATTACGCGTTGTGGGCGCTTTTAATTTGGCGGTTTCAACCCCGACCGCCAAACCTATTAAGGGGGGGGGGGGGCAAAAATTGAGTATTGAAAATATTTGGGGGGCGACAATCCAAGTTGGTGGGGAAAAATCCTCCCCCACCCCCCAAATGAAGCCTTACCATATGTACCATACCTTAGTGAATTAAGGCTTGAGCAGGAGGAATCAGAACTGTCAGACAAACCTGAAAGAGAATGTTGACAAGTATGTAACAGTATCAAAACACTGAAGTCCATGCTACTGTGAAGGTAAATCTAACTTTGTTTGCAAATACGACGATAAAGGTTGACATAATAAGAAATTTAGATCAAGCCAGGATTCAAATCAGGGTCCTCTGAATGCTGGGCAAATTCTCTTACATGCTGAGCTACTGAAGCTCTAGCCTCGTTCCCAGGCCTACCCCGTTTTTTGTTCTTCAGTTTGCGTTCAATATAATACACGGAGGCAGAAGACACGAAAAACGGGGAAGGCCTGGGAACACTTGTCACGTGAATGACGTCTGGTGGACGCGAGGTGGACGTAGGGGGGGCGGTGCCCAGCTACAAATTCGTGTGCAATAAACCATAGAGCGAGTTTCTTACCGGTGAAGTCAAGTACTGTCGATCTCGTGAACGTCTGGGGTCCGGGCTATCGTTGGAGCGCTCGATGATGAAGTCTAGTACGTTATTTGTAGTTGGCCACCGCCCCCCCTACGTCCACCTCGCGTCCACCAGACGTCATTCACGTGACAAGTGTTCCCAGGCCCGTTTTTCGCGTCTTCCGCCTCCGTGTATTATATTGCACGCAAACCGAAGAACAAAAACCGGGGTAGGCCTGGGAACGAGGCTACTGAAGCTCTGGTATTGGAGCAGAGGTATATATCCATAGACACAGTCTGATTCTCAGGCTGGGATCTCTGGGAAACATTGACTCTGCATGAAGTACGGTAGATCGGGAAATGTTCACATTAAATTTCATGGTTTCGTTCGATATTTTCCAGGAAATTTTTAACGGTTGGTGATTACAATATAGACGAGCACCTGGAGAGTTCCTAGTATTTAGTCTACTACCAGGTATCGGGAGAGCCAGGTATCGCTGGCTGTAGTCGTCGATCGGATATTTACCTCAGGTGGTGTGGACTTGTGCGCATCCTTATTCATCGATCATAAGTTTATTTTTGCGTGTTAAATTTTCGCGTTTGGTCTTGACCGTGAAATTATTTTAACAGGGAAATTTTCCCGATCTACGGTACTATCTACCTGCTACGTTATAGTTATAGCACAGGTGCCAGGGATTTATGGCAGTAAACAGACTGAGTCTGAGGGCATAGCCTGAGGACGAGGTTTGTTTACTACAGCCATAAATCCCTGGCCAGGCACCACCTGTGCTATAATTATTATATATCCCACCTGATTGGTCCTTTGTTGTCATTACTGTAAACACATCTGTACATGTGCAAGTGTTTACAGTAATTTCAATATTATTTACTGTCACAGTAAAATGATGTAACAATGTAAATACATGTAGAGGGAATTATGAGCCATAATTTCCCTTGTAGCCCTCAGGGAGGGAAATTATCACAGTAAATCCCCACCTGTTGTATAGGCAAAACTATACTAGGTGGGATATATAACCTATATTATATTATATTATATTATATTATATTATATTATATTATATTATATTATATTATATTATATTATATTATATTATATTATATTATATTATTGCATTACATTACATTACATTACATTACATTACATTACATTACACTGCATTATTTGACTCACATATCTCAAGGGAGATGAGAGGAAAGAGTGTGTCCTGCATGACATTATTTGCTGTCAATCTAAAGACATCTTCTGGAGGCGACCCACGGGTTCGTTCGTAGTAGCTCACCATTCCTTCACTACCATCAGACCCACTCACATTGTACATCAGTGGTATGTAGCTAGCTGCATTGTCCGCTACAAAAAGTACACCTAGAACATATCCAGCTTCAAATGGGATAGGTGGGTCCAATATATCCTCATGAATCATCACAGTAGATCCGCCCAGTGTTCTTGTACTCTCAGCAACAGTGCATGAGTCAATGCGTTCTGCAGTCGCTTTGGCGTACCGGTTAATACCGTCTGGTCTCCATACACTCAGTTCTGGCCTCACTCCGCTTGTGTGGTCGATAGCAGCCAACCTCCAACGAACAATGCTACCATTGCAAGTGAACGTAATGTTAGGGAACAGTCTTAGCTGTTGTGTGGGAGCTACCAGTTGATTCTTGCTGTCCGTTGCAAGGGCTTGTATGTCACTTGCGTTTGGAAGTCTTTGAACACAGCTGTTGCTGCAGTGAACTGAAGAAAGGAGAACAGTTTCATGAATGATTGATGAATGTTGAATACTTCACTTTATCATATGTCTAATTCACGTGAATGTATGGGAGTCAATGGGGAAGCCTTGCAGCTGCACAAAGTTTATAAAAAGCCGTATCATTTACTAGCGACATAGTAACCTAGCAACGATCAAAACATTTTGCGGCCAACCCACTCAAAAAAGGTACGGATACTCGAATAGATAAGAACACATTTTACTGTTGTAAGGGAAATGCTACATAATAATTACTGATCTCGCGATCTCATTGGTCATTACCCGTTTTGGGTAATAAGCCCAAGAAATTCGACTTCGTTCACCAGACCGTTTCTCGCCGGGAGGCACGCGCGGGCGGGACACGAGACTAGGACTGGCCTTGGAATGATAGTCTCGTGCCCAGAACCCACCCAGCTCACGCAAGGAGAAGGGGTCTGGTGTCACAAGTCCAAATCTTTGGGCTTGTGTAAGTATTGAAGCCTTGTAATTGCTAGTGTAGGATTACAAATTGCTCAGTGTGAATAATGAATCTCATAACATCACTTTGAGCTGTACGATTGAAGTACTTGTTCTTGCTTCCGCATTATTTAAACGCTGATCTGTGATTTGATTGGTAGCTCCACGCTTCTGGAGCTAGCCCAAGGATTTGGACTTGTGACACCAGACCCCTTCTCCTCACGTGAGCTGGGTGGGTTCTGGGTACGAGACTATTGGAATGAGACACTGTGACTAAACTCCATGAGTTGACATATCTTCTGCAGACATGTGGCTGGAAGTAGTAATACTAACTGACACCTAAGAACTTGTGTGGCTAGGAAACCTTGTTTATGCTTGTTTTCAAGTTGATCCATATTTTTGCTTAGCACAATAGTTTGTCTAGAAGGAAACTGCAATGGTGCTGAAGGAAACCATCCTGCTTAGTGTAACATTATCTTTGAAGGATTCAGTACTACTTAATGCATGCTACGGAACTTGTGTGGTTAGCAAACCTTGCTTTTGCTTGTTTTCAAGTTGATCCAGTTAAGTTTATTTTTGCTAGCACAATAGTTTGTCTAGACAGAAACTGCAATGGTGCTGAAGGAAACCATTGTGCTTAAGTAGCATTATCATTGAGTACTACTGCATGCATGAGTGGTCACCTAAGAACTTGTGTGGTTAGGAAACCTTGTTTATGCTTGTTTTCAAGTTGATCCAGTCAAGTTTATTTTTGCTAGCACAATAGTTTGTCTAGAAGGAAACCATGGGGCTTAGTATAACATTATCTAGTCTCGTCCCCAGACCCCACCCTCTCACGGGGAGAAACGGTCTGGTGAACCAAGTCGAATTTCTTGGGCTAGCGCACGCTTTTGCGACATTGTAACCTAGCAATGATCAAAACATTTTGCGGCCAACCCGCTCAAAAAAGGTACGGATACTTGAATAGATATGAACAAATTTTACTGTTGTAAGGGAAGTGCTACGTAATAATTACCGATCTCGCGATCTCATTGGTCATTACCCGTTTTGGGTAATAAGCCCAAGAAATTCGACTTCGTTCACCAGACCGTTTCTCGCCGGAAGGCCCTCGCGGGTGGGGCACGAGACTAAACATTATCCTTGAGGGCTTCAGTACTACTGCATGCATGAGTGGTCACCTAAGAACTTGTGTGGTTAGCAAACAAGTTGATCCATAATTCTAAACCACACCTAAGTGTTTAATAATATAGTGAAGCCGTACTCTATGCTATAAGTTTACCCAATTATGGTTTCAGAGAGTTGTGCACTGTGGTGCAATATATATGGTGCCGAGAAGGTTCATTTGTCAAGAAGGAAACCATGGCTTAGTAGGATTATCCTTGATGGCTTCAGTACTACTGCATGCATGAGTGGTCGACGACCTGCATGTGGTCACTTGATGTTAGCCTCGTTCCCAGGCTCTCCCGCCCCGGAATGAGAACATTGAAGTTGTGCAGGCGGGGAGAGCTTGGTATTTTTTCTCACGTGAGCAGCGTCAAGGGTAGAAAGGGGGTAGAAAGACCTTAATTGCATGTGGGCATACACGAAGACTTAGAACAGGAAAAAGAGCGAAGGTAGCGGGCAGCTTACTACACGTATCTAGCTATCGGGGGGCAAATATCATACACACCGAGCGTTGAACGCAAAGTTGGTTGAACAACGCGCAAAACGTTGCCTTTCCGTTCTAAAAACTCTGGTCCTATTTCGATTACGTCATGCCCACGTGAGAAAAGATACCAGGCTCTCCCCGTGTATACATACTTGCGTTTTGGAGCGGGAGAGCCTGGGAATGAAATATGATCCCTAGAAGTCAATTTTAGACTCTGGGTATTTCAATAATACAGCACTTAAAAATTGAGCCAAAGGTAAATTAGCCATTCTGTGCAGACTCCTTAATCTACACCCAGTCATTAAGCAAACTTTCAATAGTCAGGGCTCTCAACTGGTGAACACTCATTCAGACTAAAAAAAACTGCCAACAATGTTATAAATGAGCACCTATAAGATGAGAAGAGCAATTCCACTCGTGGCAAGGCTTCATATATGGTAATGTATAATTATCACCATAGTACAAAGCTATACCAGCTAGCTACATACCACTGGTGTACAATGTGAGTGGGTCTGATGGTAGTGAAGGGATGGTGAGCTACTATGAACGAACCCGTGGGTCGCCTCCAGATGATGTCTTTACATTGACAGCAAATAATGTCATGCAGGACACACTCTTTCCACTGATCTCCCTTGAGATATGTGAGTCAAATAATGTAATGTAATGTAATGTAATGTAATGCAATGTAATATAATGTAATATAATGTAATATAATATAACATAATATAACAATATAATATAATATAATATAATATAATATAATATTATATAAGTATCACTATAGTACCAAGCTATACCAGAAAATATCACGAGTTTGTTGCCGTCTGTATTGTTACGAGTGCGCAGTATGAGTAACAATGCCAACGGCAACAAACGAGTGATGTTTTTTCCGGTATAGCTTGGTACTATGGTGATAATGATTTTATCATACGAACCTTCGATTTTATTGCACGTTCAGACGCACGCACGTGACTTGTAGTACCTGATACGGATTCTCGCGTGACTTGTAGTACCTGATACGGATTCTTGCGTGACTTGTAGTACTGATACGGATTGTTGCGTGACTTGTAGTAAAAAATACGGCTTTTTATAAACTGTGCGCAGCTGCAAGGCTTCCCCATTGACTCCCATACATTAGCGTGAGTTAGACATATGATAACGTATTTGACCTCAGACCTGTCTTTTCAGGTCTCAATCAACAGCAGTACATATTAAAATTGCACATGCACACTAGGGTCATATATTTGCCTTGCCACTAGTGGAATTCCGATCTCACATCAGATCTTATAGATCTAGAATTTCTAAGTCCATTTGTGCAAGCAGAGAGAGAGAAATGGCCTATCCAGTGCCAAGCAAAGCATTTTTACAGCCAGCAGTAATGGTCACCATGTGTGTAATGGCCGCACTACATCGGTTAGTAAACTATTTATGATATGGTTGGTTGAATTAGCAATTCCAAACCTTCTCATTTAATGTGGACCCAATTCCCAGTTCTGCTGTTACATTGAACAAGAGAGCTGTTGATTAGCATTACTTCATGATCTCTCAGTTCACTTATACATATCATGTTTAGTTTGGGCATTCTTAGGTGAGTTGCATCATTGGCATTCTTTGATACCACGGCGTTTGTGGTTGGGGGAGTTGTTAACGGGTACATTCATCTGAAATCCAATATGTAATACAGCAAGTGACACTGAGGAGTACATTATTGACCTACCACATTTGTAAACAACATAACCTAGTATATCACACGTGTCAAGAGCGCATAAGAACTGGGTGGCTTGAGTGAGTGTAATTACCTCCAATGGAAGTGCAGTCAAAATTATTGAACTGTACTAAAAATAGAACACCCGGTCACATGCTTAGCAACAATGGCTAATGTCTACACAGCATGCGCAGTACGTGTTACTATTTTTAGTACAGGTAAAAGGGGGTAGAAAGACCTTAATTGTTTGTGGTCGTACCCGAAGGCTCCGAACAGGAAAAACAGCAAAGGTAGTGAGTGGGCAACTTAGTTACTACACGTATCTAGATATCGGGGGCGAATATCATACACACCGAGTGTTGAACATGTAGTTGATTGAACAACGTATAAAACATTGCCTTTCTGTTGTAAAAACTCCTTTTATGATTGTGTCGTGCTCACGTGAGAAAAGATACCAGGCTCTCCACGCGTCTATTCGTGTTCCGGAGCGGGAAAGCCTGGGAACGAGGCTAACATTTACCAGGAATATAGGACTATGCTAGAAAGGTCTGTGTTGATGTACACATTCACTGCTCGCTCTGTGTTAATGTGTATGTTCATTAATAAAATATTGTACCATATATGGAAAATAGTGTTGTCTTGCAGTTGATCATCATTTAATTAACCTAACCACATGACTTACACAAGAGGTTATATTGCTTCAACACCACATAATTATAGTACATGTCAGCCTCATTCCCAGGCTCCTTCCCAGAGCATGGGAATGAGGCTAGTGCTGTTCAAGTAAAACAATCGTAATATCTAACACCTGTCTTCTAAATTTCAGTGGACAACACATTGAGACATGTGCTGTAAGTGGTGTTTCCACTGATGTCCACATTGCTATCAGACCCTGCACAAATTCCTCCACCAGCCCTTCTAGCTGAGTTACCAATAAAATAAGTGCTTTCACTGATGCCTACATTGCTATCTATTAAACACTACTTTGCTGCTAACATATATAAGTGCCCCACGAATATAGGCACCCATTTTGAATACAACCACCACATCCCGTTCATAAGCATCTATACAGTATGTGCAACAAAAGGTCTAACATACTTAATAGCCATTGCATGGCCCTGTCCTTGGTGAAGTAGAATCATACATCAAAAAAAGTGAATAGCCAGTACACACATTACCCTTTCAGCTAACTTGTATGGACACAGCTGACGGTCAACCCACAAAGAAAATGGTCGTTATTTTAGCCATCAATTAGCACCTGGCAATAGAAACATTACCTTAGAGGAGTATGGCAACCATACAATTGGAGCCCAGCTGTGTTGTGTGATTTGTACACACATGCACTTCCAGGTAGTGTGTAACAAACCAATTGACAGTAAAAACCTATAAGGTAGCCTAGTTCCCAGGTCTTCCCTACCTCAAGTTTATACTGCAGGTGATCAAAAACTGGAGCCAGAAAAAGGCAAGGCTAATATTATTGGGGTGAGCCTGAGTGAGCCCCACACTAGTGGGACTCAGTTGCAAAAATGCGTGTGTCAGGTTCGCCCCATGATGATCAATCATCTGACTAGTTATACTGGGCTGAATTGATTAAATATGGGTACTACACATACGTATCCATGCCGCTTGGCTGAGGGATTGGGGTTGTTCAATTTTTTTCTTTTTTTCTACAAAGAAAAAATTGAATTGTAGTTTCTACCCCAAGCGCTGGAGTTTTGAACGTTCGCGAAGCGAAAAACGTACCACTCTTGTTTCAAAACGAAGAACGTGTGCACGAAATGCGTTCTTTCGATTGGGACCCCCCCATCCGTCTACCTAGATAGACAAAATGTCATTCACGTGATAAAATTGAGCCGGGCCTTCCCCCTCCGTTTTTACATGCTGCAAGCGATCAAAAAACTAGATTTTTGCCAAACTATAAACCAAAGAAAGTTTTAGGGGAACTGCATTGAGTTTTATCACTTCCCTGTTACAAGTTAGATATAAAGAAGTTATGCCTGCTATTAAACGTTTCCATGCAATAATTTTAACGAAAATGCAAAGACCCTTCACTTGTAGTTCACTGATTATAGGATACTAAATGCATGTATCTGTATGAAACCAATGGTATGACTTTTGCTTGAAATTAAACGAGCTGTTCTCTGTCAAAATGGACAATATCAATGAAGAGTCCGTAGACTCTCTAAGTAGGAGAATGCAGAGATGCAAAATACATAAAACACAACACAAATGTTGATCAGTGAGCATTGCACACTCACATACCTTGGCCATGGAGTGATAGTAATGTTGATAAGACGAGGAGCAGTACTGGGAGAAGTGAGACAGGGCACATGGCGTATAGTGACATTGGCCAACAGCGTAAGTGATAAAATCCTTGTTTTGGAGCTGCAGGGAGGAAACATTTCACACTGCGAATACCGCTCCGTGGGGACATTAATATCAAGTTGTAGGTCACACTCTAATAGTACGGTAGCAGGTACAAGGGCATGTATTACACCAGAGCAACAAGATGCTCAAACCGATCGGATGATAGATCGCATGCACTGGTCGGTCGGTACATGCACGCTAGTTACACCATCACGGATACACATTTACCACTACGCTACCATACGTTCATAACCGTATTTATAGTCCACAAAAGTTGGTACCTTAATCTCAGCGCAGCTTTATTACTCGATGTAAACTCGCCTCTGTACTGCTTCGTGTCAACTTTTAATTCACTGAACAACTAACAGTCAATGTATTTCCTCCAGCGTCGGAAATTGCGGTTAAAAGTATTATTGACAAACCGGAAATGTATATGATTCATGTACATCTGCCATAAAGTAATTGGTACACAAGTATATACATGCAATTCAGAAATCTTATGAACTGCAAAAAAAAAAACAAAAAAGAAAACAATGCAATGAGTTAGTCTGTTCTTTCCAGCATTGGAAATTGCGGTTACAAGTTATGCACAAACCGGAAATGTCATGTACAGTAATTGGTACACATGCACATACAATTTTATGAACTGCAAAAAAGAAAAAAAGGGAAAAAAATGCAACAAGTTAGTCTGTTCTCTTCCATCATGCAATGACCTCATAGATTGGCTCTAGGTCTGTTTTACAGAGAGGAGGAGAGGGAGGTGGGGATGGCAGAGGCTTGTTTGGTAGGTTGTACCTCACTTCCATCATGGTGTTGACCTCAGAGAAAGGTTTGGCTGTATCAAATAGAAGTAACAGAAAGTATGTATATTTTAACTGACATGAAGATTTGGTGGATGCATGCACACCAACAGTGCAAGTGATATGTTTACTTTGCATTGCAAATAGTGGCAGATCTCTCTTTTCATAAAACTAACTTCAAGATTTAAATTTCAAAAGGTGGCAATTCCATTTTTGGTTGGATGTCTGGCTGGACCTTGGCTAACTTGGCCAGGATGCAAGCAATGTTTCTGCTGTCGTCTATCCCACTGTGGCGCCGACCTTCCAGCTGTAGTCCAAGGTATTCTAACATACCCACCATGCCTTTAGCCTTCTGCCCAGTGGCTGCCTCAAATGTGCACTTGATGTTTACCCATTTCCTGAAGTAGTGAGGGATGGGAAACCTAAGGTGTTTACACTGGCTTGGATCAACATCAACAGTGATAGCTAGGACTCAGTGTATTAAAAACAGTGGCATCAAGCCAAAATTGGACTCTGCAAAGGGATGGGTGTGGGTAGAGTCTAGGAATAGTTTAGTGGCGGCTAGCACTCATTTTATTTAGTGTAGAAAGGCTAAGCTTTGTCAAACAGAAGTACTAGAAACTGTATTTTGACTGAAATAAGCTTGGTGGACTTCACATACTCCCACAGATGTTTGCACGTAGCAAAAAATATAGTGGCATTGCGAGGTAGTTTAGGAACACTACAGTACCAGTGTGTTTCAAAGCTCTAATCTGATTGGTTGGGATAGGGTTAATTTTAGGGTGTTGTTAGGGCAACGGCATTTGCAGTATTTTGCATACTGCAAGCAATCAAAAACTGGATGGTGGGAAGGCCTGGGAACGAGGCTACTTCGGAATAGCTCTAGGAACAAGCCTACTGGCTAATGCTGTTAATTAGGTGAGGATAGGCAAAGAGAAAGACTTAATGGTGCCGAAGGGCTCGTTCAGAAAGGGTAACCTGGATCAAAATCTGAAATAGTAAACTACATGACTTCTGAATCAGGAAAGCATCACAGTGTATGTAATCTGTTTTCAGCAAAAGTCTTCAGTGAAGCTCAGCAATACAAATATAGACTATACACTGGGACTCAACACTGATGGTTGGCTCAGTTTTTCAATTGTTTCCAATACTACATTTTTAAGGGTTAGCCCTCAACAGTAGATGGTCCCTAGTTTCAATTATAATTATACACTGTAAAAATAGCCTTGTTCCCAGGCTTTAGCAGGGAGAGCCTGGGAATGAGGCTACTGTAAAAACACTTGGGTTAATTGCCTCAGTTGCATCAGAGTGACTATTATGCTAACAAATAGCTAGGTTTTTTGGTTGAAAGCCCACTGGCACCGAGGAGCCTCTTCTTTAGTTAAATCAGTATCTTTTCTCAGAAGACCTATTTGATTTAGATTAGGCCTTCTGCAAGAGATCCTATGCTTCTCAACTACACTTTGATTCAAATTGGAAGCATCTCTTGGATTTATGACACGTCACATACACAACAGGCATGCAACTCAGATGATCAAGAAGTAACCCAAATGTTTTTACAGTGATAGTGTTAGCCTGCTTGTCATGTGCTGTGTGTAGAAAGAGCTGGAGAGGGCCTCCGAATAGTCACACTACCTTTCAGATATGTCATGACATTTTATACTTACTAGTGAATATCATGTGGTGTCCTTCGGCCACTTTTGCTCTGCGAGAGACACAGTAGGTGACTGTGGTGATAATGCACACAGTGAGTACTATCACTAGTGCACACAGAGGAACAGCTATGGATGTTGCTAGAAGTCCTGTAGAGAGCAGATTAGCAGAAGGAGCCCTGACAGACATTGAGGGGGAAGGTGAAGGGATGGCAGTAGTTGAAGGAGCCGTGATAGACATTGAGGGGGAAGGTGAAGGGATGGCAGGAGATGTAGGCATCACTGCAGCTTTGATATCTAGGCAAGTTCTTTCCCTGCAGAAATAAGAATGCCTGGCTTAGTAGTGTGAGGATTAAACATCGAAATAACAGTACGAGTATAGTTACCCAGAACTCTGAAATACGATTGTTTAATGGTACCAAATACAAAATTGACATATACCTTTTGGTACTTGTTCTATGAAATGAAAGTTTTAAATTCAGAGAACTGTAAATCACATTCAAGAGCGCATAAGAATGGGCGGCTAGAGTAAGAGCATGCAACTCCGTAAAATTTGGAATTTACCGCCAGTACTAAAAATAATAACACATACTGCACATGCTGCATAGACATACAACACATGTAAGGCATTGTTGCTAAGCACATGACTGGGTGTTCTATTTTTAGTTCAATAATTTTGACCGGACTACGGGCTTCTATTGGGAGTTATATGCTCTTACTCAAGCCACCCATTCTTGTGAGAACTACAATCACATTGCATGGTAGCTACTGAAGACCAGTGAAGGGGACAGGAATGTGGCCAGCAATAATAGCTACAGTGGAACAGTCAACCCTAAATTGATCAAGGACACCTTGTGGCTCAGTACAGTTGATGAAATTCCAACTTGACTCGGATATACTGTGGTATTCCTTCCCCCCATTCCCCCTCCTCCCTCTCCCTCTCCCCCCTCCCCCTCTCCCACCCCCTCTCCCCCTCCCCCTCTTCTCCCCCTTCCCCTCCCCCTCCTCTCCCCCTTCCCCTCCCCCTCCTCCTCCCCCTCCTCCCTCCCCCTCCTCCCTCCCCCTCCCCCTCCCCCCTCCCCCTCCTCCCTCCCCCTCCCCCTCCTCCCTCCCCCTCCCCCTCCCCCTCCCCCTCCTCCCCCCTCCCCCCCCCTCCCCCAAAGGAAGCATACCTCACTAAACAGGACAATGATTTTTGGGATCCCTGAAGAGTGTCTGTAATAAGGAAGCTCTGCTGTAGCTAGCTATACATTGTGAATGTGAAAGCCACCAATAAGTTGTGTCACCTACTGTTGTTGCTGGCTAGTTGTGCATAAAGGATGTTCTGTATTGCCATCATCTTCTGATACACCTGGAACAATAAAGGAAATAATCCAGGAAAAATGATTGAGTCAGTAGCTATTATGCTAGCTAGCTTGACTGTGTTGTGTATATGCATGCAGAGTATGTACAGCAATGTCTGATATTGGTTCTATTGTAGAGTCAACTCAGCCGAGGTGTGACCGCCCTCAGTGTTCTATTCTACAAAAGCTAAACCCTCCAACAAAATCGAATTTAGCTAACACACAAAAGGAAGACTGAGTCAAGAATCCTAAATCTACGAGGGCTGACAGGAAAAGCAAGGCTGGCCTTCCCAGTCTGTGATTCACTTTCAATTACTTATTAATTGACCTATTATGCCAGCATATGCTCCTATGCTAGAAGGTACCTATAATCCTTGAAATTACACCACAGGCATCCACTTAGGGGGTTTTATGAATGGATTTCAGTGGTTTTTGTGTTTTTGCAGGACCATTACAAAATTGACGAACGAGAGTGGCATTATAGTAAACTTGCATCATGCAATAATTAGCCACAGGTATTTCTTAGCACACTCAAATTACATGTAGGCAACCATCCCATTAGCTACTGTTTCAAGTCCTTCACTTACATATTTCAAACGAAGATACTGGAACAAGGGTGTCACTGTTTTTTTGTCTAATGGAAAAGACATCAGCCTCACGGGAACCAAGCCGCTGTGTATAATAACTCAGAGGGAGATTGGCGACAACCTTACTGTCATTTCGTAAAAAGGGAATGTAGCTGGCTGCATGTGCTCCTCTCAAAAGTAACCCTAGAATATCTCCTGGCTGAAAAGTTAAGGGCTCACTGGGAACACTTTCGTGAACAAAGACATCACCAAAATCTAGCGTACTAAAACGTCTGATGACACACGGGTTCATAAGGTCTACAGCCACTTTGCGATAGCGTGTAGCACTGATTTGTCTCCAGACGCTAAGCTGTGGTCGTCCTCGTCCACTCCCCTTAGCAGCCAAAAGTGTCCATTTGGTGATATTTCCATGGTAGGAGAAATTGAGGAATGGGAATATTCTTAGTTCTCGAAAATGAAGTTCCATTTGGCTTGGATTCTGCAACGCTGAGGTTTCAAGTTCCGCAGCAGTGCAGGGAGGATTGATGCAGCTACATTGAGCTGGAATAAAGATTGGGTAGTATAGAGGTGGAAATAATTATGAAAAACATCATCATAATCAACCCCACTAAAGCCAATGTCTGGTAGCCACCAGTAATGGGGTTTTCCTTCCTCGTTGTCAAGAGTTTCTAAAATAAGTTGGTTGTTTTTAACCACAGAGTGGTTGCATACAATTGCAAGCTGGAGAGACAGTGGTTATTGGAGGGTATGGAAGACTAATTGCTTAAGGCAACACGAGAGGCAGCTACCCAGTTTATCTTACAACCACAATACACTGAAAACCCTCAGAACATCTGTGAAGCCAAATGCACTTCGAAGTTGCAGTAAGGAGCTTCCATAGGAATTCATTAGCTACCTTACTAGAGATGATGGTCTTTAGTTCTTTCTTGCTATTGAGTATAGATCCATAAAGATCGTACTACCAATGCTTCATAGCGTGAAAGAATAGACCTTAGTTAGGATCTCACGTTGGCTCCATTTCTGTAATTAAGCTCATAGTTGCCATGGTTTTGATGCATAGAAAGTTCTGGATATTGTCGCTGGATTTGATCCAGTTACAAAGCTTAGTGTCCTACTACTTCACAATAGTTACAACTAAATGTAAGTCTGTATATGTTAGATCTGAAGTTGTAAAATGATGTTTCCTATAAGCTACCTTGTTTACAGTGTAAACTACCTTGCATGTTTACTGATAACATACAGTGTAAACTACCTTGTATGTTTACTAATAACAACAAAGACCAATCGGGTTGGAGAATATAACACATAGTGCATGTTAGTCTGGGATTTATGGTGTACAATAACCACCCTTGTCCTTGAGTTGGGTGGTTATTGACCATAAATCCCAGGCTACTATCTATTACACATGCTACAAAGCGTGAGTATTGTGTAAGATTAACATATACTTGGCAGCCCTGACCCCCTGTCTTCATTAACTCTCTTAGATTCTCCATGTGTCTCAATATATAGCTATATATATGGACCTGTTACCTTGGTGATGGCTACTAAGGTACATGCATCGTGCCGCCAGCGGTGATTCTCTATTGTGAAATGAATAACTAATACGAAATAAGCGACCAGCTGTTATAAACACAGTGCCTCCACATCCAAACACAATAATTTGTCACTTGAATGTCTTTGTAGTAGCATACAAAGACAAATTGCAGAGATGCACAAAATGTGCAATCATTTGTTACCTTGGCTGCAAAGTGCCAACAAAAGGAGGAGTAGTGTAGGGTTAGAACACATAATGAATCACTTCAGCGTTGTTGATGAGTAATCACCAGATGTAGTGTCTGTTAGGGGTGCTGCACATTAAACAAACAACTCATTAATTACATACTGATACCATAAATCTTGGCTTGGGCTTAAACAATCAAATAATACACAGTCACACAAGGAACTTGAGGGTCCTAAAGTTAACATAAGACTTTCTTTATCTGTAGCGATTCCGGAAGATTGACCTTTTTGAAAGAAACAGCTCCTTCTTCAAAATGACTTCAAGTAACTACTGTAAAGTGACAGTACAGTTTGTCCTATTGAATGGTCTTGGCGCATATACTTTTATCTTACAAATCGGTGCTGTACAAACAGAGTGCCTTTGCATTTTTGAAATTTGTATGGGAAAATTTTAAAATCGGCATAACATCCGCACACATTGGACACACAACAAGAAAGTGATAACTTGCAATAGAATTCACCGAAAGCTTTCCTCTGGTGTATATATAGCTAGATATCACTCTTTTGAAGCAATGACTATACAGCTAGTGCTTTATGAAAGAAGTTTTGAACGTCCAGCATCCCTACTATCTGTGCTGTGTACATAAAGTAGGACATTTAACACATTTCTCCACCTATCTTGTAGAGCCAACTGTTGGATAGGTATGACATTTGTTTCATGCAATTCTATACAGGATGGCTGGAGAACAGCCAATAAAATATCATATTTCATGTACACCGGACAGATAGGTAATTCCATTTTTTGCTGTCTGTATAAAAAGAACAATTTGCTGCAAAGGAGGACAGAGCTATAGGTCTGCATGGTCACTAACTGCATATAAGTGGATCTGCTGCTGAGTACTATACACCAGTCTGCATGGTGGTGCGAGCTATGTACGGCTCTAACTGTATTGAAGTCACAAACGAGGGAAGCCCATTTTGGTAAGCTAGCTGCACGCAGTAGTAGACTATTGGGATGGGCAAGTTACAGATCACCGAAACACCAGTGTGCATGCATTGTGTGGAATGAGCTACACATGTATCCATAATGTATTGTCAGTGAATCGTGTAATGGTCAGTATAAGCTCTAGCTGTAGGTACCAGGAAGTAGGCCTACATTCATGCACCTTTCAATATATACCACATTGCTGCAAAAATTGTGCAGCAGAGCCTACAGTTCATGTCCAGCTAGGCCTCCCTCAAGAGATCTCAGGCTAAAGGGAAAGTCAGGCTTTTATACTAATAGAGTAATGATCTAATCCTGTGCAGTCCTCTCCATATCGAGCTATGTTCAGTGCGTTACTCTCTTCGACGATCGATCGAGTCTAACCACTTGCAGGTAGGTTGCTGTAGTTACCTCGTATATATCCCCATGCATGGTAGACGGGTCTAGCACTACTCTACTATAGATGCTAATAGTACACAGTAAAACATTATACTAAGTATATAATGCACGAACTCACCAAAGCTGCTGCCACACAATAATACGCTCTCCCGTTTCTGCACATTCAAGATCCGGTAAGATTTGTAAATACCGCCCGGCGGATTTATAACCCCACAACGTATCCATGCAGTCACTGTGACGTCAAGCAAAAATAAAACTTTTTTCGGGCTTTAATACTGACAAGTACATACATGATGAAAAGTCAACTCTACGTTGGATACAATGAAGAATTAAAAACTGTTACAACAAGCATTTAATCAGTGTTGTTTGTGAAATGCATATAACCTGGGGAGGTAGGGTTTTTTAGTGTAGACGGGGGAACAGGAAGCTGTGCTATCTGAAACTACTGTTTCCGACTCGGATGCATATGCTATCTTCTCTAGGGGGGCATAGTCATATTGCGTGCACGCCTGGGTATTTTCAACCTCGTCATCAATCAGGTTCACCGTCTCTGGTTGGCTGTGCTCTGATGCGAGTGGATGGATGGTATTGTCTTCTGATCCACTGTCAGTGGTATCCTGGAAGAAACTTTTCTGATCTTCACTATCTTCATCTTCAAGAGTGACGTCGAGATGTAGTGGTTCTCGATTCTCTTTAGCCAGTGCAGCCTTTTCATTAGAGTTGTGAACACTGCCCTTCCTTGCAGCAGCTGTTGTGTGCTGCCCTCTCGCTGTGATCTTTTTCCTTGTGGTGGGCCTCTCATGTGGGCTAGCTTGCTCAAGCCTCTCTTCTTCTCCTGTTGCAGGCGTTAGTAAAAGATATTTAGTGGGAAAATTGGGGGAGCATAATCTGGCTCCCACTTGGATCGGTGCCAATGAGTCGGTTTCATTACCTGAGCTACTCTCTGTACTCTCAAGTTTACGTTTTCTTGTATGCTTTAAAGTTTGACCAACTTTGACTGACCCTTGAGCAGAAATAGTCTCTTCTACTACACTCTCAGATAGTGGTGGCATCTCAAGTGCTTTGTTGGGAGAATGGCTCATTGCTGATTTCTGAGGTGCCTTTCTCACATTAAACAATGTGGTACGACTAGACAGCTTGATATTCTCTTTGGTACGAGTTATTGCTTGATGGTATTGACCTGGTATAGTGAGGGTTGTAGACTGTGTGCCTGTTCTATTATGTCTAGTTGGTTCTGATGAATGTACCCAAGTACTAGCAGTAGTATACTCACTCAGACAATCCTCATCTGCACTGTCCGTGAAACCAGAGTACTCATCACTGTTTCCCTGAGGTGCCGCCTCACCTGAACTCAAATCATTGCCTGCACCTTTCAGGACTTCCTCCTCATAATCTGTCCACAGCAACTGATTATTGTCAAGTGAAGAGACTTTACCAGGAGTGGCAGAGTTAGTAACCTGAAGGCCCTCCCCTGCAGAGCGCCCTAAGTTTGCAGTAGATAGCAATAGTTCATCAAACGGGGAGAGAGGCTCTGAAGCTTTTCTAAGTTCTTTTAGGAAGTCATCACTCTCACTAGGAGCTTCCGTTTCTGAGAAGAGCTCAGATGTTGTACGGCGAGTTTGTTTTGTGGATTTCCCAGCTACTTCAATGGATGTTTGAATGGGTTCTTCAACTGAAAACTCAGGTTCCAATGAGAGAGTGAAACAGTCATTTTCTTGGTTGACTGTCTCAATACCGTCCACTTCCGACTCCAACTCATCTTCTGCAAGTACAGGCAGATGGACTACAGATTGTGTTGGTTGGGGGGAAAGAAAACAGCTGGAACTCAGAATTTGTGGAACCCTGCTCCTGTCGAATTCGCGATCAGGTGCATTTCTCTGTCGCTTCTCTTGTTTGGGGTCCCCAGAATCTGAAGCATTATGAAATCGTACTCTTTGCCTCTTCTTTGGTCTTCCCCTTGCTGATCGCACATCTCCCTTTTGCCTAGTGTTCTGAGTGACAGTGACATTCGAGGGTAAATCATCATCAAAGTGTACCCTTTGACTTTTCTTTGGTCTTCCCCTTGTTGATAGCACACCTTTCTTCATGGTGCTGCGAGTGACAATGATGTTTGAGGCTAAATCATTATCAGATTCGACCCTTTGCTTTTTACTTGGTCTTCCCCTTCTTGGTAGCACAGCTTTGTTCTGTCTAGTGCTGTGAATGTCAATGATGTTTGAGGCTAACACATCATCAAATTGTACCTTTTTCTTTTTCTTTGGTCTTCCCTTTGTTGATAGCACAACTTCTTGTCTAGGGCTCTGAGTGGCAGTGACAGAGGCTAAATCATCAGGCTGTACCCCTTGTCTTTGCTTCTCTGTTGGAGGCACATCTTTTTGTGTCGAGTTCTGAGTGACAGTGATGTTAGAAGCTACCTCATCATCAGATGGTACTCCTCGCCTTCTCTTTGGTTTATTCTTTGTTGAAGGCAGATCTTCTGTTTGTCTAGTGCTCTGAGTGACAGTGGCGTTTGAGGTTAGCTCAACATCAGATTGTACTCTCTGCTTCTTTGTTTGTATTCCTGTTGTTGAAGGCAGGTCTTCTATTTGCCCAGGGTTTCGAGTGACAGTGACGTTTGAGGCTACGTCATCATCAGAGAGGACTCTTTTTCTTTTATTTGGTCTTTCCATTTTTGAAGGCAAATCTTTCCTTTGCCTAGTGCTCTGAGTAACAATGATGTTCGAGGCTAACTGGTTATCAAATTGGATCCCTTTCCTTGGCTTTGGTCTTTCCCCTGTTGAAGGCAGGTCTTCCTTTTGTCCAGGGATTGGAGTGGTGTTTGAGGTGAACTCATTATCAGATTCGACTCCTTGCCTTTTTATTTGTACCCTCGTTAAAGGGAGATCTTTCATTTGCCTAATGCTCTGAGTGACAGTGACGTTAGAGGCTAACTCATCAACAGATTGTTCCCTTTGACTCTGGTTTGGTAGAACTTCCTTTTTCCTAGAACTCTGAGTGACAGTGATGGTGGGGGGTTGCTTTTTCCTTGGTGAGTCCCTTGTTGAAGACAGATCTTCCTTTTCCTCAGGGCTTTGAGTTGTGTTTGAGGCTAACTCATCATCAGACTGGACCCCTTGCCTTCTCATTGGTCTTCCCCCTAATGAAGACAGATGTTCCTTTTGTCCAAGGCTTAGAGTGGTGTTTGAGGCTAACTCATTTTCAGATTCAACCCCTCGTCTTTTTGTTTGTATTCTCGTTGTTGAAGGGAGATTTCCCTTTTGTCCAGGCCTTTGAGTGAGAGTGACGTTTGAGGGTAATTCATCATCAAATTGGATCCTTCGCTTTTTCTTTGGTGATTCCATTGTTGAAGACAGATCTTCCTTTTGCCTAAGGCTTTGAGTAGCATTTGACACTATCTTGTCACTTGTGGCTGTTGCTGATGAGCCCACTTGGTGTTCTTCAACAGCAGATAGAACTGTGTTGCTTCCATCTCTTGGAGAATCAGGAATAAGTTTGTAACTGCAATGGGTACAGCTGGTCGCTGCTTTGTTGGAGATGCTATGGTGGCACTTTGGCCAGGAAAACACCTCGCTTTTCTTGGCATGAGTTTTTTGTCCACATTCCCAGCAACGTTTGCTCCAAGAATGTTTAAGAAATTTACTATACCTGCTGCAGTTAAGACACTTGGGTTCTTCGTCTGCTTGAGAAGTCTTCGTCGTCAATGCTGTTTTAACTTTCTGGTTTGAGTTCTTCGATTCTGCTGTCCTTTTTGTTTTTCTGGTGTATTTCTCCACAAACATGGAGTGTGAGTACTCAAAATGCGTGTTGCTAACCGCACCATTAGCTTTGGTCCCTCCCTCCTTCTGACATAAACCACTCTTGTTCATTCGTGACGGAGCATCAGTATGTCTGTCTTCTTCGTGTGGTTCAAAAGTCTTCACTGTCGATGCTCTCTTATCTTTCTGGTTTGAATTCTTTGATTGAACCTTACTTAATGATGTGGTCCACTCTCCCTCGTCTTCGGAACTTTCCAAGCTACTTTCTCTTTCCTTCTTCTTGTGACTTTGTGTCTGTCCAGGGCGTTCTTCCACATATGAATCTGAAGATTGGGATTGTTTGCTGCTAACAACACCATCCACATCATCCTCTTGATGTGAATTCTTTCTGTCCACCTGTGTACGATGTTTGATTCTTAGGCGCATGGAAATTGGCTCAAACTGCGTGTTGCTAACCACACCATTAGCTTTGGTCCCTCCCCCCTTCTGACATAAACCACTCTTGTTCATTCGTGACGGAGCATCAGCATGTCTGTCTTCTTTGTGTGGTTCAAAAGTCTTCACTGTCGATGCTCTCTTATCTTTCTGGTTTGAATTCTTTGATTGAACCTTACTTAATGATGTGGTCCACTCTCCCTCGTCTTCGGAACTTTCCAAGCTACTTTCTCTTTCCTTCTTCTCGTGATTTTGTGTCTGTCCAGGGCGTTCTTCCACATATGAATCTGAAGATTGGGAATGTTTGCTGCTAACCACACCATCCACATCATCCTCTTGATGTGAATTCTTTCTGTCCACCTGTGTACGATGTTTGATTCTTAGGCGCATGGAAATTGGCTCAAAGTCTTCCTCACTACTGGCACTCAAGCTGCTCTCATCCATACTCTTACTACAACTTGCTTTCACTATGCTCAGCCTTAACACTTTAGCTGTTTTGGAGCGTGGTTCAGTGATAGATGGATCTTGCTCTGCCCATACAGATGATTTCAGCCTTCTAGGAGCTTCTCGATCTTTTCTGATTTCTTCAAGATGTATTCTGGAGTGGGTGATAGGAGCTGGAACTTCACTGTCAGAACTATCCGCCACCACCCTTTGCAGTATCCTCCTCCTCTTCTTCCTTGGAGAGTGTTTTTCATTTTCACTGCTAATGCTAAGCACAGGGCTGGTTGGGTTACTTGGCTCTGGTTGCACAGTGTGGCGTGATCGCAACACTCTACTTGGGAAAATACTTGGCGCAGCTGAAGTGGAGGGTGGCAGGCCTTCCAGTGGAGGAGTATCAGGCACAGAGGTGATGTGCGTTGAAACTGCTTTTTGATCTCTGTCGTTTTGTTTGTGTCTCAACTTGTGCTCTTCCTCATGTGATAGTGACTCACTGGAAGCTGGAGGAAACATCCCTTCGCTAGCAGTTGTACTCGTGATTCCGCCATCAAGCTCGGTACTGCTGGCTACCGGGAGAAATGTCTGGTCACTATCTGACAGATCTGATTCCACTTTGCCTTCATCTCCTTGCACTTCACTTTCACTGGTTGCCTTTTGGGAATTCTTCGGTGAGGAGGAGACTTTTGCTACAACAACGGAGAAGCCCTTTATAGCATTCAGAAGGTTGCGAGGAGGAGAACGAAGGTTTTCTGTAGGAGAATAGTGTTCATAGTTGCAGGGGTACTTAGATATATGTGTTATATACTGTGTACTGGAGATACTATTGGCAAGTATTGGCATGAGTGTCACAGGCAGGAGTGCCCAGCCAACAGACTCATGATATTTCCAGTACACAATATATAATGTATTTACCATGTACTAAAGTAACTTTGTAAACTACAATTGTATATACACATGCATGAGTTACAATAGCCTCGTCCCCGGCGCGCACGAAAAAACGGAGAAGTGCCTGGTACACACTGTTTGCGCATGTGTTTAATCTCCCCAAGATGTGGGGACTCCGGACTATTTTCTGATTCTTCCGTGTCATGTGACGTCAGAGGTCGGACTCGATATAGTAAACTTGTCAGGATAATATAATGGTGTGTAATGAAAGTTCGGATTTTCAGCAAGCGATTTCTCAAGCCCTTCAGCGACTTGCGACCCCAAGTATGGTTCTCTAAACTTTCAACTCTCCGCTTGCACTTCGCACACATGAGATTCGGTAAGCCGTCATCATCGTTCAACGTTATATCCAACACAGCACTTATCCTTGATGCTAGTCTTTCCTGGCTAGCCTTTTTACCAAACAATGCTACTCTATGGTGGCCGTAAGCCACAGGGGATCCGCAAAGGCGGCACAACGATGCCATTTTCGCTAAATGGGCCATGGCGGGATCTTACTACTTAAATTTCGTCAGAGCACACGCCCCTAAACAGTGTGAACGTCATAAACGTGAGCAACGCCATTTTTAATTAACCGGAAGCGCATCAGTGTGTACCAGGCGCTCTTCCTCCGCGCCGGGTACCAGGCTAGAGTTACAATACCAACGGCAACAAACGAGTGATATTTTTTCCGGTATAGCTTTGTACTATGATTTTAACCTTAGATTTCATTGCACATTCAGATGTACGCACATGACTTGTAGTACCTGATACGGATTCTCGTGTGACTTGCAGTAAAAAATACGGCTTTTTATAAACTGCGTGCAGCTGCAAGGCTTCCCCATTGACTCCCATACATTTGCGTGAGTTAGATGCATGATAAAATACACTCCTGTACATTGTACTTGAGGTCAATGTGTTGTGAATGTACATATACTACAAGTAAGACTCAAGTTTATGTATCATGGCTATGTCACATGAATGCAGAGGCGTCTTCAGTTGACTCTTTGCCACTTACCACCAGTGCGGGTGGACGTTTGTTTTCTTGGTTTGTTTCTCAGCATCTCGTAACACTGTAGGGAATATTAAAAATACTTTGAACACCTTACTGCAGTAGAAATAATTGATGATGCATGTATGAGGCAAAGTACATATAAATGAAAGTGAATCTACTGTCATGTACAGTAATCTACTGTCATGCTCAGTAAACTACTGTCATGCTCAGTAATCTACTGTCATGCTCAGTAATCTACTGTCATGCTCAGCAATCTACTGTCATGCTCAGCAATCTACTGTCATGCTCAGCAATCTACTGTCATGCTCAGTAATCTACTGTCATGCTCAGTAATCTACTGTCATGCTCAGTAATCTACTGTCATGCTCAGTAAATGCTCAGTAATCTATTGTCGTGCTGACAGTCACCAAGAATCGAACCCTCGGTAGCCTTGTTCACAGCAGATCTTATCTCAAAGCCATAGAGAAAAAAATCTCCACGGCTGAGAGGTAAAATATGGGAGTGGCCTGGGGACGAGGATAAGTCCCTGGTTTGAGCTGCCAGTTTTCTGACTAATGCACTCACTCACCCACCCACACACACACACACATGCACACACACACACGCACACACACATGCACACGCACACACACACACACACACACACACACACACACACTCCCTCTCCCTCCTTCCTGACGCACCTGAAAAAGTTTTGGGTGAGGAACTTGACGTCGTATCTCATCCAGATATGTCTGCAAACACTTTACCAAGTTCTCATACAACTGCATGCTGTTGCCTGGATAGAGAAGCTGATTGCACTGAAAGCTCAAACACTCCTGCTTGGACATAATCATGTTCTCGATACCGCTGCGGGCAAGGCCATGCAGGCAGGCGCTGTACTCCTCAATGGATTCACAGTCCTCAAGTTTGGACTGGAGTAGAGAAGGAGAGGAAAGTTAACCATATTCACAAAACAAAAGGCTAGTCTCATGTCCAGCCCACATGCACCTCCCAGCAAGAAATGGTCTGTTGAATGAAGTCAAATTTCTTGGGCCTATTCGTTAGAGACCAGTGAGATTTAGTTTTTTTCCAAACTCAATTTGGTAACAGACATTTATGTAGGAGCCAACTGAGAAGCCACTGAAAGTTTAGTTGAATGTTCTGTGAGGGGGTGTGGCGCAAACTGTTTTGAACATTGCTAGGTTACACAAGTCAAAAGCATACAAAAGCCAAGAAATTTGACTTGGTTCACCAGGGGCTTTTCCTTGTGAGAGGAGTCTACTAACAAAAGGCCTGGGGGTGAGAAACACACGAGTCTCAAACTTCCTCTAAATGTACATGTGGCAGTCCCATGTAGAAATCGAAGATTATTCCGTTGCATATTTCGATCGCATCGCTGCATTCAAAGCGTGGTATCGCTGCGTTCAAAGCGCGGTATCGCTGAACTTCCATTAAGGGTGATCGCATCGCTGCGTTCAAAGTGTGGTATCGCTGAACTTCCATTAAGGGTGGGGCTCATATGCGCTTTGTAGACTCGTTAACTATTCATGCATCTACGAAGCATGTATGAGCCTCGCCCTTAACGGAAGTTCAGCGATACGGCACTTCAAACACAGCGATGCGATCGAAATACGCGACGGAATAATCTTTGATTTCTACACGGGACTGTCACACATGTATACTCACATCTTTCAGGAATTCGCAGTTTTCCAATGCAAAGTATTCGTTCAACGCCGCATACTTATCCTTCTCCTCTGCAGCTGAAAATATTTTGTGAAAAGTCACCTGAACAGGAGAAAGCAACCATTACTGGTTAGTTTGACGGTGCAGGCTATGATGACTGTGCACTTTTAGATCATTAGCACATAGTATATTACGTGTTCGTGCATGTGTAGCGCGTTCGTGAAAATATACCACATTACATCACTTTCTAAGTATTTCATTGGATGAACAGTGGAGTATAAGGGGTCATATACTCCTTCCTGTTATGTAAAAATTGTAAATAATAGTTGACACAAAACTTGCATGTTGTACCAGAATAGTTTACATGCTGTACAAAAATAGTTTACACAAAATTGAGTTATAGTTTACTGTCTCAATGTGGTATAAATTGGATATACTATGTATACTCGGAGTATAAACACGACATACTCCTCGTATAGGTGGTATATCCAATACTTATTTCTTCAACAATTGCTATTCGAGAAAATTTAGATCCTCGACAGGGTTTCATACAGGATGTTTTCCTGGGGGGGGGGGGGGGGGGGGGGGGGAATGTAGATGTGTGTAAGTGCATGTGTGTGTCAGTGCACCCGCTAGGGTTTTGTTGCTGTTGAGGCAATTATGAAATCATCATCTTCAAATTTCTGGGGGGGGGGGGGAGGGAGGGGGAGGGGAATCCCAGGGACATACCCCCGAGGCTGTTGAACGTGTAGGCTGTATCGAGCAGTGCTACACGCTGTTGATGTGCAGTGTATATGTAGCATATACTTGTATTGTGTATTACAAGCGCAATAGGTAAACATGTACATGTACACTAAAGATTATGTCGGTGAGAATCAGTACATAGCTTAATAACTAGCATGTTCCACACAATACTAACATTGGGTCTTCGCTAGCATTCAAAACAAACATTATCTTCAGAGGCTTGATGTTATGTGACAGTGGGCACTGGTGTGCAGTGTATGTAGCATATACTTGTATTGTGTACTTCAAGCACAATAGGTAAACATGTACACAAAAGCACAAAAAATTACGTCGGTGAGAATCAGTACACAGCTTAATAACTAGCATACTGTGTCTGCTCCACACAATACTAACACTCTGGGTCTTCTCTAGCATTCAAAACAAACATTATATTCAGAGGCTTGATGTTATGTGACAGTGGGCACTGATGTGCAGTGTATGTAGCCTCGTTCCCAGGCCCTCGCACAGCTTCCCGTCGCTTGCAGTACGGTTAGGCGGGAGAGGGCCTGGTACATTTTCTCACGTGAGTGACGTCACGGACAGGGCAAATTATGCGAACGTGGGCGTCATGTAAACCACAAAAAACTTCGCTCGCCCGCACGCACTAGTGCACGACTATTCCGAGTCGAAAGATGGCAGCGCACGAAGGCGCTTTTATGTCGCTTTTCACGAGACAGTTGGGAGGACAGAGAGTTTTACCAAGCCAAGACAGTGAAGACACACGGCAACAATTTAGTCGTGCTCGCCCACGTTCAATTAAAGTCTTTCTACCGCCTTTCTACCCGTGACGTCACTCACGTGAGAAAATGTACCAGGCCCTCTCCCGCTTAACCGTACTGCAAGCAACGGGAAGCTGTGCGAGGGCCTGGGAACGAGGCTACAGTGTATGTAGCATATACTTGTATTGTGTACTTCAAGCACAATAGGTAAACATGTACACAAAAGATTATGTCGGTGAGAATCAGTACATCTTAATAACTAGCATGTTCCACACAATACTAACACTCTGGGTCTTCGCTAGCATTCAAAACAAACATTACCAATGCAATCAGGGTTTCATACAGAGGGGGGGGCAATGGGATTCCCCCCACCCCAGAACTCATAATGCCTCAACAGCTACAATAGGGAGCATAATTATAGACATAATGTATTAAAGCTGAATCTGACGTTTCTTGTCCTTAAATACGTCCAGAATTTCATCAAAATCTAGCGGGTGCACTGACGCGCGCATGCACCCTTTGCATGCATCTACATTCCCCCCCCCCCCCCCTGAAAAAAATCCTGTATGAAACCCTGTCAATTTCTCTTCACAGGCTCGATGTTATTGTATGCGACAGTAGGCACTCATGAATATTGACGTGATTTTTTTATTTTTTTACATTTTTTGCTGAGAGAGCAAGAACAGTGCATTTTCACCACCAGCCCTTGGTTATGGCTGCAAAGACTGCTAGGAGGACTATGTGTCACGACTGGGCCTTTAAAGGTTGCAAAGTTCAGCCGGTGTTCCAGTTTAGTCCAGCTCTGAGAGAGTGAGAATCAGTTGGAATTCGGCTGAGGCCTCTAGGCAATGCTACTTATGTAGCTTGTCTTCCGCTCCTCTGCCAGGGGTCCAAGTGGCTTAATGGTAAGAGCGTCTGACTAGAATTCAGAAGGTCTTGGGCTCGAATCCCAGCTGGATCCCGGAACGTTTTCTGTGGATTTATTTCTCACTCTCTCGGCAAAAACAAAAACAAACAAACATCAACATTCAATATTATCTGTAAATACCAGTAATAAGAAATGATTGGCTCTTGTTTAGGCTTGCCATGCAGTGCTGAAATGTCAGATGTCGTAGGCTGCTGTAACTTGGATACAGCTGTCGACTGTTTTGGGTGTGCACTGTGCAATAATGGCCAACACTACCGACTGAAGTGGGCCCTTAAAAAGAGTGTGGGCGGGGGACGAGAAACTGTTATGCAACAAACAGCAGCCTAATTAAGCTTCCTAAGCATGTTTTTGAAAGTGTTTTCAGCAACAACTCCCCCACCCAACCTTATACTCTACCTGAAACACGAAGCCATATGAAACAAGTCCAGGTAGAGCACATACCGTATTTCTTGGAATAGATGCCGCCCTCGAATAGTCACCGCCCTTGAATAGTCGCCGCCCTCGAATAGTAGCTGTGGCTACGGCACACGCACATGTATGCAAATAATTTTTGACGACGATCACCGGACTAGCGCTAGGGCTGTTTGTGTTGTACGACTCGTTTCTGAAAGGCTGCACTTACATGTACTACTGACAGTGTACTGTAACAGTCATCACTGTATCGCTTGTACGTACCTTATCCAGCCATTAGTGTGGTGTCTGCGGGCTTTCCAAAGAAATAAACGCCGCCCTCGAATAGTAGCTGCACAAAAACGTGCAGTGAAAAAAAATAGCAGCCGCAGCGTTTGGTTGAAGAAATACGGTACATGCACATGTACCCTGGTCACAGAGGAGGTCATGTGTGTTATGTGTTAAGCGAACATTCCAAAGACTAGAGACTGTGGGAAACACTCTACGGTCAAGATCATGATGTTTGTACAGTGGTGAAGGCATCTTGCAGAAACATTCCTGGACCACAATTTTGTGAGCTACAAATCGCAATCTTGACCAAGCTGAGGCTAAAGAATGCAGCATTTTAGCAATTACATGTACCGTAGTCTTGTGAAAGAGTGCCCTCCCTCGAAAGAGCGCCCACCCCCCTACTTTTGGCCTAATTTCCAGTATAGAGTCAAAGTTTACTCGAATGAATGCCCACCCTGGAGTGAGCTTCGCGAGTGTACTGGTGGAGTTTGAGAAGCACAGCCACAAGCGCTATGCATATCTGAAGTAAGAAACTTTGTGTTATACATCACCCCCACCCACCCCTCTCTTAGACGGACTTGTAAGGTATTCCGCTCATGGGTGCTCTTTCACGAGACTACGGTAACTTGTTAATCAGGATCGTGTATCAATGTATATGATGTTACTCGTGTCAGACCTCCCTGCAGTCTTTCGCCTGTATGCTTTAACCAATACTTGCGGTCAATTATCACTCATGAGCAGACACAACAAGCGAGAAAGACCAGAATGGCTTCATTAAAAGGAACATCAGTGGTGTAGCCAAAGGTGTGCCAGGGTGGGCCTGTGCCCCCCGTCCAATTTGCCAGTTGGCCCATCTAAAGTTTGATTCAATTGTGCAAGGCTTCTGTGTACACATTTAAATAATATCACAGGTCGAGGCAAGTAGTTGGGAATTGGTAAACAGCATGCTCTCTTGAACAGCACATGGTCAGCTGAGTGTGTAGACTACTGAGCGTGTTGAGTTCGCCGGTATTGTAATTGAACTTGTAATTGGTCATTACTATCCCCTCCAAACAATAGGGGCTTTCCAAAACCACGCCCCCTCCATTAAATTTTCTCCCAGCATCTTGATCTACCTACCGTAGTTAGTACTCTATGACTGCAGACTGACTTGCAAATTTCAGCTTTATACCATGTTTCATTCGTTGGATATGCAGGCTTCAAGTTTGAAACTTTCCTGTATATTTAGATGGAGATTGGGGCCAGATTGGGTCCTAGCTATTAAAATGTATGGGAAAACTGAAATTTTGAGTGTGCAGATCTCAGAAACTAAACATGCTATCCAGCTCAAATTTTCAACTTAGTCTCTTCCTAATGAGTACTAAGTCATATCTAAAATTGACAATCAGAGGTACTCCCCAAAAGTGGGTGGGTTTTGGAAAGCCCCTATTGCAGTGCCTTTTGTTTAAGCATTACAAATTACAGTAGTTACATTGAAGTGAAAGTATAATCACAAATTACTGTGTTTGAAAACTGTAGTCATTACGTAGCCTCGTTCCCTGTCCTTCCCACCGTCCAGTTTTTGATCGCTTGCAGTATGCAATGATGTCAGTGTCTACCTAGGTAGACAGAGGGGTCCCCCATCGAAAGAACGAGCTTGAGGCCTTATCTTCTACAGTGTAGTTTCTGCCCCAAGCGCTTTTTTTTGAATGTTTCGTGAAGTGAAAAACGTACCGCTTCTGGTTCAAAAACGTGTGCACAAAAAGCGTTCTTTCAATGGGGGACCATGATATGACGATATGTCATGACATGAGGTTCATTTCTGAAATTGTAATCTATCACTGCATGAAACAAGTCATAAATGACTCATTAACTTAGTATACTAGTGTTTGGTGAGTTACGAGTACATGTGACCTTTCACAAGGAATACACATGTTGTAGGTACATGTATGTTGGCTCAATTTCCGGGTTATTCTTCATGTACCGTTCCTTACAATACATCATCTTTACGTTATGTAATGTTGTTGTCCTTGCGTGTAATATTGTATTGTAACGTTGGTTGGTGCGTTAAAGACAGTGCAGTGCACCGCAGTCGTCAGCAGTGGCTCGTAGCCGAATGGTTAAGGTTTAGTGTTACAGTTTTTTTTTTTATTATTATTATTTTTTTTTATGTTGAAACTGACCATGAAGGAAAGGAGTGGTACAGCAGGCCCCAATAGCTGAAAGCTAATACTGAGGGGTCACGAAATAAAAAGCAGAAAAGGACTAAGACAAGTGCAATAACAATAACTTAAGTCCACAAGAAAGTATTTTGTATACACTTTTTAAATTGTCCAACAGTTAGGGTTAGGCGTTACCGAGTGCGAAGTGCAAGGCTCAGGAACGTTTGAAGAAATGCTCCCGACACTGGCGGTCTGCGTGCAAACTTCGGCGGCAGGTGATGAAGAGGGACGTCGTCTCTTCGTGTATCGAGTGTCCATGGTCGCAGCGAGCAGGTGCGCGTTACCGCGGTAGACACTTGAAGGTTGACAGCCTTAGGCTATAAGTAAACTAATATTTCGGACTGCTGGTGAGTCTTCTTCAGTACGATGTTCACGACGTAAGAACAACAACAATACGTGACGTAACAATGATGTATTGTAAGGAACAGCACATGGAGAATCTGCCCATTTTCCTGCCTCCCAAAGGAACTCAGCCAGAGTTCAGTCTTCACTATCCAGAGACAGACACTTTAAGTAGTTCAAGTGGCATGTTGGTTTAGGGGGGGGGGGGGGGTGGACCCAAAGGGCACATTGTTGGTTTTGGGGCACATTAGAGCCCCCAAAGGGCACAGTGCCCTTTGGAAAAGGCCTAGCGAGAACCCTGGTGGTCAGACCCTGGAAGGTCCACTGCCTAACATGGACTAGGGACTGTAACATTGATAGATGCTGAACATATCAATACCGCCCTCCACTCTATCAGTGCTTCACTTCCAATATGATACCATGGTAACAAAAGAAAATGTACAGATGCATTTAATGCACCTGTCAATGTTACGCCCCACTACTCCCCTATTGGGCAGATGATGGGGATTATAGGAGGGTTTGACTGAAGAGGATGCCCCTATAGTTGGGAATTAAGGACCATTGAATACGGTAACGTTCTGTTCACACGTGTCAAATCCCCTACCTTCTGCAAGGGGATTTGATTATATGAGATGCCCCGTATATTGGGCAGATGATGGGATTATACATGTAGGGGGGGTTTGACTGAAGAGGGTGCCCCTATAGTTGGGAATTTGATTACCCGTGACGACCTTGAATATGGTAACATTCTCTTTACACTGTACAGTATGTGTCAAATCCCCAGGTACATGTAATCTCTACCTGCCTCTGCCTCGTATGTTTTAATAAGTCCATTCCCTACCTTGCCTCACTATAGGCAGCACTGGGGGTAGTGGGGCATAATATTGGTAGGCACATTACATCTACATGTACATGTATAGCCTCGTTCCCAGGTCCTCACCCAGCTTCCCGTCGCTTGCAGTACAGTTAAGCGGGAGAGGGCCTGGTACATTTTCTCACGTGAATGACATCATGTACAGGGCAAATTATGTGAACGTGGGCTTCACGTAAACCACAAACAACTTTGCCTGCACGCACGCACGCACGCACTAGAGCGCGACTATTCCGAGTCGAAAGATGGCAGCGCACGAAGGCGATTTTATGTCACTCTTCACGAGACAGTCGGGAGGACGGAGAGTTTTACCAAGCCAAGACAGTGAAGACACACAGCAACAATTTAATCGTGCTTGCCCACGTTCAATCAAAGACTTTCTACTGTCTTTCTACCCGTGACGTTACTCACGTGAGAAAATGTACCAGGCCCTCTCCCGCTTAACTGTACTGCAAGCGATGGGAAGCTGGGCGAGGGCCTGGGAACGAGGCTACATCTACGTCATACCCACCTTAGTCTTCAGGTCAACCAGCAACCTAACGTACGTTTCCACGGCAACTTCAGGAAAACGTGAGTGAATGTACTGGAGCAGAACAATGGCATTGCCACACTGGTCTGGGGTCCCCCCTTTGACAATAGATTCCAGAGCTGCAATGGCTTGTATCACCAAACGGACGCCAAAGTCGGACAACTCAAATGGCATGTAGGAAGCAGTGATGCTCTTGACGCCCATAAGACATCCCAGTTCCGGAAGAAGCTGCTCCAGTCTCTCGTTATCTTCATTCCATGCTTCTAACGTGTCCCCCTCCATGTTGCGTCTAATTAGCGCCCACCACAAATATAAACAAACTTCCTTTCCTTGTTAGTGATACAGTAGCTGGTCATCCATTGGACACATATGCTGTCAATTCATCCAAAGAAGTGTACTTAGTATTAAAAGTGCATTACAATACCTCTCCCAAGTAGAAAGCCAACTTGTTCGCAAATTCGCGCCAAACTCTTCAATTTTTGCATAAGTCGAATAAATAGAGTACCCTAATAGGAGGCGGGGTAAATCTAGGCACGTGGCTCGTGATCCAGTGACCATCAGGTATGTATAATTTGTCTGTCTGTCTGTCTGTCTGTGACATTTGTGACTGGGATCAAAATCGAATCAAGTGATCAAGATTTTTTTTTTTTAGAATGCAAATGGGATCAAAAAGCAAAATGTAACTCGAATTTTATTAGTGTCGTTGATTTTTATTTTATTTTTGCTGCTCAGATGTCATCTTTTTGGACCACTGTAAATCAAGCAATCAAGAGCACTGGGGTGGATGATGAAGCTTGTTCCCAGGCCCTCTCCTGTTGATGGGAAGCTGGGCGAGGGCCTGGGAACGAGGCTAGAAGCAATCAAGAGCTTTGGAAAGGAATGATCAAGCAACCAAGCACAATTTTCTCCACTCAAAACCCTTGATAGCAGTCGTACGTGTAAATGCCACAACAGGCAAACTGTACAAGCCTATTAGAATCCTCTCTGAGCTGAAAGGACTTTGGGGTAAATTTTTTTTTCTTAATTAAGTGCAAGCGATCAAAAACTGGATGGCAGGAAAGCCTGGTAACGAGGCTACTACTCGAAGACCTTGATAGAGTTGTACATGTAAATGCCACAACAGGCAAAGCGTACAAGGGACCACCCTGGCCTATGAGTATGCTTCCGTTTTTGCACACTGCAAGCGATCAAAAACTGGATGATGGGAAGGCCTGGGAACGAGGCTAATCAAGCACAGTTTGCACCAATCAAAACCCTTGATAGTGGTCGTACATGTAAATGCTACAACGGGCAAAGTGTACAAGGCCTATGAGACTTCTGTCTGGACTTTGAGGTAATTTTTTTTCTTTCTTAACTCAGGCATGTCACAGCGGGTGGCTGTGCTTGGGGGAGGTATTTCAGGGCTTGCTGCCGCGTGGAACCTTGCCCGGAGGCAATCTAACCTTGATATCCTCTTGTTGGAGCGTTCAGAAAAGCTCGGAGGATGGTTGCAGAGTCACAGAGGAGGTGTGGAGGAGGAGGGGGAGAGGGGAGGAGTGTTTGAGTTAGGACCGCGGAGTCTGCGCACTGCAGGTGTGGCGGGAAAAACAACCCTTGCACTTGTGAGAAGTATCTTGTTTTCAGCATACCCACCTACGTACAGTCATGTAATTGGTACAAGGTAGTTTACACTGTGAACTATCTTGTTTACACTGTAAACAAGGTAGCTTATAGGAAACATGTAAAGTAGTTTACACTGTAAACAAGGTAGCTTATAGGAAACATCATTTTACAACTTCCTGTGGTATATGAACAGAATCTAACATGTAGGACCTCCTGTGAGTATATTAATACCCACCAAAATAAATCTGATAGGGTATCTGTAAAGCGTGCGGAAGGGGGTTCACGCGGAAGCTCAGAGAGTGTACCGTACTTGAAAAGCTCTTCCATTCGTAACCTGGTAATGTTACAAGCCAAGTGTCAAGCGTTCTCTGGCTCGCCATAATTTGCATCATGTGGTCGCGTAAGCGCACGCATGTCGTATGCGGGTGCGGCTCAAATATGCGCGTGCCTCCCCAGCTCAAGATTTGGGGGGGGGCACATGCCCCCCAGCCCCCCCCGCTTCCGTCACCTATGTAGTTTCATACAGGATTTTGTGAGGGAGGGGGGGGGGGGGAGAGGGGAATGTAGATGCGTGCAAAGGGTGCATGCGCATGTCGGTGCACCCGCTAGGGTTTTAAGGAAATTCTGGACATATTTAAGGACAAGAATCATTGTATTCAGTTATAATACATTAATAAGCCTATAATTATGCTCCCTATTGTAGCTGTTGAGGCAATTATGACATCATAATTTCTGGGTGGGGGCAGGGGAATCCTAGTGCCCCCCCCCTGTATGAAACCCTACAGTACTTACATGTATATCTATTCGTTTCTGCAGATGTCAGACCTTGGGTTGAGTGAGGATATCTTACCAGTCCTTCCCTCCCACAAGGGTGCCCGGAGACGCATGATATATACCGATGAACACGGCCTGGTGGATGTTCCATCTGGACTATCATGGTTGTTTCAGACAAAGCCACCGTTCACAAAGCCTCTGCTGTGGACCATCTTGAGAGAGGTCTACCAGAGACAAAGTGGGAGGGAGGATGAGAGTGTGTACGACTTCTTTGCAAGGAGATTGAACAAGGAGGTACGCGGGGGGAGGCTAGCCTCGTTCCCAGGCCTTTGCACATTCGTCGCTTGCAGTATAACGAAATAATTTGCTCAGAAGGCCTGGCCATAGATCATCTAGACTATGTAACCTACGTTAATTTTTGGCACTTCAACGCAATTAGACATGCTGAAAAATTCGTATTTCATGTTTTTAATTTTTGTTGTAGAAGGGTACCGATGAAATTTGTTTAATGCCCTGATTTACAGTATACAAGATACACACACACACACACACACACACACACACACACTCACACACACACACACACACTCACACACACACACACACACTCACACACACACTCACACACACACACAC
Source organism: Agelas oroides (assembly GCA_949130485.1). NCBI lineage: Eukaryota > Metazoa > Porifera > Demospongiae > Agelasida > Agelasidae > Agelas > Agelas oroides. The sequence continues at coordinate 31,806,572 of OX422183.1, read as the reverse complement.
AGCTGGCTGACTATCTGATAGACCCTCTATGTCGTGGAGTGTTTGCAGGCGATGCCAAGGCCTTGAGCATCAAGTCATGCTTCCCTCTGTTCCATGACTATGAGCGAGAACACGGATCACTTGTAAAGGGAGCCCTTTGTGCAAAGAGAGGTCTGTGGGTAACTGTCGACATTTCTAGCCCTGTTTACTACAATGTACAGGAGCTTAGCGGCACGAAGGAAGGAGCGTCAAACTGCATTAGTTGATCCCATCCTCTGTCGAATTTGGCGCCCTACAAATGTACCTTATAAGGTAAGCAGCGGCTCTTGGTACAGCAGATGGGTTCTTGAGAATCCATAGTAGTAACCTCCAAACTCGTTAACACGAGTAATTTAAAATCCGTATATAGTGCATTTTGAAGTGTGATTCGACACAGGATGGGTATGCTAGTCTGACACTCCTTCTTGCGTAGTGGTTCATAAGCTCCTGCCTTTACTACTGGATTTTAAAGTTAGAATGGAGTCCAAGTGAGGGGGAGGGGACAGTGATCCATCAGGCTAGCCTCATTCCCAGGCCCCAGCTTTCCATCACTTGCAGTACAGAAAAACGTGAGAGGATGTGATGGCCTTTATACTTGGCTGTAGAGAGCCCTAGTCTCATCCCCAGATCTCGTTCAGACCAATTCGAGTCTGGGTACGAGACTAAGAAAGCCCTTGATCGGAACTGAGCCTTTTCTTTCCTCTTTGCACAAGTACCTTTCTGCAGCTTCTCTTCCTTTGTAAGGCTTCCATTTCTCGTGTTAAGTAGTTGATGGTTGCGAAATGTCTCTTCCTTTTTTCTTTCTTACCCTAGACCCTCTACCTGATGATCCCCCTCCTCTAGTGAGGCAGGCGGTGAGGGAGAAATGGATGATCTACACGCTCAAGCAAGGTCTGCAGGGCCTGCCTGAGGCCATGCAGAGGGTCGTGGAGGAGATGGGTGTGAAGATACTGTCACGGCAGCCGTGTACTGCTCTGAAGTTCACTACCAATGGAGTGCAAGTACAGCTGCTTTTAATTTTAATGGACAGGAGTATGACAGTGGATTTATTGAGCGTGAAAAATCAATAAACCATATCTTCCTGAATAAAAGAGGCAGGCCTAGATGTTATGTAAAGTCACCCACTGCACAGGATGTGTTTTGGCCAATACCAGGCCTCATCAGCTATGCCTCATGACAAGAGTTTTACTGAGCATGACAGTAGATTACTGAACGTGACGGTAGTTTACTGAGCGTGACGGTAGTTTACTGAACGTGACGGTAGTTTACTGAACGTGATGGTAGTTTACTGAACGTGACAATAGATTACTGAGCATGACAATAGATTACTGAGTATCGCACGCGTACTGGAAGTGATATACGCACCAGATGAGGTCTGGGGATGAGACTAGCATACAACATGACTTTGCAAACCAGTGCAGTCTGTTCAAGCTTTGTAGAAATGTCCAGCCATCTTTCTGCCTCCTAAGGTGGTAGATCACCAGAAGTGAAGTATGAAATCTGAGGCTGAGGATGATTTTTGGTCTGAAGTCTAAATCATGGGTCTGGTTCCGAGACTAGGTTGGAATCTAGTCTCTCCCGATGATTTTTCTTTGTGACAATCAGTTTGAAATGAAACTGTCTCTCTGTCTTCTTGTACGTAGGTGGAGGTCGCTGGTGGTCAGATATATTGTGTAGACCATGTCGTGTCAACACTGCCTGCAAGAGGTGAGTCATTGACACTTATCATACACCTGTGTTCCTGCTAGTGACTGAGAGGAACTACTTTCCTCTATCCCATATGTGCACACACACACACACACACATGCACACACACACACACACACACACACACACACACACACACACACACACACACACACACACACACACACACACACACACGCACACACGCACACACACACACCACTCACACACACAGTGCTAGCCACCCTCCTTCCTTCTGACCACTCCCCTCTCAGTAACCTCCTGACATCCATTCCCAGTGTCTCTGTGGGTGTGGTCTGCCTGGAATTCCCCGGCAACCGTGTCCTCCCTCCACAGTACCAAGAGGTGGGTGTGGAGCAAGTGTGTTCTTCCTCATGTGCTTGAGTGTCCCTCCTTCCCCTTCCCCTTTCCCTCCTCCCTCCCTCCCTCCCTCCTCTTTCCCTCCCTCCCTCCCTCCCTCTCTCCCTCCCTCCCTCCCTCCCTCCCTCCCTCCCTCCCTCCCTCCCTACCTCCCTCCCTACCTCCCACCCTCCCTCCCTACCTCCCACCCTCCCTCCCTCCCTCCCTCCCTCCCTCCCTCCCTACCTCCCTCCCTCCCTCCCTCCCTACCTCCCTCCCTCCCTCCCTCACCCAGTCATTTGGCTACCTGGTCCCCTCCCATGTGTCCTCACCAATCCTGGGAGTTGTCTTCGATTCCTCAACTTTTTCTGAGCACAACAGGACTGACATACCCTCTACAAGGCTCACCGTAAGACCAATTTTTTCCCCTTATTTCTTATCCATGAATTCCCTGCAATTGAACCCAGAGCTCCTGGCTTGAACCACCAGTACTCTACTACCACTGAGCTACAAATCTCAACCCTCTATAAGAACGCATAAGAATGGGTGGCTTGAGTAAGAGTGTGTAACTCTGTCAAATTTGAAACTGGTCGGAATTTGCCACCAGTACTAAAAATAGTAACACATACTGCACATGCTGTGTAGATAATAAGCCGTGGTTGCTAAGCATGTGACAGGGGTGTTCTATGTTTAGTACGGTCCAATAATTTTGACCGGACTAGGGGCTTCTATTGGAGTTACACGCTCTTACTTAAGCTGCCTGTTCTTATGCGCTCTTGTCCTCTACCATATGTAAGGGGAATGGCAGAATTTTCTGGTCGACATCTACTGAATTCCCTCCCTGTGTCCTGCTCGATGTTGTAGCTCCTGATGATCCCATTCTGATCACCAGGTGGTGGTATCAGTAGCACGTCCAGTAATGTTGGTGGGGGGAGACGCTGGGGCTGAAGAGAAACAAAGACGTGAAGAAGTTATGCTTTGTTCAGTAGTAGAGTTTTGATGGCACATACTGAGTGACTGAATGGCTGACCGAATGTAAGGATGAAGCACCAGTAACATATAGAGGGTTGTGAGGGCTGGTGGTTGTCTGGTTGTCGTAGCTCAGTGGTAGTTGTGGTTCGAGTGGGGGAGCACCAACACCAGCTGGCACATCGATGTTCGTATTATGTGAAAATTTTCCGCACATACATAAAGTGTGAAGTTAAAACATAATGGGATATGGGGGTGGGGCATTTATGGCTTAAATGGGTGGGGCATTCATGGCTTAAATGGGTGGGACATTTATGGCAAAGTGAGTTATTGTTTTTGGGAGATACATGTATGCTCAAAAAACACTGGTCTTCAGGGGAGTACCCTTTCCGATCATCGCATGACCACGGGCTTTGATCCCTTGAACTCCCAAACCCTGAGTCATACCTCACTGCATTTTGTGCATGAGATAGCAGTCCCCATCTCCTGGTCACCCCAGGCCTGGTATTGGCCGAAACGCGTCCTGTGCAGTGGGTGACCTTTGAACTCCCTAACCCTGAGTCATACCTCACTGCATTTTGTGCATGAGATAGCAGTCCCCATCTCCCGGTCACCCCAGGCCTGGTATTGGCCGAAACGTGTCCTGTGCAGTGGGTGACCTTTGAACTCCCAAACCCTGAGTCATACCTCACTGCATTTTGTGCATGAGATAGCAGTCCCCATCTCCCGGTCACCCCAGGCCTGGTATTGGCCGAAACGCGTCCTGTGCAGTGGGTGACCTTTGAACTCCCTAACCCTGAGTCGTACTTACCACTTGTTGTGTCAGGTGATGTTAGGAGGCCACTGGTTCTCGGAGTTGTTTGGTGATCCTGACACTGCTGATCCATCCACCATCACCCGTACTGCACTGGACACGCTGAGGAACCACCTAGGTATACATCAGACACCCTCCCTTACTGTCACCAGAGTCCACAAGGTATACACACACATCCATGTGGGTGTATTGGATTTATATACCACATTACATCACTTTCTACGTATTTCATTGGATAAACAGCGGAGTATAATGAGTCATATACTCCAATAATAGTTTGCACAAAACTTGCATGTTGTACCAGAATAGTTTACATAAAATTGAGTGATACTCTACTGTCTCAATGTGGTATAAATTGGATATACCACCTATTATCATACGTCTAACTCACACGAATGTATGGGAGTCAATGCAGCTGCACGCAGTTTATAAAGAGCCGCTTTTTTATACTACAAGTCACGTGAGAATCCGTATCAGGTACTACAAGTCACGTGCGTGCATCTGAACGTGCAATGAAATCGAAGGTTCGCATGATAAAATCATTATCACCATAGTACCAAGCTATACCGGAAAAAATATCACTCGTTTGTTGCTGTTGGCATTGTTACTCGTGCTAGCTGTGCACTCATAACAATACAGACGGCAACAAACTTGTGGTATAGCTTTGTACTATGGTGATACTTATATACACTCGGAGTATAGGTAGTATACAGTAAGCCACGCTGGCTCATGAGACAACATACTGATGGTTTACAAATGTCAATTTAGCGTCCTACTTCCGGAGGGCAAACATGCAACCAAGAGCCAGCTGTACAGCGGACATTTCACCTTGAGAGAAGCAGCTTCTTTTATCTTTTAAAACTACTTGATGTAGTGCTTCCTTGCCTGTATTTTGCACACAACTGCACCGAATGCACACCATGACTCTTGCCCTCCTGAAGTGAGACCACGCCCCATGAAAACCAGAAATGAATTTAACATACTGTAAGTATTCTTGTCACTATTAATAACTATTAATAACTGGACATGTTGTACGTAATCATAATGATATGCATGTGGCAGTCCCGGGTCATTATTCCGTTGTGTCCCATTCACTCTTATCTTGTTTGCATACCACAGTATATTATCTTGTGCACAGAATTGCATACCACAGTATATTATCTTGTGCGCAGAATTGCATACCACAGTATACCTTGGGACATTCAACAAAGCTTGGTAAGTATTACATTAAGGCACCACATTAACACACTTCTTTGATGTGAGGACTACAGTCCAACCTTGCTTATCCGAACCTCGATTATCCGAACATTGATTATCCGAACCTCGATTATCTGAACGTTGATTATCCGAACCTCGATTATCCGAACCTTGATTATCCAAACCTCAATTATCCAAACTTTGATTATCCGAACCTTGATTATCCAAACCTCGATTATCCGAACTTCGATTATCTGAACTTCGATTATCCGAACCTCAATTATCCGAACCTCGATTGTCCAAACCTCGATTATCCGAACCTTAATTGATTATCCAAACCTTGATTATCTGAACCTTGATTATCCGAACACCTCTAATATCCAAACACTTCAGAGTGATCCATTATAAACGATATTAATGCTACCCAATCCCTCAATTATCTGAACGTTTTTGCCTGGTCCCAGCTAATTTGGATGATTGAGGTTGGACTGTATATATTCATAAAACCACTAGTGTTCCTGGTGAAAGTACATGTATCCAGACTTTTAGCACTGGAAGGATCTGGTCATGTGCAGTGACATTAGATAGTAGGTAGACAGAAAGTAGACACAGGGGGTACAGTGCCTGATAAGGATCTTGAGGTTTATTCTTTTTTTCACTGAAGATTGGTTGTTATAACCACAGAGTAGTTACTCTGGTTGCAGACAAGCTGAAGAGACAGTGGTTATGAGATGGTAGTGCCATCACTTGCATATCACAATCAGAAAGCCAAGAGCATCTGAAAAACATGATTCTGCAGATGGTCATGGTCCAATTCTATTGCCCTTGTAGCAATTTCTTCATGCTCTGAGGGTTCATCAGACCATTGTTGTTGTAGGCTAGTTTTCTCTCGGGCTACATTATACTGGAGTGTACTTGTATCGACTTCATGAACGTCTTCAACTTGTCTGCAACAACAGTTGCCACTCAGTGGTTAACAACCAATGTAATATCTGTCGACAGTGCTTGAGGTCAGAGAGTTCACAAGACAACACGAACGCTGCTCTTTGTTTTGGATACTGAGGATGAGTTGGTGTTAATTTGTATGGTCAGGCACCACCTCTTGTGTGTTGTACTGATTGTCACTGCACATGACTGGTCTTCCAGGCCTTCTCTCTCCATATTTGCTGACTAAAAGTGATCAATAATACTGGAGACAGCAATAGGCCTTGGAAGGAAGCCAATATTTTAGAGTAGGACAGAGAAACTCATTTGTGAGGAGTAGACTACATGCATAATGTTGTTCTTTGCCACAGAATCAATACAGAACTACTTGATGAAGTCCGGGCTCCCGGTGACACTGGTAGGGTGCTCATACCGAGGAGTTAGTGTCAATGACTGTGTGCACAATGCAATACAAGCCACTGATCACATACTCACAAACAAGATGAACAACTGCTAGCACTATTTGTTTCATTGTATATACATGTACATGTTCTGTGTGAATGTTCCATGAATGAATGATGTCAATGGATAGACAAAGGGGTCCCCAATGGAAATGTTCCAAGGAGTTGTGTGTCGAGTGGGGGAGCACTAACATCGCTGGCACATCGATGTTGAAAATTTCAATACATAAAGTGTGAAGTTAAAACATAAAGGGAGATGGGGATGGGGCATTTTATGGCTTAAATGGGTGGGGCATTTATGACTGTTATGCTCAAAAACACTGGTCTTCAAGGGAGTACCCTTTCCGGTCCTCGCATGACCACGGGTTTTGGTCCCTTTAAACTCCCGACCCGTGGCCTACTACAGAAAGGGCGGGACCACTCCCTGCCTAAGGTTTGCTTTGAGGAGCCGAGGAAAGAACCGTTACTATTTCCATGATCTACAACAGAAACAATGAACACAATAACACTAAAAGAAAGTACTCTTGCATTCATTTGCTAGGTGAAAGTTTAAAATCAGCAATGTGTATATTTTTGTAGGTTATCTTTTTTTGGTAGCGACTTCATTGAAGTCTAATTAGAATACCACAATGTAGCTAATGGAACGAGGAATCCGTTCCAGTTTAGAGTTTATGTGGTGGAAAACTACCTGGAGCACTGGGCATGAGACTACTGGCTATAAACTACTGATGCTGGGGGCAAGTCCGAGACTCAATGGAATACAGTAAACATTAGCATTGTAAACAAGCCGTGCATTAACTAAATCACCGTTCCTTGTTTACTTGTGTGGTATATAATAGACACAGCCAAAAAACTGTAGGGATGAAAGGATATTACAATGAAAATGAAAGTAAACTACAACAGATATATCCCCTTCTCTGGGGTAATGGGGTGTACATAGTAGATTATGTTAGTTGCTTGCTATAGCTGGCTAGCTAGCATTGAAATCTCTGTATGTAGTTCCATGATACTCAGAGATTTTAAAGCTAGGATGTATCTGCCTGTGTGTCTTCTAATTTTGCTGTTAGTAGTGCTAGTAGAGGGATATTGGGATGCAAGCTATGAATACAATCGTACCATTTTTGTCAGTCAAAATGGGACTCTGAATACCAGTTGCTGGAGAGAAATTGATCATGTGTGGCCCTGTGCAAATTTTGACCTTGCACTCAAAGGTGTTGAAACTTTCAGTGGCTTTGTGCAAATTGTGATTGAACCAGGCCATTACAATTTAACAGAAAGCTTTATGTTTCGAGGTAAAAGCAGTCTTGCAATCCTGGGAAGTGGTGGTCAAGTGGTGATTGAATGCTACCCACTTGCTGGAATAGCATTTAACAAATTGAGCAACATTTTGATAGAGAACCTCTCCATTGTAGGCTGTGGAGCCAGGCGGTTGAGCACAAGCAGAAACATTACAAGCTCATCTTTCCCTCTCCCATTCCTCCACTTTCAGGTCGCTCTCCTTTTTCTCTTCAGTGAAAGCATCATCTTGTCAAATATTAACTCGAATGGGACAGGAATTGCTTTTTTGAATGTAATAGATGATGTCGTGATCACTGATTCTGTGATTGTCAACAACACACCACCTGGCAATCTGAATTTACCAGGTGGAGGAGGGATATATGTGGAATTGTCATCATGTATTACCACTGCTCTTGGCTGCAAGTCTGGCCTTCAGGATCCTAGCATCTCAAATTCGACATACAACATCACTGGTTGTCATTTTGAGAGAGATCAAGCATCCGCAGGTGAATTTGATGTGGCATATCACCTTTACAATTCAGGCTGTGAAAATCAGTTTTTATTTGGGAGAGGCAGAGGATTGGCTGTATTCTTCACTGTGACTAACTGCAGTTTTCACGATAATTGGGCTAAAATTGGGGCCGGTCTGCAAGTCAGTATTGAGAAAGGAAGCCAAAATAACAAAGTATCTACATCATTTGTGTTGAATAAGTGTGATAAGCAAGTAGTTCCTCCACGCACCGTTTCAACTGGAGGTGGAGCAGCACTCCTGTTCCTTCTCTCTCCAGAGCTCATCACCAACAGGAACAGCATCATTTTCGACTTTTGTCACTTCACACAAAACGAAGCTTACCAGGGGGGAGGCATTGCTTTACTGTCAACTAGTGTAGCATCCAACCACTCACTAAGTCTCGCTGAATTCAACAACTGCAACTTTGAAAGAAACATTGGTAAGGTGGGGTCTGCTGTCAATGTTTTCCAACGGCTCTCTTTTCCAAGTATGACCATATATGGTTACTCTGCTCAACCAAAATTTAGTAACTGCAGGTTCTGTGAAAATAATGGCATTTACCAATACTTGCTGGAAAAGAATCAAAATGTAACTGTAGTTGGGAGAACATTTGCCATGGTATATGTGGAAGGGATTCCAACTTATTTCTCAGGGTCTATACTCTTCTATAGAAACAATGGTTCGGCACTTGTTGCACAGGTGGCTTGCATCGAGTTTGAAAGCAATGCCAATATTAGCTTTATTGAGAACTATGGCCGCACAGGTGGTGCCATGGCTATACTTGGGTTGTTGTATGTGAAGGAACGCAACTTACATTCAACAGTAATGTAGCAAGTGAAAGGGGTGGTGCGATATATGCCTTTCAAACAGAACAGCATCTTACAGCCTACTCACACAGATGTTTCATTCGCTACTCTGACCCTTACTGCTCTCCTCAAAACTGGGCTTCAAAGTTTGTCTTCTTGAACAACACTGCATTCAACCAACGCAACTCAATATATGTTAGTTCACTGTTTCCCTGTACCGGGCCCCAAAACTCTACCTCTCACACTAAATATGATACATTCTCCACTTCACCCTTGTTTCTGTGGTAACAGGTGGGTATTATTTTCCATATACTGACAGGAAGTTGTAGATTCTGTAGATTCTGTTCTCACACTAAATATGATATAAATCAAACATTCTGTAGTTGGAATGGGTGGGAATTCAACAATTCCACCTGTGTGGATGAAATTCGTATGTTGACTGTCAATTTGATGATGATTGGTCCCTCCCATAATAGAACTGTAATTCCTGGTAAATCCGAACTACTTAACATTGAAGTACTAGATGAACTTGGGCATAATATAACAAACCAAACTGTCTTCACAGTATTATCATGATAACCAGTCCTGTGGATACGAGGGCGGTGTTCTAACTTCTACGTATGTTTCTGATAACCAGTCCTGTGGATACGAGGGCGGTGTTCTGTTCTGATGGCTGCTTCGATGTCGGAGGTCCTCCCGATTCTCAAGCCAGCTTATCACTTGAAACCTCTGACAGCATGGCTGTATCTTTGAAACTGAATGTAACCATACTGCCCTGTCCGCCAGGATTTGTGTATAATGCAACGCAAAAGAGGTGTAAGTGTGGAGGGGATTTTGGAGGGCTTTTGCATTGCAAACCTGAAGACTTTACATCATTCATCTCTCTCGGTGGTTGTAATATCGCAAATGGGATGTAGCTACTGGTGGGCGAACATGCACATGGATTGTCTTTGCAGACCATCAAAAATCCACTGGGCTGAAAGGCTTTACACCTCAACAACCATGTTGTGACAGGCTAGTTTTGTAACCAGTTCACGTACCGGTACTGGGAGAGGAAGTTACCTCTTAGGCAGCTAAGGCCTCCCCTGTGGCCTGGGTACAAGGCTAGTGATAGTCTCGCAAGCCAGACCCAACCAACCCCAGCGCGGATTGCTTTTAGTATTGGGTCTGGCTTGCGAGACTAGGCTAGTGACAGGTGTCCCTTGTTAAAGAAGCCAGCTTTTGAAGCAGGATGGCAGACTTGTTGACAAACCGTTTTGCAACAAACGTGATGGACTCTACCATCGCCCACTCCGATCCAGGCCCGGGGCCCCGGGCCCGTACGCGTACGCGTAAAGGCACTCCGGACGTGACGTCACGTACCTTGCGTGGCGCGGCATAAAAAGGGACATGGTTTATAGCCTAATTATAGGTGCGGATGTACTCGCATCGCGATATCGCAAAATGAATAGGGCGATCAAAAATCATACGATCCCTAGTATTGCTACAAGAGCGACTAAAGAGATATGGATCTCGTCCTGAGCTTCTGCGATCGTCTTTTCTTCACACCGTACGTGTACCCTTCATCGTGGTCAGAGAGCAACCTATGTAGGCAAGCGCTCAGCCTCTACGTGATCACAGGAGTTGGAGGGGTCCTGTTGTACCTCAGCATGGCCTCATTCAGCTATTTTTTCATATTTGATCGCAGTTTGAAGAAGCATCAACTATTTCTTCCCAACCAAGTGCTGCGGGAGATTGCATGCACAATCAAAGCCGCACCGTTTATGTCCGGTGCCACCGTGCCGCTGTTTCTACTGGAAGTGCGAGGGTATAGCAAATTGTATATGGACATCGATGGCGTGTGGGGGTGGGCGTTTGTCGCTTGCAGTCTAGTAGCCTTTCTCATGTTCACGGATTGCTTCATTTATTGGATCCACAGAGGCCTGCATCACAAACGGCTGTACAAGTACTTTCACAAAGACCACCACAGATGGAAAGTTCCCACCCCTTTTGCAAGTCATGCTTTTCATCCACTGGACGGTTTTCTACAGAGTGTACCGTACCATATATACCCTTTCCTGTTCCCCCTGCACAAGGTGATCTATTTGGTGCTTTTTGTTTTTGTGAATTTGTGGACAGTGTCGATTCATGACGCAGATTATCGTGTTCCTGCTCTTCTCAAACCTTTCATTAATGGATCGGCTCACCATACAGACCACCATTTGTACTACAATTACAATTATGGACAGTTCTTCACTTTGTGGGATCATATTGGTGGCTCATTTAGAACACCAAGAGTATTCTCTGAGGGTATAACTCTGTTAGATGATGTTGATCGTGACCGGAAGGACAAACCGAAAGGTGCCTAAAGTACCTTGCTACTTTGCAATGGTATAGAGGCTGCTGCTGTGCTAATTGTAAACTATTCAGGTACTACATTCACTTGTACAGCATCATGTATTCAGTTTTATTGGCTGCAAATATTTTTATCTCAATACGTTTGTTCACTGTCGACTACATTTATACCATTCATGGCTAGTGGGTTCATACATCTTGGATGCAAACTTGAGTCTGAGCTCAGAGTACCCAGAGGGCTTAGTTGATCGGGTTTGTCTGATGTCTATGTGTTCATATAGTCCCAATGATGAATCCATTCAGTTATGATTGTTGCATTCTAACACGCATGCTTACTAGTAGAGATTCCAGTTTACATGCATTATGGTCTTAACCATGTATCTGAGACCATGCATATGCAGCTTCAAGTACACAGATCCCTTGTAAGTGTTATTTGGGGAAATAACTTCCACAGACTGCTATGGAGTCTAAATAATTTGTGCATAGCAGGGTTACTATAGCTAATTGTATAGCGAGCACTGTGTAACACAGTAACTGGAGGGTTATACATAGTCCAAATTGCTGCATGTTCTAATACATAATATTTATGTCAGGTGTAATGAGTATATATACAGTGGTGTTTTTGTAATCCTGAGTAGCTACATGGATTTCAAGGTTCCCTTGGGTGTCACATGACTTGGGGAAGGGTCGAGAGAGTCCTTAGTCTAGAATGTTGTAATCTGAATTGCATACCACAGATTTCTTATGATAATGATTACATATAAACAACCTATAGTGTAATCCATGCTGAGGGTTGTCCAGATTGGTCCAAAGTGCTCCAGAGTGGGCCAGACATGTCTACGTAGAGTGCAGACATAATGTATACCTTTACCTGGTAGCCAAAAGCCCCACATATAGGTACACCTATAAAAAAGACTATACACAAGTAAAAATGTTATGACCCCAATATTAATTTATGTGCAAAACTACAACTCCCTATATGTATCGGTTCTGCTGGAAGTTTTAGTAGTGCAAGTTGGTTGTTGTGCACGGACTTCCTCAACTTTTCCTGAAGTCATATCACACAGTATCCACTCATCAACAGAGGCATGTAGATACACAGATTAGTATTAAAACTCAAGCTATATGCATGGCACTCAGGCATGTAGATACACAGATTAGTATTAAAACTCAAGCTATATGCATGGCACTCAGGCATGTAGATACACAGATTAGTATTAAAACTCAAGCTATATGCATGGCACTCAGGCATGTAGATACACAGATTAGTATTAAAACTCAAGCTATATGCATGGCATTCAGTTGGGAGTATACAGCTTATTTTCTGCTGAAGCTATTGTAGTTCAGATTAAACAAGTTCTCCAGCACTATCGGCTGATCTGTATATGAATCTAGTTACACATGTACTGGGGTGGATTGGGGTTGCATGGTGAGGATGGCTATAATCTTATTATATTTCTAAACTGATGGTTATGGGTTACTGCCAGCTTAGTAATTACAGTGCTGCTACAGCAGCTGTCAGCTAGGTTATAAAGTCCTCGCTATGGTTTATACATACCATTGTACGTTGATTGGCTTTAATGAGTATACCGAAATGAATACTGATCTTAAGTATGAATACTGGTGCATGCATGGGTACACTCAGAAGCACACCTACATACTGACACCAAGCCTTGTTCTGTCCCCTGCCCAGCTTTCCATCGCCTACAGTACAGTAAATGTAAGTGACATATACATAGCAGGCTGGGGATGGGAACAATTAAGGCTGTTGTATAGCCTCATTCCCAAGCTGGATATGAAGCTGTAGAGGTATTAGTAGACTAGTTGAATCTTAGTGGCCGTTCTGTGCCAGCAGAGTTGAATTCAGCATAGTGTCTTCCATGATACTTAGCACAGCCTCTTGTTAAAGCTGCAATGTAAAAAAAAAACACACACAAACAAACGATCCCTTCCAGGAAGTTTGGTTTTGGAGCAGTCAAAATACATTACACACAACATGATGAAAATGGGTTATACATGATCAATGGAATTCAGAATTCACTATGAATACTTGATAGCAAGGCTTATCAAGCCACTGTTACAGTCGTGGTTGATGTGCCCTTAATTGTATTGTGAGCTCAAATTGAAAGATTCTAGCATAGTGCCTTGCATGCATGGTACATAGCACAGCTTCTTGTTATTAAAGCTGCAAATGTAAAAACAAATACAATCACTCGACTTCCAGGAAGTTTGGTTTTGGAGCAGTCAAAATACATTGCACACAACATGATGAAAATGGGTTATACATGATCAACGGAATTCAGAATTCAACATGATGAAAATGGGTTATACATGATCAATGGAATTCGGAATTCACTATGAATACTTGATAGCAAGGTCACTGTTACAGTCGTGGTTGATGTGCCCTTGATTGATAAAACTGTCATGTGAGCTCTAACTCACATGAACTATAATCACTTAAATTTGTGGGTTGTGTAATTCTTACAATTAGGACCTTAGCTAGTTGTCTAGATGTTAACTGGAGCACAAGTTTTGTTTGACCAGTCCAACAACTCTGGTTGAATATCATCTTTGACAAAATGTAAGTTGAAATCACAGGGTAGCAATTGAAGGAAATGCAGTATGACAGGTAGAATCTGTATGTGTTAATGTAAGGTATTATTATCTGTACTATAACAATAGTACCACATAATTATGTTTTGGTATGCGTCCTGTGCAGTGAGTGCATAGCTAACCCCCAGGCCTGTATAGCATCTAGGCCTGCCTTTTTACCAATTAACGTTACCATCTCCCGGTCACCCCAGTGCAGCTGATGAGGCTTGGCATTGGCCGAAACCCATCCTGCACCGTGGGTGACTTTGCATAACATCTAGGCCTGCCTTCTTAATTCAGGAAGATGTGGTTCATTGAGTGTTCGTGCAAAAAATGCAGTCAAGTACCTTGTCTTGTGGAGAGAAGCATGTTGAAGGTAGCATGTATATCCTGGTCATCCTATCACGCTTGGTAGTGGCCGAAATGCATTCTGTGCAGTTGGCAACTATATATGCCAGCTTGTTATGTCAAGACCATTCAGGTGTGGTCCATTGATTGTTCAAACATTGCAGCATGACAAGAAACAGACTCTGCAAAATTCTTAAAAATGCAAAGTTGATGTCACTATAAACAGTGGTTAATAATATATGCACACAACACACACAAATCAATCTATGAGGACACCTTCGCTTCATAGTATGCCTCGATATTTGCCTGTTCATAGCTTGGATCATCTCTCTTGCGCTGTTTATAGCATTTTGCAACAACAGAGAATATGACAAATCCAGCCAGCATAATCATTGCATTTATCAGGTAGTACCAGAAACCACAACTCACAGGCCAATGGATGGAAGCAAGAAGGTAGAATGGTAACATCAGCAAAAATCCAAATGCAGAGCCAACTCCTAACATGCAATAGAAAATTCCAATAAACATGCCTTTCATTTGGTGAGGGGTCTGGGCACAAATAAATTCATACCCTCCAATAGTAACAAGTGGCCAAGCTAGGCCGCCTAGAATTCCTGGAAGTATTACGAGACGATAGTCCAATGAAATATTTGTGCTGTTCCTTAAAAATAAGCATGGAATATCTCCAGGTTTGCAAGTGTGCCCAACTGTGTCCAGTGTGAAAGCACAAAGAATGCTTACAGTAAATAGCAGTGAACCAATTCCAATTCTCTTGAGTGAAGTTGGCCGACAGTTTCGGATAAAGGGGTTAACAAAGAAATGGAACAAAGGAATCCACAAAACTGGAAAACCAAAAGGCAGTTTATCAAGTAATGAATCTAACAGACAGAAGGGGGTTGAATGATTTTCTGGCTTGTTGCTCATGTGGTTTGCTAAAAGTCCCATTGTGGTAGTTGAGGCAGGTGCAGCTGTAAATATGACAAGAATAGAAGCAAGGACACTCAACATACGATAGAAAGTTTTGACATCTTCTACCTGTTCAGTTGAGAATGGGCCTCCATACCTCGCTTTGGCAAAGTCGATTCTGGTTGGCCTTTCACCATCCCAATAAGTAAAAGCACTTCGAAGTCTTGCATATCGGTGCTTCCTGGCATAATTGAGGACATGGAAAATAGTAGTGAGTGGGTGACCACCGGCAGGCTCCTTCAACAGCCAGTGTTGGAAGAGAAAGTAGATAGCAAGAGCTAGTGTAATACAGATAGAATGAGCACATGATAGTACCAGTGCATGAAGTGTGTGGTCTAGTCCACCACATGTGGGATAGTACAATAAGTATGACAAGGAGATGGTCCAAACGTACCAGCGGACGAATGCAACAAGCTCATAACCGGGTGCATCTTGTAACTGGTCTGTACCAAATGGTACGACGTTTGCATGAAAGCCAGCAAGACCAACAGTCATCAGAACAAAAAGCAAGGGATAGATATATGTGTGAACAATAGAAGCATAGCCATGGTCAGGGAAGGCATAGCGCAGTGAAATTAATAGTGTTGCCACAAGCGTAGCAAAGCACACAATCCACATGCTATTGACAATAGTCTTGTGCCGGCTAAAGTAAGTGTCTGCTAACCACCCAGCAAGAGGATAGAAAAGATAGACAACCAATCTGACCATGGGGACTAGAGTCGCTTTCCAGACCTGGTCTAAATGTTTCTTCTCAATGTGTAGCACATTATCCAAAATGGGAGGAAGCAAAATGCTATAGGCTCCACCAACGCATGTTAGAACAAGGAAATTTAGTACGAGGACCAAGATGGCTCCTTTCGATCTGATGCACGTGATCTTGTAAGATATTGGCCAGCAGGGGTACTTCTTAGGGGACTGGAAATCAGTTGACTGGCTGTCAGAATACTCCTCCTGGCTTGCCTGGTGCAACTGTCCTGCAGAGCTTGACAGGCTAGGGCTGGAGATGGGAATGAGAGGTGAGCTGGAGGAACCTTTTCCGCTGTTTTTACTGATGCTGTTATTGATATCGACTGCACTGCTCACTGAGTTTCTCAAACGTCCAGCCATTGCTGTTCAACACGGCACAGTAAACATATCATGTATTGTCACGTGATTGGCGGCGCGATTAAGGGTTTCCCCCATTACGTAATTCATTGGTACCATGGAAACAGGATATTAGTACTAACAAAGTTAACAGCAAGTTAACGAGTGAAATTAGAAATAATCAGGTAAACGCTGTTGATCGGTGATTTTAATAACTCGTGAGTTTGTGGGTAACAAAAAAGATCATGGCCCGCTTCGCACGCCGGGCCGAAAGCGAGCCTCTGATGCGGCTCGAAAGACCAAGCTCAGCCAGCGCTCAGACCACAGCTCACGTCATCAATGCGTGTTTCAACGAATTGTTGCGGCAGAGCCCGCTGGAGAGTAGAGATATCCACAACCTGTCGGTGTCGAAGAGAGGAGAGCACGATTACCACGACAACTTTGTCGATGAGCTGAAAAAGGCAAGCGAGATATTTGATTCTAATAAATGCACACCCTTTCTGTGTCGGTTGATTCTCTTTAATACATATACGCGCGCACACACACACACATTCACAGATAAGTGATGAGTATAAGCAGCGTCTTGATGTGCTGGCGTCCCTGGAGCGACACTTGGTGCAGGCAAAGGCTCGGGCATTGGCAGCAGAAGAGAAGACACTGAACACGTTAAAGGAAGGCTGCCCAGGATATGAAGATATTGGCCTGCCAGAAGGTGGGTAGCATGTGTGTGTGTGTGTGTGTGTGTTATACAATGTATATTGTAGCCTACGTAGCTACCCCTTTTGAGCAACAGTTTGCAGTTGTGCACAAGTTTGAATCTCAGATTTCAGAAGAGTTTTTTTAAGATTTCAAACTTATAACTGAGTATTCAATCGAAGGATGTACAACATTTCTAGTTGTGTATGTACACTGTAATTGTGAACCCATCAGTGGAAGATATGCAAAATTTCGGGGGATTTCAACAAAGGTTTTGCAACATTTCATGCTAATTGTGTTTTGCTAAAATCTGGGAGTGGCCTGGGAATGAAGCTAGACCCCTTAGCTGTTTCGTCTTGATCCTTTTTTCTATAATCTAGCTACGTGACCTTCCTCCCTCCCTCCCTCCCTCCCTCCCTCCCTCCCTCCCTCCCTCCCTCCCTCCCTCCCTCCATCCCTCCCTCCCTCCCTCCCTCCCTCCCTCCCTCCCTCCCTCCCTCCCTCCCTCCCTCCTTCTCTTCCATCTTTCTCAGGTCCCTCCCAGCTGCGCAAACACCTGGATGAGGAGCTTCTTGCCAGACACAATCTTCTTACTCTGAGCCAATGCCTTCCTCCTTCATCAGACCCCTCTCAACCACCTCAAGGTCAGAGGCGAACGTAGATTAGGAATCTATTTAAAAAGTAGGTAGGTAGATAGATAGATAGATAGGTAGATAGTAGCCTCGTTCCCAGGCCTATCCTGTTTTATGTTCTTCGGTTTGCGTTCAATATAATACACGGAGGCGGAAGAGCGTGAAAAACGGGGAAGGCCTGGGAACACTTGAATGACATCTGGTGGACCCGAGGTGGACGTAGGGGGGGGGGGGGGGGGCGGTGCCCAACTACAAATTCGTGTGCAATAACCATAGAGCGAGTTTCTTACCGGTGAAGTCAAGTACTGTCGATCTCGTGAACGTCTGAGGTCCGGGCTATCGTTGGAGCGCTCGATGATGAAGTCTAGTACGTTATTTTTAGTTGGGCACCGCCCCCCCTACGTCCACCTCGCGTCCACCAGACGTCATTCACGTGACAAGTGTTCCCAGGCCTTCCCCTTTTTTCGCGCTCTTCTGCCTCCGTGTGAACGCAAACCGAAGAACAACAAATGGGGTAGGCCTGGGAATGAGGCTAGGTAGATAGATAGATAGACAATGCAACTACATGTAAATGTGAATGGGCGTGTGTTAAGTTAGGCGTTTCAGGGGTTGGATTTGAGACATGCACTGTGATGGATTCAAAGTGTTTGTGAGAGCACAAACTGCATAGTCTCATTCTCAGGCCTGTTTGAAAGGGCCTGGGAATGAGACTAAGCAGGTACTGGTCGTAAGTCCTCAGTCTCATCTTTCTTGTAGTCAAGAAGTGAGGTTCTTACATGGTAGCAGCTGCAGCAATAACATAGCCTCGTTCCCAGACCTTCCCACCGTCCAGTACTGCAAGCGATCAGAAACTATAGCCTCGTTCCCAGGCTGTTCCCGCCTCCAGTTTTTGATCGCTTGCAGTATAAAAACAGAGGGGAAGGCCTGGGAGAAAGAGTCACATGCGTGACGTCAGGTAGACGTGAGGGGGGTGGTGCCCGATTGTTGTAACTCACAAACTTTGCATTGATCAGCCTCAAGTCTACCAAACAACGAGCTGTATTGACGCTGTGTTTCGAATGTTACAGTCTCAAGTTCTTGGACATGATATTACAAGAAGGACCTCGAGATTCTTCGTCGGGCACTGCCCCCCTCACGTCTACCCTCACGTCTACCTGACATCACGCACGTGACTCTTTCTCCCAGGCCTTCCACTCCGTTTTTATACTGCAAGCGATCAAAAACTGGAGGCGGGAACGGCCTGGGAACGAGGCTACAAAAACTAGCTGTTGGGAAGGCCTAGCCTCGTTCCCAGGCCACTCCCAGATTCTATCTTGCAGCTGTGAAGAAAATCAGTTTTCTCAACAGCTATGAGATAAAATCTGGGAGTGGCCTGGGAACGTGGGTTGCAACAACAGTCCATTCTATAGCTCAAGTAGGACATTTATGGGCTAGCGCTTTTCTGGAAACTGTCCATACGCTTTCTTGTCACTACTGCAACTACTGCTACATTGGACCATAGATAATAGAGCACTGAAACGGGATTGGAAACGGACAAAAAATTTACGGGCAAACTCGGGCAAAACGCCGATGACGTCACGTTGAATCCTCGTTCCGGTGTTTCGGTTAGAAGGCGGTGCCCACTAACAGGTATACGATCGTTTATCTCCCGCGCGGGTCATCGCACTAGAGGTTCTTGTGCATTTACTGATATACCACGGTATCTACAATATTCTGGTAGAAAATTGTACTATGCACAGTTGTAAATTGATTTTTATGCAATGTAGAAATGCTAAAATAATAGTTTCGTAGTTTTTTCTGGAAAATAAACAGGGCTACCCAATGATGCAAGCTGTAATAAAGTGTAACCATTAGCAAAGAATGTAACTGAGTGGCTTATTTCTTTGTGATACAGTACACGGTTTGATGGGAGGTCTTGAAAAGTGTAAATAATGTGAAAACTCTTGTAGTTTTATAGAGAGATCTGTACCCTGGTTTAGGTAAAGTCTGATGGTACAGTATTAGCAGTACATAGGTCAATGTAATGCTGACAAAACAATTGAGCTGCAGTAATTGTGTGCAGTTTTCTCCAGCTTTCTGAACAGGTGCCTCCAGTTCATGCAGAGGACGTATCAATCTGTCTTAGTCGTCTTCAGGCCTGCTGATAATTTTCAGGACTCGTGAATATCACTCCATCGCAATAGCAGTCTGCCAGAAACCACTCGACCTTCGGGGGAAAGAAGAAACGCACATAACCGCCGCTCTCGCACAGTCGTCCACTGCCAATGCAGTGTGCGTCAGATCACGTGACCGAAACGATGATTCGACGTAAAATTATTGCCGTTTCCAATCCCTGTTCGTAGCTCTATTATCTATGATTGGACCTACTGTAATCTGCCACAAAATTAGTCTCTGCCCAGATCCCACTCACGAGAAGAGAGGGTCTGGTGACGTTTGGCCAATCTCTCGGGCTTCATTAACGTTGATTACTTTCTGGGGAGAATTTTCCCTCCGCCAATCACATTGCAGAAAACACAATCTGTAGTGCAACACTTGAAATCCTTGGCTACTTCAGCATGATGACACAGCCCTTTTTTGATGCTCAACTATGTATACAGCAAGCTATGAATTTTTAGCAAAGCCCGAGGAATCAGCCGAATGTCACCAGACCCTCTCCTCACTGGTGCAGTCTAGGCACAAGACTACCACTAAATTATCTCAGAATGTTTTGTGCTTTCAGTGCTTCTTTTTTAGCATACGTGGGCACATTTTCGATAACAAAGTGCCCAAAAGGAGGATGAGACTATTTTTGCTGATGGGCCTATTTTTGGGAGATTACAGTTAAATGTCAACCATTCCATAAGCAGTCATGCACTACTTTTAATAGGGGCTTTCCAAAACTACGCCCCTTCCATTAAATTTTCTCCCAGCATCTTGATCTACCTACCGTAGTTAGTACTCTATAACTGCAGACTGACTTGCAAATTTCAGCTTTATACCATGTTTCATTCGTTGGATATGCAGGCTTCAAGTTTGAAACTTTCCTGTATATTTAGATGAAGATTGGGGCCAGATTGGGTCCTAGCTATTAAAATGTATGGGAAAACTGAAATTTTGAGTGTGCAGATCTCAGAAACTAAACATGCTATCCAGCTGAAATTTTCAACTTAGTCTCTTCCTAATGAGTACTAAGTCATATCTAAAATTCAGGACAATCAGAGTTACTCCCCAAAAGTGGGTGGGTTTTGGAAAGCCCCTATTTAAATTTGGCGATGGCGTCTCAGGTCCGTTTATCAAGGAACGTTGTCGTCTCTCGCTTGAGTTACTTGAACAAAACCATGATTTTGCAAAGTTACAAGAAATAAAACTGGCAGCATGCTAGTTACATGTACAGCCATGTAGAAGGGTGCCCGACAGGGCCAAGAGCGCTACTGCATGCATTACGTCATTACGTGTTGCTTACGAAACAATATTGGCAGATTTTAATTTGGCTGTTTCAACCCCGACCAAGTTTTCTGGCTATAAGGTATTCGATTGGTCTTCACTTGTTGCTAGTAATTCAGGATGCAATATGGCTGGCCACAAGAGCGCATAAGAACAGGCGGCTAGAGTAAGAGCGTGTAACTCCAATAGAAGCCCGTTGGGAGATTACAGTTGAATGTCAACCATTCCATAAGCAGTCTGCACTACTTTTAATGAACAAAGCCCCTATGAACATCATTGTGTATTCATTCTCCCTTACAGTTGCTGCTCCATCCTATCTTCATCCGACCTTCACCTCCACCCAGCATGCCAAGGTTCCCGCTGGTCTTGAGCCATCAACAACCAGAACGATACAGGTATTTATCATACGTCTAACTCACGTGAATGTGTGGGAGTCAATGGGGAAGCCTTGCAGCTGCATGCAGTTTATAAAAAGCCGTGTTTTTTTACTACAAGTCACATGAGAATCCGTATCGATCAGTACTGCAAGTCACGCGAGAATCTGTATCAAGTACTACAAGCCATGTGCACTTGTCTGAACGTGCAATGAAATCGAAGGTTTGTATACTAAAATCATTATTACCATAGTACCGAGCTATACCAGAAAAAATATCACTCGTTTGTTGCTGTTGGCATTGTTACTCGTGCTGCGCACTCATAACAGTACAGATGGCAACAAACTCGTGATATTTTTTCCGGTATAGCTTTGTACTATGGTGATACTTATATAGTATGCATGATGAACCAATGAACCACATGTCCCTGAAAAAAGCAGGCCTAGATGTTAACCCTCTGAATGCGGTGACCATATATATATGGTCACATTAAATTTCCCGTCGTCGCGGCGACCATATATACATGCTCACGGCAAGTTCGTGCGCTTTCCGTGCGAAGCTAAGAAGCTTAACGAGATTTGAGGGTTGGCCCCTCCATAATAAGTGTTAATGAGGCTAGGCCACACCTTTTGACTAACATCATCGTCTGGAAAAGACAGGAAGAGGCGGTACTTATTCGCGGGTGATCGTCCATGAGGTGAGTGCTGCCAAATACGAAGCTTTTTCTCGCCCACAGGGAGAAACCGTTCTCCATATTTTACTTCAGGTAGGAGTAATAGCTTCAAATAAGTTGTAAATCGGCTGATTTTGTCGGGGCTGTGGGTATCAGGTGAGAAAATCGGCACCGTTTCCAACCGCTCGAAGCTACGATACATTGTCAGCACAAAATGGCTTGAAACAAGTAGAAATAGCTTACTAGCCACTTACCAGTCATTTGCACAAACTAGTCCAGCCTATTTACACCCTATCTACACAAATCAAACCGTTGGTGCAGCCAAAGACTTGTTAGCACACTTGTCACTTCGACCGTTCGAGTTGATAACACCGATAATGGAACAACTTCTGCGTTAATAAATCGTTACAATTAAAATTACTTCCGCGTTCAAAGGGTTAAGTTACCCCACTGTGCAGGACACGTTTCTGTCAATAGCTTGTACTTGAAGCATGGGGATTTGCTAGGATACTCTCTAACTGCAGTGGCTCGTCTTTCCTCAGAGGAACTCTCAGTCCTACCTCAAAAATTTTGCTTCACACTCCCCTAAGAGAACATTGAGCTATCAGCCCTGGGGAATCCTTAGCCTTGTTCCCAGACCTTCCCACCGTCCAGTTTTTGATTGCTTGCAGTATGCAAAAACGAAGGGGGAAAGCCTGGTCCATTTTATCATGTGAATGACGTCAGTGTCTACGTAGGTAGGGGGAGAGGGGGTCCCCATTGAAAGAACGCATTGAAAGAACAAGTTTAAGGCCTTATCTTGTAGTTTCTGCCCCAAGCGCTCGAGTTTTGAACATTCGCGAAGCGAAAGACATACTACTCCAAGTTAGAAACGAAGAACGCATGCGCGAAATGCGTTCTTTCAATGGGGGACCCCTCCCCCTGTCTACCTACATGTAGGTAGACACTGACGTTATTCACATGATAAAATATACCAGGCCTTCCCCTCTGTTTTTGCATACTGCAAGCGATCACAAACTGGACGGTGGGAAGGCCTGGGAATGAAGCTAGGGAATCCCTATACCAGCCTCAACTGTGCTATTGAATCTCTTTGCTGCTAGAAGATCCCAAACCAGTTACATGTCAACTCCCTAACCCATGATTTAGGGATACCATAGGACGGGGAATTTTCGCTGTCGAAAATATTCAGGGATGCACGATTACAATGTATTAGTGAAATTATTCACAGATTAAATTTTTGTGGAAGTGAAATACCGTCTGCTCACCTCTGTTGTCTCCCCTCCCCCCCCTTCCACTCTCTCCTCTCTCAATTCCCATTTCACCCTTTCCTTCTACTCTTCCCTTTCCCTCTCTTCTTTTCTCCTCCCTCCTCCAACTGTTCTTTCTCATTTCTCCTTTCCTTCTTCTCCCCCAGTCCACCAGACCAGTGTGGCAGGAGACCATCTCTCCACTAGAGAGAGAGGCAGAGAAGAATGCCCTGGCTAAACTGGAGGGGAGAGCAGATTACCTAAAGAATCCAAGGTTTGCTTGTTTGCATACATGAGTAGCATGTACTATATGCATGTTAATGGTAGATCTACATTGTACGTATGTGGCAGTGCGCATGCCTTCACTCCCATGTGTTCATTCGAGAGGGATGTCCATTGTTGCCTACAAATGTCCGACACGTCCAAGGACTCTCCGGACATAATGGGATGTCCCTCATGGGATTGTCCGGACGTCAAGTCACACTAGCTTGCAGGGATGTCCCAGGACAGTCTCGGATATCCCTCTTACAAACCTCCAGATGTCAAGTCACCCCAGCTTGGAAGGATGTCCAGGACAGTCCTGGGATTTCCCTCATGGGATCCTCCGGACATCAAGTCACACTAGCTTGCAGGGATGTCCCAGGACAGTATCGGATATCCTTCTTACGAACCTCCAGATGTCAAGTCACCCCAGCTTGGAAGGATGTCCCAGGACAGTCCTGGGATGTCCCTCTTACGAACCTCAAGACATCAAGTTACCCCAGCTTGCAAGGATCTCCCAGGACAGTCCTGGGATGTCTGATATCTAGGATTGTCCAAAGATGTCCTGGACACTTGTAGGCAACACTGGACATGACTGTAATCCTCGTACAGCTGTAACACCCTATTGCACTGTACTATCTATCTCATGTAGGTTTTCTAACACTGTGCTGACTAACACAGCAAGCAGTGGTCCTATCAAGAAGCAACAACAACAACAACAAAAACAACAACAACAACACCACCAACAACAACTTGACAGTTATCCCCAGTTGTTTGTAGCTGAGCCTAGTGAGATTGTGTTTACCAATTACCAAATGGGAGAAAGTTATACGGTAAGAACTACAGTAATTGAATGTGATTTATGTGTCACACTCATAAGGGTATCAAGCCAATTATGACCCATGTGACAGATTACTTACATGTAGGTATTAGCCTTGTTCCCAGGCCTCGCCCAGCTTTCCGTCGCTATCAGTACGGAAAAGCGGGAGAGGGCTGGTATCTTTTCTCACGTGTGTGACGTCAGGATAGAAAGGATGGTAGAAAGGGTTAAATTGTGTGTGGGTGCACAGGGCCCAGAACAACAAAAAGAGCCAAGGTACCAGGTAACTTACATGTACCACTCATATCTATCTAGCGAGGAATGACTATATCGTACACACTAAGCTTTGAGTGTGTTGTTGGTTGAGCAATATGTGAAACAAAGCCTGTTTGTTCTGAAAAATTTTCGCCATTTTCCCATTATGTCATGCTCATGTGGAAAAGATACCAGGCTCTCCCTGCTTTTCCATACTGCAAGCGACAGAAAGCTGGGCGGGGCCTGGGAACGAGGCTATGTAGGTATAGTGTCTACATGAAAGTAGTGCACTGTTACTGTTATATATGAGTGAGAAAATTGTGCATTTGCAAAAACAGGTGACAACTTATTTGTGTGATTTTTATTTATGTGTTATACATGCATCTGAAGTCAGTGTCTAGGATGCCTTGTAGTCGGTAAAACAGAAAATTACACAGGCAGTTTATTGTCTTGAAGGCCTAATTAAGTTTGCTTAAAATGAAGGTTTGGAGTAATGTAAGCCAGTGTAAATGTTTGGTGGTAAGTTTGTCGATGGGCCTTCAATTGTACTGGAATGCTATACATGTGCATGTAGGAGAATGTAGAATATTTACACAAACTTTTTGTCCCTCCACATACTTGATGTGAACCCAAGAAGTTTGGGGGGGGGGGGGGGGGGTTAGGGAAAGGTGCCTTTCCCTAACCCCTCCTCCCCCCAAAAAAACAACAACAACAACTTCCGGCAAGTGAGAGAAGGGGGTCTAGCTCGATAGACTACCTGTGCCCATGCATGAACAATCACATTTACACAAAGTTTTTGTCCCTTCTCTTGGGATATGTTGATGTGAACCCAAGGCCACCCTTGAGTTGAAGAATGTGAGTGGAGCAAGCTGTCAGCTGAGAGTGGTGCCCCTCAACTCCCCCCACTTCAGCATCAGCCCAGGTAAATGCGGGTGTACAGAAGTATCCCTAGTAGTGCATGGCTGGTAGCACTTTCACCCTGATAGCGCATTCAGTCGAAAGTCGGTGAAGTTTTTGAGCAAGTTGCTCAACTTCAGTAGAATAGAATACATGTACAATAGGAAGTCAATTATCTGAAACCTGAAATATTGATAGTGCATTAAATGGAATGTAAGCATTCAAATAGTAATGTTTCACTTATCTGAACGTTCAGCTGTCCGAACACCCTCTGATGATTGTGTTCAGATTAAGTAACTACATTATACTGTAGATCGGGAAAATTTTGCTGTTAAAATAATTTTGTGGTCAAGATCAACTGTGAAAATAAACAAAACCTATGCAGCTGTGCGGACAAGTGCACACCCCCGAGGTAAATTGTCCGATTGACGAGTCATACCTAGTTCTCCCGATACCCTGTAGTAGACTAAACGCTAGGAACGCTCCAAGCACTCGTCCATATTGTAACCGTCAGTTGTTAAACATTTCGCGGATCGAACGAAACTGCGAAAATTTAACACCATGAAAACTTTTTTTTACATGAATTATTTTTAGCGTGAAAATTTCCCGATCTACGGTACTTTCAACTTAACTTTATCATGTAATGCACATACAGGGTTTCATACAGAGGGCACTGGGATTCCCCCTCTGAAATTTGAAAATTAGGATGTCATAACCTCAACAGCTACAATAGGGTATACAACACAATAGCAAATTATGGCATAATTATAGGCTTAAGCTCAATTTGATGATTCTTGTCCTTGAATGTATCCAGGGTTTCTACAAAACCCTAGTGGGTGAATCGACATGCGCATGTGCCTGTTGCACGCATCCACATTTCCCACCTCTAGGAAAAAATCCTGTATGAAACCCTGACATACAATGTATGTCTGCCTTTCCGTTAAGTGTTCCCGTGCGTTGTGTATTAAAATGTCACAGTTTTCAGTATGGGGGGAGGTGTGTGGCGCATGTTAGAGATCTGTATATGTGTATGTAAAAACGTACAGTCATATTAGATTTACCACTGGTACTTACTGTATTCAAAACACATGTTTACAGGTATATTACAAGATGTACACACACACACAAATGATGTTTGCCCATGGATTTTACAAAGTTGTTTATCCTCTTATCATGTGCAGGGCAGTTTCCCAGTGTAGATGGCCTGATTGCCCCAGGCATGCACTGCACCTACACTGTCACATTCTCCCCTGACTCTCTGGCTAACTATCAAGATGAACTGAGGGTACCGGTCTATTTTGTGTATTGTAGCATATAATTACCTAGCCTTGTTCCTGATGATGACTGGAGCATTCAGTTGAAATGTTGGCTAGTATTTTTCGAGCTCAAGTCGGTAGTGGATAACCTTCCTCTTCGAAAACTTGCTGCTTGTTGTTCAGAACAAGGAATGTGTGTGTGAAATGGTTTCTTTCAGTTTGTTGTCCCTAGCTCTTCTGTTGTACCTCCCAGACCTCTCCCTCCTTTTTTGTACATTGTAAGTGATCAAAAACTGGTTAAGGCCTGGGAATGTGTCTAGGTTGTACTATAGTTGTATATTGAGAAGCCACTTGAGAAAGTATCGCCTATACCAAGCCGTCAGTCAGGATAGAGGAAATGCGTATGCCCAGGTCTGTGAGAACTTCTTTGCAAAGCACAGAAGCATCCATGGTATTTACACAATGTAGGGCATGCTCCTTCAGAAGTTTGAAAAAGCTGCTCAGGTTAGTTACTTTTAAGCCGATTTGCACCATGTAGCAACTGTCTGTCTGCACATACGTTCGCAGTAACACTGTACATGCATATAGTGGTTCCAGACGCTTGATGTCTATACAGCAGTAAGAACAGCCATTGTTTCATGTGTGTTGGTCACTCATTGAAACTACTCTCAAACTACTCTCACTCATTGAAACTACTCTCAAACTACCCTCAAACTACTCTCAAGCTACCCTCAAGCTACTCTCAAGCTACTCTCAATCTACTCTCAAGCTACTCTCAAGCTACTCTCAAGCTACTCTCAAGCTACTCTCAAGCTACTCTCAAGCTACTCTCAAGCTACTCTCAAGCTACTCTCAAGCTACTCTTAAGCTACCCTCAAGCTACTCTCAAGCTACTCTCAAGCTACTCTCAAGCTACTCTCAAGCTACTCTCAAGCTACTCTCAAGCTACTCTCAAGCTACTCTCAAGCTACTCTCAAGCTACTCTCAAACTACTGTCAAACTACTCTCAAACTACTCTCAAGCTACTGTGAAGCTATATACTCTCAAGCTACTCTCACTCATTTGAAACTACTCTCAAAGGATGAAGGATTTTTAAAACATAGTTTTTTTGTTTTCTGTTCTACTTCCACTATCTCAGGTGCTGTCCTACTGTGGGCATTGTTTGTCTGTGCCCCTCAAAGGAGTGAGACCTGCCCCTGAGCTTACACGTATGACAAAACCCATGCACTTAAATTTGTTACAGTGAATATATGCAATCGCTCTGTGGCTAGGATAAATGCCTGTATGTGAGTCTGGTATGGTCTGCTTTTGGCTTCCAAGTAACAATCTATCACCCTTCTACCTGTGTTTGTTTAGATTTTAGATTTTAGATACATGTGGATTTAATAGGTAGACACTCAGGCTTGCCCCACGCTGTACTGCATTCAACTAGGAACATATAGTTGTTCTAGACTAGTGTGTTTACATTCTGTCTTGAGTTGAGGGTCATGTCCATGTAGCAATTGTGTGGTAGCAGTAATTGCAGCCCAAGCGGAAAGACAAGAAATAGGTATCACCATAATACAAAGGTATATCGGAAAACATCATGAGTTTGTTGCTGTCTGTATTGTTACGAGTGTGAAGCATGAGTAACAATGCCAACGGCAACAAACGAGTGACTTTTTTTCCAGTATAGCTTGGTACTATGGTGATAATGATTTTATCACACAAACCCTCATTGCACGTTCAGACGAGTGAGTGCACGTGACTTGTAGTACCTGATACGGATTCTCACGTGACTTGTAGTAAAAGATATGGCTTTTTATAAACTTTGCGCTCCTGCAAGGCTTCTCCATTCACTCCCATACATTCGCGTGAAGTTTGGCACCACAGCTGGATACAGAAGTATCTTCAGTTAAAGCACTAAGCCTGAGAGGTAATCCATGGAGACTATACAGGGCCAAAAATTTGCCATCATGAAATGGGACCTATGCATGGTGACACAAGATTCTACAAACTATCTATCTCTGATTCTCTGTTCCCTGTTCCACTTTTGCCCTAACCTAGCTAGGCTTCCACACTATGTGTAGCTAGTGGGTTAGCTTGATGACTTCTTTATGGCAGGACAGGCTGATTTGTCCACCTGCATTCAAGACACCGTTTTCTTTCCACTTGGGATGCGGTTAGCCTCGTACAAAAAGAAAAAAAAGTGGAAAAGGAAGATGGCTTGAGTTGGAAGAGGACTGATTTCACAGCTGCCCAGTTCATCTTTACAATATGTACTGGTCAGTGTAAGTCTGTCAATACTTAGGTGAGATTGACTACATCTTGGTGTTTCAGTGTGTGATGTAGCCTCTTCCCAGGCCTTCCCACTGAAGGGGAAAGTTTGGTCCATTTTATCACGTGAATGACGCATTTCGTGCACTCGTTCTTCGTTTTGGAACAGGAGTGGTACGTCTTTCGCTTCGCGAACGTTCGAAACTCCAGCACTTGGGGCAGAAACTACAAGATAAGGCCTCAAGCTTGTTTTTTCGATTAGGGACCCCTCCCCCCTCTGTCTACCTAGGTAGACAAAGCGTCATTCACGTGCTATAATGGACCAGGCCTTCCCCTCCGTTTTTATATACTGCAAGCAATCAAAAACTGGATGGTGGGAAGGCCTGGGAACAAGGCTATGTGTGATGTGCATCAGAGCTATTACTATTCTCATTCAGTGCCAAGTACACTGGACTGTGGCTACTGTCTAGCTGGCAGCACAAAGGTGATCATGTTGGAGTGTGCTAACACAGGGGGTGAGGGGAACTTCCGACTGATGACTGTAGATGGAAGTGATGGGCCTCAGGAGCTTCAGGTAAACAAAATCCACATTAGTTTTATGCATTAAAGATGTTTGTATACATGTTGTGTATGACCTAGCAGTGGGATCATGCACAAACATTATATAAGAGTGAATGATTATGTTGCAAGAAATGTTTTGCAATATAATACATCAACATGTCCAACCTCTTCTTGCACATAGAAGTTAATTTCTGCATGTTCACATTATTGCAGTCTTGCTGTGAAGCTACAATAATGCATTACTTTTATCTGACTTGGCTGCTTTTCTGTCCTTAAGCCTAATTAAAGGAAGGAATTCTTTTGGAATATGTTTTCACCACAAGAGATCACAATGGAATTGATATGTGGGTACATGTATACCAAAGGCTGTGACAAAGTAATGGATATACATTGTGTACTTATGTAGTTGGTACACACACAAAAAGGTAAGTCAATTACTATTTACACAACTATGTGGATGATAGAGTGTTACATCAAGGAATAAAATAATGTGCTCGGTATTACAACAAATGCAAATTACATGTGATGCGTCTATAGTATGCAGTTTTATTGCTAGTGTTGGTTAAAACAGTGTGCTGTGTTTGGTAGTATGTATACAAGTGGATGATGTATTGTAAGGGTGATACATGTATGGCAATGGTGATGCAGTATATTACTACTGTTTGAACTGCATGTATGAGTTGAAGTATTAATTTTAGTCATCGGCACAGTATTCAAGTAGTGATTCACGCAGTTGAATTGAAGTTGGACTGACTGCTGGAGTGGGAAGGGGACTGTGATGATGCTTACGCTCCATGGCTAAGGTAGCCTTTTTCCTCACTTTTGAGAGCTTTGAGGTGATGCTTTCTGAAAATAGTCTGTTGCACTGTGGGAAGGATTTTGCTTTCTTCAAAATGTGCATCACTACTATGACTTTGTATGTAACTAGAGCAATGGCAACTGAGGTATACACAACTTCCTTCTGACCGTGGCCCGTAGCTCCCCCAGAGTCTTCTTGATCGTTTGCCCTCATGTATAATGTTGCACATGAAAGAACACCAAGGTTGAGGAGATATGAATACTCTATGGTGTTTAGAATCCATGTTTTGTAGACTCGGCCAGCAACTACCCCAAGTGTTATAAGAGAGAATGCAGTTAAGGTGATAGCCAATAGGTTAACTACAGGGTTGGCGATAGCATTTACTGAGAAAATAAGGAAGAGCGCAGCACGAACTAGCAGAAGTAGTCCAGTCCAGTAGCGGTGCCTGTCTTTGTAGGGTCCAGTGTATGCATCAAAAAGTGGCTTCAGTTTGTGTACCCATGAAAATAGCTTATGGCTGGAGAGCTTCTGAAAACACTGGATGAACAGAAGCACTCCAGTGTAAGGTACAGAAATGGCTAGGAGTATTGCCACTGCCGCTACAAGGAGTGGAATGTGCTTTCCTTCTAGGTATTTCACATTTCCATCATAAAGCCAGACTTTTACTGTTTTGTCAGGGTATTTGACTACTGTGAATGAAAACACAGTGATAATGATTCGAAGAAGTTTAGCGTAAGATAGAAGGAAGAGTGTTGCTAGGACCTGTACTGCATTACTGCCACTCAACTTTGCTATTTTATTGAAATAGTGGCTGAAGCCAATAATAAGCACAACTATCAACCAGATGTAGAGTGGAAAGGCAAACTGCAGCCATGTCTTGACATAAGCATCTAGTCCATTGTAGAAACAGGTCTCAATACCAAGGTCTAGGTTGATCCAGGCTATGAACCAGCTGAGGAATGAGTTGGTTGTGTTGGGAGGGAAGAAAGTAGCATGGTTGGCTCTCACTATGTTAGCATAGAAGATGAGTCCATTGATTGTTCCCACAGACACAGTGAGGTTTAGCACAATCAAAAGCACCACTAGAGCTAACCCAGCTAAGGCAATGACTGGAACCCAAAGCAAGGCCCACAGACTTGAGCACTCCCTACATGCAGATGTTCCAAAGACATGGCTTAGGTTGTTCTGACATGCTCCACAGAGAATGCCAGAGCGGTGGAATGCACACTGTTCATCTGGGTCCTCTAAGTTGAGATCAAAGCTTTCAGGCTTACAGTAGTCAAATGGGCAGTGCTCATGGACTAGGACTCCATACTGTGAAGTATTTTTGAATGTTGCGCTGATCCACTTGGAGGATTGTCTGTAGACCTTCTGGGTATCAATACTGCAGTTTATTCCACTTTGGGTTAGTTGTGGGTCGCAGGTGCATACAGAAATGTTCAACACAAACCCTAATGGACAAGGATTCAGTTGGATATGCAAGTGCAGGTTTCTGAGTACAAGAGGAAGTTCGTATTTACCTGTATATTGAATAATATATTCGGCAGGTAGCTTATCAAGTTTGTCTACTCTCAATATCATCTCTTCAATTTGATGGCTTGATGCAATGGTGTATATGAGATTTGTACATGTTCCTCTCAGTTTTTGTGTTCTCTGTAATGCTTTTATTTGTGGTGGGTTGTTGATTTGAGAGAATCTACTGTGTACTGTAAATGGCACAGTTCCAAACATTTGTCCTACTGCAACTGCAGGTATTTGAAATGTCTCACCAGGGTAGGCTGTGACATTGTAGTGGGTGATGTTGCAGTCAGGAAGATCATTGATACACACACAAACCCTTGTGGGATTTGAAGAGACTGGTGATAGTTGGGAAAGAGCTTCTTGAAAGTGAAACAATACCTTGAAAGTGTTATTACGATGTATAGATGCACCAGTGCTACAAAGATTAACCCATCCACCATAAAGGCTACTACCGGCAGAAACAGCAGTGTTGTTTGAAAATATCATAGTTGGTAATGTTTGTGAACTAATCTTTTGTGATAGTCGAAGAAAACACTTAACCCTCTGAATATTAAAATAGGAATGAAATTTAAGTATGGGTGCCTCTACATACAAGGCGCCTCCATTTTGCTGGGCATGATTTTTTAGGAAGATGATTTGACTGTGTGATTTTAAAGTGATGTTGGCATTATTTTGCAGTGCTAGTGCTCCACCATTATAGGCTTCATTGCCAATGAATTGTACCCTTGCTTCTGGTTCCACAACCATTGTTGAACCATCAATCAATATAGCACCACCATCCTGCTGTGCATAGTTTCTCAGGAAAGTGGTGTTACTTTGCTCCCCAAAAACCAGTTGAGAATCATCAAACAGTGCTATAGCACCACCTACTCTGCCTTCATTTCCCACCAATTCTGCTGTTTGTTGAAACTTTATTGTAGAGTTGTTTGCAAGAATCACTACTGCTAGTTGCACCTTATTTTCATTGAATTTAACATCTGATTCTCTATCAAAAGATATTGTGCTTTCAGTTAACAAAACTATACCTCTGTTGCCGGTGTTGTTAATGAAGTGACATCTTCCAGAAGCTGTGATGTTGCTGTTGTATGATAATATTCCTTTATTATGATTATAGACAAATTTCACATCTTGCAATTCAATGGATTTCATTTTTCCGATGCGCAATGGAAATGTTGAGCTGTTTTGCACAGTAAAGTTCTGCAGTTTTATTTGAGTGTCACAGTACCGGGGGTATTTGCTATCTGTATCTATCAATATGCCTACCCCCTCAAAGTAACTATCTGAAATTTTCACTGTATATTCCTCTTCTTTTGAGCAGTTGCAGGTAGGTAAAGTGCCATTAGATTTTAGATATATTCGTGTTGTATCCCCCCACTTCACTTTATTAGTGCTTGTAATTTGTTTTGCTTGAATTACAGAACAGTGACATTCCCAATTTTCAACGAAGAAATGAAGATTTCCGTACCACCATCCTCTTATTTTATTATTCCTATGCATTTTAATGTTGTTTATGTAAATATGTACATTGTATGTAGTCTGCGCTAGTGTAATTGCAAGTCCAGTGGAACAACCAGGACACCTGCTATAATATTTTGGTGCTTTTCCTAATGTTACATGTGAAACTTCAATGTTCAGATGAGTGGCTGGAATTGCTTGTGAGGTGGAGGGAGTTTCCAGAAAGATTATCAAGCAGTTTGGTCTGTTACTACTAAATAAAGTCTGTGAGATGTTTGAAAGTCCGAACATGTTGATTCCCAGTAACCCTGCCCCTGTGGACTTGACTATAGCCACTTTGGAGATGGTTACATTAATTGTATGCAGGAAGTAGAATGTCACTTGTTTGACATTTATTTTGGTTCTGAAGTCACGAGGATACACAAATATTTCTTTGTCTGTGAATGCTGAGGGAAAAAGTGCCCCACAGAAATTAAATGTCAGTTTTGCAATCTTGACTGCTGTGACATTTATGAATGCAAATCCTAACGGTCCGGTACACTGGATAACACTCTTTGAGTTGTTGTTGGTATGGTCATATCCAATCATGGAGATATTTCTCACATCCTTGATCAGCACACTGAGATCCTCAGTGATATTTGTTTGGTGGTTTCCAGCTAAGAATATGATGACTGTGTTAGATGCAAAATACCTTGATGAGTTTTGTGCTACATCAGTCAGACTGTAGCAAGGATCCGTGGGGCAACTTGTGCTATCGCTGGGTACAACATAGAACTGTTCCGCTGTGGCAGTCCAGGATAGCAGGAGGAGGTAGGACAACACATGTAGCCAGTCAAAGAGCATTTTGGCATTTGGTTTCTTCTGGATTCAGTGCTCTCTTCCAAATCTAAAGGTATACATGTATATAATGATAGACAGTATCTTGTTTAGTCACACCCTGACAAACTTTGCTCTTTACCACGTCTCATTACACTTTCGGACTTATATTGGGAGGACAAACTGAAAGTGTTTTTATAAATTGTTTTGATACAGATAGTATAGTTTGTGTGATTCCACCAATGTTTTTGCAAAAGTACAAGATGATATTGACCAACTGTGCAACTTTCAACTATCAAATGCACGACCGTTTCTTTCATCAGAAGTCCATATTGACTGAGCACACAATAGTGGTCTTCATTGTTATATGCACAACCGTTTCTGCCAACAAGTCCACATTGAGTAACCACAAAATAGTTGTTTTGTAATCTAGGTACATGCACCTCCGTCAAATCTTCATGATTCCACAACTGCACGACATTTGTTTCCATAACCATTCATTGATACATGTGCAACTGTTTCTGCCATGAAATTCTCACATCATGTCCACACTGACTAACCACACAATAGTTGTTTCCACGATCATTTCACTGTTACATGCCACTGTTTTTGTTAGTACCAGTCAACCCTGTCAAAAAAAGTAGGTTTTTGTTTTACATTTGATGCATGGTACAGTTAGATGTGTATGTCTTTGCATGTGAGTGTGATGTAGTTGTGGCTACTTTATTTTCTCCTGAGCCCTGTTTGCTTGTAGGTAGAATGTGTGCTTTATTAGTTAAAAGCCTTATCAGGCTGATACCACACCTAATCCTCAAGGTTGTACAAACCAGATCAATGGTTACAAACAAGTGTAAGTGCAGATGTACATGTACATTGTACATACAGAAAAATTGTACATATATTTCAAACCATGCATTACTAACTCACATCAGTATAAACTCATAGGTTGCTTGTGGTTAAGTCTTATGACTTTCGATTATGTACTACATTGCATGTTCATGTCATCCGATACCTAGTAAGTCATTTGCATGAGTGCTGGCTCTCTGAGCATGACTTGAACACAGTTACATATGCAGTTCTGTCTGGGCCTCCTCAATGTGAAAATCTATAGTCCTTGGTATACTAAATGCATTCTCTACATTTTCAGGTACAGTGTAATATGTAGCTTTGTTCTCTTGTCTGAGGATGAGAGTTCTGAAGTGTTTGTACTAGAGAGCAAACCAACTTTAACAAACCCTCGGAGTCCCTTCTATGTTTATCAGATTCCACCTAAAGAATGTAAGACTTAATAGTGTTATTCCATGCAGGCATTTTGGCTCAAATTGATCCAAATGACTACCCGCACAAGAGACTACAGCCGGTATATAGCCTGCATATGACTTTGGTGCTATATACATAGTGTTATCCCGGGCCTGGGTCTTTGCATGCATTATCCACTGCAGTACTTACTGTATTACAAGGTGGTTGCAACGGTTGACAAACGAAAGAAAAATACCAGCATAAAGCAGTAGTAAGTAGCGAGCCTCACACTGTCCAGTTTTGACTTGTATAGCTAAAATGATTGGCGAAAATGCAAATAAAATGCAAATAAGTCCTAATCATTGTAGTGTAATGAAATTCTGCATCACAGCATATATTTGTGGAGATGCATACATAACTCTATTGTTGTGGTTGTGTGCAAATTTAGCTTGTTATCAATGTCTATTATGACTGTAATGTAAAAAGTTGTTCTCTTATTAAGAATCCAGTACAGGTAAGTACTTGTCGGAAGGCTCATTGAGAGCAGTACTCCAGTAGTGATTCACGCAGCTCAACTGAGTTATGGCTTACTCCTGGCTGAGTGTTGTGGTGTTTTCTCCGCTTGTAGCAGGGCTTCCTAAGAACTGAAACAAGTTCAGATACTTTAGCTTTCACTCTCTTTAGAACATTTGCCGAAATCGAGTCGGATAACTGCGTGAATTTAAATTTCATGAACATGTGGAACACGACAATGATTATGGATGTAGCAAAAGCAATGCTAACTGAAGTATATGCAAGTGCTATTTGGCCTTGCCCAGTGACTGTTGTGTAGAATGTGGCAGATGCCAAGACACCAAGGTTGAAGAAGAAGGAATACTCAATGGCATTCAAATACCATGTCTTATAGACATTACCAGCAAGTGCCAACAACAGCAGCACTGTTACAATGATTGCCAGCAGATTGATGTTAGTACTTCCACGAGTGTTCATGGAGAATACAAGGAAGAGTATAATGCGAATTAGCAGGAGCAGTCCAGTCCAGTAACGGTGCTTGTCTTTGTAGGGTCCAGTGTATGCGTCAAAGAGTGGCTTCAGTTTCTTCACCCAGAACAGCGCTCTGTACCTGGACCAGTGTTGGAGGTGCTGGATGAAAATGAGGATGATTGTGTAGGGGAGGGAGATGAGGAGTAGGAGTAGAGCAGCTATGAAGAGTGGAATGTGTTTGCCTTTCAAGTAGTCAACATTTCCATCATAGAGCCAGATCTTCCTCATAGACTTATCAGGGTATTCAAGCTGAGTTGATTGGAATACAGTGATGATGATTCGAAGTAGCTTTGCATAGGATATGAGGAAGAGTGTCGCCAGGACTTGCACTGCATTTCTACCACTCAGCCTTGCTGCGAGTGTGTAGTAGTGGCTCAGCACTATGATTATGATGACCAGGAACCAGATGTAGAGCGGGAAAACAAACTGTAACCATGTCTTGACATAGGCATCTAGCCCATTGTAGAAACAGGTCTCAATGCCGAGGTCTAGGTTGATCCAGGCTATAAACCAGCTGAGGAATGTGTTGGTTGTGTAGGGAGGGAAGAAAGTAGCATGGTTGGCTCTCACTATGTTAGCATAGAAGATAAGTCCATTGATTGTTCCCACAGATACAGTGAGGTTTAGCACGATCAAAAACACCACTAGAGCTAACCCAGCAAAGGCAGTGACTGGAACCCAAAGCAAAGCCCACATACTTGAGCATTCCCTACATGCAGATGTTCCAAAGACGTGACTGAGGCTGTGCTGACATGCTCCACAGAGGATGCCAGAACGATGGAATGCACACTGCTCATCTGGGTCCTCCAAGTCAAGATCAAAGCTCTCAGGCTTACAGTAGTCAAATGGACAGTGCTCATGGACTAGGACTCCATTTTGTGAACCATTTGTAAATGTTACATTGATCCATACCGAAACTTTTCTGTTGACCTTTTGGGTGTCAATGTTACAGTTAATGTCATTTAGTTGTAATTGAGGGTGGCAGATGCATGAAGAGTTGTTCAACACAAAAAGCCAAGTGGGCAAGGATTCAGATGGATATGTAAATGAAGATCCTTCAATACAAGGGGGAGTTTATTTTTGTTTTGATATTGGAGTACAAGTTGGGTAGCTTGCTTGTCAAGTTTGTCTACTGTCAGTATTAAATTTTCGCTTTGGTGACTTGATATGATGGTGTAAATTAAGCTTGTACAAGTTCTTCTGACGCTCTGTGTCTTCTGCAATGGTTTCAGTTGTGATCTGCTACTGGAGTTGACTGCATTAAACCTAGTCTTTACTGTAAATGGTACAGTTCCAAGCATCTGTCCCACTGCAACAGCAAAGATTTGAAATGACTCACCAGGATAGGCTGTTACATTGTACTTTGTGATACTGCAGTCAGGAATATTATTGATGCATACACAAACCCTTGTGGGATTAGAAGATACCGCTGATTCAACTTCTTGAAAGTGAAATGTTTCATTGAAAGCCAGAACACCTGGTTCACCTCTATTGTTGGTACAAAACTCAACCCACCCACCATAGAGGATGCTACCTGCAGAATTAGCAGTGTTGTTTACAAATACAAAACTTGGAGTTGCTTCTAATTGTGATGACAGCTTGAAAAAGCATTGAATTGTATATAGATCGTAAGTAAATATGGAATCAAGTGTTGGTTCTTCTACATACAAGGCACCTCCATATTGTCGAGCATGGTTTCGTTCAAAGGTGATTTGACTGTGTGATTCCAACATAATTCTTGCACCATTTTGCAATGCTAGTGCTCCACCATTGTATGCTGTATTTTCTGTGAATTTCATCCTTGCTTCTGATTCCACGACTATTGTTGATTTATCAGCTAATATAGCACCTCCATACTCCTGGGCATAGTTTCTTACGAAGCTGACATTACTTTTATTCCCAACAATCAACTGAGAACTGCCATATAATATTATAGCACCACCTATACTGCCTCCATTTCTCACTAACTCTGCTGTTCATTGAAACTTCATCATAGACTTGCTTGTAAGAATTACTGCTGCCCAATGTACCTTACTTCGAATGGGTGGTAATTTGAATGTATTTGGATTGAATTTGTGATTATTTCCAATGAATTTAACTTCTCCACTGAAAGGTATGGTGCTTTTGTCTAAGTACATTGCACTTGGGTATCCTTTGTTGTAAATGAAGTGACATCTTCCTGAAGCTGCGATCTTGCTGTACTGTATGAATACTTTTCTATAATTATAGGCTAATTTCAAATCTTGTATTTCCATGTACCGCATGCCTATAATGTAAAGTGCGTAGGGTTTGCTATTCAGCACAGTAATGTTCTGCAGTCTTATTCTAAAATGACAATATTCTTCTTCTGACTTTACTGTTAAGCCCACCTTAATAAAGCTAATATCTGAAAAGTACACTGTGTATTCCTCTTTAGGTGGTTTTGAACAGCTGCAAGGATGGAAATTGCGCTTAGGCTTTATACGTATTCGATTTTCATCCCATCCCTCTATTCTATTCAAACTTAGAATTTGTTTGGCTAGAATCACTGAGCAGTGACATTTCCAGTTTTCAATGAAGAAATAGAGATTACCGCTCACATGCCACTTTATGTTGTTGTGTGTCGTAATATTGCTTGCATAAACGTGAACTCGGTATGTAATCTGTGTTAGCATAATGCAAAGTCCACTAGCACCCCATTCAATATTTTGTGAATGGTTTGGTGGCATTCCAAACATCACATGTGAATCTTTAATGTTGAGAGCAGTTGACGGTGAGGCGGAGGGAAGATCCAGAAAAATGATCAAGCAGTTTGGTTTGTTGTAACTGAAGGTAGACTGAGAGATATTAGAATATCCAATAATATTGATTCCTAATAGTCCAGCTCCTGTGGATAAGCTTATGGCCACCTCAGTGATGGTTGTGTTAATTGTTTGCTTGAAGTAAATTGTGACCTTGGACATTTGTAGGAAGGTTTCAAAGTCATGAGGGTACACAACATTCTCTTCAATTGTGAACTCGGAGGAAATAAATGCTCCACAGGATATGAAACTTAGTCTTGCAATCTTGAGTGTGGTGACATTTATGAATGCAAATCCTAGTGGTCCTGTACATTGGATCACACTCTTTGAGTCACTGTTGGTATAATCATATCCAATCATGGAGATATTTCTCATGTCCTTGATCAGCACTGGAAGATTTCTAGTGATATTGGTTTTGTGGTTCCCAGGTAGAAATGTGATGACTGTGTTGGATATAAAGTACTGAGATGGGATTAGTACTACATCAGTGAGGGTGTAACAAGGCTCCTTGGGGCAACGTGCGTCACTGCTGGGTATGACATAGAACTGCTCTGCTGTGACCATGGGTAGTGGAAAGAGGCAAGGCAACATGTACATCCAGTGGAGATACATTTTGGAGTTTCTTCTTGATCCAGTGCTCCCGTTGAGAATTGATTTGAAGATAGTGTAGTTGCCTTCACTCTAATTTGGTCATGCCACTACCAACATTATAGGCAAATAGAATACATGCTCTTATTTATACCTGGTTTATTTTTAATAACCTACATGAATGTTTATACAATTAATTAGTGCTATAGTCAACTTCTTTTTATCAATGAAATGCTAGTTATTAAATACAACATACTTTGTTGAAGAAACAATTTCTTTGGGAAACTGGGTTATTGGATTTGATTTACACCTTATAATCCCCTGAAACAAAGCTGTTTACTCTTAATGGTGTATACATGTACATGTGTATACATTTGGAAATCTTTCCACATAACCGTTGTTAGGTGCAGTAGTTTGGTTATGAATACACTGCTGCTACCGTTGTTGGAAAACAGACTTTGGGAAATTTGTTAGTTTATATGGAACATGAAAGTCCTTTGATTGTACTGTATTGTTAAACTGATGGGTTCTTGAAATCCACCAACCATATTTGTTGATGGTATGAACAGGCAGTAGGTATGTAGATTAACTTCACAATGGTGGAGGGGAAGTACGGGAGCTTTCTTCATCTGGAAAATATAGAAATAATCATGGCAATTGATACTCGCCTGCATTCTCAACATGTTTAAGTACATACGTAGCTTTGCTCCGGTTTTCTAGGAATGAGAGTTCTTGAGTGCTAATTACATACCAACATAAAATGTTGATTTGGTTTATACTTTTTACTAACATAAATAACAGTTGAAAGTCTTACCCTCAGTTCTATGTAATAAATGTGTGGCTTTGATGGAAAATGAACCAATCCAAATACCAAGTGACATAAATGCTATTAAGTGAGCATCCTACATCTATACAAGCATCACTCATTTCTAAAATGGTAAAATGCTATGGAATAAGTATATGTTATTACATGAGCGGGAGTGCAATATCGTTTATGTTGCACGAGGGATTGATGTTGACCTGAGGGCAACATAAACGATATTGCGCTTCCGCTCATGTAATAACATGCTTGTTGCGCATGCGTTATAGCTCAGTATATAAAGAGGTGTGCGCGTACCATGGATACGAAATCGACGCGCACAATGGAAGCCGAAACAGTGAGCAATTGCAGCCAATGCGGAGACCCGGCGTGTTTGATGATGCATGAATGGACGTCTTCCCAAGACGAAAATCGTGAAATAACTGCTGAGGATTGCATT
Source organism: Agelas oroides (assembly GCA_949130485.1). Taxonomy (NCBI): domain Eukaryota; kingdom Metazoa; phylum Porifera; class Demospongiae; order Agelasida; family Agelasidae; genus Agelas; species Agelas oroides. The sequence goes on along the minus strand of OX422183.1, from coordinate 31,765,373 downwards.
CAATCCATTCTGGATGGAATAACCACAAAGGACCTTGACGCATTTTTTTGTGATGACGAAAAAGAAAAACAGCAGCCCCACCCTCCTCCACCGAAGATGACACGCTTTTATGACGCTTCTGAAGAAGAGCTCGTGACTGCGTGTAAGGAAGTCGTGCCGAAAAACACACAGAGCAACAACCGCTGGGCACTTAACAACTTCGAAGCATGGAGAGCTGCTTACAACAACTTGCACCCCGACTCTCCATTTACTGCCGACATTCTAATGACTTCTGACACAGCCGCCTTAGACAAATGCCTGTCTCGGTACGTAGTAGAAACGAGAAAAGAGGACGGCTCCCCGTTTCCAGCAAAGACTATCAAACTGCTACTGTCCGGACTACAGAGACACATGAGGACCACATCTGAAACTCCATTCAATATTTTTGACATTAAAGATCACCGATTCAGGGATTTCCACTCCACTTGTGATACCGTCTTCAAGAAACTGTTGTCAAAGGGAGTGGGAGCAGAGGTGCGCCACCACGAAGCGTTCACACCAGAGGATGAAGACACCTTCTGTGACAAGGGTGTGTTTGCAACCGACTCACCTACAGGACTGCAAAATGCAATTTTCTATTACACTGGAAAAAACCTGTGCCTTTGCGGTGGAGAGGAACATAGAAACCTCAAGTGCTCCCAGTTTGTTGAAATCGAAGGCGGCTACCGCTATGTCGAGCGAGGATCTAAGACCTTTCGGGGTGGTTTCAGCCAGCTACATCTGAACGGCAAGAGTGTTGTTCTATACAACGATGCTGATGCAGGAATGCGCTGCTACTGCTCACTTCTCCGTTTTTACCTGTCCAAGCTCCCGTCCGACACCAGCGATGCATTCTACCTTCAGCCAGTGAAAGGTGCACCAAAAGCTGAAAAATGGTACTGTAACATCCCAGTAGGGCGCAATAAGCTTGCTACAATGGTGAAGCGTATGTGTGAGCAGGCTGGTCTGAAACCAAAAACTAACCATTCACTCCGAGCAACTGGAGCAACGACTCTATTCAATGCAGGTGTTCCAGAAAAACTTGTCCAGGAAGTTACAGGCCACCGTAGCATTGAGTGTCTGCGCAGATACGAGAAGACTAGTGAACAACACAAGCGAGCTGTATCTCGATCGTTGACTTCCAGACAGAACTTTGAAGCGCAATCCCTCGATATAAAACAAACTGTTGTCAGCTCCCCCAGCCCCTCCCACTTGCAGTCGCGTACACTCAATGCTGTCGATCCTGCCTCAAGTCTGCCATTTGCCTTCTACAACACAGGAAATATTCAGAACATCACCATCAACTACTCCCCTAGACAATAACTAAACTGCTTCACTATCACTGTATAAAATGTTATTACATTTTATGTTTACGCTTGTGTGTAGCTACTTGCCCTCAATACATTTCCAACATTGCATCCGGTGCAACATGACTTCCGGTGCAACATGACATCCGGTGCAACATGACATCCGGTGCAACATGACATTTGTTGCATTAGAAAATTGTATTATGATGTGCAACAAAATATAATTGTGAAACGGTTCACACTCTGCAACATATTGTTTGCCAATAACTTGTTGTATACAAACTCAACATGATGTTATCAGTGTCTATTAACTGTTAAGGTGATAGGAACGTTTCTCTTGTAAAAACAATGCGTAGTACACAACTGCTTGTCAGAAGGTTCTTTCAGAACAGTCATGTGATTCTAGCAGTGACTCACGCAGTTCAACTGAAAAGTGGCTTACTCCTGGCTCAGTGCTTGGCTGGTTGCTTCTCCACTTGCAGTAGGGCTTCCTTAGAGCTGACCTGAGTTTGGATAACTTAACTTGTACTTTTCTTGCAATGTTTACAAAAATCCAGTTGCATAACTGTGAAGACTTTAACTTTGTAACTGTATGAAAAACAACAATGAGGGTGAAAAGAGCTAATGCAATGCTAACTGATGAGTATACAACTGCAGTTTGTGTCCATGTAGTGACTGTTGTGGCAGCTGCCAAAATACCGAGGTTGAGGAAGAAGGAGTACTCAATAATGTTCAGATACCATGTCTTGTAGACAGTGTCAACCAGTACCACATGCATGAACAGCAGTAGCGCTGTAACAATGATTGCTAGCAGATTAATGTTAGCACTTCCACGAGTGTTCATTGAGAATATGAGAAAGAGTACAATGCGAACTAGCAGAAGTAGTCCAGTCCAGTAACGATGCCTGTCTTTGTAGGGTCCAGTGTATGCATCAAAGAGCGGCTTCAGTTTCTGTACCCAAAACAACATTCTAGATCTGTAACTGGACCTTTGCAGGAGGTACTGGATGAAAATGAGGATGGTTGTGTAGGGTAGGGAGATGAGGAGTAGGAGCAGAGCAGCTATGAAGAGTGGAATGTGTTTTCCCTTTAAGTAGTCAACATTTCCATCATAGAACCAGATCTTTCTCCCAGACTTATCAGGGTACTCAAGCTCAGTTGATTGAAATACAGTGATGATAATCCGAAGTAGCTTTGCATAAGAAAGTAGGAAGAGTGTAGCCAGAACCTGCACTGCATTTCTTCCACTCAGCCTTGCTGCAAGTGTGTAGTAGTGGCTCAGTACTATGATTGTGATGACCAGGAACCAGATGTAGAGTGGGAAAACAAACTGTAGCCATGTCTTGACATAGGCATCTAGCCCATTGTAGAAACAGGTCTCAATGCCGAGATCTAGGTTGATCCAGGCTATGAACCAGCTGAGGAATGAGTTGGTTGTGTTTGGAGGGAAGAAAGTAGCATGGTTGGCTCTCACTATGTTAGCATAGAAGATTAGTCCATTGATTGTTCCCACAGATACAGTGAGGTTTAGCACAATCAAAACTACCACTAGAGCTATCCCAGCTAAGGCAATGAGTGGGACCCAAAGCAAGGTCCACAGACTTGAGCACTCCCTACATGTGGATGTTCCAAAGACATGGCTGCGGTTGTGCTGACATGCTCCACAGAGGATGCCAGAGCGATAGAATGCACATTGCTCATCTGGGTCCTCCAAGTCAAGATCAAAGCTCTCAGGCTTGCAGTAGTCAAATGGACAGTGATTATGGACTAGGACTCCATACTGGGAAGTATTTACAAATGTTGTGGTGATCCACTTGGGTGATTGTCTGTAGACCGTTTGGGTGTCATTGTTACATTTTATTCCATGTTGTTGTAGTTGAGGGTGACAGATGCATGAAGAGTTGTCCAACATAAACCCTAGTGGGCAAGGGTTCAGTTGAACATGTAAGTGCAGGTCTGTAAAAATAAGGGAATTTATTTTCCCAATTGGATTCTGAATGATATATTGTGTGGGTAACTTATCAAGTTTTTCTACTGTTAATATCATCTCTTCATTTTGATTATTTGACATAATGGTGTACGTTAGATTTGTACAAGCTTTCCTGACACTCTGTGTTTTCTGCAATGGTTTCATCTGTGGTGGGCTACTGGAGTTGACTGTAGCAAATCTGCTCTGTACTATGAATGGAACTGTCCCATTCATTTGTCCCACTGCAACTGCAGATATTTGAAATGTTTCACCAGGGTAGGCTGTTACATTGTAGTGGATGATGCTGCAGTCAGGAAGGTCTTCTCTGCATACACAAACCCTTGTGGGATTAGAGGATACCGTTGAAAGTTGTTGTGCAGACTCTTGGAAGTGAAACACTGTGTTGAAAACTTTACCTATACTAGTGGTGCAAAAATTAACCCATCCACCATAGAGGCTACTACCAGCAGAATCTGCAGTGTTATTTGAAAATATCAGGCTTGGAATTGCCTGTGGACTGATTTTTGGTGATAGCTGGAAGAAACATCTAAGCCTATAAATATTCAAATAGGATTTAAATTTAAAAGTGGGTTCCTCTATGTGCAAGGCACCTCCATTGTACTGAGCATGATTTCTTCTGAACATGATTCGACTGTGTGATTTTAGCATTATTTTGGCACCATTTTGCAATGCTACAGCTCCACCATTATAGGCTTCGTTTTCCATGAATAGTATTGTTGTGTTTGCTTCCACAATTATTGTTGAACCATCGGCTAATATAGCACCACCTTGTAGTTGTGCATGGTTCCCTAGGAAGGTGATATAACTTTGCTCCCCAAACACCAGTTTAGAACTGTTGAATAGTGCTATAGCAGCACCTACCCTGCCTTGATTTCCCACTAGCTCTGCTGTTTGTTGAAATTTCATTGTAGACTTGTTTGCAAGAATTACTGTTGCCAGTTGTGCCTTATTTTCAGAGAATTTGACATCAGATTCTCGACGAAAGAATATGTTGCTTTCGTATAAGAAAGCTACACCTCTGTGTCCAGTGTTGTTGATGAAATGGCATCTTCCAGAAGCCGTGATATTGCTGTCATGTATTTTTAATACTGTTTCTTTATTATGATTATTGTAAGTGAATTTTACATTTAGGAATTCGATAGATTTCATTCCTCTAATGAACAGTGCATGTACTGTAGTGCTATTGTGCACAGTAATGTTCTGCAGTTTTATTCTAGCGTCACAATATTCTGAATATGTTGCCACCAATATGCCCACCCTGTCAAAGTAACCCTCTGAAATGTGCACTGTGTATTCCCCTTGTTGTGAGCAATTGCAGGTAGGTAAAGTGCTACCAGCAGTTTTAGAATTAAGATATATTCGTGATATATCTTTTATATTCACCGTGCTGGAACTTGCAATTTGTTTGACTTGAATCACTGAACAGTGGCATGCCCAATTTTGAAGGACGAAATGAAGATTTCCACACCATTTGTACTTTTTCATATTACTGTATGCTTCAAATTTGTTTATACGAATGTTGACATTGTATGTAGTCTGTGCTAGCATAATGCCAAGTCCAGTGGCACCCCAGTTAAGAAATTTTGATGTCCTCCCAAACATTACGTGTGAAACTTCAATGTAGAGAGCAGTAGATGGAATTGCTTCTGAGATGAAGGGAATGTTCAGAAAGATAATCAAGCAGTTTGGTCTGTTACCATTTAGTGTAGTCTGGGAGATGTTTGATAGTCCAAGCATGTTGATTCCAAGTAATCCAGCTCCTGTGGAATTGCTTATGGCCACCTCAGAGATGGTTACATTAATTGTTTGTAGGAAGTAGAAAGTAACTTTGTGGTTATTTGTGAGAGGTATTTTGGTTCCAAAGTCATGAAGACGCACAAAGTTCTCTTCAACTGTGAGCTTTGAGGGAAAACGTGCCCCACAGAAATTGAACTGCAGTTTTTCAATTTTCAGTGTAGTAATATTAATGAATGCAAATCCTAATGATCCTGTACACTGGATAACACTCTTTGAGTTGTTGTTGGTATGATCATATCCAATCATGGAGATATTCTTCACGTTCTTGATCAAGATGCTGAGATTCCTAGTTGCATTTGTTTTATGGTTCCCAGGCAGGAATGTGATGATCGTGTCAGAAGTAAAATACTGCGATGGGTTTAGTACTACTTCAGTGAGAGTGTAACAAGGCTCCCTGGGGCAACTTGCGTCACTGCTGGGTATGACATGGAACTGCTCTGCTGTGACCATGGGTAGTAGAAAGAGGCAAGACAACATGTATATCCAGTGGAAATACATTTTGGGATTTCTTCTCGATCCAGTGCTCCCGTTGAGAATTGATTTGAGGATAGTGTAATTGCCTTCGCTCTAATTCGGTCATGCCACTACCAACATTATAGGCAAATAGAATACATGCTCTTATATACACCTGTTTTATTTTGAACTAACCTACATGAATGTTATGGTCAACTTCTTTTATCAATGAAAAGCTAGTTATTAAATACAATATATTTTGTTAAAGAAACTTTTTCTTTGGGAAACTGGGTTCTTGGATTTCGTTTACACCTTAAAATCCCCTTCAACAAAGTTGTTTACTCTTAAGGGTGTATACATGTGCGCACTTGGAAATCTTTCCACATTATCAATGAGAGTGATACTTTCAACTCTCATAACTGTTGTTAGGTGAAGTAGTTTTGTTATGATTACACTACTGCTACTGTTGTTGGAAAACAGACTTTGGGAATTTTGTTAGTTTGTATGGAGCATGAAAAGTCTTACTGTACGTACCTTTGATTGTACTGTATTGTTCAACTGATGTGCTCTTGAAGTCCACCAACCAGATTTGTTGGTGGTCCAAACTGGCAGTACATACATAGTTTTAAATTTCACAGTTGTATCTTGAGTGTGGTGACATTTATGAATGCAAATCCTAGTGATCCTGTACACTGAATCACACTCCTTGAGTCACTGTTGGTATGATAATATCCGATCATGGAGATATTTCTCACATCCTTAATCAACACACTGAGATCCTCAATGATGTTTGTTTGATGGTTCCCGGGCAGGAATGTGATGACTGTGTTAGATGCAAAGTACTGAGATAGCCTCGTTCCCAGGCTCTCCCCGCGCACGAACGAAAAATCGAAAGGAAAGGGGAGAGCCTGGTAAAATTTATCACGTGAGAAACGTCATAGGTAGAGAGAACTTAATTACATGTGGGCGAACGAATAAACTCGCCCACGCTACATGGACAGAATACAGTTGCGATAGCTTTATGGCCGACAGAATGGGACTAGATGGCACTATGCTACATTACCTGGCAGTACAGAAAGCTATGGTAAGCGTATACAGACCCATACATTCGAAAATCACGCTAACCTACTTGCTTACCTGGCAAACTGACCGCTTTACACCCCGGAGAATGGCTTTCAAGGCGCTATTAAACGCCAAGGCAGCCCTTTCCTGGGCTTTGCTCAAGTTTTCTCTGCCGCTTATTATTTGAAAAAACTGCCAGAACGGGCTCCTACTAAAAACCAGCTATGTGTACTGTCGATTATCGATCAACTACGTGCGTGGGCACATCGACGATCTGCCTACGCTCAATTAAGTCATCTCTACCCTTCTCTCTTCCCCTACGTCACTCACGTGATAAATTATCCCAGGCTCTCTCCCGTTTTTCCGTACTGCAAGCGATGGAAAGCTGGGCGGGGCCTGGGAACGAGGCTAGTACTGAGATGGGTTTATAGTACTACATCAGTGAGAGTGTAGCAAGAATTCTTAGGGCAACTTGTACCACCACTGGGTGCAACATAGAATTGCTCTGCTGTGACCATGGGTAGTAGAAAGAGGCAAAACAACAAGTGGAGATACATTTTGGGATTTCTTCTGGACCCAGTGCTCTCTTTTAGGATTGATCTGAAGATAGTGTAGCTGCCTTAGCTCTAATCCAGTCATACGACTACCAAAATTATAGACAAATGGAATACATGCTCTTATTTACACTGTTTTGTTTTGAATAATCTATATGAATGTTTATACAATTAATTATTGCTATAGTCAGCTTCTTTTTATCAATGAAAACCTGGTTATTAAATACAACATACTTTGTTAAAGAAACATTTTCTTTGGGAAACTGGGTTATTGGATTTCATTTACACCTTATAATCCCCTGAAACAAAGCTGTTTACTCTTAATGGTGTATACATGTACATGTGTATACATTTGGAAATCTTTCCACATAACCGTTGTTAGGTGCAGTAGTTTGGTTATGAATACACTGCTGCTACCGTTGTTGGAAAACAGACTTTGGGAAATTTGTTAGTTTGTATGGAACATGACAGTCCTTTGATTGTACTGTACTGTTCCACTGATGGGTTCTTGAAATCCACCAACCAAATTTGTTGGTGGTACGAACAGGCAATTAGTATGTAGATTAACTTCACAATGATGGAGGGATCTCCCTTTTCATGTTCCATATTTTGCAGCTATAGTCAGTGTTGTGTAATCACTTCGCAGTTAGTAAGTCTGAACCGTTGACCGCGCCCCATTATGTATCCCGTACCCTTAACTGAGTCTGATGTATTACGTCACTTGGTATATGGATTGGTTCAATTTTCCATCAAAGCCATACATTTACTACATAGAACTGAGGGTAAGACTTCCAACTGTTATTTATGCTGGTGAAAAGTATAAAGCAAATCAACATTTTATGTTGTTATGTAATTAGCATTCGAGAACTCTCATTTCTGGAAAACAGGAGCAAAGCTATGTACCTAAACAAGTATCAATTGGCATGATTATTTCACAGGTCTATATTTTCCAGATGAAGAAAGCTCCCGTACTTCCTCCTAAACACATTCTTCACAATGAGAACTTGTACGAGCGGTTATGCATACGCAGTCAAACTGTGTAAACTTTTGAACCAAAATTTGACCTCCCAAGCAACTGGGAGCAACGAATGATTCTCCAGATCGACTTTTTTTCAACGTACTCGAGGGCCAGACAGAGCATTTGTTGCAAACGTCGTTTGATTTTTGAGCAATAGCCCCTTGTCCAGCAAACTGTACACACCTCGTGACTTTTCGCCTCTGTAAAATTACAACAGCCAGTGATATTCAAAAAATGGCTCCGTCTGCCCCTGCATTGTCCATTGTACAGTACGTTGGTAACTAGGTCTCTTCGGATCCATAGATACTGATCGCTACTTTTGGTTGAAAAAAAACAACTTGACAGCACTAATCATGTCAGTTCAAAGTCCATAGAGAGTCGTCTGTGTGCATGCGCAGTTGAACGTTATGAATAAACTATATCCCGTAACCTTAAGTGAGCATCCTACAAATATCCACAAGTATCTATTGCATCACGTGTTGCTAAAAAAGTTTGCAAGAAATGCGTAAAAATTTGCCAGCCTTCCCATGCATCTTCCAGTTTTGTAAGCAATCACAAACTGGATGGGAGATCTGGGGCCTGCGACTGACTTTACTGTGTTGTAGCTACTGTTTATACTTCTTTTATCATCAACTGTTGCATCATTCATTTCTAAAATAGTTTACAAAAAATGCTATTGAAAAAAAATTATGTATAATCAATATTTTGTGAAACGGTTCACACTCTGCAGGGTATTGTTTATGGGGTGCCATATGTCTCAAAATTAAAAAATAAAATTTATTTGTATATGCAGCACAGAGTATACAAATCCAGTGCAGGATTTATAAATCCAGCCAGGTATATATATATATCCAGCCAGGGATTTATATATCTAGCACAGGATTTATATATCCAGCACAGGATGTATCATGGCGTACGGTAGTACGCCATATGTAGGGATGACCCCGAAAAAAAATGGTGGCCACATTCAAAGTGCACAAATGACACGCTCGAAATGTCCGCGTTAGATAAGTCAACGGCCTCCATGAGCCATATCAGACATTATCGAGTGCTTCCATGGGCAACAGGATCGTTAAATTTGCTGGAAAGCATCGCTAAGTACCTGACAGTCAAGTCGCTAAAAAAGGCAAATCGTCTATCTTCTGACTTCTTCTTCTTCTTCTTCTTCTTCTTCTTCTTCTTTTGCTCACCACGATAGCACGACAACGGCTGAAGCTATTACAACGATTCAAACGCGAAAGATCAGCATAAATTACTGGGTATTGTACCCACCACTCATCGTTCTCAAAGAAAGAAGTCGAATTAATCGGCGATTCTCAGGTAACCCCACGCTTATGCTTGCTGCTATACGCCATTTTGTTAGAATAGAATATTCATAGCGATTACGTCAACAGAAGTTCAACAGCTACAGCACGTGAAGTTGGCATGCAGCTGCGGTTATTCTACTTCCGTAGAGAACTTGACGATCGATTGATTCCCAAACGATTGCATATGTTGCTACTTTCATACAGCAGTTGACGTACTTGTGCTGGATTTGACAAGGAACGCAGTATGCGTAACGTCCACAAGAAACGGGCGCGGGATAAGCAGAACTATCTGCGAAACAAAGAAAGCAAAAGGCAAGCGTCCCGTAACAAGTACTGGAAGAACCCGGAAAAACACTCTTACTCTCCAAGGGTTCCTTTACCACAGTTATGCCTTACCTCTTTATGACCTATGTACCTGCCACCCACCATACACAACCTACACACACCTGCCCACAATGTATAACCAGCTATAGAAACTGTTCCTTGGACAATACACAACATACAGTGTTACAACCCTGTCATACAACAGAACAGGTAGACAGTCATGTATATACCACAGTGCCTTAGAACAACCACTCACACACACATGCACATACCCAATTAGACAACAGTTACACCCATGATTCCATTGTCAAGTGGATAAGTGCAAACAGCTAACATCCTCCAGAAATCCATCAACATCAACAATAAACTACATAACAAGTCATTTCACTTGGGGTGTGGTTACACAACAACAAAAAAAAAACAACAGAAACAAGTCACAAAAAAGTTTGCCAAACGCAAACAAGCACATGTAGGGATGAAATCCTCAAAAACCAACCAAACAAGACGAGAACGACACCACAATACTTTTACACCATCCCTACATCTTGTGCCATTTTGCCACCTGTACACAACACAAAACCCTCTACATTTGTACTTATTAGCCCACACCAACCACAAACAAACATAGTACTTCACTCCATTCAACTATCTCACAAAATAACCCATCCTTCACAAAGCATTACAAAATTACCACTACTCACTTCACAGCCACCTGTATACAAGACAACCCATATCTATCATGCTAAACAGGCATAAAACTTAACAACATAATGCACATTCCAACATAACACACACACTCACCACTCCTCACTCACTCCACACCTTCTACACACAACTTGGACCATACCTGCTACACTCAGTAGCAACCACCAACAACACAACATACTCACTATGCACAACACACCCACGCCACACCCTTCCATCTACAAGACAACCCTCTTCTACACACAACTAAAAAACAAATACAAACACACAGTTTTGGCAAAATGGCACAAGATGTAGGGATGGTGTAAAAGTATTGTGGTGTCGTTCTCGTCTTGTTTGGTTGGTTTTTGAGGATTTCATCCCTACATGTGCTTGTTTGCGTTTGGCAAACTTTTTTGTGACTTTATATCTAGCACAGGATTTATATATCCAGCACAGGATGTATATATCCAGCCAGGGATTTATATATCCACCACAGGATTTATATATCCAGCACAGGATTTATATATCTAGCACAGGATTTATATATCCAGCACAGGATGTATATATCCAGCCAGGGATTTATATATCCACCACAGGATTTATAAATCCAGCCAGGGATTTATATATCCTGCACGGGATTTACCATCTATGGTCACAGAATATAGTCACGTGTTACCCCGCGCGCGTGCGTGTGATCACGTGACGTAAGAAGTGCAATGGTGTGACGATCACGAGTAGGTCTAGGTCTGCCTTGCTGACTTGCAGTACTGCCACTCAGGAGAGTATCGCGGTATGGCTGGATTACCTTCATTCGGGACGGTGAACGTAGGCGCTCTGTCGAATGCCATTGCTGTTGCCATCCAGCAAGCCAGCGTTAGCCGTCATAGTTCGGGTCAATCGCTGCCTACCTCGGTGAATGACAGCACTACTCATCAGCAAGCCAGTTCGGGTTCATCCCAAGCCCAAGCGCAGACTCCATCAAGTAGGTCAAGTTCAGATGGACAAGAATGTGGCTCAGGGTAAGGGTTACAAATAAAGCCTGATAGTAGTTGTAAAGTGAATTACCTACTAAGTTTGACAGGGGTTTCCTATTCTCCCCAGGCCTTCATCAGTTGGTAGACCTCGAGTGGATGTGGACATCAATGATATTTTGGAGCTGAGAGCACTTCATTATAAGTGGACCAAAATAGCTACCATTTTGGGGTTATCTAGGGCCACACTGTACAGAAGGCTCGAGGAGGCTGGTGTTTCTTCGGATGACTATACACAAGTATCAGATGAACAACTAGATGAAGTCATTTGTTCTATAAAACAGGACCATCCCAATGATGGTGAAGTGTTATTGCAAGGCCACCTACTCAGACAAGGAATAAAAGTACCTCGTCATGCTCTTCGTAATGCCATCCATCGTGTTGACCATATCAGTACTGTCACTCGAAAGCGCTCAGTTGTCCGACGTCGCATTTATTCAGTTCCCCATCCTAATTATATTTGGCACGTAGATGGTCACCATAAGCTTATAAGGTGGCATTTTGTGATTCATGGGGCTGTAGATGGATTTTCACGCACAATCACCTACCTCAAGTGTGCAGACAACAATCGGGCAACAACAGTACTTGATTCGTTCTGCAAGGCAATTTCAAGATTTAGTTTACCTAATTATGTCCGTTCGGACCACGGAGGGGAGAATGTGGGGATCTGGAAGTGCATGATACTTAGTCACAGCAACGACTATTCTCGTGTACTGACAGGGAGTTCTGTGCACAACGAAAGAATCGAGAGAATGTGGCGTGATGTACATCGATGTATAGCAAGTACCTATGCTGATACATTCAGGAACCTGGAAAGTGAGGATCTTCTTGATCCTCTCAATGAAGTCGACTTGTATTGTCTTCATTACATATTTCTACGACGCATCAACAAAAGCATTTCTGAGTTTCAGGAAAGTTGGAACCACCATGCTCTCTCAAGTGAAGGAAGCATGACTCCCTATCAGTTGTTCTTTGAAGGGGTGAATCATTTGGTTCGTTACTATGGTTATAATGTACCCTCATTAGATGGAGATATTGATGTATCTGAATTAACGGGAGAACATGTCAATGTTCCACGAATTTCTTTCATTCCATGTACCTTGTTAACTCACAACTTACACAACATAGATCCACTAGGTGCATGCTCAGATCACGGCAAAATGTTGTACATTCAGGCTATTCAGATGGCTGGACATCATTTGAGTTTGGGTTGTAGTCAGTGTGTTTCTGAATCATGAATATGTATAAATGTTCATTTCATCTGTGTACATAGTATATACGAAGCATGATCGACAATTCAAAATGCGAATGAACCCTTCCTCTCACTCACTCACACACACACACATGCACACATAATTGGACAGTGATTTAGGTGATGGAGTATATGCATTACATAACTGCAGGATAATATTAGTTGACAGTTTCAAGGCTTGCCAAAACCAAAAGAGTCACAAACACACATGTTCATTTTCTCTTTAAAGTCTTTATACGTTAGAGATCCAAATGACCTTGGGAATGTGATGCTAAGGTCACACGTTGATGTTCTGGGAAGGCACAACTCATCTGTGAAGCAGACCTTAGGTGTGCAGTGGAAACCAGCTGCAGGCAGCTTGGTAGATCCCGAAACAAAGTGTAGGATATCACCTAATGAAACACTTCCTCTATCTGTAGGAAATAAATGTAATCAGTGCAAATAGTCATCAGTTTGTATTAGTATTATAGTAGCCATTTCACTATACTGACAGTCATGTGATTAATGTAACTTTCAGCGAAATGGGTAGATATGTGCATGTGAGCCAGGTTATCAAGAGTTTATGTGAGCACAAGTGGGTCATATACACTATGTCACTTACCCTCACAGTCAGTGACATAGTCATTCCAATGGAGGATGACAGCTTCCTCAGCAGTACGCTTGTTACAGCCTTGCTCTGAATAACAGATTGCAAATGAGTCTAGGAAAAACTCTGTAGACACTTCAAAGTCTGACGATGCCACAAGAAGACTCCATATCTCGTGTGGGTGAAGGCATACTAACAATTCAAGTTGGAGGGTTTCTCGTAGGCCCTTCCGCAGTTGCTCTAACTCGGCGTGAGGAACAAAGAAAACGTAGTGTAGCCAAACACATTTGACAAGGTGATGTTTATCAGCCAGCTGCATTTGACTTGTTGGTTTCAGGTAGCCACATTCAAAACGGAAATCAAGTTCCCGTTCAACCACCTCTCTGATCTCCTCGGTAGAATTGGCCGCCTGTACCTACAGGTGTACAGTCAATATTCCAGGAAAGTGGTTTGGCATACAGCTGATTATGTAATGAGTGATTATGGGAGAATAGATGTTGTAGCCATAGCACAAATTATTTACATATTTCGTAAAACATTACAGAATGAATAACATAGTTCACTGATTAATGTACTTTAGGGAATGGGATACATTTATAGGATGCATGGCTTTGCACATACCTTCTCCAACTTATTCCGAACAGTGTGGTCAGGGATGTCATTCAAGGATGGTTCACTTTTAACTTCATCAAAGACAAGATAATCAGCTACAGCAGCAGCAAAGCAAACCGGGGGTTGACCACCTTGTACCAGACACGTTGCAATCATTTTTCCAACAATGTAGTAGCTGTTGGCAGCAACTGCCTCCACACTGTGGATGGGAACAACATTTTGGGGCCAGCCAGCAAAAAGGCCAGATGATGCGAAAGCTTCTTTCATTAGAAACTGAAAGAATTCCCGCCGTGGCCCACCTTCATCAACTGATGGTTCGCCAACAAAAACTACCTTCAACAGTTTGGACACATTAAAATTTGGCCTTGAGAATGCACGTGCAGCATCTGAAAAGAGGTGGCTCCTGCGGACACAAATACGCTGATGGTCTTCTTCATCACGACCAGTGATTACCTTGCACTGGTGTTGCTGCAACACATTTTTGGCCACAATGTAGTCATGCTTGACAGGTTCAGACCTAAATTGTGAACAAGTAATACACTGAACAAGTAGTCAAACCCCAAGACCATTTTACTTTCTATTACTGATAGGGCATGCACAGCATGGTGAATAAGTTGCACCTCACCATAAGTTCATGCAATTAGGGAGGCATGATGACAAGGCTGAGTCAAAAGTACTATTCAAGGTCAGTGGAAAAAAGGGAATGATTCAATCAACCCAAAGGTCAACAGTATATAACAAGGATCAAAGCTGAATTTCAACCACCTATGCTTTTTTGAATTCAAGCCTTATTGACTTGTTACACAAAGAAAACTTTTACAGAGATTGACTAAAAATGCCCCTCCCTTTCCAATTATTCTACAGTGTGGTTGTCCATGCCTATAGGCACTTAGTTCTATTATACAAGGTGTACATTATCACATGTACCTTCTCAGTGGTGCAGCAGCCAGAGTAATAGGTGCAGGCGGAAGATCATCTATTTCACTTTCATCTGAAATGTCGCCTTCATCATTACTCATGACAGTAAGATCAATAAGATTTGCATACCTCCTACAACAAAATATACATAGAATGTGGTATTGAAAGTAGGCAATCGAAATCAAAGGTGTACTATATTAGACAAACCATTCTATTTTTAGTATTGTCTTTGTACCTATTATTAAGTATGATGTAATGATGATGTAAAAGTGTACACATGCACAAGACAAATTTTTGTCTCGGCACCGGAGTGCCGAGACACAGAGACGGCTCCCGTACATACATCATAAGGTCATGTAATGCCATATTAATGATGACACAGCAAGCATGACCCTGTTTGTGCTAGTCTGCATATCGTTGATTATGTACATTATACAGACAGCTCTGTCTTCCACTAAAACTAATGTAAGGCTAACTAGTAATTAATGACCACTTCCACATATACCAAGTCGTGCCGAGACATATCAAGTCTTTTTAAAGACTGCCTTGTTAACACTGTCTCATGTCAAGTGGAGTAGCTGCATGCTCATAGGAATCCTCTGGAATCAGGCCATAAGACATCACAAAAGGTACCACCTTGTAACAAGGCCCTTCGCCAGCTCTTCAACACGATAGTGCAATGAGGTCAGGAGAGCCATAACATGTCATTCTTAAGAGCCTGGGTATGAGGCTAATCATACCCAGACTCTAGGCCGCGACCTTATAATGGCGTGCACTAATTTTAGCGATTTTTTGTGTAGTCGCTAAATAGCTAGAATTAGTACACAATTAAAAGTAGACTTGAGGTAAATCCATATGGAAATATCCTATATACATGTTAGGAGGGGTCATAAAAAGGATTCAGTTACCTGTACACTCCACCACTTTGGTCAACTTCTTCTATATCTTCTCGCACTCTTTCTTGTCTGTTATCACCTGGATAGTTGTCTTTCTCTCCTTCCTCAGTCTGGACTTCAGTCTGCAAGCCATCATCAGACTCTGAGCCACTATCACTCTAAAGTGTGTTATAGAGTTACATCAAATCCCATTCTATTTGTGTTTTGCAATGAATAACACCAAGGATAATAAAATCTAGGAGTGACTGGTGAGGAACTAGGGGCTTCCATACTAGTATTACTTGTCCCAGTGCTTGGCAACTGCTTGCTGCCTGGAATGGTTTAGCCTAACACAGGTAGTACATAGTTGACCTTTGTTAAGTAAATACCTGGAATCATCCCTACTTGATACAAAGCCTCTTTATGACTGGGCCAAGCCTTGAACCTTGATTAGAAAGTGGGACCCCTCTCAATAAAAGCCAAGAGGGTAGGTCTGTTGAGATACAGAAAGCAATTAGCAATGACCCCAGTCATTTTAATTGGTAAAGTTCAACCATATCTTGCCTCCTTTGGGTTTAGCCTGATACACATACAAGTTTTTATCAATATTCCTAGCATTAGCATGAATTCAAACTGACCTCTGACTCCACTGCAAGCTTATCCCTTGCAAGAATGTATATGGACTGCTTGTTTGGCCCAAGTTTGGCTACTTGTTGTGCTGTCCAGCTGAATGATGATGATACTGACGGAATTGTGAGGGTTCTGCTGCCAGCACCAGCTGGTTGAAGAAAAGTGAATGGGAAGTCACTCCTTCCGCTCATTGCCTTGTGAAAAACAGATCGCACCTCATCTTCTACCTCTTTCACAGTCATAGTTGACATCAGCCGAATCTTTCCAATAAGTCCATTCACTGCTAGCCAGGAACGATACTTTCCACGAGGATACGGCAAGCGAGTGGATGGACTTGACTGCTGTGGTAAGCAAACTATGTCCCTATCCCAGCACTGAGCTACCTTTGGGCGCTTTGAGTGACTAGTCGCAGCTCTCCCTTCCAAGCCCTTTCTCTTAAGGAAGGATGGTAAAATAATACGGGCTGAACTGAAGGGAAAAATAAAAGAGCATGGTTACTTTTCATAGTCTAGCATTGCCAGTTTCTCAAGTACAGCGAAGAACCTAGTGAAATGCATATACCAAGTGTTATCCATGCCTATACTGAAATTGCTGACATTCAGTGTACACTGCAATCAGATTGCAGTGCTGGCTTGCACTCGTGCTCTATGACACTGTGCAGTAAAACTATACTTACAGCTTCTACTTACTGCATTCACTGTTAAATGCACCCACTATGCCCATGTCTTACGTCTCATCTGTACAACTTCCCTGATAAGCCAGATCATTCCCAGATTTTCTGCTTTAGCCTGGCTACACCAAAGCTTTTTCAATTATGCTTCCTTTCATGCTGCTTATTACTTAACACTTACCCTGAGCCACGTTCATGTTCATCTGTACTTGATCCGCTTGCTGAAGACTGGGTTTGGTGTAGGAAAGGACCCTCAGTGCCAGTAGTGGCTTGCTGACGAGTGGCTCCGTTATTAGCCGTCACATTCACCGAGGTGGAGAACGATTGACCCGAACTATGACGGCTAACGCTGGCTTGCTGGATGGCAACAGCAATGGCATTCGACAGAGCGCCTACGTTCACCGTCCCGAATGAAGGTAATCCAGCCATACCGCGATACTCTCCTGAGTGGCAGTACTGCAAGTCAGCAAGGCAGACCTACTCGTGATCGTCACACCATTGCGCTTCTTACGTCACGTGATCACACGCGCGCGCGCGGGGTAACACGTGACTATATTCTGTGACCATAGATGGTAAATCCCGTGCAGGATATATAAATCCCTGGCTGGATATATAAATCCCTGGCTGGATTTATAAATCCTGTGGTGGATATATAAATCCCTGGCTGGATATATACATCCTGTGCTGGATATATAAATCCTGTGCTAGATATATACATCCTGTGCTGGATATATAAATCCTGTGGTGGATATATAAATCCCTGGCTGGATATATACATCCTGTGCTGGATATATAAATCCTGTGCTAGATATATACATCCTGTGCTGGATATATAAATCCTGTGCTAGATATATAAATCCCTGGCTGGATATATATATATACCTGGCTGGATTTATAAATCCTGCACTGGATTTGTATACTCTGTGCTGCATATACAAATACCCTTTTATTTTTTAATTTTGAGACATATGGCACCCCATAATTGTTAGCGTATAACTTGTTGTATACAGACTCAACATGTCCGTTATTGGTGTCCATTAACTGTCAAGGTGATAGGAACGTTTCTCTTGTAAAATAATCCATAGTACACAACTACTTGTCAGAAGGTTCTTTCAGAACAGTCATGTGACTCCAGCAGTGACTCACGCAGTTCAACTGAAAAGTGACTTACTCCTGGTTGAGTGCTTGGCTGGGTGCTTCTCCACTTGTGGCAGAGCTTCCTTAGAGCTGATCTGAGTTTGGATAACTTAACTTGCACTTTTCTTACAGTGTTTGCAGGAATCCAATTGCATAACTGTGAAGATTTTAACTTTGTAACTGTATGGAATACAACAATAAGGATGAAAAGAGCGAACGCAATGCTAGCTGATGTGTATACAACTGCTTTTTGCCCCCACGTAGTGACCGTTGTGGCAGATGCCAAAATACCAAGGTTGAGGAAGGAGGAGTACTCGATAATGTTCAGAGACCATGTCTTATAGACACCACCAGCAACTGCCAATTGCATGAACAGTAAGAGCACTGTTGCAATGATTGCCAGCAGATTAATCTCAGGACTTCCACGAGTGTTCAGTGAGAATATGAAGAAGAGTACAATGCGAACTAACAGGAGTAGTCCAGTCCAGTAACGGTGTCTGTCTTTGTAGGGTCCAGTGTATGCATCAAAGAGTGGCTTCAGTTTCTTCACCCAAAACAGCACTTCGTAACTGGACCAGTGTTGGAGGTACTGGATGAAAATGAGGATGGCTGTGTAGGGAAGGGAAATGAGAAGTAGGAGTAGAGCAGCTATGAAGAGTGGAATGTGTTTGCCTTTCAAGTAGTCAACATTACCATCATAAAACCACACCTTCCTCACAGAGTTATCGGGGTACTCGAGCTCAGTTGATTGGAATACAGTGATGATGATTCGAAGTAGCTTTGCATAGGACATGAGGAAGAGTGTTGCCAGGACTGGCACTGCATTTCTACCACTCAGCCTTGCTGCAAGTGTGTAGTAGTGACTCAGTACTATGATTGTGATGATCAGGAACCAGATGTAGAGTGGGAAAACAAACTGTAGCCATGTTTTGACATAGGCGTCCAGCCCATTGTAGAAACAGGTCTCAATGCCGAGGTCTAGGTTGATCCAGGCTATGAACCAGCTGAGGAATGAGTTGGTTGTATTGGGAGGGAAGAAAGTAGCATGGTTGGCTCTCACTATGTTAGCATAGAAGATGAGTCCATTGATTGTTCCCACAGACACATTGAGGTTTAGTACAATCAAAAGCACCACTAGAGCTATCCCAGCTAAGGCAATGACTGGAACCCAAAGCAAGGCCCACAGACTTGAGCACTCCCTACATGCAGATGTTCCAAAGACATGACTGAGGTTGTGTTGACATGCTCCACAGAGGATGCCAGAGCGATAGAATGCACACTGCTGATTAGGGTCCTCCAAGTCAAGATCATTGCTTTTAGGCTTACAGTAGTCAAATGGGCAGTGCTCATGGAATAAGACCCCATACTGTGAAGTATTAGTAAGCGTTGCATTGATCCATGTTGTTGATTGTCTGTAGACCTTCTGGGTGTCAATGTTGCAGCCATAATGTAGTTTGGGATGGCAGATGCATGAGGAATTGTTCAACACAAACCCTAATGGACAAGGATTCAGTTGAATATGTACATGCAGGTTCCTAAATACTAGAGGAAGTTCGTAATATTGAATGATAAAATGGGTAGGTAGCTTATCAATTTTGTCTACTGTCAACGTCATGTCTTCATTGTAAAAACTAGATACAATAGTGTATGTTAAATTTGTGCAACCTTTTCTGACCACTTGTGTTTTCTGTAATGATTTCAGTTTTGGTGGGGTACTGGAGTTAACTGAAGAGAACCTACTCTGTACTGTAAAAGGTACTGTTCCAAGCATTTGTCCCACTGCAACTGCAGGTATTTGAAATGTCTCACCAGGGTAGGCTGTGACATTGTAGTGGGTGATGGTGCAGTCCGGAAGATCGTTGATACATACACAAACTCTTGTGGGATTAGAAGATACTGCTGGTAGAGGTTGAAAATGAAACATTTCATTGAAAACAAGTGTGCTTGGTTTACCTTTGCTGTTGGTACAGAAATTGACCCATCCACCGTAGAGGCTACTACCAGCAGTATCAGCAGTGTTGTTTGCGAACATCAATCTTGGAATTGTATGGAAATGTGGTGGCAGGTTGAAGAAACATCTAATTGTGTAACTATACAAATGAAAATGGATTTCTGGTGTTGGTTCTTCTACATATAAGGCACCTCCATATTGCTGAGCATGATTTTTTTTGAAGGTGATTTGACTGTTTGATTTCAACATTATTCTGGCATCATTTTGAAATGCTAGTGCTCCACCGTTATAGGCTTTATTTTCTATGAATGCTGCCATTGCTTCTGATTCCACAACTATTGTTGAACCATCAACTAGTATAGCACCTCCATACTGCTGGGCGTAGTTCCTCAGGAAGGTGACATTACTTTGCTCTCCGAAAACCAATTGAGAACTGTTGTACAGTGCTATGACGCCACACACCCTGCCTTGATTTCCCACTAGCTCTGCTGTATGTTGAAACTTTATTGTAGAGTTGTTGCCAAGTAACACAGTATCTTGTTCAACCCTATTTCCAATGAATTTAACATCGTAAAAGGATATGTTGCTTCTGAATAAGCTGACTATCCTTGTATATATATTGTGTGTGTGCATGAAGTGGCATCTTCCAGAAACTGTGATGTTACTGTCATCTATTAACATTCCTGTACTTTGATTCATATCTTGTATTTCGATAGACCTCATTCCTGAAATGTGAAGTATATTATTGTTCACAGTAATGTTCTGCAGTTTTATTCTAATATCACAATTCTTTGTATCTGCATCTATCCGTATGCTCACCCCTTCAAAATAACTGTCTGAAATCTGAACATTGTTTTCCTCTTCAGCTGGTTTTGAGCATATGCAACCTGGTAACTGAGCACTTTTCTTATTAATGGATTGTAGACGTAATTGTGTCCTATCGTTCTCCTCCACGGTGTTAGTGTTCGCAACTTCTTTGACTTGAATCAGTGAACATTGACATTCCCAATTTTCAATGACAAATCGAAGATTGCCATACCAACCTTCCTTTCTTATATTATTGCATGTTTTAACATCGGTTATGTGAATATGGACATTGAATGTAGTCTGCGCCAGAAAAATACCAAGTCCGGTAGCACCCCAGTTATGAGGTGTTTGTAAATCTTTTGGTGTTTTTCCAAACATCACGTGTGTGTTGGCAATGTTGAAATGGGTAGGTTGAATATCTTTTAATTTAAAGTGCTCCTGAAAAATGATCAAGCAATTTGGTCTGTTACCACTGAGTACAGTCTGGGAAATGTTTGAAACTCCAAACATGTTGACTCCTATTATCCCTGCTCCTGTAGAATTGCTTATATTCACCTCAGATATGGTTACATTAGTTGTTTTTAGGAAGAAGACGGTCAGAAATGAACCTGGTTTGAGTAGCTTGTATTGGACTTTGATGTTCATGGGAATTTGTCCCCCACAATTAGAAATTTGTCAATCTTTAGTGTGTTCACCTCAAGGAATGCAAATCCTAATGGTCCTGTACATTGAATCACACTCTTTGAGCTGTTGTCAGTATGATCAAATCCGATCATGGAGATATTTCTCACATCCTTGATCAGCATACTGAAATCCCTAGTGATGTTTGTTTGGTGGTTTCCAGGCAGGAATTTGATGACCGTGTCAGAAGCAAAGTACTGAGATGAGTTTTGTACTACATCAGTCAGAGTGTAGCAAGGATCTTTGGGGCAACTTGTGCTACCGCTGGGTACGACATAGAACTGCTCTGCTGTGGCAGTCCATGATAGCAGAAGCAGGAACATCCAGTGGGGGTGCATTTTGACACTTAATTAACTCTTTATAGCTCTATTTCATAATCTGACGGTATATTGGAGTAAACAGTAGCTTATAAATACTACCTCACCCTGGCACTGAACGTTGTGTCCTTTCACTTGCTCTTTACCACGTCTCGATACACTGTGTAACTTACATTGTGAAGACATAACTGAAAATGCGTTCTTACAAAGATTATTTTTTAAACAGATATTATTGTTTTTCTCCAATGATATCGCAGAGGTAAAAGATGTTATTGATTGACCATGTTTTCGCATTCAGTTTTTGTTATAAACATTTTCACAATCATTTTATGTTATACACATGTTTTCACAATCATTTTAGTTATACGAACCTATTTCTGCAACAAATCCTCACAGGTCCATGTTGGCTAGCCTTACTTGTGGCCAAGTTTTATGGCTTTTGATCATGTACTATATATGTATATTGCATGTTCATGCCATTTCCATTTTCTGTTTAGAGGTTCAACTAAGTGCTGACTTTCTGAATATGATTTGCACATACGTAGTTACATATGCAGTTATGTAGTGCTATGCTACACAAGCCTGCTCTTATGCATGAATGAGACTACACTATACCCTTGATGATTTGGGACCTCTTTATACAAAAACAACACCTTTGTAACTGTAGATGATTGTGTAAACATCTATATGTGTGCTTTCGATATGCTTGAACAACGCACTCTCCATTTATGGTTGAATAATATGAGTTTAAACAATCCGTAAAAGCAATTAATGATGATATACCAATAATATCAATAGTCTGTATGATCCACATCTTTAGATCTTCTACTATGATGAAGATATGCTGTGATAATTTGGCTAGTAATTGGGATGAACGTGAGCCAGCCCCACAGTTGTGGTGAAAATGGGAAATTATCTCTCTCTCTATATGTATTTATATGTTTATATGGTACGTGTGTATTCCGTGTATGCATTTCTGCCCTATTTGTGCATGATCAAATGGTTTCCACATGTATTGCTACAATACATGTGGAAATGGTCGTAGCTGCCTATGCAAGAGTGAATAGCAAAAAAGCTTAGGCGTACACTGCGATAAGAATCATTGTACTGCTGAAAGCCGCAAGGGAGGCACAGTTAGCAAGCTATGTACGTTTGAAAGAGTACGACGCATTGATGAAACAAAGACAGACACAATTAGCCCAGGCGAGCTGAAAATAAGCCCAGGTTTCATCCAGTGGAAGTGCTTGAACCAGAGTCACAGGAGACAAAGGAAAAACAGACCATGCAACTTCTCTCCCCAGAAGTGGCCCTTACCTGAAGCGACCTCAACCACCATCCATATTAAATTTGCACCGCCTGTAAGCGGTCTGCCGTTGATGGTCGGTAGAAGTACAAACCAGAATTAAGTTGCCACGCTTGCTTCAACTTTAGTCGTCTTCGCTCCGGGTCACTGATGCTGCACTCTGACAGTACTGGCCTTCACATGCCTGACGATATTGATCTTTGTGATATATTTGAATATTGAAATTTACGGTAAGTGGTCGGTCCAAACAAGCGTAGATACATCCACACTTGTGTGTGCATGCAGTCACGCTAGTGTGGGACTCGCTCAGGCTCGCCCCACATGACTGTTGTTAGGTGCAGTAGTTTGGTTTGTTGTTGGAAAATAGACTTTGGTAAATTTGTTAGTTTGTGTGGAACACAAAAGTCCTTTGATTGTACTTTGATTGTTCTACTGATGGGCTCTTGAAATCCACCATCCAGATTTGTTGGTGGTATGAACAGGCAATTAGTACATAGATTGAATTTCACGATGGTGGAGAGGAAGTACGGGAGTTTTCTTCATCCGGAAATATAGACTTGTGAAATAATCATGCCAGTTGATACTCGCCTGCATTCTCAACATGTTTAAGGACATACGTAGCTTTGCTCTGGTTTTCCAGGAATGAGAGTTCTTGAGTGCTAATTACATACCAACATAAAATGTTGCTTTGTTTTATACTTTTTACTAGCATAAGTAACAGTTGAAATTCTTGCCCTCAGTTCTATGTAGTAAATGTGTGCCTTTGATGGAAAATTGAAACAATCCAAACACCAAGTGACATAATACATCAGACTCAGTTAATTGAGCATCCTACATCTATACAAGTATCTGTTGCATCACTGATTTCTAAAATGGTTTACAAAAAATGCTATAAAAAGGTATAATCAATATTTTGTGAAATGGTTCACACTCTGCAGGGTATTGTTAGCGTATAACTTGTTGTGTACAGACTCAACATTAACGTTATCTGTGTCCATTAACTGTCAAGGTGATAGGAATGTTTCTCTTGTAAAAACAATGCATAGTACACAACTGCTTGTCAGAAGGTTCTTTCAGAACAGTCATGTGATTCTAGCAGTGACTCACGCAGTTCAACTGAAAAGTGACTTACTCCTGGTTGAGTACTTGGCTGGGTGCTTCTCCACTCATGGCAGGGCTTCCTTAGAGCTGGCCTGAGTTTGGATAACTTAACTTGCACTTTTTTTACAATGTTTATAGAAATCCAATTGCATAACTGTGAAGATTTTAACTTTATAGCTGTATGGACTACAACAATGAAGCTGAAAAGAGCGAATGCAATGCTAACTGATGTATATACAACTGCTGTTTGCCCCCACTCAGTGATCGTTGATGTGTAAAATGTGGCAGATGCCAAAATACCAAGGTTGAGGATGAAGGAGTACTCAATGACGTTCAGATACCATTTCTTGTAGACACTGCCAACAAGTACCACATGCATGAACAGCAGTAGCACTGTGACAATAATTGCTAGCAGATTAATATTAGCATTTCCACGAATGTTCATTGAGAATATGAGGAAGAGTGTAATGCGAACTAGCAGAAGTAGTCCAGTCCAGTAACGATGTCTGCCTTTGTAAGGACCAGTGTACGCATCAAAGAGTGGCTTCAATTTCTGTACCCAAAACAGTACTCTAGATCTGTAACTGGATCTTTGTTGGAGGTGCTGGATGAAAATGAGGATGGTTGTGTAGGGGAGGGAGATGAGCAGTAGGAGCAGAGCAGCTATGAAGAGTGGAATGTGTTTACCTTTTAAGTAGTCAACATTTCCATCATAAAACCAGACCTTTCTCACCGAGTTATCAGGGTACTCAAGCTCAGTTGACTGGAACACTGTGATGATAATCCGAAGTAGCTTTGCATAGGATAGGAGGAAGAGTGTTGCCAGAACCTGCACTGCACTTCTACCACTCAGCCTTGCTGCAAGTGTTGAGTAGCGGCTCAGTACTATGATTGTGATGACCAGGAACCAGATGTAGAGGGGGAAAACAAACTGTAGCCATGTCTTGACATAGGCGTCTAGCCCATTGTAGAAACAGGTCTCGATACCAAGATCTAGGTTAATCCAGGCTATGAACCAGCTGAGGAACGAGTTGGTTGTATTGGGAGGGAAGAAGGTGGCATGGTTGGCTCTCACTATGTTAGCATAGAAGATAAGTCCATTGATTGTTCCCACAGACACAGTGAGGTTTAGCATAATCAAAAGCACCACTAGAGCTACCCCAACTAAGGTAATGAGTGGGACCCAAAGCAAAGCCCACAGACTTGAGCACTCCCTACATGTGGATGTTCCAAAGACGTGACTGAGGTTGTTCTGACATGCTCCACAGAGGATGCCAGAGCGATGGAATGCACACTGCTCATCTGGGTCCTCCAAGTCAAGGTCAAAGTTGTCAGGCCTGCAGTAGTCAAATGGGCAGTGCTGATGGACTAGGACTCCATCCTTTGAACCATTTGTAAATGATTCATTGATCCATGTTTTTGGTTGTCTGTAGACCTTTTGGGTGTCAATGCTACAGTTCATTCCATGTTTTTGTAGTTGTGGGTGGCAAATGCATAAAGAATTGTTCAACACGAATCCCATTGGGCAAGGATTGAGATGGATATTTAAGCGAAGATCCTTGAGTGCAAGTGGTAGTTTGTTTCTGGGAAGGTTGTATTGGGTAGGTAGCTTATCTACTGTTAATATCATCTGTTCAATTTGATGACTGGATACAATAGTGTATGTCAAATTGGTACAAGCTCTTTCGACGCTCTGTGTTTTTTGTAATGCTGCCATTTGTGGTGGGCCACTTGTCCAGGAATTAACATAAGTAAAGTTACTATGCACTATAAATGGTACCGTTCCAAACCTCTGTCCCACTGCAACGGCAGATACTAAAAATGTCTCACCAGGGTAAGCTGTGACATTGTATAGGGTGATGGTGCAGTCCGGATGATCATTGATACACACACAAACCCTTGTGGGATAAGAAGATATTGTTGACAGATGTGTAGCTTCTTGAAAGTGGAATACTGCTTTGAAAAGTGAAACACCTGATGTACCCGTGTTAGTGTTGCAAAATTCAACCCATCCACCATAGAGGATACTACCAGCAGAATCTGCAGTGTTGTTTGAAAATATCAGACTTGGAATTGCCTGTGGACTGATTTTTGATGGTAGCTGGAAGAAACATCTAACGTTATGAATACTCCAATAAAATTTTAGTTTAAGTGTGGATTCCTGTACATATTCTATGTACAAGGCACCTCCATATTGCTGAGCATGATTGCTGATGAAGGTGATTTGACTGTGTGATTCTAAGATGATGATAGCACCATTTTGAAATGCTAGTGCTCCACCATTATAGGCTTCATTTTCTGTGAATGCTATCTTTGCTTCTGATTCCACGACTATTGTTGAATCGTCAACTAATATAGCACCACCATACAGCTGGGCATGGTTTCTCAGGAAGGTGACACTACTTTGCTTTCCAACAATCAATTGAGAATCATCATACAGCGCTATAGCAC
Source organism: Agelas oroides (assembly GCA_949130485.1). Lineage (NCBI taxonomy): Eukaryota > Metazoa > Porifera > Demospongiae > Agelasida > Agelasidae > Agelas > Agelas oroides. The sequence goes on along the minus strand of OX422183.1, from coordinate 31,738,534 downwards.
CACCCACCTTGCCTTCATTGTCCACTAGCTCTCCTATTTGTTGAAAATTTATTGTAGAATTTTTTGAACCAATTACAATTGCCCAATTTGCCTTGTTTCCAATGAATAGAACCTCCCTTTGAAAGTATATTGTACTTTGATATAAGTAGGCAATGCCTGTATTTCCAGTGTTGTTGATAAAGTAACAGCTTCCAGAAAAAGTGATTATGCTACGATATGCATCTATTACTCCGTTATAGTTGTAGATAAAATTCACATCTTGCAATGTAATAAACTTTATTTTTCTAATTTTCAGTGGATATTTAGTGTAGCTGTTTTGCACAGTAATGTTCTTCAGTTTTATTCTAGTATCACAATATTCTTGATGTGTAACCACTCGTATGCCAACCCCCACAAAGTAACTGTCTGAAATATACACAGTGTATTCCCCTTCAGCTGGCTTTGAACATTTGCAGCTGCCATCACTAGACCTCAAGCGTACTTGTGTTCTATCTACAGTATTAATACTTGTGATTAGTTTGGCTCGAATTGCTGAGCAGTGGCATGCCCACTTATCAATGATGAAATGAAGATTGCCATACCATTGCTCCTTTTTCACATTATTGTGTGTTGTAATATTGTTTATGTAATTGTAGACATTGTATCTAGTCTGTGCTAGCATAATGCCAAGGCCAGTTGCACCCCAGTCAGAACTAAAATTGCTTGGTATTTTTCCAAACATCACCTGTGAATGTTCAATGTTGAGATGAGTAGGTGCAGTTGCTTCTGAGGTGAAGGGAATGTTCAGAAAGATTATCAAGCAGTTTGGTCTGTTACCACTGAATACAGTCTGGGAAAGGTTTGATAGTCCAAGCATGTTGATAGCCAGTAACCCGGCTCCTGTGGAATTGCTTATGGACACCTCAGAGATGGTTATGTTAGTTGTTTGCAGGAAGTAGAAAGTAACTTTGTGGTTATTTGTGAGAGGTATTTTGGTTCTAAAGTCATGAAGATGCACAAAGTTCTCTTCAACTATGAGCTTTGAGGGAAAATGTGCCCCACAGAAATTGAACTGCAATTTTTCAATTTTCAGTGTGGTTACATTTATGAATGCAAATCCTAGGGGTCCTGTACACTGAATCACACTCTTTGAGTCACTGTTGGTATGATCATATCCAACCATGGATATATTCTTTGTATCCTTGATCATCACACTGAGATCTCTAGTTACTTTATGGTTCCCTGACAGAAAAGTGATGACTGTGTCAGAAACAAAGTACTGAAACGGTTTTTGTGCTACCTCAGTCAGAGTGTAGCAAGGCTCCCTAGGGCAACTTGTGCTGCTGCTGGGTACAACATAGAACTGCTCCGCTTTGGCAGTCCAGAATATCAGAAGGAGGTAGGACATCCAGTGAGGGTGCATTTTGGCACTTAGTTCTCTTTCGACATCTAAAGGTATATAGGAGTAAACAGTAGCTTATAGTAGCTCACCCTGGCACTGAATGTTGTGTCCTTTCACTTGCTCTTTACCACGTCTTGATACACTGTGTAACTTACATTATGAGGACATAACTGAAAATGTATTCTTATGAAGATTAATTTTGAACAGATATTATCGTTAACTTCTCCAATGATATTGCACAGGTAAAAGATGTTATGACCAACCATGTTTTCACAATAACTTTTGTTATGCCCATGTTTTCATAATCGCTTTTGTTATACACGTTTTCACAATCAGTTTTGTTATATGCATATTTTCATGCACAATCACTTTTGTTATACGCATGTTTTCACAATCATTTTTTGTTATACACATGTTTTCACAATCATTTTTTGTTATACACATGTTTTCACATTTTTTGTTATACACATGTTTCACATTCAATTTTTGCTATAAACATGTATTCACAATCAGTTTTTGTTATACACATCTATTTCTACATCAAAACCTCACAGGTCCATGTTGGCTAATCTTACTTGTGGCCAAGTTTTATGGCTTTTGATTATGTACTATGTACATGTATATTGCATGTTCTTGCCATTTCCATTTTCTATTTAGATATTCAACCAAGTGCTGACTTTCTGATCATGATTTGCACATAGTTACGTGTGCAGTTATGTAGTGCTATGCTATACTGGCCTGCTCTTATGCATAACATCTAGGCCTCTTTTATTTTTAGGGAGATGTGGTTCGTTGGTTGTTCTAATGAGACTACACTATACTCTTGTCACAATAGATGATTGTGTAAACATCTATATGTGTACTTTCGATATGTTTGAGCAGCACACTCCATTTGTAGTTGAAGAATAAATGAGTTAAACAATCCGTAAAAACAATTAATGGTGATGTACTTGTCAAAAGCCTGTATGAACCACATCTTTAGACTTATTATGGTGAAGATGTGCTGTGATAATTTGGCTAGTAATGGGGATGAATGTGAGTGAGCCCCTCACTTGTGGTGAAAACAGGAAATTGTCTATATACGTATATGTATTGTTTATTTGGTCGTGTGTATTTCGTGTATGCCTATTTGTGTGTGTTCAAATATTTCCACATGTATTGCTACAATACAGATCATAGCTTGGATAGTAGAGTAGTATGGTTGTAGCTAGTTATGCAAGAGAGAATTGCAAAAAAGCTTAGGTGTAGACCATGATAGGGATCATCGTACTGATGAAAGAACAAGGGAGGGCACAGTTAGCGAGCTATGTTTGAAGAGAGTACGATGCATTGATGGAACAAGACAGACACAATTAGCCCAGGTGAGCCAAAAATAAGCCTTGGCTTCATCCAGTGGAAGTGCTTGAACCAGAGTCACAGGAGACAAAGGAAAAACAGACCATGCAACTTCTCTCCCCAGCTGTTTACAGTGTTAAAGATGATCATGCCTGATGACTGAACTCCATAAATTTGTTGTCCATGGCATTCTACCTACTGACAGGTCTCCAAACTGACCTGAGTGGCAAATATTTTCTATAACTACTGTACAGGCTTATGTAATTCATACACTACATACAGTTTTAGGAGTATTGTGTGTCAGAGGGAGCATAGGGCTGCCTATATAAAGCAAAGTGTCAATTTATCAACTAGACTGATGTCTCTAGACTTGGCCTAGCTAGATAGACTGAAAATGAGACAAAGATTGACAAGGAGAGTGATTCTAGACCTAAGAACATATCACACCTTGAGCAACATGCACATCATAGGTGGGCAGATGCTACATGCCTATAATTGTCCAGTTTACGTATGTAGCGACCACCCCCCTCGTATGTCCATTCTAGTGTTCTCAAAACGTGGACACTTAATACGTACTGTACAGGCGAGTGAGGCGACCACTGCTGTTGTTGGAATATGACTTTGGGAAACTTGTATGCTTATAGTGAAAGTAAATGTCTTAATACAACTTTGATAAATGTTTTTGAATTCTCATCTCATCTCATTCACCACATCTCCCGTGGGGTTCACACTGCTAGGGACACTGTTATAGTTTGTTGGTGATGTACATATGCTCAGCAGTAGGTTTATGTTGAAAGTACGAAATAGGTGAGAAGTTATAACACTCACTCGTTAAAATAATAGTTCTATGAAATACTGTTACTATTTGGTATAACTGCATGCAGTGTCTACGTTTCAGGTATAGCTTTGTTCTCTTGTCCAAGAATGAGAGCTCTGAAGTGTTTTGCTAGAAAAACTCTCAGACTCACTTCTACGTATATCAGTTTCCTCTTAAAGAATAATAGTGTTAATCCATGCAGGGATTTTGGCTCAAATTGATCCAATGACCACCCGGGCAAGAGACTAGAATCAGTAGCTAGCCTGCATATGACTTTGCTGCCATATAGTGTTATCCCAGGCGTTATTCTGCAGTACTTACTGTATTACTAAGGGATTGCAACAGTTGACAAACAAAAGAAAAATACCAGCATAAAGCAGTAGTAAGTAGCAAGCCTCACACTGTCCAGTTTTGACTTGTATAGCTAAAATGATTGGCGAAAATGCAAATAAGTCCTAATCATTGTAGTGTAATAATATTTTGTGAAATTCTGCATCACAGCATATATTTGTGGAGATACATACATAACTCTATTGTTGTGGTTGTGTGCAAATTTAGCTTGTTATCAATGTCTATTATGACTGTAATGTAAAAAGTTGTTCTCTTATTAAGAATCCAGTACAGGTAAGTACTTGTCGGAAGGCTCATTGAGAGCAGTACTCCAGTAGTGATTCACGCAGCTCAACTGAGTTATGGCTTACTCCTGGCTGAGTGTTGTGGTGTTTTCTCCGCTTGTAGCAGGGCTTCCTTAGAACTGAATCAAGTTCAGATACTTTAGCTTTCACTCTCTTTAGAACATTTGCCGAAATCGAGTCGGATAACTGCGTGAATTTAAATTTCATGAACATGTGGAACACGACAATGATTATGGATGTAGCAAAAGCAATGCTAACTGAAGTATATGCAAGTGCTATTTGGCCTTGCCCAGTGACTGTTGTGTAGAATGTGGCGGATGCCAAGACACCAAGGTTGAAGAAGAAGGAATACTCAATGGCATTCAAATACCATGTCTTATAGACATTACCAGCTAGTGCCAACAACAGCAGCACTGTTACAATGATTGCCAGCAGATTGATGTTAGTACTTCCACGAGTGTTCATGGAGAATACGAGGAAGAGTATAATGCGAATTAGCAGGAGCAGTCCAGTCCAGTAACGGTGCTTGTCTTTGTAGGGTCCAGTGTATGCATCAAAGAGTGGCTTCAGTTTCTTTACCCAGAAGAGCACGCTGTAACTGGACCAGTGTTGAAGGTACTGGATGAAAATGAGGACGACTGTGTAAGGAAGGGAGATGAGAAGTAGGAGCAGAGCAGCTATGAAGAGTGGAATGTGTTTTCCCTTTAAGTAGTCAACATTTCCATTATAGAGCCAGACCTTCCTCATAGACTTATCAGGGTACTCAAGCTGAGTTGATTGGAATACAGTAATGATGATTCGAAGTAACTTTGCATAGGATATGAGAAAGAGTGTCGCCAGAACTTGCACTGCATTTCTGCCACTCAGCCTTGCTGCGAGTGTGTAGTAGTGGCTCAGTACTATGATTGTGATGACCAGGAACCAGATGTAGAGTGGGAAAGCAAATTGTAGCCATGTTTTGACGTATGCGTCTAGCCCATTGTAGAAACAGGTCTCAATGCCGAGGTCTAAGTTGATCCAGGCTATGAACCAGCTGAAGAATGAGTTTGTTGTGCTGGGAGGGAAGAAAGTAGCATGGTTGGCTCTCACTATGTTAGCATAGAAGATAAGTCCATTGATTGTTCCCACAGATACAGTGAGGTTTAGCACGATCAAAAACACCACTAGAACTAACCCAGCTAAGGCAGTGACTGGAACCCAAAGCAAAGCCCACATACTTGAGCATTCCCTACATTCAGATGTTCCAAAGACGTGACTGAGGTTGTGCTGACATGCTCCACAGAGGATGCCAGAACGATGGAATGCACACTGCTCATCTGGGTCCTCCAAGTCAAGATCAAAGCTCTCAGGCTTACAGTAGTCAAATGGACAGTGCTCATGGACTAGGACTCCATTTTGTGAACCATTTGTAAATGTTGCATTGATCCACATTGAAGATTTTCTGTTCACCTTTTGAGTGTCAATGTTACAGTTAATGTCATTTAGTTGTAATTGGGGGTGGCAGATGCATGAAGAGTTGTCCAACACAAAACCAAGTGGGCAAGGATTTAGATGGATATGTAAATGAAGATCCTTCAATACAAGTGGGAGTTTATTTTTGTTTTGATATTGGAGTACAAGTTGGGTCGCTTGCTTGTCAAGTTTGTCTACTGTCAGTATTAAATTTTCACTTTGGTGACTTGATATGATGGTGTAAATTAAGCTTGTACAAGTTCTTCTGACGCTCTGTGTCTTCTGCAATGGTTTCAGTTGTGATCTGCTACTGGAGTTGACTGCATTAAACCTAGTCTTTACTGTAAATGGTACAGTTCCAAGCATCTGTCCCACTGCAACAGCAAAGATTTGAAATGACTCACCAGGATAGGCTGTTACATTGTACTTTGTGATACTGCAGTCAGGAATTTTATTGATGCATACACAAACCCTTGTGGGATTAGAAGATACTGCTGATTCAACTTCTTGAAAGTGAAATGTTTCATTGAAAGCCAGAACACCTGGTTTACCTCTATTGTTGGTACAAAACTCAACCCACCCACCATAGAGGATGCTACCAGCAGAATTAGCAGTGTTGTTTACAAATACAAAACTTGGAGTTGCTTCTAATTGTGATGGCAGCTTGAAAAAGCATTGAATTGTATATAGATCGTAAGTAAATATGGAATCAAGTGTTGGTTCTTCTACATACAAGGCACCTCCATATTGTCGAGCATGGTTTCGTTCAAAGGTGATTTGACTGTGTGATTCCAACATAATTCTTGCACCATTTTGCAATGCTATTGCTCCACCATTGTATGCTGTATTTTCTGTGAATTTCATCCTTGCTTCTGATTCCACGACTATTGTTGATTTATCAACTAATATAGCACCTCCATACTCCTGGGCATAATTTCTTACGAAGGTGACATTACTTTTCTCCCCAACAATCAATTGAGAACTACCATATAATATTAAAGCACCACCTATATTGCCTCCATTTATCACTAACTCTGCTGTTTGTTGAAACTTCATCATAGACTTGTTTGTAAGAATTACAGCGGCCCAATGTACCTTACTTCGAATGGCTGGTAATTTGAATGTATTGGGATTGAATTTGTGATTATTTCCAATGAATTTAACTTCTCCATTGAAAGATATGGTGCTTTTGTCTAAGTACATTGCACTTGGGTATCCTTTGTTGTAAATGAAGTGACATCTTCCTGAAGCTGTGATGTTGCTGTACTGTATGAATACTTTTCTATAATTATAGGCTAATTTCAAATCTTGCATTTCCATGTACCGCATGCCTATAATGTAAAGTGCGTAGGGTTTGCTATTCAGCACAGTAATGTTCTGCAGTCTTATTCTAAAATGACAATATTCTTCTTCTGACTTTACTGTTAAGCCCACCTTAATAAAGCTAATATCTGAAAAGTACACTGTGTATTCCTCTTTAGGTGGTTTTGAACAGCTGCAAGGATGGAAATTGCGCTTAGGCTTTATACGTATTCGATTTTCATCCCATCCCTCTATTCTATTCAAACTTAGAATTTGTTTGGCTAGAATCACTGAGCAGTGACATTTCCAGTTTTCAATGAAGAAATAGAGATTACCGCTCACATGCCACTTTATGTTGTTGTGTGTCGTAATATTGCTTGCATAAACGTGAACTCGGTATGTAATCTGTGTTAGCATAATGCAAAGTCCACTAGCACCCCATTCAATATTTTGTGAATGGTTTGGTGGCATTCCAAACATCACATGTGAATCTTTAATGTTGAGAGCAGTTGACGGTGAGGCGGAGGGAAGATCCAGAAAAATGATCAAGCAGTTTGGTTTGTTGTAACTGAAGGTAGACTGAGAGATATTAGAATATCCAATAATATTGATTCCTAATAGTCCAGCTCCTGTGGATAAGCTTATGGCCACCTCAGTGATGGTTGTGTTAATTGTTTGCTTGAAGTAAATTGTGACCTTGGACATTTGTAGGAAGGTTTCAAAGTCATGAGGGTACACAACATTCTCTTCAATTGTGAACTCGGAGGAAATAAATGCTCCACAGGATATGAAACTTAGTCTTGCAATCTTGAGTGTGGTGACATTTATGAATGCAAATCCTAGTGGTCCTGTACATTGGATCACACTCTTTGAGTCACTGTTGGTATAATCATATCCAATCATGGAGATATTTCTCATGTCCTTGATCAGCACTGGAAGATTTCTAGTGATATTGGTTTTGTGGTTCCCAGGTAGAAATGTGATGACTGTGTTGGATATAAAGTACTGAGATGGGATTAGTACTACATCAGTGAGAGTGTAACAAGGCTCCTTGGGGCAACGTGCGTCACTGCTGGGTATGACATAGAACTGCTCTGCTGTGACCATGGGTAGTGGAAAGAGGCAAGGCAACATGTACATCCAGTGGAGATACATTTTGGAGTTTCTTCTTGATCCAGTGCTCCCGTTGAGAATTGATTTGAAGATAGTGTAGTTGCCTTCACTCTAATTTGGTCATGCCACTACCAACATTATAGGCAAATAGAGTACATGCTCTTATTTATACCTGGTTTATTTTTAATAACCTACATGAATGTTTATACAATTAATTAGTGCTATAGTCAACTTCTTTTTATCAATGAAATGCTAGTTATTAAATACAACATACTTTGTTAAAGAAACAATTTCTTTGGGAAACTGGGTTATTGGATTTCATTTACACCTTATAATCCCCTGAAACAAAGCTGTTTACTCTTAATGGTGTATACATGTACATGTGTATACATTTGGAAATCTTTCCACATAACCGTTGTTAGGTGCAGTAGTTTGGTTATGAATACACTGCTGCTACCGTTGTTGGAAAACAGACTTTGGGAAATTTGTTAGTTTGTATGGAACATGAAAGTCCTTTGATTGTACTGTATTGTTAAACTGATGGGTTCTTGAAATCCACCAACCATATTTGTTGATGGTATGAACAGGCAGTAGGTATGTAGATTAACTTCACAATGGTGGAGGGGAAGTACGGGAGCTTTCTTCATCTGGAAAATATAGAAATAATCATGGCAATTGATACTCGCCTGCATTCTCAACATGTTTAAGTACATACGTAGCTTTGCTCCGGTTTTCTAGGAATGAGAGTTCTTGAGTGCTAATTACATACCAACATAAAATGTTGCTTTGCTTTATACTTTTTACTAACATAAATAACAGTTGAAAGTCTTACCCTCAGTTCTATGTAATAAATGTGTGGCTTTGATGGAAAATGAACCAATCCAAATACCAAGTGACATAAATGCTATTAAGTGAGCATCCTACATCTATACAAGCATCACTCATTTCTAAAATGGTAAAATGCTATGGAATAAGTATATGTTATTACATGAGCGGGAGTGCAATATCGTTTATGTTGCACGAGGGATTGATGTTGACCTGAGGGCAACATAAACGATATTGCGCTTCCGCTCATGTAATAACATGCTTGTTGCGCATGCGTTATAGCTCAGTATATAAAGAGGTGTGCGCGTACCATGGATACGAAATCGACGCGCACAATGGAAGCCGAAACAGTGAGCAATTGCAGCCAATGCGGAGACCCGGCTTGTTTGATGATGCATGAATGGACGTCTTCCCAAGACGAAAATCGTGAAATAACTGCTGAGGATTGCATTCAATCCATTCTGGATGGAATAACCACAAAGGACCTTGACGCATTTTTTTGTGATGACGAAAAAGAAAAACAGCAGCCCCACCCTCCTCCACCGAAGATGACACGCTTTTATGACGCTTCTGAAGAAGAGCTCGTGACTGCGTGTAAGGAAGTCGTGCCGAAAAACACACAGAGCAACAACCGCTGGGCACTTAACAACTTCGAAGCATGGAGAGCTGCTTACAACAACTTGCACCCCGACTCTCCATTTACTGCCGACATTCTAATGACTTCTGACACAGCCGCCTTAGACAAATGCCTGTCTCGGTACGTAGTAGAAACGAGAAAAGAGGACGGCTCCCCGTTTCCAGCAAAGACTATCAAACTGCTACTGTCCGGACTACAGAGACACATGAGGACCACATCTGAAACTCCATTCAATATTTTTGACATTAAAGATCACCGATTCGGATTTCCACTCCACTTGTGATACCGTCTTCAAGAAACTGTTGTCAAAGGGAGTGGGAGCAGAGGTGCGCCACCACGAAGCGTTCACACCAGAGGATGAAGACACCTTCTGTGACAAGGGTGTGTTTGCAACCGACTCACCTACAGGACTGCAAAATGCAATTTTCTATTACACTGGAAAAAACCTGTGCCTTTGCGGTGGAGAGGAACATAGAAACCTCAAGTGCTCCCAGTTTGTTGAAATCGAAGGCGGCTACCGCTATGTCGAGCGAGGATCTAAGACCTTTCGGGGTGGTTTCAGCCAGCTACATCTGAACGGCAAGGGTGTTGTTCTATACAACGATGCTGATGCAGGAATGCGCTGCTACTGCTCACTTCTCCGTTTTTACCTGTCCAAGCTCCCGTCCGACACCAGCGATGCATTCTACCTTCAGCCAGTGAAAGGTGCACCAAAAGCTGAAAAATGGTACTGTAACATCCCAGTAGGGCGCAATAAGCTTGCTACAATGGTGAAGCGTATGTGTGAGCAGGCTGGTCTGAAACCAAAAACTAACCATTCACTCCGAGCGACTGGAGCAACGACTCTATTCAATACAGGTGTTCCAGAAAAACTTGTCCAGGAAGTTACAGGCCACCGTAGCATTGAGTGTCTGCGCAGATACGAGAAGACTAGTGAACAACACAAGCGAGCTGTATCTCGATCGTTGACTTCCAGACAGAACTTTGAAGCGCAATCCCTCGATATAAAACAAACTGTTGTCAGCTCCCCCAGCCCCTCCCACTTGCAGTCGCGTACACTCAATGCTGTCGATCCTGCCTCAAGTCTGCCATTTGCCTTCTACAACACAGGAAATATTCAGAACATCACCATCAACTACTCCCCTAGACAATAACTAAACTGCTTCACTATCACTGTATAAAATGTTATTACATTTTATGTTTACGCTTGTGTGTAGCTACTTGCCCTCGATACATTTCCAACATTGCATCCGGTGCAACATGACTTCCGGTGCAACATGACATCCGATGCAACATGACATCCGGTGCAACATGACATTTGTTGCATTAGAAAATTGTATTATGATGTGCAACAAAATATAATTGTGAAACGGTTCACACTCTGCAACATATTGTTTGCCAATAACTTGTTGTATACAAACTCAACATGATGTTATCAGTGTCTATTAACTGTTAAGGTGATAGGAACGTTTCTCTTGTAAAAACAATGCGTAGTACACAACTACTTGTCAGAAGGTTCTTTCAGAACAGTCATGTGATTCTAGCAGTGACTCACGCAGTTCAACTGAAAAGTGGCTTACTCCTGGCTCAGTGCTTGGCTGGTTGCTTCTCCACTTGCAGTAGGGCTTCCTTAGAGCTGACCTGAGTTTGGATAACTTAACTTGTACTTTTCTTGCAATGTTTACAAAAATCCAGTTGCATAACTGTGAAGACTTTAACTTTGTAACTGTATGAAAAACAACAATGAGGGTGAAAAGAGCTAATGCAATGCTAACTGATGAGTATACAACTGCAGTTTGTGTCCATGTAGTGACTGTTGTGGCAGCTGCCAAAATACCGAGGTTGAGGAAGAAGGAGTACTCAATAATGTTCAGATACCATGTCTTGTAGACAGTGTCAACCAGTACCACATGCATGAACAGCAGTAGCGCTGTAACAATGATTGCTAGCAGATTAATGTTAGCACTTCCACGAGTGTTCATTGAGAATATGAGAAAGAGTACAATGCGAACTAGCAGAAGTAGTCCAGTCCAGTAACGATGCCTGTCTTTGTAGGGTCCAGTGTATGCATCAAAGAGCGGCTTCAGTTTCTGTACCCAAAACAACATTCTAGATCTGTAACTGGACCTTTGCAGGAGGTACTGGATGAAAATGAGGATGGTTGTGTAGGGTAGGGAGATGAGGAGTAGGAGCAGAGCAGCTATGAAGAGTGGAATGTGTTTTCCCTTTAAGTAGTCAACATTTCCATCATAGAACCAGATCTTTCTCCCAGACTTATCAGGGTACTCAAGCTCAGTTGATTGAAATACAGTGATGATAATCCGAAGTAGCTTTGCATAAGAAAGTAGGAAGAGTGTAGCCAGGACTGGCACTGCATTTCTTCCACTCAGCCTTGCTGCAAGTGTGTAGTAGTGGCTCAGTTCTATGATTGTGATGACCAGGAACCAGATGTAGAGTGGGAAAACAAACTGTAGCCATGTCTTGACATAGGCATCTAGCCCATTGTAGAAACAGGTCTCAATGCCGAGATCTAGGTTGATCCAGGCTATGAACCAGCTGAGGAATGAGTTGGTTGTGTTTGGAGGGAAGAAAGTAGCATGGTTGGCTCTCACTATGTTAGCATAGAAGATTAGTCCATTGATTGTTCCCACAGATACAGTGAGGTTTAGCACAATCAAAACTACCACTAGAGCTATCCCAGCTAAGGCAATGAGTGGGACCCAAAGCAAGGTCCACAGACTTGAGCACTCCCTACATGTGGATGTTCCAAAGACATGGCTGCGGTTGTGCTGACATGCTCCACAGAGGATGCCAGAGCGATAGAATGCACATTGCTCATCTGGGTCCTCCAAGTCAAGATCAAAGCTCTCAGGCTTGCAGTAGTCAAATGGACAGTGATTATGGACTAGGACTCCATACTGGGAAGTATTTACAAATGTTGTGGTGATCCACTTGGGTGATTGTCTGTAGACCGTTTGGGTGTCATTGTTACATTTTATTCCATGTTGTTGTAGTTGAGGGTGACAGATGCATGAAGAGTTGTCCAACATAAACCCTAGTGGGCAAGGGTTCAGTTGAACATGTAAGTGCAGGTCTGTAAAAATAAGGGAATTTATTTTCCCAATTGGATTCTGAATGATATATTGTGTGGGTAACTTATCAAGTTTTTCTACTGTTAATATCATCTCTTCATTTTGATTATTTGACATAATGGTGTACGTTAGATTTGTACAAGCTTTCCTGACACTCTGTGTTTTCTGCAATGGTTTCATCTGTGGTGGGCTACTGGAGTTGACTGTAGCAAATCTGCTCTGTACTATGAATGGAACTGTCCCATTCATTTGTCCCACTGCAACTGCAGATATTTGAAATGTTTCACCAGGGTAGGCTGTTACATTGTAGTGGATGATGCTGCAGTCAGGAAGGTCTTCTCTGCATACACAAACCCTTGTGGGATTAGAGGATACCGTTGAAAGTTGTTGTGCAGACTCTTGGAAGTGAAACACTGTGTTGAAAACTTTACCTATACTAGTGGTGCAAAAATTAACCCATCCACCATAGAGGCTACTACCAGCAGAATCTGCAGTGTTATTTGAAAATATCAGGCTTGGAATTGCCTGTGGACTGATTTTTGGTGATAGCTGGAAGAAACATCTAAGCCTATAAATATTCAAATAGGATTTAAATTTAAAAGTGGGTTCCTCTATGTGCAAGGCACCTCCATTGTACTGAGCATGATTTCTTCTGAACATGATTCGACTGTGTGATTTTAGCATTATTTTGGCACCATTTTGCAATGCTACAGCTCCACCATTATAGGCTTCGTTTTCCATGAATAGTATTGTTGTGTTTGCTTCCACAATTATTGTTGAACCATCGGCTAATATAGCACCACCTTGTAGTTGTGCATGGTTCCCTAGGAAGGTGATATAACTTTGCTCCCCAAACACCAGTTTAGAACTGTTGAATAGTGCTATAGCAGCACCTACCCTGCCTTGATTTCCCACTAGCTGTGCTGTTTGTTGAAATTTCATTGTAGACTTGTTTGCAAGAATTACTGTTGCCAGTTGTGCCTTATTTTCAGAGAATTTGACATCAGATTCTCGACGAAAGAATATGTTGCTTTCGTATAAGAAAGCTACACCTCTGTGTCCAGTGTTGTTGATGAAATGGCATCTTCCAGAAGCCGTGATATTGCTGTCATGTATTTTTAATACTGTTTCTTTATTATGATTATTGTAAGTGAATTTTACATTTAGGAATTCGATAGATTTCATTCCTCTAATGAACAGTGCATGTACTGTAGTGCTATTGTGCACAGTAATGTTCTGCAGTTTTATTCTAGCGTCACAATATTCTGAATATGTTGCCACCAATATGCCCACCCTGTCAAAGTAACCCTCTGAAATGTGCACTGTGTATTCCCCTTGTTGTGAGCAATTGCAGGTAGGTAAAGTGCTACCAGCAGTTTTAGAATTAAGATATATTCGTGTTATATCTTTTATATTCACCGTGCTGGAACTTGCAATTTGTTTGACTTGAATCACTGAACAGTGGCATGCCCAATTTTGAAGGACGAAATGAAGATTTCCACACCATTTGTACTTTTTCATATTACTGTATGCTTCAAATTTGTTTATACGAATGTTGACATTGTATGTAGTCTGTGCTAGCATAATGCCAAGTCCAGTGGCACCCCAGTTAAGAAATTTTGACGTCCTCCCAAACATTACGTGTGAAACTTCAATGTAGAGAGCAGTAGATGGAATTGCTTCTGAGATGAAGGGAATGTTCAGAAAGATAATCAAGCAGTTTGGTCTGTTACCATTTAGTGTAGTCTGGGAGATGTTTGATAGTCCAAGCATGTTGATTCCAAGTAATCCAGCTCCTGTGGAATTGCTTATGGCCACCTCAGAGATGGTTACATTAATTGTTTGTAGGAAGTAGAAAGTAACTTTGTGGTTATTTGTGAGAGGTATTTTGGTTCCAAAGTCATGAAGACGCACAAAGTTCTCTTCAACTGTGAGCTTTGAGGGAAAACGTGCCCCACAGAAATTGAACTGCAGTTTTTCAATTTTCAGTGTAGTAATATTAATGAATGCAAATCCTAATGATCCTGTACACTGGATAACACTCTTTGAGTTGTTGTTGGTATGATCATATCCAATCATGGAGATATTCTTCACGTTCTTGATCAAGATGCTGAGATTCCTAGTTGCATTTGTTTTATGGTTCCCAGGCAGGAATGTGATGATCGTGTCAGAAGTAAAATACTGCGATGGGTTTAGTACTACTTCAGTGAGAGTGTAACAAGGCTCCCTGGGGCAACTTGCGTCACTGCTGGGTATGACATGGAACTGCTCTGCTGTGACCATGGGTAGTAGAAAGAGGCAAGACAACATGTATATCCAGTGGAAATACATTTTGGGATTTCTTCTCGATCCAGTGCTCCCGTTGAGAATTGATTTGAGGATAGTGTAATTGCCTTCGCTCTAATTCGGTCATGCCACTACCAACATTATAGGCAAATAGAATACATGCTCTTATATACACCTGTTTTATTTTGAACTAACCTACATGAATGTTATGGTCAACTTCTTTTATCAATGAAAAGCTAGTTATTAAATACAATATATTTTGTTAAAGAAACTTTTTCTTTGGGAAACTGGGTTCTTGGATTTCGTTTACACCTTAAAATCCCCTTCAACAAAGTTGTTTACTCTTAAGGGTGTATACATGTGCGCACTTGGAAATCTTTCCACATTATCAATGAGAGTGATACTTTCAACTCTCATAACTGTTGTTAGGTGAAGTAGTTTTGTTATGATTACACTACTGCTACTGTTGTTGGAAAACAGACTTTGGGAATTTTGTTAGTTTGTATGGAGCATGAAAAGTCTTACTGTACGTACCTTTGATTGTACTGTATTGTTCAACTGATGTGCTCTTGAAGTCCACCAACCAGATTTGTTGGTGGTCCAAACTGGCAGTACATACATAGTTTTAAATTTCACAGTTGTATCTTGAGTGTGGTGACATTTATGAATGCAAATCCTAGTGATCCTGTACACTGAATCACACTCCTTGAGTCACTGTTGGTATGATAATATCCGATCATGGAGATATTTCTCACATCCTTAATCAACACACTGAGATCCTCAATGATGTTTGTTTGATGGTTCCCGGGCAGGAATGTGATGACTGTGTTAGATGCAAAGTACTGAGATAGCCTCGTTCCCAGGCTCTCCCCGCGCACGAACGAAAAATCGAAAGGAAAGGGGAGAGCCTGGTAAAATTTATCACGTGAGAAACGTCATAGGTAGAGAGAACTTAATTACATGTGGGCGAACGAATAAACTCGCCCACGCTACATGGACAGAATACAGTTGCGATAGCTTTATGGCCGACAGAATGGGACTAGATGGCACTATGCTACATTACCTGGCAGTACGGAAAGCTATGGTAAGCGTATACAGACCCATACATTCGAAAATCACGCTAACCTACTTGCTTACCTGGCAAACTGACCGCTTTACACCCCGGAGAATGGCTTTCAAGGCGCTATTAAACGCCAAGGCAGCCCTTTCCTGGGCTTTGCTCAAGTTTTCTCTGCCGCTTATTATTTGAAAAAACTGCTGAAGGAACGATATTGGATCTTCGAGCTCAGAACACTGACGCCCGAGGGACTCAACATCGAGGACTAACAGACGCCGCGTCTGGACGCTAACACCATTGCGTCCAGACGCTAACAACATTGCGTCGGAACGCCAGACTCTTAGAGATTTAGTATAAAAAGAACTCCACTTGTGTTATTTGTACCTTGTATTTGACCAGTGTCCCAGTTGTTGTATGCCTGAAGAAGGTCCGGATCGGACCGAAACGTAGCAAGTAAAGTTTGACCAATGTAATAGCGAAGTACTGTTCCGGAATCCGCGAAAGCGACCTTTCCACGATTTATAGTATCTGCATCACAGTCTTCGGCCCGAGATACCGTCTGTTAAGGGTTTCGGATTTCAAAAAAACATAAAATGTTGATTTGCTTTATACTTTTCACCAGCATAAATAACAGTTGGAAGTCTTACCCTCTGTTCTATGTAGTAAATGTATGGCTTTGATGGAAAATTGAACCAATCCATATACCAAGTGACGTAATACATCAGACTCAGTTAAGGGTACGGGATACATAATGGGGCGCGGTCAACGGTTCAGACTTACTAACTGCGAAGTGATTACACAACACTGACTACAGCTGCAAAATATGGAACATGAAAAGGGAGATCCTAAACACATTCTTCACAATGAGAACTTGTACGAGCGGTTATGCATACACAGTCAAACTGTGTAAACTTTTGAACCAAAATTTGACCTCCCAAGCAACCGGGAGCAACGAATGATACTCCAGATCGCCTTTTTTTCAACATACTCGAGGGCCAGACAGAGCATTTGTTGCAAACGTCGTTTGGTTTTTGAGCAATAGCCCCTTGTCCAGCAAACTGTACACACCTCATGACTTTTCGCCTCTGTGTAAAATTACAACAGCCAGTGATATTCAAAAAATGGCTCCGTCTGCCCCTGCATTGTCCATCGTAAAGTACGTTGGTAACTAGGTCTCTTCGGATCCATAGATACTGATCGCTATTTTTGGTTGAAAAAAAAATACTTGACAGCACTAATCGTGTCAGTTCAAAGTCCGTAGAGAGTCGTCTGTGTGCATGCGCAGTTGAACGTTATGAATAAACTATATCCTGTAACCTTAAGTGAGCATCCTACAAATATCCACAAGTATCTATTGCATCACGTGTTGCTAAAAAAGTTTGCAAGAAATGCGTAAAAATTTGCCAGCCTTCCCATGCATCTTCCAGTTTTGTAAGCAATCACAAACTGGATGGGAGATCTGGGCCTGCGACTGACTTTACTGTGTTGTAGCTGCTGTTTATTCTTCTTCTATCATCAACTGTTGCATCATTCATTTCTAAAATAGTTTACAAAAAATGCTATTGAATAAAAATTATGTGAAATGGTTCACACTCTGCAGGGTATTGTTTGCCTATAACTTGTTGTGTACAAACTCAACATGTCCGTTATTGGTGTCCATTAACTGTCAAGGTGATAGGAACGTTTCTCTTGTAAAACAATGCATAGTACACAACTACTTGTCAGAAGTTTCTTTCAGAACAGTCATGTGACTCCAGCAGTGACTCACGCAGTTCAACTGAAAAGTGACTTACTCCTGGTTGAGTGCTTGGCTGGGTGCTTCTCCACTTGTGGCAGAGCTTCCTTAGAGCTGATCTGAGTTTGGATAACTTAACTTGCACTTTTCTTGTAATGTTTAAAGAAATCCAGTTGCATAACTGGGAAGATTTTAACTTTGTAACTGTATGGAATACAACAATGAGGATGAAAAGAGCGAACGCAATGCTAGCTGATGTGTATACAACTGCTTTTTGCCCCCACGTAGTGACCGTTGTGGCAGATGCCAAAATACCAAGGTTGAGGAAGAAGGAGTACTCGATAATGTTCAGAGACCATGTCTTATAGACACCACCAGCAACTGCCAATTGCATGAACAGTAAGAGCACTGTTGCAATGATTGCCAGCAGATTAATCTCAGGACTTCCACGAGTGTTCAGTGAGAATATGAGGAAGAGTACAATGCGAACTAACAGGAGTAGTCCAGTCCAGTAACGGTGTCTGTCTTTGTAGGGTCCAGTGTATGCATCAAAGAGTGGCTTCAGTTTCTTCACCCAAAACAGCACTCTGTAACTGGACCAGTGTTGGAGGTACTGGATGAAAATGAGGATGGCTGTGTAGGGAAGGGAAATGAGAAGTAGGAGTAGTGAAGAGTGGAATGTGTTTGCCTTTCAAGTAGTCAACATTACCATCATAAAACCACACCTTCCTCACAGAGTTATCAGGGTACTCAAGCTCAGTTGATTGGAATACAGTGATGATGATTCGAAGTAGCTTTGCATAGGACACGAGGAAGAGTGTTGCCAGGACTGGCACTGCATTTCTACCACTCAGCCTTGCTGCAAGTGTGTAGTAGTGGCTCAGTACTATGATTGTGATGACCAGGAACCAGATGTAGAGTGGGAAAACAAACTGTAGCCATGTTTTGACATAGGCGTCCAGCCCATTGTAGAAACATGTCGCAATGCTGAGATCTAGGTTGATCCAGGCTATGAACCAACTGAGGAATGAGTTGGTTGTATTGGGAGGGAAGAAAGTAGCATGGTTGGCTCTCACTATGTTAGCATAGAAGATAAGTCCATTGATTGTTCCCACAGATACAGTGAGGTTTAGTACAATCAAAAGCACCACTAAAGCTATCCCAGCTAAGGCAATGACTGGAACCCAAAGCAAAGCCCACAGACTTGAGCACTCCCTACATGCAGATGTTCCAAAGACATGACTGAGGTTGTGTTGACATGCTCCACAGAGGATGCCAGAGCGATAGAATGCACACTGCTGATCAGGGTCCTCCAAGTCAAGATCAAAGCTTTTAGGCTTACAGTAGTCAAATGGGCAGTGCTCATGGAATAAGACCCCATACTGTGAAGTATTAGTAAGCGTTGCATTGATCCATGTTGTTGATTGTCTGTAGACCTTCTGGGTGTCAATGTTGCAGCCATAATGTAGTTTGGGATGGCAGATGCATGAGGAATTGTTCAACACAAACCCTAATGGACAAGGATTCAGTTGAATATGTACGTGCAGGTTCCTAAATACTAGAGGAAGTTGGTTTTTATCTGAATATTGAATGATAAAATGGGTAGGTAGCTTATCAATTTTGTCTACTGTCAACGTCATGTCTTCATTGTAAAAACTAGATACAATAGTGTATGTTAAATTTGTGCAACCTTTTCTGACCACTTGTGTTTTCTGTAATGATTTCAGTTTTGGTGGGGTACTGGAGTTAACTGAAGAGAACCTACTCTGTACTGTAAAAGGTACTGTTCCAAGCATTTGTCCCACTGCAACTGCAGGTATTTGAAATGTCTCACCAGGGTAGGCTGTGACATTGTAGTGGGTGATGGTGCAGTCAGGAAGATCGTTGATACATACACAAACTCTTGTGGGATTAGAAGATACTGCTGGTAGAGGTTGAAAATGAAACATTTCATTGAAAACAAGTGTGCCTGGTTTACCTTTGCTGTTGGTACAGAAATTGACCCATCCACCGTAGAGGCTACTACCAGCAGTATCAGCAGTGTTGTTTGCGAACATCAATCTTGGAATTGTATGGAAATGTGGTGGCAGGTCGAAGAAACATCTAATTGTGTAACTATACAAATGAAGAAAATGGATTTCTGGTGTTGGTTCTTCTACATATAAGGCACCTCCATATTGCAGAGCATGATTTTTTTTGAAGGTGATTTGACTGTGTGATTTCAACATTATTCTGGCATCATTTTGAAATGCTAGTGCTCCACCGTTATAGGCTTCATTTTCTATAAACACTATCCTTGCTTCTGATTCCACGACTAATCTTGATTTATCAACTAATATTGCACCACCGTACAGCTGGGCATAATTTCTCAGGAAGCTGACATTACTTTGTTTCTCAAAAACCAATTGAGAACTGTTGTACAGTGCTATGGCACCGCCCAACCGGGCTTTATTTTCCACTAGCTCTGCTGCATGTTGAAACTTTATTGTTGAGTTGTTGCCAAGTAACACAGTATCTTGTTGCACCTTATTTCCAATGAATTTAGCATCATAAAAGGATATATTGCTTCTGAAGAAGCTGACCAAACTTCTGTATTTATTCCGCACATACATGAAGTAGCATCTTAAAGTTGTGATGTTACTGTCGTCTGCTGACATTCCTGAACGTTGACCAATCATATCTTGTATTTCAATATACTTCATTTTTGAAATGTGAAGTAGAGTGTCTTGTGTAGTAATGTTCTGTAGTTTTATTCTAGTATCACAATACTTCATATTTGTATTCACTCGCATAATCACCCCATCAAAGTGACTATCTGAAATGTGCACTGTGTATTTCTCTTCAGCTGGTTTTACAAATTTACAACTTGCTAAGTTACCACGTTTCTTACTCATATACTGTAGGTATAACCATGTTTTATCACCCATCTCCTCTATGTTAGTGCTTGTAATATTTTTGGCTCGAATCAGTGAAGACGGACATTCCCAGTTTGTAATGACAAACTGAAGATTGCCATTCCAATGTTCCTTTTTCATATTATTGTATGTGTTAAGATGGTTCATGTGAATGTAAACTTTGTATGTAGTTTGTGTCAGAAAAATCCCAAGTCCAGTGGCACCCCAACTATGATAAGATCGTAAATGTTTTGGTTTCTCTCCAAACATCACTTGCGAGTTGGCAATGTTAAAATCAGTAGGTGGAACAAAGTCTAATTTAAATAACTCCTGAAAGATTATCAAGCAGTTTGGTCTGTTACCACTGAATATTGTCTGGGAGATGTTTGAAAATCCGAACATGTTGATTCCTATTAATCCTGCTTCTGTTGAATTACTTATGTTCACCTCAGATATGGTTACATTAGTTGTTTTTAGGAAGAAGAAAGTCATTTTAGACCCTTTTTTGGGAAACTTATTGACTGTAAACTGTAAGGATGCTCCACAGAATGAGAAAATTAGTCTTGCAATCTTGAGTGTGGTGACATTTATGAATGCAAATCCTAGTGGTCCTGTACATTGAATCACACTCTTTGAGCTGTTGTCAGTATGATCAAATCCGATCATGGAGATATTCCTCACATCCTTGATCAGCACACTGAGATTCATAGTTACATTTGTTTGGTGGTTCCCAGGCAGAAATTTGATGATTGTGTCAGAAGCAAAGTACCGAGATGGGTTTAGTACTATTTCAGTAAGGGTGAAACAATGCTCCCCAGGGCAACTCCTGTTGCTGCTGGGTACGACATAGAATTGCTCTGCTGTGGCAGTCCAGGATAGCACAAGGAAGCAGGACAGCACAAGTAACCAGTGGGGATACATTTCAGACATTAGGCTCTTCTGGATGTACAGAGTACTCTTTGAGAATCTAATAGACATAAAGCAGTAGGCATTAAAGCAAGCTCTGATATAGTCATACCGCTATATCTCATTCTGACAAACCTTGGTCACTCTTTAGCACTTGTAAACTCTCTGACTTAGAAGGAAGATATACGTATAAGCTGTGATGCACTTTTATATATGTATATGCAATTTGTTTTGAATAATCTATGTGAATGTTTACGCAATTCTTCTTTGCTGTAGTCAACTTCTTTGTTGAATGAAAAGGCAGTTATTGATAATTAAGTAATTGGGAAACTAGTGATTTATAATTTAACTTAAGTCCTAATTAGTAAGTGAGGACTTTCAATGTGCCAATCTTTGCTTCCATTTTATCTGTGTTTGCAATAGCCGAAGTTGCTCCTTCTCTTCTATTTAAGGGCTATGCACTTTTTTGCTACTCCCTGACCCTATTTGCTCTAAGGTAGAATACACAAGTGTTATTTTGATATCGTCCCAGTTACCATATATAGTTAGCAGTTTCATGCATCTTTCTAATGGGATTGTTTAGCCTCGTTCCCCCATGACTGTATTTGATTGCTTATAGTATCTGAATACAGAGAAGGAAGGCTTGGTGGATCTGGTCATGTGCTAGGACATCTGGTCATGTGCTAAGACATCACAATAAGCACAGGGACAGCTCTCAGTGAAGGATCTGGTCATGTGCTAGGACATCTGGTCATGTGCTAAGACATCACAATAAGCACAGGGACAGCTCTCAGTGAAGGATCTGGTCATGTGCTAGGAGATCTGGTCATGTGCTAAGACATCGCAATAAGCACAGGGACAGCTCTCAGTGAAGGATCTGTTTTATGTGCTATCTGTCAAAGGCTTGGGGACCAGAGCCACCACTCACTGTTCTGAGGATGGTTTAATAATGCAAAATGTGAAGTTTATGTGTTCGGACTGCTTCTCTCACCTTTGTATCACCAACAGCACCACACGTGTTTTGCTCTCTCAGACCTTCTCCCTTTGAACAATCAAAGAAGGCAGTGAATGTCTGGGAAGGAGGCTAACCACTTATATATATTGGTGGTTCACTGCGAATAAAAGACAGAACTTCCATAATGTGTTGCTCCAAGTTCGTGTGCTATTATCAGAACAGCAAACTGTGCTGTTTAAGGAACACCATTGAAAGTACACCAGTTTACATAATTCTTCATTACTCTTTGTCACGTGTTGTTATTGACTGCAATTATTATGTTTGCACAACCCTTTATTGTTACACACCACTGTTTCTGTTATTGCTGATAAACAGAGTAAAAGGGTGTTTGCTAGTAGTGTCTTTAATGTGCTGGCCTATGCAGATATCCCAGGTTCTAGCCACACTTGTAATTTCCGTTTTCTCAGCCCCAAATCAAAAATTGAGAAGAAGGTTTATCTTCTGTCCTTTGGAGGGCTCATTTACCCATTGGAGCAAAGTTCTTGATACTGGCCTGCTATTTAGGATTTCTTGTTAGAATTGTGTTATTCTAGTAGACCCCCTCCACTTTGAGACAAAAATGCTATTCTGATTAAGGGAGCTTTTTTGTTGTTTCAGAGGCAAATTTACATTGAGAAGGTCAATTTTGGGGCATTTGTAAGTATCCTGAATACCACATCTCCATCGCTCCTTATTTCATTGGTAGTAGCTGTGAAATAGAGGTCTGTAGAGGTTATTCTTGTACATGTAGTTGTGACTTACTGGCACCAACCATTTGCTCATACAGCACTCCTCTGTTCTTGAAGTTGATCACTTCTCCATCACCCCTTCTGAGTTCTACCTTCCTCCTGGGGGTCGCGTAGAGTTCACTGTGGCCTTCACCCCTCCTGCGGTGGGCAACCATAGCAGACAGTTCCGTATGGCCTGTGATAATGGTCAGATGCTCACTTTCACACTTCAGGGTGAGTTTGTATGTTAATAGTAGCATACCGTAGATCGGGAAACTTTCACTGTTAAAATAATTTCACGGTCGAGACCAACCACGAAAATATAACACACGAAAAAAAACTTACGTGGCGATAATCAATGAATAAGTGTGCACGCACGTCCACACACTCCGAGGTAAATGTCTGATTGACAACTGTAGCCATCGATACCTGGCTCTCCCGATACCTGGTAGTAGACTATCTGCTAGGAACGCTCCAGGCATATTGTAACTGTCAACCGCAAAAATTTTTTGTGGATTGAATGAAACCGTGAAAACTTAACACCACAAAACATTTTTATCATGGCGTACGGTAGTACGCCATATGTAGGGATGACCCCGAAAAAAAATGGCGGCCACATTCAAAGTGCACAAATGACACGCTCGAAATGTCCGCGTTAGATAAGTCAACGGCCTCCATGAGCCATATCAGACATTATTGAGTGCTTCCATGGGCAACAGGATCGTTAAATTTGCTGGAAAGCATCGCTAAGTATACCTGACATCAAGTCGCTAAAAAAGGCAAATCGTCTATCTTCTGACTTCTTTTTCTCACCACGATAGCACGACAACGGCTGGAGCTTTTACAACGATTCAAACGCAAAACAACAGGACAAATCACTAGGTATTGTACCTGCCACTTATCGGTCTAAAAGAAAGAACTCAAACTTGTCGGCCATTCTCAGGTAATCTCACACTTACGCTAGCTGCTACACGCCATTTTGCTCGAATTAAATATTACTCATAATTACGTCACCAGGGTTCAACTGAGCACGTGGTTCAGTACTTCGTAGTACAGAGGTGAGAATTGAGTGTTGGAGTTTGCAAATCTGATTTCGTGGATCAGTTGACGTGGTTGTGCTGCACTTTACATCGAACGCAATATGCATAATGTCCGCAAGAAACGAGCGCAGGACAAGCAGAACTACCTGCGAAACAAAGGAGAAAAAAAGGCAAGCGTCCTCCTATGCCTGTTATTGGAAGGACCCTGAGACGAAAAGGGCGTCCTCCCATGCCTGTTATTGGAAGGACCCTGAGACGAAGAGGGCGTCCTCCCATGCCTGTTATTGGAAGGACCCTGAGACGAAAAGGGCGTCCTCCCATGCCTGTTATTGGAAGGACCCTGAGACGAAAAGGGCGTCCTCCCATGCCTGTTATTGGAAGGACCCTGAGACGAAAAGGGCGTCCTCCCATGCCTGTTATTGGAAGGACCCTGAGACGAAAAGGGCGTCCTCCCATACCCGTTATTGGGAGGACCCTGAGAAAGGAAGGGCAGCTTCCCGCATATCCTCCCATACCCGCTATTGGGAGGACCCTGAGAAAGGAAGGGCAGCTTCCCGCATATCCTCCCATAGTAGTTATTGGAGGAACCCTGACAAAAAAAGGGCAGCAGCTCGTATGACTAATTTGAAGGCTGCAAAAGCCAAGCTCAAGTGGTATAGACGGTACTATGCCAGCTAGTGTTTTAACCATCAAGTACTTCATATGACTTAGAACACTAGCCACTGATATTCAATTTCAAGTTTTATTGTCAACTTTCACATTTCAAATTTGCTTGTTATAGTCATTTACATGCATATAGTACACATACAATGTTTACTGCGAGTTGATGGTAGCACTTTGGCTGGTGTCTTCTTAACATCCTCCTTTTGTGTTGTCCCTGAGTCTTCATATTCCTCCAACGAAGCAAGTGGCAGCCTATTGGTAGCTTGGTATACTCAAACTCTAGTAGCACCGAGTCAACAGTGCATGGCTTCATTCCAAACTTCTGCACTAGAGGTGGCCACAGAACTGGCGGTTGTTCAGCTCCACAGACCCCTATGCGTTCGTTTCAAACCCATTTAGACTATAGCCACTCACCATGCATCAAACAGTTCTGTAATGGGGTCTTACGACTCAATACTCTGGTGACAGTCTATGGAGGGTTTTTCGGTGAACCCATTAGTAGTCCACGTGAAATGAGCACAGGATTTATAAGCTTGCATGCAAAGCCTTATTAAACTCATCTGCTTTTCACTTGGTTTTTATGAGGCTTTGCTTGGACTGTACTTCTAAACCCCCCGAAGTTTGATGTTTGGATTGACGATTTCACTTCAAAGCGTTTGAATTTATGACAATTCTTAGCTCTTTCTACTATCATACTGTACACACCATGCATCTTCCCCTCGGCCTACCCTCCCATGTCACTTCTCTCTTACCATTCCTAAAAAGCAATACAAAAAAAAAAAAAGAGCAGGAACAAGTCACAAAAAAGTTTTCTGAATGAAAACAAGTGCATGTAGGGATGGAACCCTCAAAAACCAACCAAACTAGATGGGAATGACACCACAACAATTTCACACCATCCCTACATCTTGTGCCATTTTGCCAACTATGCACACCAGTAAACTCTCTAGCCTATTCACACCCACTAAATGAATACTAGCTGTAGTTAGCGCTGCTCATTCCACAGCCTTTTACATAAAGACAATCCATATCTGCCATGTTCAGCAGCAATAAAATTTCACAACATAACTTACTCCAACAGACCCAGCTCATGCACTCGACAGTTTCTGCATTCAAGACTAGTCTCACAAGCCAGACCCTTTCCGTTCCACAGTGCAGATCGCTTTCAGTATCGGCACGCAGAGGAAGGCACTAAGAATCGTCATAAATGCTTTGAAGTGAAATTGTAAATCCAAACATCAAACTTCTTCCCTCTGTGTGCTGCATACTGAAAGCGATCGGTGCTGCGCAGAAAGGGTCTGGCTTGCAAGACTAATTCAAGACAGACCATACCTGCCATTCTCAGCATAGCAACTACATCACAGCCACCCACAACATAACTCACCCCCCATGCACATCAACATGCACTCCATACCCAGCACTACCCATCCCACTGCCTTCCACAACCCTCCTATGAACACAACTAACAAACACAAAGCATAGTTGGCAAAATGGCACAAGATGTAGGGATGGTGTGAAATTGTTGTGGTGTCATTCCCATCTAGTTTGGTTGGTTTTTGAGGGTTCCATCCCTACATGCACTTGTTTTCATTCAGAAAACTTTTTTGTGACTTTGCAAATTATTTTTAACGTGAAAATTTCCTGATCTACGGTATAAGGTAGTAGGGGACACTAACATGTAATGATGTCAGAATAGCAGATTTCCACAGCAGTGTGTGTTGTTGTGTTGTAGTACTTGCTGGTGTTACAGCCTTTCTTTGAACAGTTAAGTCTTGTACACAGACCACTCAAATAGGAAAGAGGGTTGACAACTGTTGAGTAGCCGGCCAGTGAAGTTTCTTCCGTAGCTCTGTAAATGTGTGCATGCTGAGTAAAGCTAAGTAGTTTGTGTGAGTAATTTCAGTGCGTGTTAGTCTAGACCATCTCTCACCTGCCTCTGCTTTCCTGGAGGACAGGAGATGGTCTCTGTAGGTCGATAGACTAAAAGGCATGTGAGGGAGTTGGGAGTCTGAGCCAATCACAATTCTGGAAAAAGAAGAATATTGTTAGCCTCGTTCCCAGGCCTCCCCCGTTTTCGTTCTTCGGTTTGCGTTCAGTATAATACACGCAAGCGGAAGAGCGCGAAAAACGGGGAAGGCCTGGAACACTTATCACGTGAATGACGTCAGGTGGACGCGAGGTGGACGTAGGGGGGGCGGTGCCCGACTACAAGTATGGGCGCAATAAACCTGAGAGTGAATTTCTTACCGGTGAAGTGGAGTACTCACGATCTTGTGAACGTCTGGGGTCTTGCCTGGCGATAGAGTGCTTGATGATCAAGTCTAGTACGTTATTTCATGTATTTGTGTGCGGACCCCTCCCCCCCTACGTCCACCTCGCGTCCACCTCGCGTCCACCTGACGTCATTCATGTGATAAATGTTCCCAGGCCTTCCCCGTTTTTCGCGCTCTTCCGCTTGCATGTATTATACTGAACGCAAATCGAACAACGAAAACGGGGGAGGCCTGGGAAAGAGGCTAGAATATTGTAGTGTATTTGCCAAACTGTTTTTCCTCTTTGGGTTTTGACGGGTTAGGGTATATAAGACTAGTCGACAGTATGCGAGCTAGCTGGCTCATATTGTGTGCATCACGTGATTCTTAACAGGTATTGCTGAACAGGTTTCAGTGGGGTGCGTTCTCATTGGTCCAAGCTCTTCCAGTGAGATCGCTTCTTTCAAGATCTCCCCAGGCTACTTTCTGATGGATGGGGAAGACCCTGTCATTAGTGGAATTGATACCAATTACAATTACTGTGGTGAATGTGAGGATGTTCTGGAGTCTCCTACAGTCAAGTTTGACCATGTGAACCCACACAATGCGGCATACAGAACTGTGGTCGTGAGAAACTTCTGGTATAGTGTACAGATTATGTATAAACATATTTATAGGCAAATTGTTAGATAGGTGGGTAGAGACATTTGTAGATAAATGGAAAGCTGTCATGTTGTCTTTCTCCACTTGTCAGTTGAACAGTGAAGTGCTGAGAGAGTGAGAATGAAGAAATTGAATAGTGATGTGCTGAGAGAGTGAGAAATAAATCCACGAGGGAAAAAAATCTGAAATCCAGCTGGGATTTGAACCCAAGATCCTCTGAATAGTAGTCAGATGCTCTTACCACTATGCCACTTGGACCCTTGGAGAGGGGATCAGCTATATAACCAGTATTGATTAGAGGCCAAACTCAGCCTAAGTTCAACTGAATCAGTTTCTCATTCTCTCAGTGCTAGACTGAATTGGAATTTGCTGATAAAGGCCCAGGTGTGACACACTTTGATGTCCTCCTACCATGGCTGATGGTGAAAATTTAGGACCTTGGTGTTGTTTAAGTGACAGTAGGTGCTCACAATCAGTGATGTGCCAAGATGGTGAAAAGTATAGCCTCATTCCCAGGCCTTCCCACCATCCAGTTTTTGATTGCATGCAGTATGCAAAAACGGAGGGGGAAGGCCTGGTCCATTTTATCATGTGACGTCAGTGTCTACCTAGGTAGACAGAGGAGGGAGTGGTCCCTGATCGAAAGAACGCCTTTCGCGCATGTGTTCTTTGTTTTGAACCAAGAGTGGATGTTTTTTGCTTCGCAAATGTTCGAAACTCCAGTGCTTGGGACAGAAACTACATGAAAAGACCTCAAGCTTGTACTTTCGATCTGGGACCCCTCCCCCCCTCTGTCTACCAGGGTAAACACTGACGTCATTCACGTGATAAAATGGACCAGGCCTTCCCCCTTCGCTTTTGCATACTACAAGTGATCAAAAACTGGACGGTGGGAAGGCCTTGGAACGAGGCTAGGTGAAAAGTATTTCATAGTGAAAAGTACTGGCTGGTAGTTGAACTGAAGGCCTTATGAACACTAGAAGCTATTAGAAGCCTCAGCCGATTTCTAGCTGGCCTATCTTTCACCATCAGCTATTAGTACTGCTTGTGCATAAGTTCTTACACACTTCATTCAACTAATCTTTCTTGTTCAGCAACGTTGACCTCTCCTACTGCTGGAGATTTTACCGCCCTGTCACTGAGCCTCATGACACCACTGGCTTGCCGGGGACACCACTGAGGCATGAGGATGACCCTGTTGCTAACGGCTTAATTGAATCTGTCCACACTTCCTTCTCTGTGAGGCCCAGCAGTGGTATGCTGTGTGCTAGAGAAGTGAAGAGCTTTGTTTTCCAGTTTCTGCCAGAGAAGGTGACTTGTCTTCTGAGTGAATTTCTTTTGCAAGAGTCACCATTTTATCTACCTACACTCCTGTTTAAGCTATTTGTTTTTCTACAGGTCTGTGTCTGTCTGTCTGTCTATCTATCTATCTATCTATCTATCTATCTATCTATCTATCTATCTATCTATCTATCTATCTATCTATCTATCTATCTATCTATCTATCTATCTATCTACCTATCTACCTACCTACCTATTTATCTACCTACCCATCTATCTATCGATCTACCTACCTATCCATCTACCTATCTATCTATCTATCTACCTATCTACCTACCTACCTATTTATCTACCTACCCATCTATCTATCGATCTACCTACCTATCCATCTACCTAACTACCTGTCTATCTATCTGTCTACCTATCTACCTGTCTATCTATCTATCTATCTATCTATCTATCTATCTATCTATCTATCTATCTATCTATCTATCTATCTGTTTTCTAGAAGCAAGCAGTGATGGTTAGTCAGAAATTTGAGGGATGAACATGGGAATGAGGGTATTCTAACTACACATCTCTTCACCCTGTGTGTTAGGTTGGTTCATTTTCTGACATGGCTCACCTGGTGTTGTCAGGGGTACCTTCTCCTAGTTTGGACCTTGACTCAGAGGGAGAGAGCTGGCTACGACTGAGCAAGAATGAAGCCTCCACAGGATGTGTGGAGCTACTGGCTGTGGCTGAGGTGCGTTTTACCCACATGATGAATATTCCAGGCTTGTGACCCTTGTCTAGCCTCATTGTCAGTCCTCTGCAGTATTTGTCCTTGCTACCCTTGTCTAGCCTCATTGTCAGTCCTCTGCAGTATTTGTCCTTGCTACCCTTGTCTACCCTCATTGTCAGTCCTCTGCAGTATTTGTCCTTGCTACCCTTGTCTAACCTCATTATCAGTCCTCTGCAGTATTTGTCCTTGCTACCCTTGTCTAGCCTCATTGTCAGTCCTCTGCAGTATTTGTCCTTGCTACCCTTGTCTAACCTCATTATCAGTCCTCTGCAGTATTTGTCCTTGCTACCCTTGTCTAGCCTCATTGTCAGTCCTCTGCAGTATTTGTCCTTGCTACCCTTGTCTAACCTCATTATCAGTCCTCTGCAGTATTTGTCCTTGCTACCCTTGTCTAGCCTCATTGTCAGTCCTCTGCAGCATTTGTCCTTGTGACCCTTGTCTAGCCTCATTGTCAGTCCTCTGCAGCATTTGTCCTTGTGACCCTTGTCTAGCCTCATTGTCAGTCCTCTGCAGTATTTGTCCTTGCTACCCTTGTCTAACCTCATTATCAGTCCTCTGCAGCATTTGTCCTTGTGACCCTTGTCTAGCCTCATAGTCAGTCCTCTGCAACATTTGTCCTTAAAATTGTGCACTAATTATGAACTGAAAAGCACTGAGTGCTGCAGAGGGCTTGGAATGAAGGTAGCTCCTATCAGCATGCTACTACTATGATGAAGGGTAGTCTGCTAATACAGTTTGGTAGTGTACAAAGTAATGTAGGGTTGATTATGGTAGAATTGAATTCAACACCCTATTTAGTTGCAGACATGTGAGAGGGCGAGGGAAGAGAGGCAGGATGGGTGGGGGGGAGAAAGGGAGGGTGAGGTATATACAAAACCTATGACATGGGTGGGGCACTACTGGTTGACTTATACCTCCCTCCTTTCCTACCTCCTCCCTCCTTCCCTCCTTTCCTATATACCTCCCTCTCCATCCCTTCCTCTCTCCCTACTTCCCTCCTTTCCTATATACCTCCCTCTCCATCCCTTCCTCTCTCCCTCCTTCCCTCCCTCCTTTCCTCCCTCTCCATCCCTTCCTGTCTTCCTGTTTCCCTCCCTCCCCTTCCTCCCCCTCCCTCCCCCTTCCTTTCCCTCCTTCCCCCTCCCTTCCTTCTTCCTCCCCTCCCTCCCCTTTCCCCTCCCCTCCCCCTCCCCTCCCCCTCCCCTCCCCTTCCCCTCCCCTTCCCCCTCCCCTTCCTCTCTTTCCTCTCCTTCCCTCCCCTCCCTCCCCTCCCTTCACCTTCCCTCCCCTTTCCTCCCCATCCCCCTCCCTCCCCTTCCTTCCCTCTCCTCCCTCCCCCTCCCCTTCCTTCCCTCTCCCCCTCCCTCCCCCTCCCCTTCCCTTCCCTTCCCTTCCCTTCCCTTCCCTTCCCTTCCCTTCCCTTCCCTTCCCTTCCCTTCCCTTCCCTTCCCTCCACCTTCCCTTCCCTCCCCTTCCCTTTCCCTCCCCTCCCCTCTCTTTCCCTCCCCTCCCCTCCCCTCCCCTCCCCTCCCCTCCCCTCCCCTCCCCTCCCCTTCCTCCCCCTCCCTCCCCCTTTCTCCCCTCCCTTACCCTCCCTTACCTTCCCTTTCCCCTCCCTTACCTTCCCTTTCCCCTCCCCTACTTTCCCTCCCTCCCCCTCCCTTCCCTCTACCTCCCCTCCCTCACCTTTCCCCTCCCTCCCCATCCCCCTCCCTCCCCTTCCTTCCTTCTCCTCCCTCCCCCTCCCCTTTCTTCCCTCTCCCCCTCCCTCTCCCTCCCCTTCCCTTCCCTCCCCTTCCCTCCCCCTTCCCTCCCCCTTCCCTCCCCTTCCCCTCCCTTTCCCTCCCCTCCCCTTCCCTTCCCTCCCCCTCCCTTTCCCCCCTCCCTCCCTCCCCCTCTCTCCCCTCCCTCTCCCCTCCCTCCCCCCTTCCCCCTCTCACCCCTCCCTCCCCCTCTCTCCCCTCCTTCCCCCCTCCTCCCTCCCTCATCCTCCCTCCCTCCTCTGCCCTTCCTCCCTCCTTCTCTCTCCCTCCCTCTCCAGCCCCACTCCATTGAGCTGCAGCCACCTGCCCTCCTTCTTCCTGGAGAACTACCCATTGCAACAGAAACTAGAAAACGATTGAAGGTATAAACCGAAAGATTCATTATAATTTCATTTTCACCTAATATACACCTGAGTCGTATATCACTAAGGCTAAGAGCGATATATCGTTGAGGATTAAGGGGGGCTCTGGAAGTAGGGCACTTAACCATCTATACGGTACATTTACAGATGCTGAACCACAGTCTGTGCATGGTGCACTACTACTGGAGTGGCTCCGATAGTGCAGGGGGCATTACTATGGACCCTCCTTCTGGGAGCATCGGTAAGCTACCTTCCTACCTAAATGATAGTGGTAGGGAGTAAATGAAAGTGTTCAGTTCTTGAATAAGCTATGTACCGTATAGCTGGAAAATTTGATGGGAAATTAAATTGGCAGTTTGGCGGTCGGGGTTGAAACCACCGAATTAAAATCCGCCAATATTATTTTCGCCCGCAACGCGTAATGGTATGCAGTAGCGCTCTTGGTCCCGCCCAGCGCCCCTCTACGCAAGCTGTACATGTAGCTAGCTCGGCGCTCCTCTACGTGAGCTATACATGTACGTAGCTAGCTCAGCGCTAGCACGCTGCCAGTTACATTTCTTGTAAATTTGTGAACTCACGGCTTTGTTCAATACCTGACGGCAACGCTCCCTGATAAATGCACGAGCAATGTTTATGATGATGTAATGCACTGCGAGGCGCCACTGCCAAATTTAAATTCCGCCATTATTTTTTTATGCTTGGTTTGGGGCCAAACTGCCAAATTTAAAGACCGCCAATATTTCTGGCTATACGGTAAATTGCCAGGCATACGTTACGAGACGTTTCTAGTTACATTGTCATTAGGTAGCCTCGTTCCCAGGCCCTGCGCGTTCATCGCTTGCAGTACGAAATTCGTGCAGAGGGCCTGGGCTCATTCATCACGTGATGCGTGCCGCAGGCGTCATTTTATGTCGCACCAGACATAGCAAAATCGCTGTGTTGCAGAGATAACCACAAATGGAGTTGGAAGAACTTGGAACAGGTCACACGCGTACGATAGACTACAATAGTTAACTCGAGCTGAAGAAGACGATGAGCCGAAATCCAGGTTCGACCTAGTAACATGATGTGGCCAAGGTATCTGAATATAGACGTCTACTATCCAGCTAAGCATGGCAGCTTGTGCTCTTCCGCTGCCGAGACTTTTAACACTTAGGTAAGTTTGCACGCTAACCATTACTGTGATCTCGGGGGCCTCTTTCAACGGTAAACAAGGCGCTAGCTCATCTATGACACCATTGATTCTGGTAGAAGGTTCGTGACGTAGGCTGTGGCACGCACGATTATATATTGTTACAGTATGTTTAATTTTCCTGAAAATTCTTCCTAGTTTTCATGAGTTGAGTTGAAATATCATAGCTTAATGATACATTCCACGCAGTTCTACGTAAATGAAGCTTGCAATAAGTACCGTAGTCTCGCGAAAGAGTGCCCATGGGCGGAGCACCTTACAAGTCCGTCAAAGAGGGGGATGGCCGCTCTTTCGAGTGTTTCCGCATTTAACCACCAAAGAGCGGCCAGGTCATGTTTACAGCGACTTAATGCCCTTGAAGCAAATAATTAGACAAACAGTAACGTACAACGGAGCTACCAGTGGCTTCGAAGTCGAGTCCTGACGGCACAACAACACACACCAAATCACCGTGAGCTCGTGGTGCGCGCCGCATTAGATACGTCTGTCTACGCAAAGCTGCTTTGTAATGACCTTCGGTGAAGTATAACACAAAGTTTCTTACCTCAGATATGCATAGCGTTTGTGGCTGTGCTTCTCAAACTCCACAAGTACACTCCATTAGCCACACGAAGCTTGCTCCAGGATGAGCGCTCATTCGAGTAAACTTTGACCCTATACAGGGAATTGTGCCAATGCAGCTTTGCGTAGATGGACATAAATAATGCGGCGTGCACCGCGAACTACACCATGCTCACGGTGACATAGTGCCTTTCAGAGTGTTGTGTGCAGTCACTCCTTGACTTCGAAGCCGCTGGTGGCTCCATTGTATGTATTGTTTGTCCAATTATTTGCTTCGAGGACATCGTGTTGCTGTAAACATGACATGGGCACTCTTTTGTGGTTAAATGCGGCAACACTGGAAAGAGCGCCCATCCCCCTCTTTGACAGACTTGTAAGGTGATCCGCCCATGAGCGCTTTTTTGCGAGACTACGGTACATGTTATTGTGTACTTCTCTGGGGAGCTGTGTGAGTCATAGTTTGTTCATTCTCTCCCAGTGTCTGGTGGCTGTGCATATTGTGAAGTGGTGGTAAGTGGCCGGAGGGAAGGTCCTTTCTCCACCCAGCTGCAGTGCAGCATTGAGCATTCAGACACACCCCTTCAGCTACCTCTTCAAGGTTGTGTTCAGGTGAGACAACTTGTAGTAATGTGGAACTTGTTTTTAACATTCTGTGGCATAATGTTTGTTTGTTGTTTTGCTACGTGTATAACACACCTCTCCCTCTCCTCCTCCCTTCCCCTTCCTTTCCTCCTCCCTTCCTACTTCTCCCTCCTCCCTTCCTACTTCTCCCTCCTTCCCCCCTCCTTTCTCTACCATTCTCCCTCCCTTCTTTCCTTCCTCCCCTCCCTCCTCGCCCCTTTCCCCACTCCTTCCCCTTCCCCTCCCTCTGTTCCCCTCCCTATTTTCCCCTCCCTCTGTTCCCCTTCCTCTGTTCCCTCCCTCTTTCCCCTCCCCCTCCTCACTCCTCCCTCTCCTCCCTCCCTCCGCTCTCTCCTTCCTCCTCCCTCCCCTTCCCCTCTCTCCTTCCTCCTCCCTCCCCTCCCCCTCCCTCCCCTTGCCCTCCCTCCCATTGCTCCTCCCTCCCCTTCCCCCCTCCCTTACTCCCTTTCCTCTCCCTCCCTCTCCTTCCTCCTCTGCCCCTCCCCCCTCTTCTCCCTCCTCCCTCTCCTCTCTCCTCCCTCCCCTCTCTTCTCCCTCTCCCCTCCTCCCTCCCCCCTTCTCCCTCCTTTCTCTTCACTCTTTTGTCCTCTCCCCCCTCCCTCTTCTCCCCTCTCCTCATCTTTCTTGGTACCCCTATCTCCTCCCTCCCCCTTTCTCTCCTCCTTTGTTCAACAGGGCCCAGTACTGGATATAGCCAGTGCCAGCCTTAACTTCGGCCTGGTTTCCAGGGGCAGCTTATCCACACTGCAGCTTCCTTTGAAGAATGAGTCAAACTGCTCTGTACTGTTTGAGCTTAGACAAGTGGTAGCAAAGGTGGAGGAGAAGGAGGAGAAAGAGGAGGAGGAGGAAGAGGAGGAGGAGGAGGAAGAGGAGGAGAAAGAAGAGGAAGAGAAAGAAGAGGAAGAGGAGAAGAAAAATGGAAGAGGTGGTAGTTTCGTGGTAGGTGAAGAAGTACATCATGTGGCAGTCCCATGCAGAAATCAAAGATTGTTCCATCGCATATTTCAATCGCATCACTGCGTTTGAAGCACCGTACCGCTGAACTTCCGTTAAGGGCGGTGCTCATACGTGCTTTACAGATGTGTGAATATCTAATAACTTTACAAAGCACATATGAGCCCCGCTCTTAACAGAAGTTCAGCAATATGCCACTTCAAACCTGGCGATGCAATCAAAATATGTGACGGAACAATCTTTGATTTCTACACGGGACTGCCGCATATGTACACATGAGTGTGTATGTGTGCAATGATCTTTCGTTGTATAACGGACCGTGGCCGGCCCCTGACTGTTAACTATTTATTGTAAGTACTATGAACGTCACCAAAGATCAATGCTTCTCAACAGAAAGAGACTTTCTATTACCAACAGTAAGACCTGGAAAGAAAAACAAACAAAAAACAAACAAAAAAACAACAACAAAAAAAACTTAATGTTCCAATGTTTTGATGTTTGAGCTATGATCAGGGTAAAACTGAACAAAGTTTAAAAAGCATCAATATTTAATATTTTATAGCAGGCATGTCACTGGAGGTCAAAGGTCAATCTTATCTTCCTCCAGGACTATTTATGTCTTGGTTTTAGTCCTGGTAGTGGTGAGCTTGGACCGTGTGGCAGCACTGTGGTGTGTGTGGAGTGTAGACCTGGGAGGTGTGGTCGACTGCGGTCACTGGTGGAGTGCTGGGTTAATGGAAAACCCATCAGGTATGTGTGTGTGACTGTGTGTGTGTATGTGTGTGTGTGTGTGTGTGTGTGTGTGTGTGTGTGTGTGTGTGTGTGTGTGTGTGTGTGTGTGTGTGTGTGTGTGTGTGCGTGCGTGTGTGTGTGTGTGTGTGCAAGGGTGTAGATGCGTGTACAAATGTGCAGGTGTGCACATGCGGTGCATATCTCGTTTCTTGTTGTTGGTATTGGTGTAGATAGTTGTCGATGTTACTTCTCTTCCTCCCTCAAAATAGCCTTCTACTCACTCTCTGCATAGGTACATTGAGGTACGTGCAGAGATCCAGAGTCCTCAGGTGTGTCTGGAGAACTGTCAGCTTCATGTTGAGCGGGCGTTTGTGGGAGTGGAGGAGAAGAGGACAGTGAGACTGAGGAACAATGGACTGATACCTTCCCAGTTTACCTGGAGCAGTCAGGTACGTACATGTGGCAGTCCCAGGTAGAAATCGAACATTATTCCGTTACATAGTTCGACCGCGTTACCACGTTACCGTGTTCAAAGCGCTGTAGCGCAGTACATCCGTTAAGGGCGGGGCTCATAGCGCTATGTAGGTATTCATGCATCTTCGCTGCGCGTAAGAGCCCCGCCCTTAACGGAAGTTTTGCACTACAGTGCTTCGCGGTCGAATTACGCAATGGAATAATGTTCGATTTCTACCTGGGACTGCCACACATGTTGGTGGAACCTTCCTATGTTTCTGCCATAAAGTTGTGTATTTTCAGCCAGAATGGGTAAAACTGCTATTTAGATTGAGAGAGAAACCGCACTACTGTTCTGCTTCTCCACTTCTCCATTCAGTTGCAAGGCAGTAGCTCTGCTCACTGCAAGGTTGATGTCCGTCCCATGACTGGCAGGATCGCACCCAGAGAAACAGTCACCATCACTCTGGTGACTACATGGAACGAAGTGGTACGTGTGTGTGTGCCAGTCAGTTTTTGTCATGTCGTATTGTTTATGAAATTCAGTTGAGTATATATTTCTCTAAAAAGACATGCCTGGTTTTGGCCAAAACGTGTCCTGCTCAATGGGTGACTTTGCATAGCATCTGTGCTTGCCTTTTTTTTTTCAGGGAGATGTGGTTCATTGATTGTTCATGTTTAGATGTTTTTCAAAGTCACCCATTGAGCAAGTTGTATTTTGACCAATACCGGGCCTCATCAGCTGTGCTGGGGTGACCGGGAGATGGGGACTGCTCTCTCATGCATAAAAACAAAATAACAGTCAGGTGACAGGTCTATTAGCAGTAGAACACTGGTACACATATGTCTTTGGAATAGGCTGCTTGTAAACTATGACTGTAACACTGGTACACACACTTCTTTGTGGATTGTAATTTGTAGCTCTCTCATAACAGCTAACTCCCCTCCCTTCCCTCTCCTTCCTTCTCCTTCCTTCGCAGGGCTCCCACACTGAAGTAGTACTCGAGTGTGCGGTACTTGGGATGCAGTCTCCGCTTCTCCTCCTCCTCTCTGCCGAGGTGCAAGGTCTCTCCGTCAGCTACCACCTCCCCTCATCTGCAGAAGAACACACCACTGGGTTAGTCGAGTACTGAGGTCTAGTGCTCCATCTCCTCCTTCATCTCCTCCTTCATCTCCTCCTTCATCTCCTCCTTCATCTCCTCCTTCATCTCCTCCTTCATCTCCTCCTTCATCTCCTCCTCCATCTCCTCCTTCATCTCCTCCTCCATCTCCTCCTCCATCTCCTCCTCCATCTCCTCCTTCATCTCCTCCTTCATCTCCTCCTCCTTCATCTCCTCCTCCTTCATCTCCTCCTCCTTCATCTCCTCCTCGATCTCCTCCTCGATCTCCTCCTCCATCTTCTCCTCCATCTCCTCCTTCATCTCCTCCTCCATCTCCTCCTCCATCTCCTCCTCCATCTCCTCCTCCATCTCCTCCTCCATCTCCTCCTTCATCTCCTCCTTCATCTCCTCCTTCATCTCCATCTCCTCCTTCATCTCCTCTCTCATCCTCCTCAATTCATCTCCTCCTCCATGTTTGTGTGTGACTGAGAATGAAGTACCCTTTCAACAACAAAAGTATAGTACCCTGATTAACTGGGAAAGTATCACATTCAAAATAACTTGTACCAGGGGTGTAGCTATTCAGATTCAGAAATGTTCAGGAATGTTACATCAGCTACATATAAGCTGGTCTTCAGTAACGTCCTGCGTACATACAAAACAACAAAGTTACAATGAACAACAATAACCAAAAGAACAACAGTTAACAACAATGTAAAGTATGTAGTTACATTCCTTGGAGCCTTTTATGACATCATAGGAGTCCTGTACTCCTCAATATTATGTTACTCTTCTCCTCAACACTAGCCCCCATGCCAATTTGGAGGAGTTGCTGCTTGACTTTGGTGGTGCTAACCCGCTGGGCTCTTCCTGTGTACTGTCGCTGGTTGTCACCAACATGTCTGCCATACCTGCGTCCCTCTCTGCTCATGTCCGACATTTTCCCATGGCCAAGCCTCCCACGCCCCCAACACACCCTAAACCATGTGAGTGTGTGTATGTGTGTATGTGTGTGTGTGTGTGTGTGTACATGTATAATACATACACACACATATAGATATGTCAATATGCATGTGTGCACACGATTGTGTATCTAGTCTGACTCATTCCCAGGCCAATCCTGTCTCAAATTTATGATAGCTTACACTATACCAAAACAGAGTAAGAATGCCTCGCCAATCTTACCACGTAATCCATGGCATAACTGATGTCACAGGCTCTATATATACATCTTATTACCAGTTAATATAGAGTCTGTGATGACCTTCCTTACAACTGGGATTCAATTCCCAGGCAACTTTGCCATTCCATGTCAATTCTACACATTTCCATACCATTCCACATAATACCTGAACAAATTCCGATTCCTGACGTCCACAGTCGTGACATACTGGTAGTTACAATTTAGCATATATCATAGTTCTAACTAGTAATACTATACAAGTCATTTAAGTCAATCTGAACATACGTATCACAGCACAGTAGCACAGTTACTTCTTACTAGCCTAGCCTCGTTCCCAGACCTTCACTAGCAATCACAGGTAACGGGGTGGAAGGCCTGGTAAAACTGCTACATAGAATGATGTCAGGTGGACGTTTGGTGGACATTTGAAGGCGTGGTACTTCCGTCAAACCAAGAACCTGAAAAGTAACACCAGACTGCACTGTCGTTGGTGAATGCCTGTCTGTGATAACGCCTGCTTTAGCTTAGACTAGACCCATGACTGTGGTTTAACGGAAGTACCACGCCTTCAAACGTCCACCAACCATCCACCAACCGTCCACCTGACGTCGTTCTACGTAGGAGTTTTACCAGGCCTTCCACTGCGTTAGCTGTGATTGAAGGCCTGGGAACGAGGCTAACTTCTTACTAGGCTTTTATGCCATTGAACTTGCCCGGTGTGGAATTAGTGGTAGGACATTGATTTCTATTCCATTCGTGATACAAGTGCCCTCACTTACATTCGATTCACATTCACTCCTCTAAATGCAAAATTCTGGAATCATTCCAAATTCAACGTTTCAATTCCAATGCCCTGCTTAAAATAGTACACAGGTGCAACTTGTGAAAATAATGTGAGACAGAGAAAGGAATTTAAAATACTTTCTCTCCACTTGTTGTGTCCTTGGTTGTAAAGAAAGCCAGATGAAACACGCAGGACATTGGTCACAGGAAGGGGGATAATTTACTTCATAATACACAAGTGCGACATCACTTGTGAAAATACCGCCACCTGCTTGAGACAGTGAAGGCTGGAAATGATTAAAATACTTCTCTCCACTTAACCGATTATACGCGATAGACGCCAATTGGCGTCATATGCACGTATGTCACGAAACGCGATAGACGCATTGGCGTCACGGACACGGCTAAGCGTTATCACAGCCCAGTGCGAATAGCTACAAGCTTTGTATCCGGTCTGTGATAAGCTTGGGGCTTTCCCTACTATTACAAGTGGGTTGGTCCAGAAGCCCTCAAGAGGCGAAGCATAGTGAGCTATAACAGCCCGGGTGGTTGTCAATCTCCTGATCGAGAAAACGACTTATTAGCCACGTTTTCTTCTCAACGCCAATAGCAGAGGCATAGTGCTAACTACAGAGGTACAGCATATCTTGGGCTTCATAAATAGCAAGACAGATCTAGAGCTGTGCGTTGTTGATCACGAGCAAAGCCAAAGACGGTACACACAACACACGGTAGGTAAGCGTCCTCCGTAAACCGGTTACATATGACTTCAGAAAACATACCTAGGTTCAGAAAAGCCTTTGTCTGTCCCACTCTGTAGAGCTTTGTTTGACTTCCCTGAAGCTTTATTTCTTGGAAAAAAGCTTTTTAAAAATTGACATCACATGAAGTGAAACTATTTCCGCCTTTGAGGTTAATTGGATTCCATTTAATCTCGCGTATATATACCTTATTACACGAGTTAGCGTGCAATAACCGCGATATGCACGCTAACGAGTGTAATAAAGTATTTATTATCCATTACCACAACAGCGTCGTGTCTCTTCTCACCAAGTCCCGCCGTTCGAACGCACTGGTTCTAATTAAAGCGCACGCTGGTTGCTAGGATATCGCACGTATATAGCCTCAGGGCCCGTGCAATAACTACCCGTGCAATAACTACCCGTGCAATATCGTGTGATATTGCACGGCACGGGAATAGGAAAATACTGTTGTAGAAATATCAACTGGATAATAAAATCAGTTAATTGTTGTGTCCTTGGTTGTAAGCCAAGTAAAACATGCAGGACATTGATCACAGGAACAGTCGTTCCGCCAGTGACAATATACGGACAATTATTGAAAAACGGAAAGTGTATACGTGCAGAAATTCCAACGTTTAATTAACGGCACCTTGTCTTCCGGTAAGTTTTCAAGGACTCCTACCAACAAGGGAGAAGCTGTAGGCGCTCACTCTGCCAGCGGTTTTATAGATCAATGAGTCTACTATCGAGATCCAACGTTTCAAGTTGTAGCCTCTTACCGCTTCGTGTAGGGAAGCCGTTGTACACAAACGGTTCGATCGCACCCCGTGCAAGAGGGGTGCGGTTTTTTGTTGCACGTTTTTGTTCGCCCCCCCTGAGCTGCATGAAACAAGTACCATTCGAAAGCACTGGAATAGGGCTACAAAATATGCAAAAACTAGGCGTGTACACGAACTAGGGTCTGGGATATACGCGCTGGTATGCGGACTGAAAAATTGCAGTAACGTCTTCAGTTTTTAACTTGGATAATAGCTGACGGTACAAAAAAGACAACACACATGCCAGTTCTAATACTACACATGCCTTTCATACTCCATAAAAAGGTAAGACAAAGATGCTGGAGTCTAAAGAATCATCCTAGCCTTTTTGTAGAGCACCAGGGCATGAGCAGGAGTGGGAGACGGGGACAGAATCAAGGTAAAGATACATATAGTCTTTGTCATATGGAAACTGTCTGAGTGAAAATAGAATGCTGTGTGTGTGTGTGTATGTGTGCGCGTGTGTGTGCATGTGTGTGTGTGCATGTGTGTGTGTGCATGTGTGCGTGTGTGTGTGAATGTGTGCGTGCATGTGTGTGCATGTGTGTGTGCATGTGTGTGTGAATGTGTGTGTGCACGCGTGCGCGTGTGTGTGCATGTGTGCGTGTGTGTGAATGTGTGTGTGTGTGTGTGTGTGTGAGTGTGGGTGGGGGGAGGGGGGAGCATCTACATGTTTATAATTCTATTCTTGATTTGTAGGTGCCATCACTGGTCTCCTCTCCATACTCCGTCCACAGCAAGTTCCTAGAGTATGACAGAGCATTGAAAGGATCTTGCACCGCCAAATTTACAAACAGTCACAGAATCACAAATTCTTTTCCTAGCTATGCAAAATGTACCCAACTGATAGTATGCAAGAACAGAGGGGATATGCCTGGAAGATTTTATCGCATGCATGTTCAAAGTGTCTACAGGGAGGAACTCCAAAGCATCTTGAGGCATGGATTGGCAATGTTCGTCCAAAGGCTTAGAAGATGAAGTATTTACAAAGTGAGTTATTGTTTGGGACAAAGAACAAGTGGTTCTGTTCCCAGGCCTTTTCCTAGCTTTCGCCTTTGGACTTGACTTGTACTCAAATGTGACAAAAGCTGTAAAGAGCCTCAGAACATGGCAGTATGTTTCAGTGCCAGGAAATAGCAAAAAAAAAATAAAAGAGTAACACACAAAATCATTAGGCTTTTGCTTCTGTGGCTTTGTCCTTTATAAATAAAGTCGGTCTTTATGTTTCCCAGCTTTACAGCTTCTCAACTCGGCATAATTCTCTCTTTTAAAGCCTAACTCATCATGCTAAACGCACTCAACTAGTAATTTACAGAGGCTCAGAGGCTTACCTCTGAAATAACTGCTGCAAATCACTTTGCCACTGCCCAGGATGGCTTTGCACGTCCTTCAGATGCTCTTAGCACAGAGCACAGCGACTCTGAGTGTCGTTACAAGTGCTTTTACGAACGCTGGCTTCGTTGGCCGACATATCCTCACCACGTGGTTTTACAATTTTTGGGTCCGCATACCAGCGCGTATATCCCAGACCCTAGTTCGTGTACACGCCTAGTTTTTGCATATTTTGTAGCCCTATTCCAGTGCTTTCGAATGGTACCTGTTTCATGCAGCTCAGGGGGGGCGAACAAAAACGTGCAACAAAAA
Source organism: Agelas oroides (assembly GCA_949130485.1). NCBI lineage: Eukaryota > Metazoa > Porifera > Demospongiae > Agelasida > Agelasidae > Agelas > Agelas oroides. The sequence goes on along the minus strand of OX422183.1, from coordinate 31,695,732 downwards.
ACCGCACCCCTCTTGCACGGGGTGCGATCGAACCGTTTGTGTACAACGGCTTCCCTACACAAAGCGGTAAGAGGCTACAACTTGAAACGTTGGATCTCGATAGTAGACTCATTGATCTATAAAACCGCTGGCAGAGTGAGCGCCTACATCTTCGATCTTCTTGGCAAGAGACTTTGAAAACTCACCGGAAGACAAGGTGCCGTTAATTAAACATTGGAATGCGCCTGCGTTTTTACTTCCTGTTTTTCAATAATTCCCCGTATACTTGTCACTGGCGGAACGACTGGGAAGGGGGATAATTTACTTCATTCAGTGAACCCATAAACCCCTTGTCTTCTTTAATTACTGTAATTACTTTAATTACTTGCAATTAAAATATTTTGGTATTGGAATACCTACATCGACAAGCTTACCTGGAGATGACATGTTATAGTTGTACCATGGCTTCTTAGTGGGTATGGGGATTGTACCATCTGAGGGTTAATGATGTTCTTCCGAGGGCGAAGCCCGAGGAAGGACATCAATAACCCGAGGATGGTATATGTAATAGTTATATTCCTCCCTGGGGGGTGGTCGTTTTACACATTGGTGTCGGGCGTAGCCCGACACCAATGTGCAAGACCACACCCCAGGGAGGGATATAACTATTATATAACCTGTTACCTAGGCAACATCACGTACAAGAGAGATATGGGCAACATTCTTAGATGTTGCCTGGGTAACGGGTTATATACAACCATACACATTAAGAAGCCATGGTACAGCTGGCTTGTATCGTAATTGATCTGATTAGTCTAGTGTGAGGCTTCTGCTATGTGAACGGGCTGGACTGTTGCTTAGCAACCTAGTTGTACCATATGAGACAACTAGGATCACAGGTGCCGCCAAGGTGTACATGATTTGTACCCCGTGGCGGCTTCTTTCAACTTCCCACGCAGTATGATACAAATGCAATTGACCTTGCCACTAGACCTGAAGTCATATGAAGTCATAGTCATATACAGAGTCATACACAGGGTTTCATACAGAATGTTTCCTTGGGGGGGGAGGGGGGGGGGGGATGTAGATGCGTGCAAAGGGTACACGTGCGCATCAGTGAACCTGCTAGGGTTTTGTCAATTTGAAGGAAATTCTGGACATATTTAAGGATAAGGGACGTCAGATTCAGCTATAGTACATTAAGTCTATAATTAAGAATTAAGCTGTACTTTGTTATTTACCCTATTGTAGCTGTTGAGGCAACATAATTTTCAAATTTCTGGGGGAGGAATTCCAGTGCCCCCCCAACCCCCCTTCTGTATAAAATCTTGATACAGGTACCGTATAGCGGGAAATTTTGGGAGGTGCAAATTTTCGTATAAATGCCCGTAAGGCCTTCAGAAGAAATTTTCGTATTTATATTTTCGTATGTGCCTGCGCATTGCCACTCCCCCTAGCGTGACTTGCTTCTTGGCTTGCTTCGTGTCGCACTTCTCACAGCCTCGTTGGCATCTTTTATCACCGCAGGGCCACTGGGATCTGGAAGGCTGTCCGAAGACTGGAAATACCGGTACAACGCCATTGCTTTATCACCGCTTCCACGTGTTAAAATTCCCCGTTCAAAATTTGACGTTTCTAAAATTTTGCATGTTAAAATTTTGTAGTTTTTATTTTTGTATATATGTGAAATATACGAAAATTTGCACCATTCGAAAATTTCCCGCTATACGGTACCATACTCTCATGTAATTTAAGTGCATTCTGCTCATAAGCACATGTTTGCTGTTTTTGTTCTGTTTGTTTGTGGTTACTGCAGTACTCTAAATAAAGCACTCACTACGTTCTGTGGAGATATGAGCTATGTGCTTGACAAGTACGTTTGGTTTTTCCCGGAATCCAGATTATTATGTGGCTTCGTACGTTGTATGGTTGTATGGAACTGTTTCAATACTAGTCATACTATTTCTGTATAAAATCTTGATACAGGTACTATACTCTCATCTAATTTAAGTGCATTCTGCTCATAAGCACTTGTTTGCTGTTTTAGTGCTGTTTTTAGTGCTAGTTTGTGTGTGGTTACTGCAGTACTCTGAATAAGCACTCACTACGTTCTGTGGAGGTATGAGCGTATGTACTTGACAAGTACGTTTGGTTTTTCCCTGGAATCCAGATCATTATGTGGCTTCGTACGTTGTATGGAACTGTTTCAATACTAGTCATACTATTTTTGAACGGTATGTAAGTGTTGTAACTTCCTGGAAAATGAAATAATGGGTTCCAATAGTCAGTGTCAGGGCCACCTCTGTATGTATGGATTCCCCCTGGAATGTAAAGTGCATTTTTCGACAGCAGTTACTGCTATTTTTGTTGTCATGGCACTAGTAACAGTTTTAATTGAAAATGACATCATCATGAGCAAATAGTTTGATGAACAATAACGTACAACAGATCCTCCAGCCTGCGAAGGTGATTCCTGATGGCATGCAACACTCTAAATGGCAACATGAGCGTGGTGTAACTGTCAGAGTGTGACTGCATTAGCTATGTCTGTCTATGCAAAGCAACCTTGTAATAACCTTTGGTGAAGTATAACACGGAGTTCTTACCTCAGATATGCATAGCGCTTGAGGCTGTGCTTCTCAAACTCCATGAGAGCATTTATTAGTCACGTGAAGCTCGCTCCTCGGCACTCATTTGAATGAACTCTGACCCTATACAGGAAATTGGGCCAAAAGAAGGGAGTGGACGCTCTTCTGCGAGGCTACCGTACCATTAGCTGGGTAGTATGGTATGGGCAGTCAAGGGTGGGTGTGAACTTCTACCTGCGTCCTAGCATCATACACGTTTACAGCATCTACGTAGCAAGAGCACATAAGAACGGGTGGCTTGAGTAAGAGCGTGTAACTCCAATAGAACCCCATAGTCTGGGCAAAATTATTGAACCGTATTAACTAAAAATAGAACACCCGGTCACATGCTTATCAACAATGGCTTATGTCTACGCAGCATGCGCAGTACGTGTTACTATTTTTAGTACTGGCGGTAAATTCCGATCGGTTTCAAATTTTACAGAGTTACACGCTCTTACTCCAGCCGCCCTTCTTATGTGCACTTGACGTAGGTCATGAAGGATGGTGTTTTGGGAAGAGCAATCACATTGTATGTAATGAGCACACCTTGATGTAAACTTACATAGCCTGTACTCTAGGGCTGCCATGACATGGCTAAATTTTATATCATATGTCATGTAATTTTATGTCATGATATGACGATATGTCATGACATGAGGTTCATTTCTGAAATTTTAATCTATCACTGCATGAAACAAGTCACAAGTGACTCATTAACTTAGTATACTAGTGTTTGGTAAGTTACGAGTACATGTGACCTTTCACAAGTAGGAATATAGGTTGGTTGGCTCAAATCTCCTACATTTTGTGTCAGCTTCTTGTGTGTTCAGGTAAATCCCAACTAAGTAATTATGCAAATACACACTGTTATAAAAATATCGGTATAGACTTGGCTTATGTCATATCATATCAAGACTAGTGACATAACAACATACAATATATCGTGGCAGCCCTACTGTACTCCAAGCCACTCCCTGCACCCTAGCAACATATTTCACAGCAGCTAAGTCATGGAGGATGTTGGTGTTGTGTGGAGGACAATGATTTACCCAATCTCACATCATGATTTGCATGGTACATATACGTACTTTGACATATGTTCAATGTATACCAAATAGTACCCTAGCAACATTGCTAGATCATGCATGAAGGAGGGATTTTTGGGAAGGAGGGAAAGTACCTGGTGTTACATTCCGAATACCTCCATAACATAATCATCTGTTAAATCACTACTTCCATTTGTACTTATGTACATCACTGTGCCCACACATTCTGGTTGACTTAGAAACACGTCACACTTACCCTACATGGGCACACCTTTAACACCAATCACTGCCTGGAACCTAGAAACATATTTCACAGCATAAGGTCATGGAGGATGTTGGTGTTTTGGGAGAGCACCGATTTACTAATTCTGACATCACAATATGTACTTATATGTACATGGAAGTATCATACTATCAATGTTTGTAAATTATGAATACCTACTTAAGGTGGCGGGTAAGCTACCACACAAGCGCAATAATTGTTTCCGGTTTACGCCCACCATTGTACAGCTGGTTTTTCTTTTTGAATGAAGCAAATCACTGTAGCAGCTGCTTCAGTAGCTTAATATCGAAGAGCTACCTAGCCGTACAGCCGTACTACAAGCGACAAAAGCATGAAGGAAACCCTGAGAAGTTTCTACGTCGTCGATCGCCGTACATCAATGGCCACACCCACCGAGAAGGCCAGGGGTACATTTTTTCGGGACGCTTCGTGAATCAGGTAAATGACTTTAGCAACTCTCTTTACTATAAACAGCTTCTCCAGTGGTTAGTCGAGGGGGTAACGTAAAGTAAATGCCCGGGAGAGTTCATACCGCGAAACGCTACAAAAAGTGACTTTCCAATAACAGTTTCAACTCGCCATACGTTAAGCTTTACAGCTTATGACCAAAACTCTACGTAGCCCCCTCTAGCGACTGTTGAACTTTCTACTCGCCAAGAATGGAGTATGTGGCTCTCGTACCGTGCGAGTGAAACGTCCTGAAAAATTGTAAAACTCAACCACTGCTCTCCGCGCTGTTTTCTGTAGCATGGTATCAAGATTTGTTACAGAGATAGTACTTGCCATACAGTACTTGAATATTAAGTTTGGCTGTAATTGATTGCACAACTAGTAAGATGAGACATTTTATATATAGCAGATAATTTATTGTGAAATTATTTACCCGCCCCCTTAACATAAACACAAATGAAAACATAATAGATTAGTAATTACCACTACATGTTGCCTAGTAACATATTTCACTGCACCTAAGTCTTCAAGATGAGGAATGTTTGCGTTTTGGGGAAAGCAATATTTTACCTCTTAATGTTACATTACAATATAGTGGAAGGATACGTACACACAAACCAATTTCTCTATGTAGCAATGTAACTAGATCATGCATGAAATATGTTTTTTTTGGGAGATACCTGGTATTAGTATAGGTAATAGCACAGTTTACTGTGGTATTTGGGATTAATAGCGCGAGTAATGCCCAAAATAGCATGAGGCGAAGCAGAATGCTATTTAGGGCATTACAAGTGCTATTAATCCCAAATCCCATAGTAAATTGTGTTATTACATACGATTATCATACGTCTAACTCACGCTAATGTATGGGAGTCAATGGGAAAGCCTTGCAGCTGCACGCAGTTTATAAAAAGCTGTATTTTTTACTACAAGTCACGCGACAATCCGTATCAGTACTACAAGTCACGCGATAATCCGTATCAGTACTACAAGTCACGCGAGAATCCGTATCAGGTACTACAAGTCACGTGCGCTGCGTCTGAACGTGCAATGAAATCGAAGGTTCGTATGATAAAATCATTATCACCATAGTACCAAGCTATACCGGAAAAAAACATCACTCGTTTGTTGCCGTTGGCATTGTTACTCGTGCTGTGCACTCGTAACAATACAGACGGCAACAAACTCGTGATATTTACCCGTATAGCTTCGTACTATGGTGATAATTATATAATAGTAAACTGTATTTGTGTATAGTATAAGCCATGTTTGTATACTAAAATCTGTACCATAATATTTACAGGAAACAGTATCATTGTGCCTATAAACTATCCTATAATTTACAAGTAAACAATATCAGTGTACTACTGTGTACATTTACCAATCAAATCACTATTACAACTTTTTCTCAGTAGACAGCCATGTGAGCAATCTCATTGGTTGTCCCAGATGCCTATTACAAAAAAACAGGTGTAATAGACATAGGCAGTTTATATTGGGACTAAACTAAGTTTACAATAAAGGCGTGTCCATGTAGGGTAATTACACGTGTATGGTGAAACCCAGTGCTGTCTGACTGTTTGGGTGTACTGATACACACACTGTTGCTACGTACGTATAGTAATTTAATAAGTGTTACGTGTGTAGGTAATCATGCTGTAACATAACATCCTACATGACGTAGGCGTAGTAAAATGCATTGCTAGGGTATTGGAAGTTATTTGGTTACAATAAAGGTGTGTTCATGTAGGCATGTGATGAAACCCAGTGTTTCTAATCTGTCTGACTGTGTGGGTGTACTGATACACACACTGTTGCTACGTACATATAGTAATTTAATAAGTGTTACGTGTGTAGGTAATCATGCTGTAACATTGGGTATTTTCTCCAAAACGCAAACATCCTACATGATGTAGGTGTAGTAAAATGCATTGCTAGGGTATTGGAAGTTATTTGGTATACTTGTTTACAATAAAGGTGTGTTCATGTAGGGTAATTACACACGTATGGTGAAACCCAGTGTTTCTAATCTGTCTGACTGTGTGGGTGTACTGATACACACACTGTTGCTACGTACGTATAGTAATTTATTATGTATTAAGTATGTAGTTGTAATCTTGCTGTAACGTATAGTAATTAACCCTCGGCGAGGGTTACGGTACTTGGTCTGTCTGTATGTCTGTTACTCAACATCTCACTTTATACGTGATTATTCGTGCCACAAACGATACTAACCTTCTCAGCGGCAGATGAAGGTCGAAAATTTTAAGCAATTTTCTCTGAAAATGCTTCGTTGCGAAGCTAGAGTGTTTCCTGTTGGTACAGTGACATGATAAGTCGGCCATTTTTTACTCCGCGGAAAACGAGCATGCGTATGAATCTGGACCACGTGGCTAGCGGCGATTTTGTTCTTGGGAGAGACGTTCTTTGCAAGTTCGATTATTGGCCATTGGCAGTATGTATGCCTCCAACAAAGGTATGCCCGCAGTGTAAAGCTGCTGTACCTGTAAGACGGAAGACATGTGAACGCTGTGATCATGTTTTTCGATCCAAACGAAAAGCAGAGTGTAATTTGCGAGAGAAAGCTATGAAACGTATGAGATCAGTAGAATCAAATAGTGTGAAATCAGCTAGGAAAGCTAAAGATAAGTTGCACAAGGCCTGTGAAAGAGCGTCAGAAACTCGTGAGCGAACTTTGTATAGGCAGGAACAAAACAGAATGCGCATGGCAAGCATGAGAGACTCTGAAACCTTTGAAAGAGCAAGGTAGAATGCACAAAGTAAGCATGAGATAGTTATTATTGCTAAGTCATAACTTAGTCACTGTGCTGTGTCATGTGTGTATAAATAGTAACAATGATGTATTGCTGCTCTAAATATAGTATAGATGTAATGACCACAATGCAATGTTATATTGCATAGCTGTGTTAATGTAGGTTGCATGATGTCAAATAACCGCAATGTACTGCACTGTGTTAATATTAGGCCCAAGTGCCTAGCTGTCAGAACAGATTCGAGGACAGATTGTGCCATATCAACTCAAGAGCAAACGTCATGATACTATTGTTCACGAGACAGTGATCGATTCTAGTTAACACACAAGTACAATCACATACACTGCTGCGCCGAGGGTTTGGCACTTCAGTGCCTTTCATTTAATATGTGTTTACGTATGTAGGTAATCATGCTGTATTTCTCCAAAACGCAAACATCCTTCATGATGTAGGTGTAGTAAAATGCATTGCTAGGGTATTGGAAGTTATTTGGTATACTTGTTTACAATAAAGGTGTGTTCATGTAGGGTAATTACACGTGTATGGTGAAACCCAGTGCTGTCTGACTGTGTGGGTGTACTGATACACACACTGTTGCTACGTACGTATAGTAATTTATTATGTATTAAGTATGTAGTTGTAATCGTGCTGTAACATTGGGTATTTAATACAAAATGCAAACATCCTTCATGACCTAGGTGCATTGCTAGGGTATTGGAAGTTATTTGGTATACTGTATTTCCTTGATTACTTCCCACGGGTACCATTAATTTCGGACTGTACTTACCCGTGGGTACAATACGAGGGTGGGTACAATACAAGGGCGGGTTCAATTAACTTCAGCCTAGTCTGGCATGCACTCCAGTCGTGTGTGTGCCATCGAAATGCACACGACTGACATCTTTGTACGGCACAGGTACGTACAGTGCGTGAGTACAGACCGGCTAGACAAGCGATCTGAGTCGTCAAAGTCGTCCTCGTTGCCAGCAATGAGTGTGGCTGCATAACCAACTGCACTTGGTACACCACAGTCCAGGTCCCTTATATTTTAGCAAGCTGAACTGTGGAAAACCACAATTGGTTACCACAAACGAATCTGATTATTTTTCCAACCTCAGCAGACATTCCTCTTGGTTCATACACAGTAAATTTTCCACTAGTCAGCTATGCTTGTTGCAAGACTTCTGTAGTGATACTCTCTAGAACACCAACACCTAGGTGCTGCGGATTATGTTGCTAGCTGGCTCATGTAGTGCAGGGCTCTCGCTAGGCCTTTAGCGGATGGTTTTGTGCCATTTGGTTAATTGCAGCACTATTTGGATGTGGTGAATTTAGGTATGAGCACCATTTGGATTAATTCCTAAACCCTGCCCATAGCAGTTAATATACTATCTTGGCTTTCCCACTTAACAATTCAATAGCGGTGTGTAGAGAGGGTGTTTCATACCTGCCTATTGTGCTATGCACCATTTGGAAGTAGATTTCTAGTGAGAACCTAGTCTATCAAGCCAGACCCTCTCTCATGTTTCTCACCCTCCACAAAGGTTTGTATGCACCAATACTTTTGTGCAAGAGCGCATAAGAACTGGTGGGTAGAGTAAGAGCGTGTAACTCCGTAAAATTTGAAACCAGTCGGAATTTACCACCAGTACTAGAAATAGTAACATGTACTGTGCAGCTGCGCGTAGACCGGGTGTAGTAGATTAAATACTAGGGATGCTCCAGGCACTCGTCCATATTGTAACCGTCAACTGTTAAAAAAAATTTCGCGGATCAGACATAACCGCGAAAATTTGACACCATGAAAATTTTTATGCAAATTATTTTTAATGTGAAAATTTCCCGATCTACAGTAAAATGGTATTTGAAAAAAAAAAACTGGTCTGTTTGTTTGATTGTGTGTTTACATTGAACATGTACGGTAGGTATGATGTAGTGTTTCTAAGAAAGTGTGATCATCAGAATGTGTGGGCACAGTGATGTAACGTACAATTGCTAATTTTAACATGTTTGTGTTTGTGTTTATGTAATGTAGGTATTCGTAACGTAACACCAAGTATCTCCCCTTCCCAAAAAAATTCATATTTCATGCATGATCTAGTTATGTTGCTACATAGGAGAATTGGTTTGTGTGTACGTATCCTTCCACTATACTATACTATATCGTACATATTGTGATGTCAGAATTAGTAAATTGTTGCTCTCCCAAAACACCAACATATCCTCCATGACCTTATGCTGTGAAATATGTTGCTAGGTTCCAGGCAGTGATTGGTGTTAAAGGTGTGTCCATGTAGGGTAAGTGTGACGTGCTTCTAAGAAGTCTAATCTGTCTGAATGTGTGGGCACAGTGATGTATGCAAGAATAATTGCTAAGTAGTGATTTAACATGTTTTTATTTGCGTTTATGCTTATGTACCATAGTACAAAGGTATACCGGAAAATATCACGAGTTTGTTGCCGTCTGTATTGTTATGAGTGCGCAGCACGAGTAGCAATGCCAACGGCAACAAACGAGTGATATTTTTTCCGGTATAGTTTTCTATGGTGATAATGATTTCCCAATAGGAAAATGCAATTTCATTGCATGTTCAGACGTATGCATGTGACTTGTAGTACCTGTTTGCATTTATGTAGTGTAGGTATTCATAATGTAAAACCAAGTATCTCCCCTTCCAAAGAAACTTCCATCCTTCATGCATGATCTAGTTATGTTGCTACGTAGGAGAACTGGTTTGTTTGTGTATGTATCCTTCCACTATACTATACTGTATCGTAATGTAACATTAACAGGTAAAATATTGCTTTCCCCAAAATACAAACATCCTTCATCTTGAAGACTTAGGTGCAGTGAAATATGTTACTAGGCAACATGTAGTGGTAACTGCTAATGTATTATGTTTTCATTTGTGTCTGTGTTAAGTAGGTATTCATAATTTACAAACATTGATAGTATGATACTTCCATGTACATATACGTACATATTGTGATGTCAGAATTAGTAAATCGGTGCTCTCCCAAAGCACCAACATATCCTCCATGACCTTATGCTGTGAAATATGTTGCTAGGTTCCAGGCAGTGATTGGTGTTAAAGGTGTGCCCATGTAGGGTAAGTGTGACGTGTTTCTAAGTCAACCAGAATGTGTGGGCACAGTGATGTACACAAGAATAATTGCTAAGTAGTGATTTAACATGTTTGTATTTGCGTTTATGTTTATATAAGTATCACCATAGTACAAAGCTATACCGGAAAATATCACGAGTTTGTTGTCGTCTGTATTGTTATGAGTGCACAGTGTACAAAGCTATACCGCATGTGATTTGTAGTACCTGATATGGATTCTCGCATGACTTGTACTACTGATACGGATTCTCACATGACTTGTAGTATTTAAATATGGCTTTTCATAAACTGCATGCAGCTGCAAGGCTTCCCCATTGACTCCCATACTTTCGCGTGAGTTAGACGTATGATAAGTGTATTCATAACAAAACAACCAAACAAACATACCAAATTACTTCCAATACCCTTACAGTTAATGCAGTCAATTTCACCTTTGCGTAAGCTGCCCAACTAAGCGCTGCAACCATAGTATATAATATAGTTTATAGTATATAGGACAGTTTACAGTATATAATATAATTTATAGTATATAGGACGGTTTACAGTATATAATATAGTTTATAGCATATAGGATAGTTTATAGTATATAAATATACCTTATTACACGCGTTAGCGTGCAATATCGCGAGTTATTGCACGAGTGGGCGTGGTATTTTCACGAGCCGAAGGCGAGTGAAAATGCAGCCCACGAGTGCAATAACCGCGATATGCACGCTAACGAGTGTAATAAAGTATTTATTATCCATTACCACAACAGCGTCGTGTCTCTTCTCACCAAGTCCCGAGTAACTCGCCGTTCGAACGCACTGGTTCTAATTAAAGCGCACGCTGGTTGCTAGGATATCGCGCGTATATAGCCTCAGGGCCCGTGCAATAACTACCCGTGCAATAACTACCCGTGCAATATCGTGTGATATTGCACGGCACGGGAATAGGAAAATACTGTTATAGAAATATGAACTGGATAATAATATGATTTATACTATAATCATATACTTATTTAGTGTCAATACATTTACTCCCATAGAAAGGTGTGCAATTATTTTTGTAATTGCACAGGTAGGAAAGATTCTCATTGGACAAAAAATACAAAAACTACAAAACCGTGCAAGGTGTAATCGCTCACTGATTGGTCAGTAGCAATTTGCTGTAAACTATATTAACATAATGTAAACTTGTAACTTGTAAGTGACAACAATTTGCTGTAAACTATATTAACATAATGTAAACTTGTAACTTGTAAGTGACAACAATTTGGTGTAAACTATACAGTTTACTGTAAACTTGTATACTATAAACCACCACATTACATACATACTCATACTTATTATAGCATACTGTAAACTAGGCAGAGTATATGATTAACAAGTAACAGCATGTTTTCTCGTGTAATTTGGGATTAATAGCACTCATGAATGGCATAATTGCACTCGGCTTCGCCTCGTGCAATTATCAGCCATTCACTCATGCTATTAATCCCAAATTGCACTCGAAACCATGCTGTTAATTATACTAATACTATAGCTAGTATAGTTACAATATAAAATGCGTATATAAAAAGTGTAGTATTATTTTGAAATACTACACTTATTGACCAATCAGATTAGTATTACACTTTTTTGACAGTAAAGTATCAAAAAAGTGTAATACTAATCAGATTAGTATTACACTTTTTTGACAGTAAAGTATCAAAAAAGTGTAATACTAATCTGATTGGTCAATGCGAAGCGCCGCGTACCGTGGTTGCTACAGGAACGCTGCGGGGACGCAGCCATTCAGTTTTCAAATTTGTGGAGCAGAAGGCGGAGCTCTCTTTTTCGGACTACGCGAGTAGCTGCATGCTGAAACAGCGCTTTTCTGTTAGCAGAACAGTATTATCGAGCGAAGGTGCTTCAGAAGTCGTGTTGACGTTGAAGAGTATAGGCAGTAGCGAAAATGGCCCTGACGAGTATGTTTGCAAAACTACGGAAGCTCAGCACGGGTTGGCATGCGCTGTGTTGCTGCGTTCGGCTTGTGCTTGCGTCTTTAGCCTCATACCCCCGGTATTCAGGTTTTATCGCCACATGCACAGTGTTTGCCGCTTGCGGTACCACGAAGGTTAGTAGGTGCTACAGACGGCAAACGCTAGGGTGAGAAAGCTTGGTTACGAGGCTAATAACTTTCAAGTGTCTTGTCACGGAAGCTCAGTAGCAGTGCATGGCTTCTAGAAACCGTTTTGATGGCAGCTGAATGTGGATTATAAAGCTATAGTATTAATACGTGATAGCATGGTTTGCTGTGGTATTTGGGATTAATAGCACTCGTAATGCAGTAAATTGTACTCGGCTACGCCTCGTACAATTATTTCTGCATTACTCGTGCTATTAATCCCAAATACCACAGCAAACCATGCTATTACATATACTTATGTAATAACACAGGAATTAATAGCGCTTGTAATGCCCTAAATAGCATTCGGCTTCGCCTCATGCTATTTAGGGCATTACTCATGCTATTAATCCCAAATACCACAGTAAACTGTGCTATTACCTATACTAATACCTACATGTCATAAACACAAACAAAAGCATTAAATCACTACGTAGCAACAGTGTGTGTATCATTGTACCCACACAGTCAGACAGCACTGGGTTTCACCATACGTGTGTAATTACCCTACATGGACACGCCTTTATTGTAAACGAATATAATCCCGTGAGATAGATGTATGATAAATGTAGGTAATCGTGGTGTAACATTGGGTATTTAATACAAAACGTAAACATCCTTCATGACCTAGGTGTAGTAAAATGCATTGCTAGGGTATTGGAAGTTTTTTGGTATATTTGTTTACAAAAAAGGCATGTCCATGTAGGGTAATTACACACGTATGGTGAAACCCAGTGCTGTCTGACTGTGTGGGTGTACTGATACATACACTGTTGCTACGTACGTATAGTAATTTAATAAGTGTTACGTATGTAGGTAATCATGCTGTAACGTTGGGTATTTACTCCCTTCCTGTAAGTGGATCAGATAGGGTTTGTGGCTTGTAGTTGATTCAATTATCACCACTTACGTAACACTGAACTTTGACCCCGAGGAATTCATCTTAAGTAGTTGAAATCATCAGTATTCATTGCTGATTACCTACATCATACTGTCCAGAGGGTGGGTGTAGAAACCATATGGGAATTTCACACTCTTACTGTAATGAACTACCTACACTTTAGGTCATGAAGGGTGTTTGTGTTTTGGGGAAAGCATTGACTTACCTAATAACATTACGTTATAATGTGTGTAGGTGGACGCTTAGTGCATACATATGTGCAAAATTGAAATCATTACGAATACCCTAGTAATGTATTTTCATTGCACCTAGGTCAGGAAGGATCTTTATGTGTTTTTGGGAGCACAATGCCCTACCTGTTAACCTCACATTACGATATGTATATGTACGTACCTAGTAACATATTTCACTGAAGTCATGAAGGATGTTTGTATTTTGGGGAAAGCAATATTTTACCTGTTAATGTTACATTACGATATAGTATAGTATAGTGGAAGGATACATAGACAAACAAACCAGTTCTCCTACGTAGCAACATAACTAGATCATGCATGGAATATGGATGTTTGTATTTTGGGGAAAGCAAATATTTTACCTCCTAATGTTACATTACGATATAGTATCGTATAGTGGAAGGATACGTACACAAACAAACCAGTTCTCCTACGTAGCAACATAACTAGATCATGCATGGAATATGGATGTTTGTATTTTGGGGAAAGCAATATTTTACCTGTTAATGTTACATTACGATATAGTATAGTATAGTGGAAGGATACATAGACAAACAAACCAGTTCTCCTACGTAGCAACATAACTAGATCATGCATGGAATATGGATGTTTGTATTTTGGGGAAAGCAAATATTTTACCTCCTAATGTTACATTACGATATAGTATCGTATAGTGGAAGGATACGTACACAAACAAACCAGTTCTCCTACGTAGCAACATAACTAGATCATGCATGGAATATGGATGTTTGTATTTTGGGGAAAGCAATATTTTACCTCCTAATGTTACATTACGATATAGTATCGTATAGTGGAAGGATACGTACACAAACAAACCAGTTCTCCTACGTAGCAACATAACTAGATCATGCATGGAATATGGATGTTTGTATTTTGGGGAAAGCAATATTTTACCTGTTAATGTTACATTACAATATAGTATAGTATAGTGGAAGGATACATACACAAACAAACCAGTTCTCCTACGTAGCAACATAACTAGATCATGCATGAAATATGGATGTTTGTATTTTGGGGAAAGCAATATTTTACCTGTTAATGTTACATTACGATATAGTATCGTATAGTGGAAGGATACGTACACAAACAAACCAGTTCTCCTACGTAGCAACATAACTAGATCATGCATGGAATATGGATGTTTGTATTTTGGGGAAAGCAAATATTTTACCTGTTAATGTTACATTACGATATAGTATCGTATAGTGGAAGGATACGTACACAAACAAACCAGTTCTCCTACGTAGCAACATAACTAGATCATGCATGAAATATGGATGTTTGTATTTTGGGGAAAGCAATATTTTACCTCCTAATGTTACATTACGATATAGTATAGTATAGTGGAAGGATACGTACACAAACAAACCAGTTCTCCTACGTAGCAACATAACTAGATCATGCATGGAATATGGATGTTTGTATTTTGGGGAAAGCAAATATTTTACCTGTTAATGTTACATTACGATATAGTATCGTATAGTGGAAGGATACGTACACAAACAAACCAGTTCTCCTATGTAGCAACATAACTAGATCATGCATGGAATATGGATGTTTGTATTTTGGGGAAAGCAAATATTTTACCTCCTGATGTTACATTACGATATAGTATCGTATAGTGGAAGGATACGTACACAAACAAACCAGTTCTCCTACGTAGCAACATAACTAGATCATGCATGGAATATGGATGTTTGTATTTTGGGGAAAGCAAATATTTTACCTGTTAATGTTACATTACGATATAGTATCGTATAGTGGAAGAATACGTACACAAACAAACCAGTTCTCCTATGTAGCAACATAACTAGATCATGCATGGAATATGGATGTTTGTATTTTGGGGAAAGCAAATATTTTACCTGTTAATGTTACATTACGATATAGTATAGTATAGTGGAAGGATACGTACACAAACAAACCAGTTCTCCTATGTAGCAACATAACTAGATCATGCATGGAATATGGATGTTTGTATTTTGGGGAAAGCAAATATTTTACCTGTTAATGTTACATTACGATATAGTATAGTATAGTGGAAGGATACGTACACAAACAAACCAGTTCTCCTATGTAGCAACATAACTAGATCATGCATGAAATATGGATGTTTGTATTTTGGGGAAAGCAATATTTTACCTGTTAATGTTACATTACGATATAGTATAGTATAGTGGAAGGATACATAGACAAACAAACCAGTTCTCCTATGTAGCAACATAACTAGATCATGCATGGAATATGGATGTTTGTATTTTGGGGAAAGCAAATATTTTACCTGTTAATGTTACATTACGATATAGTATAGTATAGTGGAAGGATACATAGACAAACAAACCAGTTCTCCTATGTAGCAACATAACTAGATCATGCATGAAATATAGATGTTTGTATTTTGGGGAAAGCAATATTTTACCTCCTAATGTTACATTACGATATAGTATCGTATAGTGGAAGGATACGTACACAAACAAACCAGTTCTCCTATGTAGCAACATAACTAGATCATGCATGAAATATGGATGTTTGTATTTTGGGGAAAGCAATATTTTACCTGTTAATGTTACATTACAATATAGTATAGTATAGTGGAAGGATACGTACACAAACAAACCAGTTCTCCTACGTAGCAACATAACTAGATCATGCATGAAATATGGATGTTTATATTTTGGGGAAAACAATATTTTACCTGTTAATGTTACATTAGGATATAGTATAGTATAGTGGAAGGATACGTACACAAACAAACCAGTTCTCCTATGTAGCAACATAACTAGATCATGCATGAAATATGGATGTTTATATTTTGGGGAAAGCAATATTTTACCTGTTAATGTTACATTACAATATAGTATAGTATAGTGGAAGGATACGTACACAAACAAACCAGTTCTCCTACGTAGCAACATAACTAGATCATGCATGAAATATGGATGTTTATATTTTGGGGAAAGCAATATTTTACCTGTTAATGTTACATTACGATATAGTATAGTATAGTGGAAGGATACGTACACAAACAAACCAGTTCTCCTACGTAGCAACATAACTAGATCATGCATGAAATATGGATGTTTATATTTTGGGGAAAACAATATTTTACCTGTTAATGTTACATTAGGATATAGTATAGTATAGTGGAAGGATACGTACACAAACAAACCAGTTCTCCTATGTAGCAACATAACTAGATCATGCATGAAATATGGATGTTTGTATTTTGGGGAAAGCAATATTTTACCTGTTAATGTTACATTACAATATAGTATAGTATAGTGGAAGGATACGTACACAAACAAACCAGTTCTCCTACGTAGCAACATAACTAGATCATGCATGAAATATGGATGTTTATATTTTGGGGAAAGCAATATTTTACCTGTTAATGTTACATTACGATATAGTATAGTATAGTGGAAGGATACATACACAAACAAACCAGTTCTCCTATGTAGCAACATACATGTGCGTAACTAGATCATGCATGAAATTTTTGCAGGGGGGGAGGGGGAATACCTGTTGTTACATTACAATTACCTACATAACATAAGCACAAAAACAAACATGTCAAATCACTACTTAGCAATTGTACGTTACATTACTGTGCCCACACATTCTGATGATTACACTTTCTTAGAAACACTACATCATACCTACCGTACATAGACACACTTTAATGTATGTACATAAACATATCATATATCCCACCTAGTATAGTTTTGCCTATACGACAGGTGGGGTTTAACTGTGATAATTTCCCTCCCTGAGGGGTAGCTACAAGGGAAATTATGGCTCATAATTACCTCTCCATGTATTTTAGCTTACAGTCCACTACATTGCTATACTATAGTTCAGATTTTATACACAGTTGTGTGTAAATAATATTGAAGTTACTGTAAACACTTGCACATGTACAGAGTAACAACAAAGGACCACAGGATATTATATAATTATCACCATAGTTACAAAGCTATACCACAAGTTTGTTGCCGTCTGTATTGTTACGAGTGTGCAGCACGAGTAACAATGCCAACAGCAACAAACGAGTGATACTATGGGCTTCTATGGCAGTCTGTATGATTACATCATTCACATAGCACTGATTGCTTCCCCACACACACATATCTATGTACGTATAATTACTAGCTTCCAACCTCCCTCCTCTGATAGTTCTGTTACACCTATGGCTTTGTGGTTTGTAGTGCTTGTGTTTGGGGGAAACACCTGACTTACCTTAATTAGCTATGAATATGTTTGATTCATTAGTTGCCATAATTTTTTCAGGTTTGCAGCTAACAATTGTTCAGTAATGTGCACAATGATCAAAAACCTGCATTTTGCATTAGACACATGAATTTTATTTTCTCTTTATGTGGTATCTTCATAGGTGTTACCTAGGTAACACCAGTTTTTGTATCCCTCCCTGTGGTTTATACCTGTCACCAATTTGTAAAACGACTACCTCCTCCCCCCCTCCCCCTCCCCCTCCCCCGAGGGATCATCTACAAGGATACCAAAGCCCTGCCCATATATGGAAGTTGTAACACAGTTGTAGAACCATTAGTGTTGTATTAATAAAGAGGTTACACTTTCAGTTGTAGTTTAGTTTAGTTTGTAAGGTTTAGTTTGAATTTAACAGTTGTTTTAGTTTCAATTGCTAAAACTCTTACTAAAAGGTATTTACTTATAGTTGTCAGTGGAAAAAGATAGTTTTCTTTTTGTTATAGTTCAGGAGTCTTATTGAATCTTTTAGTTTAGTTTAGTTGCAGTCTCCAGTTCGCCAGGTAATTTTAGTTGGT
This sequence comes from Agelas oroides, assembly GCA_949130485.1. Classification (NCBI taxonomy): domain Eukaryota; kingdom Metazoa; phylum Porifera; class Demospongiae; order Agelasida; family Agelasidae; genus Agelas; species Agelas oroides. The sequence goes on along the minus strand of OX422183.1, from coordinate 31,677,337 downwards.
AATAAGTTTAATTAACTAAAAGTTCCAAGGCCATACTAAAAGTTTAGTTATAGTTAACTAAAACAACACTAGTATTATACTGAGAGCAAACTGAAGAACACACAAGGGGGGAGGACCTGGGAACGAAGCTAGGTCTGGTGTTCTGAGTGACTGTTCCTGTCACATGGGACGGGCCTATGCATAAGGATGTCATAATTGCATTTGTCATCCGGCCCGGGCTAAAAGAACACTAATTACAATAAATCATGAAAATGATATGCATCACCATTTAGAAGTAGATTATGTCATGCCTGTTGAGCTACCCACTTTGTAGCAATAATCATCTATTCCAAATTATTATGTCACTAAGTAACCCACACATATCACTTCCTGTATCCTAGCAACAGCAGCTAGTACACCCCCACATACCTGGAAATGTAGCGATAGGTTATACTACAAATTAATACTACATGACCTTATATGGAAATTTCTACTTATGTAGCTAATATTGGAATCTGTTTCGGTACTATGATTATAACTAATGATATGAATGCTATATAAACTGTTCCCGCATCCATGGTTACTGGTATGTAATGGGATGACAGTAATATTTGGCAAGAGCGCATAGGAACGGGCGGCTAGAGTAAGAGCGTGTAACTACGTAAAATTCGAAACCGGGCAGAATTTACCGCCAGTACTAAACATAGTAACACGCGCTGCGCACGCTGCGTTGACATAAGCTATTATGCAGGGTTGCTAAGCACGAACGTGACCGGGTGTTCTATTTTTAGTACGGTTCAATAATTTTGCCCGGACTACGGGCTTCTATTGGAGTTACACGCTCTTACTTTAGCCGCCCGTTCTTATGCACTCTTGATTTGGCTATAGTTCATTTTAGTACAGAGGGGAAAATATACTATGAACTGTTTTTGGTATATGTATGGTCCTCCTATACAAAATGTGACTGTATCCATGGTTACTGGTATGTAATAGTTGATGATTCTATTCACATTAACTTCCACTCAGCATGATTAGAGGGTGAAAATATGTTATTTAAACTTTAATCATATACTTATTTAGTGTCAATACATTTACTCCCATAGAAAGGTGTGCAATTGTTTTTGTAATTGCACAGGTAGGAAAGATTCTGATTGGACAAAAAATGCAAAAACTACAAAACCGTGCAAGGTGTAATCGCTCACTGATTGGTCAGTAGCAATTTGCTGTAAACTATATTAACATAATGTAAAATTGTAACTTGTAAGCGACAACAATTTGCTGTAAACTATATTAACATAATGTAAACTTGTAACTTGTAAGTGACAACAATTTGGTGTAAACTATACAGTTTACTGTAAACTTGTATACTATAAACCACTAATAAACCACCACATCACATACATACTCATACTTATTATAGCATACTGTAAACTAGGCGAAGTTTATGATTAACAAGGAACAGCATGTTTTCTCGTACAATTTGGGATTAATAGCACTCATGAATGGCATAATTGCACTCGGCTTCGCCTCGTGCAATTAACAGCCATTCACTCGTGCTATTAATCCCAAATTGCACTCGAAACCATGCTGTTAATTATACAAACTTGCTTTTGCTACATATGGTCCTTGCAAAATGTCACTGTATCCATGGTTACTGGTATGTAATAGTTGATTCTATTCACTTTAACTTCCACTCAACATGAGTAGAGGGTGGAAATATGTTATTTAAACTTAAACTTGCTTTGCTACATATGGTGCTATGCAAAATATCACTACATCCATGGTTACTGGTATGTATTAGTTGGTGATTTTAAAAACTTTAACTTTCTCCCAAAGTGAAATAATGATTGTTGTTTACACCTACAGCTTTTTTTTTTGCTATATATGGCAATGTACAAAATGTGACTATCCGTGGTTATTGGTATAGGTAATAGCACAGTTTACTGTGGTATTTGGGATTAATAGCACGAGTAATGTCCAAAATAGCATGAGGCGAAGCCGAATGCTATTTTGGACATTACAAGTGCTATTAATCCCAAATACCACAGTAAACTGTGCTATCACATATTAATAGTCTATATAATTGTAGGCTTACTTCCGGACATAATTTTAACATCAATAAAATTCATCAGTCAGTTTCACTTTGATACAGTGATATGGACAGTTATATAGGTCACAAGTGTTTCAGCTATTATAATAAAATAATGTTCGAGTGTAACAGTAGTCAGTCCTCATCTGAGTCATCAATAAATGCTCAATTTCTCTTACGAGAAGGACAAGTAGTCGGATGCATGATATCCATTGTGTTTGTACTTGTGCAGGTGATGTTTACAGTGCAACCATTGAACATAAACGTGGGTGGATTAACACCCTGGTGAATAGGCTGCAATGATTGACGTCCATTTAGGATGGAAAGGGGTGCAGGCTGATTGTATGGGCTGGAATGGGGTACTGTTGGCAGAGGAGCAGCAGCATTGTGGCTGATTAGAAGACTGATTCTTCGATGGTCTTCTAAATCAGTGTCAGCATACTCTGCTATGCTTTGTTCACTTTTGTGCCCAGTGATTGCTGTGATTTTGTCATTTGGCACACCTCCCTTTTGCAATTTACGCACCAGTGTCTTTCGTACACTGTGGTTTGTGAATCTCTTGCCACTGTTGTCAAGGCCAGCCTTTTTTGCAATGATTTTCATAAACTCCTTGATTTTACTCTCACCAACTGGCTGCTCGGAGTACCACAGTGCTGGCTGAGGTTTTTTCAGGGGTCTCAAATACAGTGGACCACACGTGCGGAATTTTGCTGGACGCTTACACATTTGCAGTTCCAATAATTTCACACAACACCGATCATCTCCTGATGGAAATACTCGCTGTGTGATACGCCTGTTCTGTTTCACCAGTCCCCCCTGCCTTGTTTTTGTCAGCCCTTCCGTCCACTCCACGTACTCTACATCATTGGTCCCAGGCTTCCTGACAAATCTGAAATCTTCCAGGTTCATTTGGAGATGTTCCTGAACTCCCCTCGTTCCAAAATGCTGGCTCAACGTGTACCACAGTGAGTGGTTCAGGCTTTCAGCATTGTCACACCCCAATGCACCGCTCTCCCATAGCAGCTCCTCCTCCTCGGCCGTTACAGGATCCGCTTTGTTTTTTCGTTTGCCCCTCCCACTTTCACGGAGTTCGATGGCCTTTCCGTTCAACACTTGACGGCTACGCACAAAAGCCTTGTCTTTTAGGAGGCTGTATGGAGCTCCATTTTCTCTAAAATGGCGGTCCAGGGAAGCGAGCATCACTCGTAGGCTGTCAGGTTCGTAGTCCGATCCATCCTCTTTTCGAACCTCCGCGTAGAATTGTTGCAGCGTTTCGTCAAGCTGCCGTCCGTTCAAGTCCAGTAGTGTTCCTGTAATCCCCTTGTGTTCCTGCCATCTCTGGAGACGATTCACCCATGTATTTGTTGATTTTTTCGTGTTTTTGTTCTTGTTTTTGTCTTGTAGTCGCTGTAGTTCGTCACCATCAGTCGTTGCAAACACGGACGGTCTTGGGGGCGCGGCGCCAAACTTGGTTGACGGGCGTGTGGAGGTGGGCGTGGCGGCAAAGTCAGGTAGGTCCGCCATCAGCGCATCTATGTCACCGAACATGTCGAAGCTGAAACTGTCGTCACTTTGTAGCCACTCCGGACTTACTAAGCCTATATCACTACTCCAACTTTGGGCTTCCATTTCAAACCACACTTTTTGAATTTCTGAGTTACTAGCCTCGCATACAACGGTAACTACGCAAATTGACCAATCAAGTGCGTATTACAAAAATTCACTCGCTAGACGCCGTCTGAGCAATCTGATTGGTTCATTTTACTGTGGTATTTCACAGAAAATAGCTGAAATACTCTATGAACATTATGTATGTAAAACTGTTAACTATACTATTAGTATATGTAATAGTTGATTCTATTCACTTTAGCTTCCACTCAACATGATTAGAGGGTGAAAATATGTTATTTAAAAACTTTAAACTTGCTTTGCTACATATGGTGCTATGCAAAATATCACTACATCCATGGTTACTGGTATGTAATAGTTGATGATTTTATTCAGTTACAAAAAAACTTTAACATTCTCACAATATGATTAGATAATGGTTAAACTTTATAACTTTAACTTTCTCCCAAAATGATTGGAAGGTGAAATAATGATTGGGGAGAGCCTGAGCGAGCCCCACACTAGCGGGACTGCATTGCGCAGATGTGTGTGTATACGACCGTGCTTGCGGCCATATACCGTAAATTTGAAATGTGCATTTAAATATTTCCCGAAAATTGAACGTCCTCGTGCACTTAGTAGGTAGCCTCAATAGGTGAAGGGCATTGCATGGCAATGCTAGGCTACTGCCAGAGTGCAGCGTTGGCAACCGTAGCGGAGACGGCTCAAGTTTAAGCACGCACGGCACCTTACTTCTTGTTTGTCATGGCAGCTATGGACCGACCATCAACGGCAAGCTGCTCACCGACCGTACAAAATTATACACGCCAGGTTGAGATCGCTTCAGGTAAAGGGTCGTGCATAAACAACACTTATAATGCACCGATTCAGCTCATCATTTCAGCATGAAGCTTAGTCTATTCATGTGCATGTTAGCTACTTGCTCAGGCTTGCCCCCACAATGTTCTACGTTTTCTAGTTATGTTGTTTACTGGTATATAATTCTATTCACTTTAACTTCCACTCAACATGAGTAGAGGGTGGAAATATGTTATTTAAACTTAAACTTGCTTTGCTACATATGGTGCTATGCAAAATGTCACTGCATCCATGACTACTGGTATGAAATAGTTGATGATTTTATTCAGTTAAAAAAAACTTTAACATTCTCCCAGTAGGATTAGATAATGATATTGTTGTTAAACTTTAACTTTCTCCCAAAATGATTGGAAGGTGAAATAATGATTATGTTGTTTACTGGTATGTAATAGTTGATTTCACCTTCTAATCATATTGTGAGAATGTTAATTTTTTTTTTAACTGAATAAAATCATCAACTATTACATACCAGTAGTCATGGATACAGTGACATTTTGCATAGCACCATATGTAGCAAAAGCAGGTTTAAGTTTAAATAACATATTTTCACCCTCTAATCATGCTGAGTGGAAGTTAAAGTGAATAGAATCAATTATTACATGCCAGTAGCCATGGATGGAGTAAGATTTTGTACATTGCCATATATAGCAGCAAAAAAAGTTTTAATGTGTAAACCACATAATCATATGGTAATAACAAGTTTCTATACAAAGCTTCTATACCGCGGGAATGCAATATTTCTGTAATCTGCACTGTTTTCAACCAATCAGATACTGATTACACTTTTTTGCACTGGTACGAGTGCAAAGAGTGTAATCGCGACCTGATTGGTTACTGCCGTAGTGAAATCTGCATCTGATTGGTCAATAGTAGTGTAGCAACGGCGTTGTAAACAATTCAAACGCGAAAGAAAGCAATGGCAGAAGGTTGTATTAGCTACTTTCCTTGTGAATTGTCGACGAAAATCGCTATTCCTTCAACTTCGAAGCTGCAATAAAATGGCCATTACCACGCCTTCGAATCTTTCGAGTCACCGACGCCTGGTGGAGAATTGCCGATAGGTGGCAGAAGGTTGTGCCTGTTATGCTAGCCGATTACTCTGTGTTTCTTGGTGAACGAGATCGAGTAGAGCATCATTCAGGTTTGCTATGCCGCTTCGCATGCTTTGTGGCCTGGTACCCGCGCTGAATACGAGGCTATATGCTTCGTGGATCGAACGGTCATTTGCCACGCCTTCTACTCTTCCCACTGCACTAGCGTTAACTAGTCGCTCCGCCCTCTTCTCGTACCCGCTGGAAAGTTGTTTCAGTTCGTTTTCTCATGCAGTAGTACATGTTACTATCACTGTCAAATGTATAAAAGTGGAATAGGTGAAGAAACAAAGAGAATCTATATGATTAATATGTGATACCATGACTAGCAGTGCAATTTAGGATTAATTACACTCGTAAGGTTAGTAATTTCACTCGGCTTCGCCTCGTGAAATTACAAACCTTACTCGTGCAATTAATCCCAAATTGCACTGCTAGCCATGCTATTACATATACTAATCATTATTTCACCTTCTAATCATATTGTGAGAATGTTAAAGTTTTTAGCTGAATAAAATCATCAACTATTACATACCAGTAACCATGGATGCAGTGACATTTTGTATAGGACCATATGTAGCAAAGCAAGTTTAAGTTTAAATAACATATTTTCACCCTCTAATCATGTTGAGTGAAAGCTAAAGTGAATAGTTGGGGCGAGCCTGAGCGAGCCCCACACTAGCGTGACTTCATTGCGCATGTGCGTGTGTATGTTTGCTTGCTTGCTTGTTTGGACCGACCACTTACCGTAAATTTTAAATAAGCGCATTCAAATATTTCACGAAGATCGATATCGTGAAGCGTGACTGCATGTGAAGGCCAGTGGAGTCGGAGTGCAGTGTTGGCGACCCGGAGCGAAGACGACTGAAGTTGAAGCACGCGTGGCAACCCAATTCTGATTTGTGCTTGTATCGACGACGGCAGGCCGCTCACAGGCAGTAAAAATATGGACGGTAGCTAGGTGACTGCCGGGGTCGCTTCAGGTAGGGCCATGCATAAATGGTACTCATAAACGCCAGAAATTTAGCTCATGATTTCGGCGTAAAGCTTAGTCCATGCATGTGTAGCCACGTTAGCTGCCCTGGCTGGAGAAATGGCTGGCATATGTGATATATGCATAGTGAGGACTTACTAGTTACTTATGCGTTATCAAATTTGGCTTTAAGCAGTCAACAGTGACACATCCTGCTGTATGCCACGACAAAGTAGTAAATCAGCAGTTTGCTGCTTGCTCAGGCTTGCCCCATGATGATGATAATCATCTCACTAGTTTAGTTTAGTTTAGTTACAGTCTCCAGTTCGCCAGGTAATTTTAGTTGGTAATAAGTTAATTAACTAAAAGTTCCAAGGCCATACTAAAAGGTTATTTAGTTATAGTTAACTAAAACAACACTAGACTATTATACTGAAAGCAAACTGAAGAACGAGGCAAGGGGGGAGACCTGGGAACGAGGCTAGGTCTGGTGTTCTCAGTGACTGTTCCTGTCACATGGGACGGGCCTATGCATGCATTTAAAAGTGGAAAAGTACCCAGGCCATCAATTACAATGGTTATATATGCTCACTCATTCTGTTGGGACATATAAACTTTATGGCAGGAGCACGCAATGACGTAGAAAGCCTTTTACAGAAATCTTTTAAGTCATTATGTGCTCCTGTTTACAGCTTGCCACATGCAGAAAGAAACCCTAGCCTCATACATTCCCCGCCCAATTCTCCATACACGGGGAGAGCCTGGAAATGAGACTATAGCGCTTGGCAAGCCCACTATTACCACACCCATAGGTTCGGACATTACACTAGGTGACACCATAGCACACTGTGGTGTTCACCTAGCATTCAAAAGTTGCATAGTTCAGCGAGTGTTCCAGTTCAGTCCACCTCTAAGGATGTCATAATTGCATTTTGTCATCCGGCCTGGGCTAAAACAACACTAATTACAATAAATCATGAAAATGATATGCATTACCATTTAGAAGTAGATTATGTCATGCCTGTTGAGCTACCCACTTTGTAGCAATAATCATCTATTCCAAACTATTATGTCACTAAGTAACCCACACATATCACTTCCTGTATCCTAGCAACAGCAGCTAGTACACCCCCACATACCTGGAAATGTAGCGATAGGTTATACTACAAATTAATACTACATGACCTTATATGGAAATTTCTACTTATGTAGCTAATGTTGGAATCTGTTTCGGTACTATGATTATAACTAATGATATGAATGCTATATAAACTGTTCCCACATCCATGGTTACTGGTATGTAATGGGATGACAGTAATATTTGACTATAGTTCATTTTAGTACAGAGGGGAAAATATACTGTGAACTGTTTTTGGTATATGTATGGTCCTATACAAAATGTGACTGTATCCATAGTTACTGGTATGATGATTCTATTCACATTAACTTCCACTCAACATGATTAGAACGTGAAAATATGTTATTAAAATCTTAAACTAACTTTGCTGTGTGTGAGAAAATGTGACTGTATCCATGGTTACTGGTATGATAATTCTATTCACATTAACTTCCACTCAACATGATTAGAACGTGAAAATATGTTATTAAAATCTTAAACTAACTTTGCTGTGTGTGAGAAAATGTGACTGTATCCATGGCTACTGGCATGTAATAATTGATTCCATTCACTTTAACTTCCACTCAGCATGATTAGAGGGTGAAAATATGTTATTTAAACTTAAACTTGCTTTGCTACATATGGTCCTTTGCAAAATGTCACTGCATCCGTGGCTACTGGTATGAAATAGTTGATGATTTTAGAAACTTTAACTTTCTCGCAAAATGGTTAGAAGGTGAAATAATGATGTTGTTCTTTACACCTACAGCTTTTTTTTTGCTGCTATATATGGCAATGTACAAAATCTTCCTACATCTGGCATGTAATAATTGATTCCATTCACTTTAACTTCCACTCAACATGATTAGAGGGTGAAAATATGTTATTTAAACTTAAACTTGCTTTGCTACATATGGTCCTATACAAAATGTCACTGCATCCATGGTTACTGGTATGAAATAGTTGGTGATTTAAAAAAATTTAACTTTCTCGCAAAATGATTGCCGTAATTTTGCTTTTTTTTCGTCTAGTAAATTTTCATCAAAAAAATATTCGCGTAAAATAATTTTCGCACAGACCAAATTGGACGAAAATAATTTTACAAGTCGCGTGTGGTGGGCATTAATTGAGGAGATCGAACCGTGTGCCGAGGAGATGGCTTGTGAAAAGATGGCTTGTTGTGTTAGAGGCTACCACGTATACACGGATGTATGGGCAGCAGCAATTAGGGAAGTGCTTGTGTGTAGCAGGGAGCCAACCAACGCGGAAAAATTTTCGTCGTAAAATATATTCGCGTAAAATATTTTCGTACGTTTTCTAAATATTTTTACAACAAAATAAAAGCAAATTATGGTAGGTGAAATAATGATTGTGTTGTTTAAACTTTAAAACTTTTTTTGTTGCTATATATGGCAATGTACAAAATGTTACTGTATCCATGGCTGCCATAGAAGCCCATAGTGAAAGTGAAATCGATTTGCACAAACAGCTATCGTTTGTTTGGGACGAAACTCACTCAGTGGATACTGCCAGATGAGCTCTAGATCGACTGATATAGCTCCTCATTATATGCGAAGCATTTGAGTGTTTCCTTGGGAATCCCCGTGTAAAATTCTGTGCATCATAAAAAATGCCTTAATGGTCGATCTAGAGCTCACCTGGCTGTATCTACTGAGTGAGTTTCGTCCCAAACAAATGAAAGCTGTTTGTGTAAATCGATTTCATCTTTCACTATGGGCTTCTATGACAGTCTGTATGATTACGTCATTCACATTAGCCTCGTTCCCAGGCCCTGCGCGTTCGTCGCTTGCAGTACGAAATTCGCGCAGAGGGCCTGGGCTCGTTCATCACGTGATGTGTGCCGCAGCCGTAATTTTACGTCACACCAGATATGGCCGCGCTGTGTTGCAGCATTGGTTGTAGAGATAACCACAAATGGAGTTGGAAGAACCTGAAACAGGTCACGCGCGTACGATAGACTACAATAGTAAACTCGAGCTGAAGAAGACGAGGAGTCGAAATCCAGGGTCGACCTAGTAACACGATGTGGCAAGGTATCTGAATATAGATGTCTACTATCCAGCTAAACATGGCAGCTTGTGCTCTTTCGCTGCCGAGACTTTTAACACTTAGGTAAGTTCGCACACGAACCATTACTGTGATCTCTGTGGGCCTCTTTCAACGCTAAACTGGGCGCAAGCTCATCTATGACATCATTGATTCCAGTAGAATGGACGTGACGTAAGCTGCGGCACACATCACGTGATGAACGAGCCCAGGCCCTCTGCGCGAATTTCGTACTGCAAGCGACGAACGCGCAGGGCCTGGGAACGAGGCTAATTCACATAGGACTGATTGCTACCCCACACACACATATCTACGTATAATTACTAGCTTCCAACCTCCCTCCTCTGATAGTTCTGTTACACCTACGGCTTTGTGGTTTGTAGTGCTTGTGTTTGGGGGAAACACCTGACTTACCTTAATTAGCTATGAATATGTTTGATTCATTATACAATGTGGTTGCTATAATTTTTTAAGGTCGGCATCTAACAATTGTTCAGTAATATCAAAAACCTGCATTTTAGAAACAGCTATGACCATACAGTCTGAGTTCCCTCAGTGCACTCTGCACTTGCATGCTTCTGGGAAAGCCTTAGTAGCACTGCGAGTGGGTACTGCCGTGCGTGCCACTAAGCCTTAGCTAGTACTTTCTTGGAAAAGGTACTTCCATTACAACAATGGATCTAGTCTAGCAAAAGGAATTGGATTCCTAGAATTTTTCGTGCAACTAATCCAGCGGAAGCCAGATTTGAAATTACGTATTTAATTTGCTACTGCTCTTTTAGAATAATTGTGGTGCTATACAAATGTTACTGCATCCATGGTTACTGGTATGTAATAGTTGATGATTCTATTCACTTTAACTTCCACTCAACATGATTAGAAGGTGAAAATATGTTATTAAAGCTTAAACTAACTTTGCTGTATGTGAGAAAATGTCACTGCATCCATGACTACTGGTATGTTACAGTTGATGATTTTATTCAGTTAAAATTTTTAACTTTCTCCCAATATGATTAGAAGGTGAAATAATGATTATGTTGTTTACACTTAAAAAAAATTATTTGTATATGTAATAGCATGGTTTGCTGTGGTATTTGGGATTAATAGCACGAGTAATGCAGAAATAATTGTACGAGGCGTAGCCGAGTACAATTTACTGCATTACGAGTGCTATTAGTCCCAAATACCACAGCAAACCATGCTATCACCTATTAATACTATAGCTTTATAATCCACATTCAGCTGCCATCAAAACGGTCCCTAGAAGCCATGCACTGCTACTGAGCTTCCGTGACAAGACACTCGAAAGTTATTAGCCTCGTAACCAAGCTTTCTCACGCTAGCGTTTGCTGTCTGTAGCACCTAATAACCTTCGTGGTACCGCAAGCGGCAAACGCTGTGGTGATAAAACCCGAATATGAGGCTAAACTCGCAAGCACAAGCCGAACGCAGCAACCATACAGCGCATGCCAACCCGTGCCGAGCTTCTGTAGTTTTTGCAAACACACTCGTCAGGGCCGTTTTCGCTACTGCCTATACTCTTCAACATCGACACGACTTCTGAAACACTTTCGCTCGACAATCAACTTTTCTGCTAACAGTAAAGCCCGGTTACAGCATGCAGCTATTCGCATTGTAGTCCGAAAAAGAGAGCTCCGCCTTGTGCTCCACCCAAATTTGAAAAATGAACGGCTGCGTCCCTGCAGCGTTCCTGTAGCAACCACGTATGCGTCGCTTCGCATTGACCAATCACGTTAGTATTACACTTTTTTCATACTTTACTGTTAAAAAAGTGTAATACTAATCTGATTGGTCAATAAGTGTAGTATTTCAAAATAATACTACACTTTTTATATACGCATTTTATATTGTAACTATACTAGCTATAGTATTATTTTTGCTATACATGGCAATGTAACTGTATTCATGGCTACTGTTATGTAATAGTTGATTCTATTCACTCTCAAGAGGAAAAATTGAGCACTTCCCTGGTTGTGCCGAGTCAGCAATCTTGATTTTTAAATAAGTGAATGATTATATCTTTATGACATAGCATAACCAAGAAAGCGCTCAATCGTCACCAGACCCTTTTCCTTGTGAGAGGTGGAGTCTGGGGACGAGACTAAGCTGTCTAATGGGCTATTCCATGTAATAAGGGTAAAGCTATTTGCCTACTCTAGGACAGAAATTTTTGACTTGACACTCCTAGGACAGACAGTAGTTTATGAAGAATTACGGAAAACTTAATGAAATTTACAAGCGAATATGGAGACATGGAGTGAATAGGGAGCTACCCTAGAGTGTCAATACCCTCTCGGACAGACACTCATGTCCCTTACTAAATGGAATAACCCAATTTGGGTGATTTAAACTTTTGTTGACTGACAGACGAATCCCACACACATGCTGGGTAACCTAGGTACAAGACACCTACCTACACAGTCTAGTTGCTATGTAGGGCCAATATGAAGCCCTATGAAGCTTGGAGTACAAACTAGCTTACCAAAGGAAACCAAGCTACATATGAAGCTGTATATGAGACCAAGGTCATCCAGTTTAGCTACCCCAGAGGAAGTTCAATGCAAGTGACATCATCAGGATAAGGGGTCTGGGTACAAGACTAGGCTTGGAGGGTGCTGAAGGCATCTCGCTAATTAAAAGAAGCCTTTCAAGGTTTTGTGACATCCAAACGGCATGTGAGCAGCTGTTGACAGCTTGATGAATGACAGTAATCAAGCAGATACCTAGACAGTCTCAGCGAGGTCAAAATACTACTAAACCTGAGTAACCTAGTTTTGCTGTCTAGAAATTGTTGTCGAGACAATGGAATTAATGCAGCATAGGATCAAGAGTGCATAAGAACGGGCGGCTTGAGTAAGAGTGTGTAACTCCAATAGAAGCCTGTAGTCTGGTCGAAATTATTGAACCATAATATTATGTCTATACACACACACACACAAGTTTCCTTTACATAATGGAGTTACACACTCTTACTCAAGCCGCCCGTTCTTATGCACTCTTGATCCTATGCTGCATTAATATATTAGTTTACAGTCTACTACATTGTCAGACTATAGTACAGATTTTACATACAGTAAATAATGTTGAAGTTACTGTAAACACTTGCACATGTACAGATGTGTTTACAATAATAACAACAAAGGACCAATCAGGTGGGATATATAATAATTATAGCACTGGTGGCCAGGGATTTATGGCTGTAGTAAACAAACCTCGTCCTCAGGCTATGCCCCTTGGACTCAGTCTGTTTACTGCCATAAATTCCTGGCACCTGTGCTATAACTATTACATAGTGACAGAAAGTTGTACATAAGTGCAGAAGTTGTGTGTCGAGTGGGGGAGCACCAATGTGAGTTGGACATATGACAAGAACAAATTGTACTAATGAAATTTTTCAGCAACAAATTTTCTTATCTATGATGTTTGTTTTATTATGCCTTTCTGCAGTGGCGGGTGGTAAAGCCGTGGCTAGCAGAGGACGGTATTTGCTGGGTCGAACTGACAACGTTGGCAACCCCAGGAGCAGAACTAACCAGCAAGCCACTGCAGGTATGGTACCCATCCTACAAGAGCGCAAAAGAACGGGCGGCTAGAGTAAGAGCGTGTAACTCCAATAGAAGCCCGTAGTCCGGTCAAAATTATTGAACTGTACTAAAAATAGAACACCAGTCACATGCTTAGCAACAATGGCTTATTATGTCTACACAGCATGTGCAGTAGGTGTAAACAACAATCATTATTTCACTTTGGGAGAAAGTTAAAGTTTTTAAAATCACCAACTAATACATACCAGTAACCATGGATGTAGTGATATTTTGCATAGCACCATATGTAGCAAAGCAAGTTTAAGTTTAAATAACATATTTCCACCCTCTACTCATGTTGAGTGGAAGTTAAAGTGAATAGAATCAACTATTACATACCAGTAACCATGGATACAGTCACATTTTGTATAGGAGGACCATACATATACCAAAAACAGTTCATAGTATATTTTCCCCCCTGTACTAAAATGAACTATAGCCAAATCAAGAGTGCATAAGAACGGGTGGCTAAAGTAAGAGCGTGTAACTCCAATAGAAGCCCGTAGTCCGGTCAAAATTATTGAACTGTACTAAAAATAGAACACCAGTCACATGCTTGGCAACAATGGCTTATTATGTCTACACAGCATGTGCAGTACGTGTTACTATTTTTAGTACTGGCGGTAAATTCCGACCGGTTTAAAATTTTTCGGAGTTACACGCTCTTACTCTAGCCGCCCGTTCTTATGTGCTCTTGATCCTACATTGCTTCTAGCTTCATAAATTGGTCAGTGAAGGGTTTCATAAATTGGTCAGCGAAGGCAACACAGTTAGTTATGCAGAAGGCTTTACATTGAAAGCTCTGTATTGCGGAGCTAAAAATTGTGAGTGGAACTGCCAAAATCTGTGGGGTTCAATGGGGAAAAAAGGGGACAGCAGCCTTAAAAGGTTTTTCACCAATTTGTAATATCCTTGATAACAGGGGAAACATGGCTGACCTTTGACCTTTAGTGTCCCAATGATCTCATCATGTTTTATAGTGGTTTCATTATCATCACTATATAACTGTGGAGAAATTTTTTCCTCTCTGAAGTCCCCCCCCCCCCCTCCAAATTTCCGACTACAGTTTCACTAGTTTTGTGTTAAACAACTGCAAATATTGTAAATAACAAAATTTTTGGTATTAATGGGTTACTGCCCCCCAACTTAAAATTCTGTAGAAATGTGATATTGAGACAGCAGAATATGATGATTCTGGTGATTGTTCTCATTCACTGCCATCTATTTCTCTTCAGACTATAGCTCAGCCATACTGCGAGATGGTCGTGGTGCATGTTTTGTGGTGGATCCTCCCTCCACTCCCCTCCACCCCTTCACCTCTCACACCCTCACTGTCACTGCATACAGTGACATGTGGGGAGAGTATGAAGATGAGCTTGTCTGTGAGGTGTGTTTGAGAGTCTTCCTGTTAAGGAGGGTGGCAGGGAACGTGTCCGTTGCACTTTGAGTCAGTGAAAACAAGATCAATGATTTTTCTCATAGTTTTGCTACTTTCTTTTAAAATTTACTGTTTTATTTTGCTGGTCATCAGGGGAGTTCCCAGTCTAATCATCACACAAACACAGGTTTCGGCTTCTTTAAACTCCCGACCTGTGGATGGCTACAGAAAGGGTGGAGCCACTCCCATATGTACATGGAGTCCAGCTCAGTCTGGTAGTTGGGACATGCTGCATGTGGGCTTGGAATATGTAGGCTCACTACATGCGATCTTTACACATGCTTTGAGCCACCGGTCTTATGGTAGCTAAATGACTGTAGACTGTCACAGCTATTTGACCTTTAACTTGAATCTCTGAGAATCAAATGAATACTTGAACTATTGCTTTTGTTTGCAGACCAGCAAAATGAAAGTAGTAGCAATGCCAGAAGTATACTTCTATGACTTATCTCTTAGGAAGGGAATGGATGCTGCTAGATTCTTCTCTTTAATTGATCTCTCTTCTTTTCTCTTCTACATGTGACTGACTTTTCATGATGTTATAGGTAGGCTATGACATCATTGGCAATTAGTTGGGTGTCTATCAATAACTGTTATCTACAAGTTAATTTGGTTAATGAATGTTGTTATGTAGACTCAGAGAGAGAGAGAGAGAGAGAGAGAGAGAGAGAGAGAGAGAGAGAGAGAGAGAGAGAGAGAGAGTAGAGAGAGAGAGAGAGAGAGAGAGAGAGAGAGAGAGAGAGAGAGAGGAGAGAGAGAGAGAGAGAGAGAGAGAGAGAGAGGAGAGAGAGAGAGAGAGAGAGAGAGAGAGAGAGAGAGAGAGAGAGAGAGAGAGAGAGAGAGAGAGAGAGAGAGGAGAGAGAGAGGAGAGAGAGAGAGAGAGAGAGAGAGTGAGAGAGAGAGAGAGAGAGAGAGAGAGAGAGAGAGAGAGAGTGTGTGTGTGTGTTGGGGGGGAGGGGTGCGTGCATACATGTGTGTGTTGTATACATGCTTGCTTGTATGCGTGCATGCATGTGTGTGTGCATGTGTGTATGCATATACATATAACACTCCTCTCTTTTCCAGGTTCCAGGGCTTGATCCAAGGGTGATTCCAATCCGCTACAAGGCAACTGGATGTCCTATTGTGTTCCAGACCACAGCTAGTTCAGCCCACACCTTGGTCAGGTACGAGGGTAGGCGGGGATGTTCAGTGGGGCCTGACTGACTAGTGGATATTCATAATTGACTAATTGGTTATTAACATACCATATAGGCGGAAATATTGGTGGTCTTTAAGTTTGGCGGTTTGGCCCCAAACCGACCGTAAGAATTTGGCAGTAGCATCTCAGGTCCGTTTATCAAGGAGCGTTGTCGTCTCTCACTTGAGTTACTTGAACAAAGCCATGATTTCGCAAAGTTACAAGAAATAAATTTCGCAAAGTTACAAGAAATAAAACTGGCAGGATGCTAGCGCCGAGCTAGCTACATGTACAGCCATGTAGAGGGGTGCCCGAGAGGGCCAAGAGGGCTACTGCATGCATTACGTCATTATACGTTACTTACGAAATAATATTGGCAGATTTTAATTTGGCTGTTTCAACCCTGACCAAGTTTTCCGGCTATAAGGTATTCGATTGGTCAACTAGTTGATTCTTGTCGTATCTTCATTTGTTGAAATTCTCACAGAATGTTGCTTCTTCTGTGACAGTAGTAATTCAGGATGCAATATGGCTGGCCACAAGAGCGCATAAGAACGGGTGGCTAGAGTAAGAGTGTGTAACTCCAATAGAAGCCCGTAGTCCGGCCAAAATTATTGAACCATACTAAAATAGAACACCCAGTCACGTGCGTGCTTAACCTCGTGCCTTGTATCCAGAAAAAGAGCCTGGTATCCACTGTTCGTGCATGCGCGTAATTATCCCCTGCTGAGCATGTGTTCAGGCAATAGTGGGAGGGGAACACGTAATACATATCCACGTGATTTATAGTGTGACGTATGTTTTAACAAGTATACTAGTATAGTAGCGTGCAGCGAAGAGCGAAACAACTACACTACAACTAGCGCTACACCGCCTTGACTCGCTATAAGTTCTTGCTAACTAACAGTCTATGACAAACGGCAACACTTCGTATTGCACAGACTTACCAGGCAGTAGTCGTATAAACACGTCTTTCCCCTAGCAAACGTCCAAACTGGAGTACCGAGCCGTCGGAGGGAGCTGGAGGGCGAAGAAGAACGAACAACCAAAAGACTTCCATCGTTGGTCAGAAAATTAGCGGACGATGTAGCGGTAAGTATACGTTATGAGGTCACGGTTTTACGGATATAACACGATAGTTTCCGATTTCCCAAGATTTCTCGGAAATTAAGCGCATGTGCAAACAGTAGATACCAGGCTCTCTCTTTCCCCCGCCCACCGAGAGCCTGGGTACGAGGCTAGTGCGTTCTTAGCAACAATGCATAATGGCTTATGTCAACGCAGCTGCACAGTACGTGTTACTATTTTTAGTACTGGCGGTAAATTCCGACCAGTTTCGAATTTTACGTAAGTACACGCTCTTACTCTAGCCGCCCATTCTTATGCGCTCTTGGTTGAAGTGATCTGCCTAATTTCTCTTTCTTATTCAGGTTTGGATCACATCCACCAAATGCTAAGCCAGTGAAGCGTCCGTTGAAGTTAAGGAACACGAGCTCTTCAGGTGACAGATCTAGCAGTATACATACAGAGGATTGTGAGGGCTGGTGGTTGTCCAGTCGTCGTAGCTCAGTGGCAGAGCACTGGCTGCACAAGCCAGGTGTCCTGGGTTCGATTCCCAGTAACTGCCGGCCTTTTTGCTCTCCTCTCTTTTGCCTCAAAATATCTTTAGATCTATTTAGGGGTTTATTAGCATTGTACTTTGACCTTGCTACTTGTGGGTTTATCAAATAATTATTAAGCCTTTGTGCACACATAGAACACTGATTTCTAGCGACAAGAGTGCTAAATTTTCGTGGAGTTGGTTACATTTACCTGTATATAGCCTTGAAACCAGGCTTTCTGCTTTGGGTTCTGTTTCGTATGTAGCTTTAAGGAAAATCAGATTTTGTCAAACAGCTTTGGCGAAAAACTGGGGTTTTCTCTAGCTTGTTGGAGTTAGGATGGCTAGATAGTTTGAAGTAGGCCTGATTAAAACACGGTTTACTCACTTTGCACATGGCCAACAAAAATTTCGCGGTAGCAAGGCCGCCTAATCCCAGCACTTCTATAATGGCTAACCCTAACCCAAGGCTGTAACTACCCAAGGACAGCAAGGGTGCTACTGAGGGACTAATATGGAGATTTAACGGACAATTCCGAAAGTCCCGACTGTCCTTCCAATACTTAAGCAACCCCTGAACAGTGGACACCCCGCTACTCCGTATAACGGACAGTTTTCACAGTCCCAACTTAACGACCCAGATTTAGTGGACACTCGTCGACCATTTCAGCAAGATTGTCCACCATCACTGCTGTAGTTAACAACTTGACATTAAATTAGTGCTTTTACTCGTAGTACTAGCCTCTGCTTAGCCTTTCCTGCAAGGGAAAGCTCTGAAAATGTAGCCATGTGGTGCTCAACAGCCTGATTACGCAGTACCATGCCTACAGGAAATATACCGGAAGCCCCTGAGTTAGGGACACCTCGCTATAAGGGATGAAATGTTGGTTCCCAATAGTGTCCGCTATAGAGGTGTTCCACTGTAATCTGTAATCATGAAAGATTACCTAGACCGACTTTTCTGTAATTTGTGAGTATTTTCCGTAATGACACAAACTGGTCCCTAGTAGGCGAAATGAGAGTAGGCAAAATGAGCCTAAACCAAGCATAGATCCCGTTAGTCTCATTCCCAAACCCTCGGTATGGTACACGCACACGAGAGTTTTGTACTATATTCACCAGACCCTCCATGTGCAGTGCGTGCACCGGAGTGAAACTAAGTTAGACAAGGCCTTATTTAGAGTACCGTAGATCTGGAAATTTTCATTGTAAAAGGCATCTAACCTTATTTCATTTAGGGACTTGAAGTGGACCAATTGATAACAATGCTATACTCTAATTCTTGACTAAACACTTCTTTCCAGCCATCCGGATCAGCTGGCAGACGTTCAATATCCTTAGCCAAGACGACACACTACTTGATTTGTTCACCTACATTGGGGACCCCTTCCCACAGCGGGCTTCCTCTACAGCTAGCCTGTCCGCCAAGCACACCAGCACGTACTCCCTTGAAGCACCTCCTCCTCCTCCTTCTTCCGATGCTATAGCTCCTACTAGTACCTCAGAAGTGGATGTGTCGGAAATAGAGGGAAGTAGTGAAGAGTTTGACGAGGGTGGTGATGGGATATCTTTGTTTCGGGTGAGTCTGAAGGCTCATGAAGGAGTGGCGTCGAGTGAACCATTTGATGTACATCCCAAACAGATGGTAAGCTTTGTGTTTGTGGCTGTTTTATTTTTCAGTTTTGTGTGTAGTGGGGAATTTGTGCATTCTTTGATAATACCCTGCAAACACCCTCCCCCCTCTTTACATAACTCCCAAGTTCTTACATACGATGGTGTTTTTTTTTTTAATTTTTTTTCAGTTTTGTGTGTAGTGGGGAATTTGTGCATTCTTTTTATTTCTATTTATTG
This sequence comes from Agelas oroides, assembly GCA_949130485.1. Classification (NCBI taxonomy): domain Eukaryota; kingdom Metazoa; phylum Porifera; class Demospongiae; order Agelasida; family Agelasidae; genus Agelas; species Agelas oroides. Next base: position 31,657,860 of record OX422183.1, on the reverse strand, counting down.
GTATTTTTTGCGGGTACAATTTTTGTGAAACTGGCCGAAATCCAGGTTTCAGGAATTTTTGCAGTTTTAATTTTGATTCCAGAACCCGAATTTTGCATATATCAGCTACATACCACGAGTTTTAATTTTTGCAATTGGCTCTTTGCTCGTGAAAATAAATTCCTCATGAAAATTACCAACCATATGGTACTGGATTTGCATTGGCAGTAAGCTGTTAATTTCCTTGTTGACAATAAACTTTTCAAAATTTCATAATAGCTCCAAGAGGAAATATTTTATATTCTGTCCTTCCTCTGTGCCTTGTCTTGTCTAAGAGTACATGAACCATCAATGAACCACATTTCCCTGAATCAAAAAGGCAGGCCTAGATGATATGTAAAGTCACCCACTGTGCGGGACACATTTCAGCCAATACCAGTCCTCATCAGCTGCACTGGGGTGACGAGGAGATGGGACATGTAAACAATTACTAACCAAAATTTCATCATAATTTGAAGAATAATTATTTTATATTCTGTCCCTCCCCTCGTTTTGTCTTAGGTGATCCCAGCACATGGACAGGGTGTAGTCTGTGTATCCTTCCTTCCCTCCTCCTCGTCCTCCTCCTCTTCCCCTACTTTGAGGGACAGCCTGGAAACCCTGGCTTCATATGCCCTTGGCTACTTCAGCCTGGATGAACAGGTACGTACATAGCACACATAATTGAAAATGAAATGCTTAAACAAAACTTTGAAAGGTTCAAAAGAGGAAACTCTGTAAAACCAAAGGGAAGCTCTAGAAACTGTTCACTTCATTCTCGAAAAAGTACATACGTAAAAATGAGGTGGTCTGCTATTTCAGAAAAAGCCATTTGCTTTGCGAAAGAAGCCTTCTGATTCTCCGGAGAAACCTACCGATTCATGCATGAGCGGCGAAGCTGTGCTGCGAATGCATGATTGTACGTATAGGGTACGTGTCATGTTTAAAAAAGGGTATCGTACGCAGAACTGTCACATGCATAGAGTTGTATTTTTTAGCGCAAAAATTTTTCCATCTCTTGCATGCACTGCACATATTATGTGTACATGTTTTTTTTACCCAGCATCCGCCCCATGTGACCAGAGCTGCTGGGTACGACGTGGAACCTCTTAGGGTTGACATGGTTGCAGACGTTGAGCACGCAAGGTGAGCCTTGGCTTAAGCTTCCTGATTAGTCTCGTCCCCAGACCCCACCCTCTCACGAGGAGAAGCAGTCTGGTGAACCAAGTCGAATTTCTTGGGCTACCGCACACTTTTGCGACAGTGTAACCTAGCAACGTTCAAAATATTTTGCAATTCTAGTTTACTGTCTGTTCTGCAATGCCCAAACTGCTCTGAGTTGTGTCGAAAATGAAAAACCCAGCGTAATCCACCACCACCATCGGGGAAACTTTATGGAATAATGAGTCATTCTAAAAGAAAAACAGGGAATTAATTTAGGAAATTCTGTATTATGTGTTTTTTGGTAGGCTCAGGCCTATTTGTGGGCGTTGTATAGCCTCGTTCCCAGGCCTCCCCCGTTTGCATTCACAATAATACACGGCTGGCGAAGAAGGGGGAAGGCCTGGGAGCATTCATCACGTGAATGACATCAGGTGGGCGCGAGGTGGACGCGAGGTGGACGTAGGGGGTGAGGGGCCCAACTGACAAAACAATGCACTGGATCATCCGTTCAAGCGCTCTATCGCAGTTTTGGACTCCAGACGTTAGCGTGATCGAAACTACTCGTCCTTGACCGGTAGGAAACTCGCTTTCAAGTTTAGTATGTACATATATGAATATCGGCCCCTCCCCCCTATGTCCACCTCGTGTCCACTCACGTGATGAATGCTCCCAGGCCTTCCCCGTTTTTCGCCGGTCTTCCACTCCTGTGTATTATTGTGAACACAAACGGAAGGTAAAAACGGGGGAGGCCTGGGAACGAGGCTAGGCCTTGTACTGACTGCCTAGCCTGCTGGCAATTAAACACTGCTACACACACACTGGAACCTGCACGCTTGACTAAACTTGGAACTTCCCTTCTTGTGCGCTTTTGCATCCCCCTCTCTTATGCCTGGATGTAGCCTGGTGAGTCCGGACCTTACTAAGCAAGTGTGGTATGAATGGAATGCAGTTTAATATTTCTATTCCCGGGAAAACAATTTGACTACATGGAATGCTACTAACATGGAATGCTTGCTGATTAGTGTGGGAATTGTTTTACATATCTGGTGTGAGAACTGAATGATCTAATTTTGGGTGTGAAAGCTAGTACAGTAGGAAGTCACTTGTCTGAACTGTAGTTATCGGAATCTTCAACCCCCAAATAATGATATTCATAGTTATAATGTGCATTAAATAGAAAGTACTCTACTTTGTATCAAAATAGTAACTTATCTGGGCAATTTAGTTATCCGAACAGCCCTTGGTCCCAGTGTGGTCGGATAAGTATTTTCCTACTGTACTGATAGCTATATACTAAATTATAGAATTCACCGTTCAGTCTCTCAACTCAATGTAACACATGCACACACACGTACACGCACATACGTACACACACACATGCACACACGCACATTAATTAGTCTCGAACCCAGACCCCCCTTCAACCCTCCAAGAGGAAAGGGGGGTCTGGTGATTATAGTACAACATTTTTGTATCTCCGCCAGAATTTCGGCAGCACAATCTGATTGGCTGATGTGGCAATTAAATTATCTCACCTGTACTGGGCTTCCTTATTACAAACCACTTAGCTTTACTCATCACACTTTACAGACCTACTTAGCACACCTCCAATTTACTGAACCCAGCAAGCAACTTCAAAGGCTTAGCTTCTAGCTTTTAGCAGAATCCATAGCAACAGCTAGCCCATGGTGTGAGGGTGTATATTCTCCAGACCCTCCTTTCCTCTTTGGAGGAGGGTCTGGGTACAAGACTAGCACGCATATCATGCATGTAGAATGAATGACAACATCCCTAATAAGGTGTTATATATTTGCCACATAGGTTATCTCTAGAGGGTGATGATGACGAAGACCTTCATTTCTCCTACCCTGCCTCCATCCTTCTGCGTGGAACAGAGGTATGCTGGAAACCAATGAATCACCAGCTACAGTTGAATTCGGCCTCTTGACTAAGTAGGACAATTAGTAACACTTTTGAGCCTTTTACTTCCTGTCTAGGAGCCAAATGCAGGCTTCTGATTGGTCAATCTGACTGAGTTTTTATTAGTGTGTTTAATAAGTGCATTGTGCACACAATTATTAATAGTTAATTGCATACTAGTCTCGTTCCCAGACCCTCGCTACGGTACACACACACGAGAGAGGAGGGTCTGGTCAATATAGTACATAATCGCACCATAGGCTAGTGTAGATATTGAATTTCACTAAAAGCTTAGTAAGCCTTTGACCCTAACCCTTCTTTTGCAGTGCATGCACCGTACTGTGGGTCTGGGAACGAGACATACTTAACCTCTTAAATATTGGTGTTGTACTACAAAAGTGATGTAGTGGAGTAGCCTCGTTCCCAGGCTCCTCCGCTCTGAAACGCGAACATTGAAGTTGTGCAGGCGGAGAGAGCCTGGTATTTTTTCTCACGTGACCAGTGTCTAGGGTAGAGAGACCTTAATTGTGCATGGGCATACCCGAAGACTCAGAACAGGAAAAATAGCGAAGGTATCGGGCAACTTACTACACTTATCTAGCTATCGGGGAGCGAATATCATACATGCTGAGCGTTGAATGCAAAGTTGGTTGAATAACGTGCATAATGTTGCCTTTCTGTTCTAAGAACTCTGGTCCTATTTCGATTAAGTCATGATCACGTGAGAAAAGATACCAGGCTCTCCATGCATGTACAATTCGCATTCCGGGCGGAGCCTGGGAACGAGACTAGTAGTGGAGTTGGTTTGAGAACAAAATGCTAAATACTAGGATGCTTATGCTAATTAAGTGTGTGAATTTAGTTACTTGTCTTCATTTTGTGCTGAGCTGAATACAATGTGCTACTTATCAATCTTTGTGTATGTAGGTCCAGGAAAGAGCCACTAGAACCCACCATTTTGCTCTCATAAACCACACTGCCTCCACACTGGAGTTCAAGCTAGGAATCTCCTCCTCCTCCGCCTCCGCCTCCTCCTCCTCCTCCGCCTCCTCTTCTTCCCACTTTATGCTCACTGCCCCATCACCAGACAGCTGTATCAGGCTCAAACCTCAGAGGAGTATCAGCGTGAGTCGGAGATTTAATTCTTCTTACCAAATTGTCCCGGGCAAGTGCCCATCCCCGTGCAAGCACCTATCTCCCAATTTTGACAGTTCTGTGGGTTTTTTAAGGTCCTCTGTGTAACCGCCCATCATGCTAAATTCTTGTGTAGTGGATCGAAAGTAAGAGTTCACATACATAGCTACGATCATTCTGATGCGCTTCAGGCACCACAACATCCAGTAGCAAAGTTTCACACACACCCTTCCATAGCCTTGTTCACAGCGTTTCTTGCTTGTAGTACAAAATTCGCATACTGCAAGCAAGAAATGTTGCAGAAATTAGCAACAAGGCTACGGATTGGTCCACTTTTTAGCACGATACAGCTTTCTCCACCGTTGAGCTGGCCTCAACGAAGTAACGGTGCAGGTTGATTCGGTATCCCTGGCAGCTAACTTCGCATCCGGGGTGGGCGCTTGCGTGGGAATATTTGAACCATTCAAGCACCTCCTCCGTGCAACCGCCCACTCCCAATTTTTGGTGCCCGGACAATACGTGACCAATTTGTAATCTACACTGTAACACTAATAACTACAAGACTTCAGCACTTCCTCCGCAAGCCTGAGGTGAATCCCTTGAGCCCTGAATGTAGTTGTTAGTGTAGGATTACAAATTGGTCAGTGTTGTATAATGAATCTCATAACATCACTTGGTGCGGTAGTACAAGTGTTACAGTGTAGATTACAAATTGGTCACATTACTGTCCCAGGCACCAAAAATTGGGGGTGGGCAGTTGCACGGAGGAGGTGTTTGAATGGTTCAACTTCCAAGCTTCAGACTTGTGGCTCCAGACCCTTTTCCTCATGAGAGAGGGCTTAGCCTTGCCATTAGACTAGTAGTATGTATTAGAGTATAGCTACCAAGAATACTCCAATGTGATTGGTCAATACCAAGTAACTAAATCTCATAGAAACGTGAGGGCAAGTATCTATGATAGATACTTCCCTCTAGCTGTATACAGTTACTATGCAACTGATAGTGTATAGCAACAGTAACCAAGCATAACATTAATTTTCCAAAATGGCGGTTAACATCCGTGACTTTCTGCCTGATTTGTTGCTGTAAAGTTTGAGGTGAAGCTTCATTTGATAGTTCTTACCAAAAACGACACCTGTAGGAGTGGCGGTTTAGCTAATTCACTGGGCGGAGCAAATTGCGTGCCCTCGCGCATGCTGTGAGCGCTTACCAGAGCAGCGAGCAGATAGTAGTCTGTCGTTTACAAGTGTCGTGTTTTACAAATCCGCAGCGCTACTGTACGGCCGGCAACAAAACGGGCAGCAAGTTGCCGATAAATCAACTCGAATAAAAGAAATGTGTCGTTGCCAACGCGTTGTTGCTATACTCTAAATAAGTTAGATGCTTCGCCCAATGGGAACTACGCTCTTTAGAAACCCTCGGGTCCTTAGTAGCGCCCTTGCTACAGCCTCGGGCCCTTGGGTTTGTAAATCGCAGTCGACTGTCACATGACCTCACATGACTGTCACATGAGTCACAAGATTATTCTGTCGCATATTTTGACCACATTGCTGCGTTGAAATACGCAACAGGCTGATTTTACACAGGACTATCACATGTATGCTACAAACTCCCAATCTTTATACTTCCAGGTATCGGTTGCCCTGTCATTTTCCCTGGATGACGTCAGGTCTGCCGGGTCCACGGAGAAGAATGCCTCATTTGCTGATGAGCTGCAAATAGAATTTTCAACGGGAGTTGAGCAGGTTAGTATAGAGTCTCATATAGCTATGGCTAGTAGGCTTATTTTTTTGTTTAAAGTGTGTGGGGGAGCTCCAACACCAACTTGTACATAGTTGTCCCTATTTGTTACGCTCAATTTCACAAACCCACAAAGTGCTGCAACCAGAACCCTCTAAGGTCTCCTAATTGCATCAGCAAATGAGAGTTTTGATTGGCTTCTAAGTGTTCATAGTAGGTAGGAGGCCTTAACTTGCGTTGCGGCACGCTTAGTTGTTAGCGTATGCAAGGTAGCTAAATTGGGTGCGCCCGGGCGTTTGTAGCTAAATGGTGGGGTAGTTAAAGTCCCTGAAGACCTTCAATAGGCATACAGTGCTAGACACTATGTACAAACCCGAACTAAATAAATAATAGATTTATTATATCCTGCTGTGATTTAGTAGTACCTAGAAAATCTACAGTTACTGCGCATGCGCAGTACAAAGGTCATTCCTAGGCGCAAAGCTACAGACTACTGGCCTGTTTCTAGCTTTAGAGGGCAGTAGCACGCTTACCGATCCTTTTACCAGTGGAAGAAAGTACCGTAAGTTCGTAAATAATGCCATTTTCATCCAAAATGAAAGCTTATTCACTGTTTGGGCAACAGCTAAGAGCGCATTCCAGGATGTATAAATATATAAATAATAAAAAAGTTGATATACCGTATTTCTTCGTTCAGACTACTATTCGAGGGCGGCGTTTATTTCGTTCAAGAGCTTCAGATTGTCCGTGGCTACTATTAGAGGGCGGCAACTATTCAAGGGCAGCGTCTATTTGAAAAAATACGGTAGATATCTTTGGTCATTGTGTGTATGTGATTCACTTGCTAAGTCACTGTCAGCTTAGATCATCTCTTAATTTTGTGGGGAGGAAGTATGAGAATAATATACACTGAGAATTTTAATTTGGCAACAACCTTACGCGAATGCAATGCTGTAGAAGAATTCAGTGGAAGCTGATCCTTGCATAAACTTCCCCGCTACTGTTACTTTTACAAGCACCTCTTTGAAACAGTTACTACAGTGGTATGTACCACTATGTTTGCACTTGTGAATGTCCTTACTTAAACAATATACCATATAGCCGGAAATATTGGCGGTCATTAAATTTGGCGGTTTGGCCCCAAACTGATCGTAAAAAATATTGGCGAAATTTAAATTTGGCAGTGGCGCCTCGCAGCGCATTACGTCATCATAAACATTGCACGAGGGAGCGTTGCCGTCCTCTCGCTTGAGGTACTTAAACTAAGCCGTGAGTTCGTAGATTTACAAAAATATAACTGGCAGCGTGCTAGTGCCGAGCTAGCTATATGTACAGCTCACGTAGAGGGGTGCCGGGTGGTGCTAAGAGGGCTACGTCATTACGCGTTGCGGGCGAAAATAATATTGGCGGATTTTAATTTGGCGGTTTCAACCCAGACCGCCAAACCGCCAAATTTAATTCCCCATCAAATTTTCCAGCTATACGGTAGTACATCAGAACAGCGATCCAACACACATATTCAACATATCTCTCTGTAAAAAGGTACGTTTAGATGCTATGTAGAATCACCCACTGCACAGAACACACATGCTTCTGTTTCAGCCAATACCGGGTAATAATCAGCTATTGTATGGAGCATAATAGGGTAAAATCAGAGAGATAAAATAATGTTGGCAATTTTGGGAACATAGTGCCCACAAGCCTAATGCAAGGAATGAATGCATTCATACACCTGTAAATACATTTCCTGGAAAGCATTTTGACCATGTGGAGCACACTAATTAAATTCTGCTGTAATTTGTGCCATAGACTGCATGACACTAGGCAGCAATGACAACACAGACCACATGGAACACAAATGGAAACTAATTAAATCGAGTAAATTCTGCTGTAATTTGTGCCATAGACTGCGTGACACTAGGCAGCAATGACAACGCAGACCACGTGGAACACAATTGAAACTAATTAACTACTATTTTTCTCTAGACCATAAACTTACTGAAGCCAGTTTATTACAACTATAGACCACATGTTTAAGCATAAGTATAGCGGGGCACTTTGCAAGCTCACTCCGGCAATGAGAGTGATGTCCAGGATTGCCATCAATAGCTTAGCAGTGATCTTGGGCTGTCACTATATATCGTATATCGTTATGTCATGACATAAAGTAGTCTTAACATGATATGACATAAGCCAAGTCTATATTGATATTATTAAACAGTATGCATTTGACTTAGTTGGGATTTACCTGAACACACAAGAAGCTGACACAAAATGTAGGAAATTTGAGCCAACAGACCTATATTCCTACTTGCGATAGGTCACATGTACTCGTAACTTACCAAACACTAGCATACTAAGTTAATGAGTCACTTAAGACTTTTTCATCCATTCAATTTCAGAAACGAACCTCATGTCATGACATATCGTCATATCATGACATGACATATGATATAAAATTTAGCCATGTCGTGGCAGCCCTACAGTGATCTCCTTTTGATCTTTCCTTGTTCTCTAATCCCAATGCTAACCTTAACCCCCTAACAATGCAAACCTGGCCGGCAATGAGGCATGCAAGTGAGCTTACTGTCTTCAGTAAGCTGTAGTTCCTTTTAAGACCTTGTGTACAGCGTGTTTTAGCTCTTTACACAAAAGCGTCAAGCGGAAAGCATTGTGATAACAATCTTGAGTGGCCACATAACTTCAAAGTGGTACAGTAACTAAACGAAGCCATCTTGTGTATTAGCTACCCACAAATTGCATTAGGGCACATACCGCACTATGCTTTGCACTTTCTAGCGATGCATAGATTCAGAAAAACACTGTAAAAAGCACAAGTGGAAAAGCACATTTGTTCTAGAAGCTCACAAACTGCCCTGCTGTATTTGTGCTCCATTGAAAGCCACTCAAAACTGCGGCACATTATTTGAATGTCTGTCCACTATTCTTTTAATTCACATACACTTGTGCAAACGTTGCTCTAATCTAAGATACATAATTTCCAGTGAATATATATTGCAGGTACTTACAGTCTGCATTTAGGATTGTGTTATTCTCAATGCATATATTTGACTCGGAAATGGATAGTAATTTTACTCTAAAGTGTCAGGAATAGAGAGGTGTTCCACTACAGTACTAAGATTATATAAGTATCACCATAGTACGAAGCTATACCGGGAAATATCACGAGTTTGTTGCCGTCTGTATTGTTACGAGTGCGCAGTATGAGTAACAATGCCAACAGCAACAAACGAGTGATATTTTTTCGGTATGGCTTGGTACTATGGTGATAATGATTTTATCATACGAACCTTCAATTTCATTGCACGTTCAGACGCAAGCATGTGACTTGTAGTACCTGATACGGATTCTCGCATGACTTGTAGTACCTGATACAGATTCTCGCGTGACTTGCAGTACTGATCCGGATTCTCACGTGACTTGTAGTAAAAAATACGGCTTTTTATAAACTGCGTGCAGCTGCAAGGCTTCCCCATTGACTCCCATACATTAGTTAGACGTACGTATGATAATAGTGTTTATGAGCATAGTCAACCTCCATCAGGAGTATTTAGTCGGTTAACAAGGACAGGAATGATGGCTACTAACTTACTAAGCATGTTAGATCTTTGTTGCACATATGCATGCTATGAGTGGCGAAGCGCAAAGTGCTCTTTCATATGTTTGGGTACATATTCACTGGAAAATATGTATCTTACTAATAGATTAGAGCAGTGTTGCTTTGCCGCTCATAGTATATGTAAAAAAAAAAGATCCGTAACTAACTTTTACTCCTTATTAGCCATTGCCATAGTAATAGGTTTTCCTTCCTTTATTTATTATTGAGACTCATGGACGTGCTAGGAGCTCATCTGTCAGTTAACTAGGGCAATGTATGTTATATCTTTTTCACACACACATACTACTTGTGGCTTTGAAAAAATCTAACGTATGCTTAGTATGAGATATCATTTACAAGGTGTTAGCTATATCACTCATTCCTTTCTTGCTCTCAATTTTCAGTTGAATAGCATACAGTTTTTATTCATGAGTATTAGTTTTTAGTATGAAACATTGTTTACACAAAGTGTTTAGCTCAAATTATATCACTCATTCCTTCCTTGCTTCCAGTTTTTCATTATAGCATAGTTAACCCTCGGCGCGCATGCGCAGTGAGGGTTATGGTACTTGGTCTGTGTGTCTGTGCCGAGGGTTTGGCACTTCAGTGCCTTTCATTTTTATTAGTTTTTAATATGAAACATCATTTATGCAAAGCGTTTAGCTCAAATTATATTGCTCATTCCTTTCTTGCTTTTCATTGCAATACCATACAGTTTTGTATTAGATGTTATTAATGGTATCCAACTTCTCCCTAGGTGTTTCCCCTCACTGCAAGTATAGCCTTGCCATCACTGACACTTTCAGAGAAGCAGGCAGTGTTTGGAACATGTCTGCTTGGCAAGACATGCACATCTGCTGTGGTTCTCTCCAACAATACTCCCTCTGATGCCTTGTGGCAAACAGAAATATCCCCAGGTACACAATAGTGGCTCCCCTACCGATGACCAGTGGATACTTATAATCAAATAATTGGTGTACGACTAGTATAGGTAATCACATGGATTCGAGTGCAATTTGGGAATAATTGCACGAGCAACAGGCAAAGTAATTGTACGAGCGGTAGCGAGTGCAATTTATGCCTGTTGTGAGTACAATTATTCCCAAAATGTACGAGAATCCATGTGATTGCATGTTAATCATATACTTCTAGTTTTTGAACACCGCGCTGCGCAAAACAAGCGAGTAAGCCATGCCTCAAACGGGCGAGCTGAACGGTATCGCTTTTGCTAGACACAAAGCCCATGACAGATCAGATCAGAAACAAGACAGTGAAATGTCTCCCAGGTTTAGAATAGCACAAGAGGGGAGCATGGCGGGTCTGTTCAGTCATGAGTAGCTAGCCATGCCCAACACGGAGCGGCATTGACTATAAGTTTCGACTTTTCCAACACACCACTGCTTGTATGCCGTATTTCGGTGCATTTTCATTTTTACAGCGTTTCTAGCATCTAGGTACCTTTACAGCGACAGAAAATAGTGACAACTGTGACAACAGTGACAACAGTACCCATTTTCGAATTATTGTTGCTAGGGCGAGTCGCGAGGAATAATTATAGCGATAACGTAATTTGTCAGATTTGAAACGTGCGCGCTTCTGATTGGTTGAATAAGTGTGCAATTACTGCCCCAAAAAGTGTGCAATTAGAAAATAATTGCACACTTTTCTATAGGGACAACTGTATATAAAATCAATAAGTGTATGATTAGTCAACTAATTGTGGTGATCAGCACATCTTCATTTGTTGAAATTCTCACAGAACTTGGCTGTGACTCTAGTACATGAGGCAATATGGCTGGCCATTAGCCTCGTCCCCAGGCCTTGCGTGTTCATTGCTTGCAGTATGAAATTCGCACAAAATTTTGTACTACAAGCGACAAACGCGCAAGGCCTGGGAACAAGGCTAGCTGGCCATCACAGTGTCACTATAAAACTAGTGCATGGTGAAATGCACTTGTAAAATTCTAGTTGACAAGAAAATACTGTATTCAACAACCTTAATTACAATTGACTAATTGACTAAGTCCTCTAGCTCTAGTATGTAATAATTTGTAGAAAGATACATCAGCATCTTTGACCAATAATGTTGTTGCACCATATATGTGTATATAGACAAACAGAAAATCTTTTCTCTTCTCTCACTTCTTCCAGTAGACTTGAATGAAGTTGTCTCCCTCTCACCATCAAGAGGTGTGTTGCCAGCTCATCTCTCCAGAGGAAAGTACAACACTGAACTCCTGCAGATCATGTTCTGCCCAAAGTGAGCATGAGTATAATGTTATGTTACCCCTTTTTCCTAAATTTAGAGTTGTGTGATAGGGATTGACAATATATCATACATCTAACTCACACAAATGTATGGGAGTCAATGGGGAAGCCTTGCAGCTACGTGTAGTTTATAAAAAGCTTAGTACAAGTCATGCGAGAATCCGTATCAGTACTACAAGTCACGTGAGAACCTGTATCAGGTACTACAAGTCACGCGAGAACCCGTATTAGGTACATACTACAAGTCACGTGCGCTGCATCTGAACGTGCAATGAAATTGAAGGTTCGTATGCATTATCACCATAGTACCAAGCTATACCGGAAAAATATCACAAGTTTGTTGCCATTGGCATTGTTACTCATGCTGTGCACTTGTAACAATACAGACAGCATCAAACTCGTGATATTTTTCGGTATTGCTTTGTACTATAGTGATACTTATATAACATCGTAATACTGTGATACCGTATAGCCAGTTAATTTCGCGGGTACAAATTTTCGCGAATCTATCAAAAGATGCCTCAGCACAAATTTTCGCGAATTAAAATTTCGCAGTCACACACGCGTCGTCATAAATTTCTATTTAGCCCACAACTAACTTGCCAGCAGAGAAGCAAAACGTGCAAATTATACCAATGGAGACATTTGAAGCAGAAAGCTGTGTTTGAGGCTACCACACATATAGCCTCGTTCCCAGGCGCGGAGGAGGGGGAGGAGAAAGAGCACCTGGTACACACTGTTTGCGCATGCGCTTAGACCATGTTCGTACGTGTACATTCGTATACTGGTGATGTCATAAACTCGCCGTGTTGATGTGCCAGTTGATGTTCTGTTCGAGTGAGTTTCATATTGCGCTGTTCTAGGCCTTCTGGTAGCTAGGTACCTCGAGATAAAGCTCAAGAAAGGACAGGTTGCCTCCGATGAGTGCGTTTACTGAGGAAACGTACCTTTATGCAGTTATCCACCGTTTCCGGTAAGTCGATTCCTACCACTGCCTACCAGACATTTCTCTTTGTATCCGACAGTATAAAACTAGGCAGAGCATGTAGCAGTTATGTTTATAGCATCCTAAGAACAATGGCTGAGGTATTTTTGTGTGATGGTTTATGCTATTCACGTGAACCGTTGATCGTCATATTAGTACACGCCCCTAATTCTACCACGTGGCCTTTGCTATAATTACGCGCATGCACAAACAGTGTGTACCAGGCGCTCTTTCCCCCCCTCCTCTGCACCTGGGAACGAGGCTACCACACATATAGCGCTCTTTGGGTAGCAACAGTTGGAGAGCAACTACAGTGTGCACAGGAACGTAGAAACACTAAAGATCCGTTTGCAGTGGCAGTATTGAACTGGAGCGATATTGTAGGACACATTCCCAGGAAGATTTCACGATTGTGCTGGCTCTTCATCAAGAAAGGCGGGAAGATTACCTGCACTGTGACTGGTGGAAGACAGTATTCCACTGACCTTCCACAAGGAGGCCTGGAGGTACCGTGTATTCTACGCTTTGAAGGCGGAGACACAGAAAGAACTTTTTTTGGCGGGAGAAAATTTTTTGCGAATCCGTCCCGACTCGCGAAAAACGCGAAAATTTGCACCCCGCGAAATTAACTGGCTATACGGTATATTTTTCCATGATAATCATATCAATGTCATGATTATCATAATTAATATAAGTAATTTACAGGTAAACAATATTATATATAAACTGTACTATAATTTGCAAGTGAACAATGTCAGTGTACTTTATGCACATTGACCAATCACATCAGTATTGCAACTTCAGCTTAGTAGGAAGAAAATTAAATAATTTAAAATCTGGCTTCCGCTAGATTAGATTCACAAAAACTTACAGGAACCCAATTTCTTCCACTGGATTAGATCTATCCCTGTAATGGAAGCACATTCTCCAAGAAAAGGACTAGCCACGCACCGAGGCCTCTTCGCCCCAGGGAGTGTTGCTTGCAGTACTAATTTACCATAGGCTTTCCCAGAAGTGTATACGCTCTGGGAACTTCAATCGTCTGGGTGCCCTACAAGGCCACTGCAGTGATTTCACAAGTGTTGTTTTGCTAAGAACACTTCCTATTGTCCACTACTACTACAAGCTCTTCCGCTAAATTGGATTCACTCAGTGTAGCCACCTTCAGTATAACTAGAAAATGAACATTGTGGGGCGAGCCTGAGCAAGCAGCTACTATGGCTACACATGAATAGACTAAGCTTCACGCTGAAATCATGAGCTGAATTGCTAGCGTTTATGAGTGCTGTTTATGCATGACCCTTGCCCTTCACCTGCTTGCCTTTGATAAAGATCATGATAAAACCAGCAGTTGCACTACACTCTAAAGGATGGATCAGCAGTGCTGATTTTGTTGGTGTGAGCATCTTGGGGGGCGCAGTTTTAACGAATTGATTAACTTGCTGCATGAGCATAATAGGGACACACCAACAGCATAATCGGACATGCATTCTAGCACAGCATAAAGGGTAAATTTTTGAGCATAATAGCCTCATCCCTATTCACTTCAACGTGTTCATCATGTTTGGACTAGTTTTTGCTGCATCTATGGAATTTGTATACTTTGAACTTGTGGACACCACCCTGTGACATAACATAACGGTATCTGGATACTGCCCTGTGACATAACAGAACGGTATCTGGATACTGCCCTGTGACGTAACAGAACTGTATCATGACACTGCCCTGTGACGTAACAGAACTTGTATCGTGACACTGCCCTGTGACATAACAGAACTGTATTTGGGTACTGCCCTGTGACATAACAGGATGGTATCTGGATATTGCTGGGTATTGGTTATCCCTGGTAAAACCCCCCTATTACACCCCAAGTAGGAAGAAAATAGTATCTAGATATTGCTCTGTGACATCAGTGAACTGTATTGCTCTGTGGGCGTCACTGAACTTTAGACTATCTGGATACTGCCCTGTGACATAACAGGATGGTATCTGGATATTGCTGGGTATTGGTTATCCCTGGTAAAAAAAAACCTATTACACCCCAAGTAGGAAGAAAATAGTATCTCGGTACTTCTCTGTGACATCAGTAAGCTTTTATTGCTCTGTGGACGTCAATAGTAGCCTCGTTCCCAGGCCCTGCGCGTTCGTCGCTTGCAGTACGAAATTCGCGCAGAGGGCCTGGGCTCGTTCATCACGTGATGTGTGCCGCAGCTTACGTCACGTTCATTCTACTGGAATCAATGATGTCATAGATGAGCTAGAGCCCAGTTTAGCGTTGAAAGAGGCCCACAGAGATCACAGTAATGGTTCGTGTGCGAACTTACCTAAGTGCGAAAAGTCTCAGCAGCGAAAGAGCACAAGCTGCCATGTTTAGCTGGATAGTAGATGTCTATATTCAGTTACCTTGCCACATCGTGTTACTAGGTCGACCCTGGATTTCGGCTCCTCATCTTCTTCAGCTCGAGTTTACTATTGTAGTCTATCGTACGCGCGTGACCTGTTTCAGGTTCTTCCAACTCCATTTGTGGTTATCTCTACAACCAATGCTGCAACACGGCGCGGCCATATCTGGTGTGACGTAAAATTACGGCTGCGGCACACATCACGTGATGAACGAGCCCAGGCCCTCTGCGCGAATTTCGTACTGCAAGCGACGAACGCGCGCAGGGCCTGGGAACGAGGCTACGTCAATAGACTTTAGACTATCTGGATATTGCCCTGTGACATCGTCTTGAACTACATCTAGGCACAGAAGTTTTATTGTAAATAGTGACCTAAATGTAATGGATCTGTTTGCTTCACAAATTAATACAAAAGGACAGCAATGATCTTTTTCCTTGCCAGCCCACAGACTAAGTTGTAGATGTTAGATTGGGAAGTCCAAAGTCCATAGCAGTGACTTGAAGCTCAACCTATTTGCAGTAATAGGTGAAACGATCTTGATCTGCATCCTAACTTATTTGTTATGTCCTTTTCTATGTAGGCATAAAGTACCGTATTTCTTCGATCAGACGCCGCAGCTACTATTCATTTCGCGGCTCGTTTTGTGCGGCTACTATTCGAGGGCAGTTACTATTCGAGGGCGGTTTTTATTTCTTTGGAAAGCCTGGAGACATCAACGTCGGCTGGATAATGTAGGTACGAGTGAGACAGTGACGGTTGCTAGACTCTGTCAGTAGTACGCGCAGCCTCTCAGTCCTGCTGTCAGCCGTGAGAACGACTCATACAGCAAAAAAAAAAAAGGCCCAGCGCTAGCGTGGTGACTGTCGTCGGATATCATTCATACACGTGTGCGCGTGCCGCATTTACTAACTGTGGCTACTATTCGAGGGTGGCATTTATTTCGTTCAAGAGCTTCGGATTGTGCGGCTACTATTCAAGGGTGGCATCTATTCGAAGAAATACGGTAGCTATCATGACCTGGTCAACCCCCTGCAAGTCACTGCCTAGCTGTCTCGACCTGTGATTCAATACTTATAGTACTTGTAAAGATATTATCTTGCAAAGACAAGGCACAAAAATAGCTCAAGGCGGTTTATAATTAAAATTGTCAGCTGGCGGTTCGGCTGTTCACATTTACTGTACTATTTCACAGAAATAGCTGAAATACTCTATGTGTGTGATACTATATAAGTATCACCATAGTATAAAGCTATACCGGAAAATATCACGAGTTTGTTGCCATCTGTATTGTTACGAGTGTGCAGCACGAGTAGCAATGCCAACGGCAACAAACGAGTGATTTTTTCCCCAGTATAGCTTGGTACTATGGTAATAATGATTTTATCATATGAACCTTCGATTTCATTGCACATTCAGATGCAGCGCATGTGCCTTGTAGTACTGATTAGGATTCTTGCATGACTTGTAGTAAAAAATATCGCTTTTTATAAACTGCATGCAGCTGCAAGACTTCCCCATTGACTCCCATACATTTGTGTGAGTTAGACGTATGATAATATGTGTCAGGTATACTATTACTGTGATAATCTTTGCATTATGGTGCATAACCTCTTGCCACTACAAGGGTATGAGTCTGCTGCACCCCGAAACCCCGATTTGTTTGTGTTCAAGATTTGCGTATGATCTTAGTGTGAAAATTTCAATCATGATATTTAGTCAACAATACTTGTGGCTGATTTCAGCCAACCACACATAGCGGAGCTTCATTTAGGGAGGGTTCTTCCCTTTGAAGTTATATAAATCAATTTCATGTGAAAATGTGATCTCAGAGGTCTAATTTAGATGCTTGGTAAATGATAATAATACATGTATGATGTATGATTTTGCATATAAGGTATGTACGTAAGTACACTGTGTACTGTAATATGTTAATTGTTGACTGGCACAATTGTTAAAAATCTATGTCTGTGCCCATTTCCCTTACTTGCAAATGTTACAGTGTCCTTTATGTGCTGCTTAGCAACTGTTATATCAACATAGAACTATCTAGTGGCACATAATGAGCCATTTGGGAATTTGCATAATAATACACATGGGACATAATTACTAGAAGAATGCACGACAGCAAGCCCGAGTGACTGCAGACAATCATCCTAACCAGATTTGAACAATGGTACTTAGCCTATGTGGAGGTGAGTTTGACTTGCCATTGCATACATACAGTATAGCTTCGTTCTCAGGACAAGGACAATAGCACACACACAGTCCCTTCAAGCTATCTTAGAAGCCTGCTCATTGCAACAAGTCAAATGGTTAAAATTTTATAAGTCATCCTGTAAAGCTAGGTTCAACTGAAACAGTTGTAAAATGATATAGTTACGCTATTGCCTGGCGTTGTGTTCCCTTTCTTACAGTACTAGCAGCACTGTGAATACAAAGCAAGAGCTCGACCCTCAAAGCAAGCCTTACGCGGGGAGTGGTCCCGCCCTTTCTGTAGTAGGCCATGGGTCGGGAGTAGGGACCGAAACCCATGGTCATGCAATGATTGGAAAGGGTACTCCCCTGAATACCAACTCCACACTTTATGTGTGTGCAGAAAATTGAGCATTGATGTACCAGCCGGTGTTGGTGCTTCTCCGCTCGACACCACATCTTCCACGCACAGTTTTTAGTGGAGGAACAAATTACTTCCGGGAAGAGATTTAAATATGAAGATGGAAGTATGCAGTTATTTCAGGCTAACTACTGATGTGAACTTCCCATTTGAGTGCTCATTAGATGGTACAAATTGCTGCCATGTAACTTACCCATTCCACTGTGGCCAGTATAATCAAGTGATTTACAGCAACATTTATCCCACCTACGTAGTATAGTTTTGCCTATACAACAGGTGGGGTTTAACAGTGATATTTTCCCTCCCTGAGGGCTACAAGGGAAATTATGGCTCATAATTCCCTCTCCATGTATTTTTCGTTTAGGCTACACTACATTGCTATACCATAGTACAGTTTTTATATACTCATATGTAAATAACATTGACAGATGTGTGTACTGTAAACACTTGCACATGTAGAGATATGTTTACAACAACAACAACAAAGGTGGGATATATAGCACAGGTGGCCAGGGATTTATGGCTGTTAGTAAGCAAATATTTGAGCTTAACAACTGATAAAAGAAATGATTCGGCAAAAATTGAGAACATCTTCTTTAACAGTCTTCCCCTTTATTCAATTATCTCTGAAAAGCATACTTTACAAGGATCTACATGAACACTTGTATTCAATATCTTTTTTTTTGTGAGGGACAAGGGCAAGTTTTAGTGCAAGCTTCCTGGTTCTTTGCTGCTACAAGTCTATGCGCTAGGTCTGGTAATCTAGAGAACGGTATAGACTTTATGCATTGTTGATACATGAAAGGACAGACCTATTAGATATTCGCAACCATAAAGCTCCGAAGGTGATAATTGTAGAATTGGCAAAATGAATGGAAGGGAGCAGTAAATATACCATCTGCTAAGCGCCTGTGTAAGAGCACAAACAGATTTGGTAATGGTTTGAATGAAGCATAGTGGGAGACTGCAAAGCATGTGAATTTGATGACATTTCCTGAAAGCATAATTGGTAACATTTATAGCAATATATCTTGTTACCATATCATGTTACTATGGTTTGTTCTTGTACCATTCTTATATGCAGGCATGAATGTGACTATGAAGGAGTGGCTCGGCTGGTGGAAGTTTTGACGGGAGCAGTACAGCTTCTCACCGTCAGTGGTTCCGGTTCACCAGATGAGCAGTTCTCACACACTTGACATTGGAATGCACACGCACTAGCACTTGCATCACACTTTCTAATTAACACACATATCAATGTGTGCTCATGTCTTGCAGACAAGTGATATTGAGTGTTTAAGAGAAGTGTAATGTATGTACCTGTATAGCTCAAAGGAGCTACTATACCAATGCAAAAGTGGTGGTTATCATTAAGATAATTTTGCCAGTGGAAAAAAGGGATAAGTGTAACCCCAAAAGTTCAAAAGCATTTCATTGTCTAGCAAGCTGTCAAGGCTGGATTTCAACAATTTTGTGCTTGCTTATTACACCAAAACTGTGCTCAAAGAAGCTACAATTCTTATTACACTTTGTTGACTTTGGAGGTGTTGAAAACATCACTTATTGCAACAAATCTTTCATGTTATTATTATGACTAAACTATAAATTGGTAGCTACCAATTTTAGTTAGCACGCTTTTACTACCTAAGCACTTGCATTGCAGAAATGGTTTAGTGATGGTAGTCTCTGCAGCTACATATCGTCAAAGGCTAACCCTAAGATTGCTTATGAGTGGTGTGCATAGTTGCATAGTTAAAAGTTATGTGTGACACCAATGGTAACATGTGGCTGACGTGCAGTGTGTCGTCCTGGCTACCTTAAAACACTTTGCTTCATCTTTTGCTTTAACATTATCAGGCAATGTAATATGGTATACTCGTGACTTCCCTCCAGCATAATTATTACTATGCTTCATGCACTGATTGACTGAATGATGTTTGCAAAGATTTCATTGCCATGGTTTGCATAAACATTGCTACAACATTACAGAGAAATACAGTAGTGATGCCCTTGCAGTACAAATGAGGCATAGTGATATAGCCTTACAGTGATAAAAAAATTGTTTAGTTCATATAATTGTAAATCGTCTAAGAGCTCCTTTGCTTGCAATGCTTATTACATATTTCGAAGCGTCCTTCAGCCAGTTGAGAACATATTCCCTGCAGGTTCTGGTGTTGCAGCAAACGGTTAAACCATGCACATACGTCATAATTGTCAGGTTGTAGAGGTAATGTAGATTTTATTTCGTACATCAAGGTACACAGTGCAGCCTTCTGACATTTGCGTCCAAATTCTGTCAGGGTCACATTACAATCACTGCAGTACATAGTTTTCTGCATGTAGAAAGATATTACTAGGTCAGCTATATAGTATTCATGCATGCATATACCGAGTGTGAGTAATGCGTAAGTCTGACATAAATATGTCCTTACTGTGTACACTGTACAGCTAGCAGGAAGAAATAGATTAATAGAAGACTTACCCAGTATGCGACAGCATCCAGAGCATTTTGCTTTAAGTAGTAGTGAATGTTGCTGCTGTTATCAACTGCTTCCACCAGGTGATAATAGGCCACAAGTTGGCACATTGCAACTGTGTCATTGACATGATCTTCAGTGATATTGAATTCCGTTTCAATACTCCTGTTTGTACAGTTCTCTGCAATGAATGCATACTACATGCATACATACAAAAAATAACAAATAAGTGAATGTAAGCATGGCTGTCATATAATACTTATGATCAGTTTTATCATATCTGAAAAACTCACACTTAGCTGCACTCCATAAGTCAAATTATTGAAGATAGTGCTATTAGTTGATCTGGATCGGCGGACATGCACAGTGGGTGCAGATGTAGCCAGCATGACACATACTGCTAAAGTGAGCAGCACAAATGCATTGTAAAACTTGGCCATTGCAGCTGTTTCAGGATGTGTTCTGTCTCTTGGCTGTGCTTGCTTGATGACTGACCATCTCGTGTGCTTGCTTATATATGATTCAGAAATGTTCTGGGGACTGGTTCTTTGCTAGGTTTCCACTAGGGTTTGCTTAGGCATGTCATTGTGCATGACTAAAATTTTTGTCGTGTGACTTGAATACAGGAAGCATATTCTCTTGTACGTACTTCCTTTATGTGGGAGTAAGTGTTACTGTTGAGAAATAAGAAGTAAATGCTATGATGTAGTTGATTGACTGCCACAAGCTGTGTCCACACTGTTCTGGTTTTTGTACAATGCTTGAATCCACAGTCAAGTGTGCACAGGAGGTTAGGGCTACTTTCTCCACTCACATGATATTACAATATGATTTTTTTTTAGAAGCATTCCAAAACACTTCGGTTTGGTATGCTAATCACATCATGCAAAAGTGCCATGACTGTTGAATGTAGCCTTGTTTCTAGGTCTTCCCACATTTTGTTAACTTTGATAATTTTATCTAGTTGTTTTTCTCTTTGAGGCTATCCGCACCCCAAGTGGGAAGAAAACAGTGTAACTTGTGCATCCAAGCATGTACAGAAGCCAGACTATAGAAGTCTGCATGGTGAAGCCACTCAGTGCAGTTAGCAAACACATAACTGTGTACACTGAACTTGTGTGGCCTTTAATTTCTTCCCTCAGCTGTCAAGATCAACATCCCATGAAGTGAGACATTATTGACCGATCCTAAACACAACACTTACGCAAGTCATACTATGTACACTAAAGTGGTATTTCTTCCTCGTTCCATTGGAAATGAGGTTTTTTTTATAGATTGTACACTGGTGAACAGAGGACTGTGGTGCTATATATTACTAGTACATATCTCACAAAAGGTCGTAGCTTTAATGTGAAATTGCATATAATATGTGATGCCTGAAATGGACCATTGAACACACAAATTGTGGAAT
The DNA here is from genome assembly GCA_949130485.1 of Agelas oroides. Classification (NCBI taxonomy): domain Eukaryota; kingdom Metazoa; phylum Porifera; class Demospongiae; order Agelasida; family Agelasidae; genus Agelas; species Agelas oroides. The sequence continues at coordinate 31,636,107 of OX422183.1, read as the reverse complement.
GTCTATACCGGAACTGATAGTACCTGTATAGTCTTATGTTTATTTCAGAAACACTTACCTATTTTTCTGCAGTTTTGATTAGTATGCAAAACAGATCTGTGTGAGTGGTTCAAGTAAAATTCAAATATTAATGATATTCATAGAATCACGTGCCAATTAAGGTGGGTGTGGCTAATACCTACTGGGTAATAAATATACTAGTTAGTAATATACCTGCACATTTGTAGATGAAGAAAAGCAACTTTAATAACCTGTGAGTCTTTCCATTACTGCAAACCTCAATTTTAATAGAACTTGAGACGTGTGACAAAGTTTGAATTTTACTTGAACCACCCACAAGTTAAGATCACATGGTTTTGCAAGTAAATTTAGCAATTTGGAATGCAAACTTTCCACAGACAGACTGATATCAGCAAGCGTTTTCCCGCTTGTTTTTTGACCCCAAAAAGTTGCTGTGCTTATTTTCTTGTAATGTTTTAAACATCTGGTTCTGTACTTTGTTCTAGTCTCATCCCAGACCTCATCTGGCATGTATATTATTTCCAGTATAACGCACTGAGGTTGGGTTTGGGTCTTGGACCAAGACTAACTTTGTTCTTGAAATAGTCATCTGGATTCACATTTCATGTATTCAAAATGCAAACTTTCCACAGACAGATGCAGTGATTTGCTATGTAAACTGAAGTTGTTACAAATTATTATGTACCTACAAACAGCTACTTCCTGGAAGTTAATCTTTGATTCTCATACTTATGCACACAGTTCACCCCACAGTCCTTTTAAAGTTTGTATGCTTGTAATGTATGCATGTCATGATCTGATCATAGACGGATACAAGGGTTTTTCACTTGTTTTTATGCACACAGTTCACCCCGCAGTCTCAGGATCTGATCATAGACGGATACAAGGCTTGTTTTGTTGACTCATAATTATGCCAGTAATGTATAGTGTACATCATGACTTGTTCGTAGTTGTCAGAATATTTACCTAGATTCTTATTTCACATATTCGGAATGCAAACTTTCAGCACACGGGAGATCAATACAAGGTTTTTTTTTTGCTTGTTTATGACTCATAAAGTGGTAGCTAGTGGTAATGTATAAGATATCATGTTCCATAATTTGTTATCTGAAGGTTCTTGTCTTACATAATTGAAATGCAAGCATTTCATAGACAGTGGAGACTCATAAAAAGGTTTTTTTCTACTTGTTTACCAACTCATAAAAGTACCGTATTTCCTGGAATATACACCCTGGCATTTATTTTCTTTAGTACTTAGAGACCAGACATTTATAGAACTATTTACTATTTCTACCACAGTGTGGCTTGCTTTGTACTGAAATGGTCTGCACTGTCATTAGTTGGATATGGCATGGATCACGTTTTACTGTGAGAAATTCACACTGTATTTAGCGCTGTCTGGTTGTGAGACTAATGCCCACAGAGTTTAATAACAGTAGTTATACAACGTAGCAAGTACAGTACCCCTTTCACTTGATATAAAAATGCTTAGCCCTGTATATACTAAATTGTATTTGCTAGAGGTCTTGTTTAGACTAGTCCCACCTTCTTTCACCTGTATTTCGACTTCTGCTGGGAGTTGGCCCTTGAAACTTGAACCATGGTTTGTCCCTTGCAGGTTCATAACCTTGACCACACCCACTCATTAGCGAGCGTTAATAGTCAGGGCCCTCCGACCAGGCAGTGAACGCTCCTCCGGACTAAAAGCTGCCCAAAATACCAGAAATGGAGTCGCTACAAGGTGAAGGGAGCGTTTTCTACGCCCGTTTGTGCAATAAAGCAGACAAATAGCCCACCCGGCACTGACCAGGGCATTTCTACAGCCAGCCGCAACAGCCGCCATGCATTGTCACCCTCCAGGTGACACCTACCCACCTCCCCTCGTCCCACCCTTTCTGCTAGCGAATCTTCAAAACGGATTGCGCCAACTGAGGCAGCTTTTAGTCCGGAGGAGCGTTCTCTGGTCGGAGGGCGCTCGCTAATGAGTGGGTGTGGTCAAGGTCACGTTCGAGTTTCAAGGGCCAACTCCCAGCAGAAGTCGAAATACAGGTGAAAGAAGGTGGGACTAGTCTAAACAAGACCTCTAGCAAATACAATTTAGTATATAAAGGGCTAAGCATTTTTATATGAAGTGAAAGGGGTACTGTACTTGCTACGTTGTATAACTACTGTTATTAAACAAAAGCAAGATGTAAAAAGGGATGTTCCACTTGTTCTAGCGACTCATAAAATTCAATATGCTTGTAACCGGTATATGTATAAGATGTCATGATCTGTTGTTAGTTCTCGGAAGGTTTACTTGGATTCTTATTTCGCATCCTTGAAATGCACAGACAGGTTCATGCAAAGGGTTTTCTCACTTGTTTTGTTGACGCTTAAAAGTAGTAGTGTTCATATGCTTGTGATGTAAAGTATTCATCTGGATTCTTATTTCACATATTTGAAATGCAAACTTTTCACAAACAGACTGATGCGGGGGTTTCCACCTGTTTTGGTGGCCTTGTGACCTATAAGACTAGTAATGCTCATAATGTAATTGTGATGTTTAAGACATGTTCTGTAATTTGTTCTCAAAACATTCATTTTGCACAGTGCAAAGATAAAGGTTCTTTCGGCTTTTTCTGGTGACCAATATGAAATCAATTAAAGTTAATGAAGGGTCAAAATAAAGTCTAATAAATTACATAAACAATTTGAGAAGGGCTCAGAACCCGAGTGGTCTAATCACAAACAGGAGCATATTCACATCATGTAATCACACCAAAAAGTGTCCAGTAATGTACAAAATATCTGGTAGAAACGTCCCACTTAGCAACAACATAGGTACAGTAACATAGGTACCTGGTAATAAAAATATTCAGTAGGTACTTGTAAACTGGAAATGTACGCTGGTGTTGTAGCTTTTTCAAGCACATAATTGAGACAATTTGAACTAGTCATCTTTGGTTCTGAGTATGAGATGACAGGTTTTATATAAATTGTATTGTTTGTGGAAGATTCACAGAAAATTTTTATACTAATGATGGATTTATCATTATTCTTAATTCTACGTAGCCAAAGTATTTATGCTTTCGTCATTATTCTGTATGCTAAAAAATAATACGTTACGTTAGATTGAAATTCCTGGAACTGAATTTCTTTCGTAAAATTAGATCTTTCATACGTGGAAATATACAGTGGTCGTACTGCTATAGTCTCGTGCCCAGACAACTTTTCGCCGAGCGGGAAAGTAGTCTGGTGAACTGCCTATACCGTTTTGGTTCCAATATTTTGAAATCACCATGACGTCACGTCAACTGGATTCTGAATTCAAAAGCGCTCTAGTAAACAGCGAACTCCTAGACAGCCTACTCGTGCTCCTTTCGATGGATACAATAGCCTAGTCTACTCACGGCAGCTAGGGTTGCCCGATCAATGTCCATTTCGCTAGTAGATCGTTGGCACGCAATGTGGAATGCAATCTTCGATGACGTCAAGCGTTAAATTAGAAAAGAACAATGCGCCAGCATTCCGATCCGGCGCACTTGAACGAAAACGGAATAGGCAGTTCACCAGACCCTTTTTTCCGGCGGGCGCGCGCGAAAAATGCGGTCTGGGAACGAGACTAGTACTGCTATGCGTGACAGTGCAGCATGCTCAATTGTATACTTACCTTGGCCTCGTTCCCAGGCCATTCCCAGATTTTGTCTCGCAGCCGCGATTTTTCTCCACGGCTGCGAGATAAAGTCTGGGATCCGGGAGTGGTCTGGGAACGAAGCTAAACATACCTCGCGAACTCTGCTACCGATGAAGGAAGCGTAGCTACATAAATGTATTGCTGGAATTGTGTACACAGACCTTGTCTAACTATATATGAAGACAATCTGTTGAGAGTCCGTGAAGGCTAAGTTCAGTCATTACTTACGCTAAATTGGATTAGATTACGACCCTGATTTACATACCATCATTATTCGGTAGATCCAATCTAGCGGAAGAAATTCAATTTTTGCAATTTTTGTTAATCCAATTATGCGGACGGCAGCTGCACTAATTATTTTCGAGTCAATCCAATTTAGCGGAAGAGCCGGCTAGCCCGTATACGCGTACACCACGAAGCGTTCTTCAAAACAGCGAAGTCACGGGCAGAATGAGTCTGTTTAGTGTATCAGGAAGCGTTCTTATCAAAACAACACTTCTTAAGTCACTGCAGAGGCGTTGTAGTCAGCACCCAGACCTTGCTCTTATCAAAACAAGTACGGACAATAGTCGCTGGCAGACAGCGCGATGCTCAGACGATCGAATTTCCCGGAGCCTATACACTTCTGGGAAAGCCTATGGTAATTTAGTACTGCAAGCAACACTACCTGGGGCGAAGAAGTCTCCGTGCGTGGCTAGTGCTTTTCTTGGAAATGTGCTTCCATTACAGCGGTAGATCTAATCCAGCGGAAGAAATTAGGTTCCTGGAAGTTTTTTGAATCTAATCTAGCGGAAGCCAGATTTGAAATTATTTTAATTTCCTACCGAATAATGACGGTAAAATTAGATTCATAATAAATTTGAATTTCTTACGTAAAATTGGATTATACTGAATAATGACGGTATCCAATTTAGCGTAAGATGAGTGAATCCAAAATGTTACACTTCGAAGTCAAACAGTTCAGCTAAGAAACAGTATTGACACACTAAAAAGAGCAAACTTAACTTCAATGCATGTAATATTGAAAATACCAGCAAGTGGTGGCTTCATAACCTATGCAATGACGATGATATTATGCCTGATGTTAATTTGTGGCACTATAGTTGGGAGAAATAAAGTGCACTCCAGTTGACCCTATGTGACTTTCTCTTTCAACTATAGCTACAGCTATACTAAATAAATAAATAAACAAACAAATACACCACAACAAACAAGTATTAACAATCTATGCTAACATCACAGCACTGTTCAAACCTAGTCTCATATCCAGGCTTTTAACAACGTGGATATGAGGGTCACTGTCTTGTGAGCACTTCAATGAGTAAACTAATAGGAACAGTAAAGATCATGCATGCATCTGTTAGTAACTAGGGACCACTGAACTCTGGTATGAACATGACAAACATTGTCAACTGGAATGGCTTAATGGATTAACTCTTTACTCATAAAGTACAGGAGACTCTTATCTTAGAAGCCATACTATAAATTGCCAGAATGTGTGCATGGTCACTTCAGTCTGCAATGTTTCCAGGGCTTTCCCACCTCCAGATTTTGATTGCATGATGGGTGGGGCCTGGGAATGAGGCTAGGTACTCTAGACACAGCATTACTCGTAACCTGCGGTGAACCACATGGGAGCTAATTATAGTGTTTGTATAGGGTTGGGGGATTCGAATGGTTCAATCAATTCCTCCCATGCACACCTCCCTGGCTAACAGACTGCCATGAAGCTAGAAGGAATTTATGCCATCTTCTGTGGTCTGTGAGCAGTCTGACTTGTCTATAGAACTCATGACAGCTGCTTGCCCATGTGCCAGCTGTCTTTCCTGGTCGCCTCGCATTTCGTCTACATCTCGATTTAGCTGTCAATTTTCTTGCATGATATTGCATAACACCTCCCTCATGAAGCGCATGCTTCACGCCCTGAATCCCCTTATAAAAAATCCCGGCTACTGGCATGGATGAGAAACTAATATGCAACAAATATATAGTGACCTAACCAGTCTGTCTATCTAATACACACACGTAGCTAGTGACCTTAGAGCAAGCAGTTTACTGTATTCTTGCATTCAGTCACATATGACTAACATCACACCCGATTTTAGGAGTCTAAACTGTTGTGCCTGGTCACGTGACGTCACATATGTCTACATATAAAATCAATGATACTTGTATTGAGCATGTCACTGCGCTTCAGGCCAGTGATATATACATGCGTGGGAGGTGAAGGTCTCACTATTCATGATAGGTAAACTCATGCTGGCTCCTCCTGGAGGGTAAAGTAGCTAACACTCAACATGACAAAACCTGTATAGCGCTGATAACGTTTGTAGCTAAGTAGAATTGAAGTGTTCTAGCCAATGCAAGGGAAATAAATCTAGATTCTCGTATTTTGGGTTGTAGTTTTGAATTCACATTTCATTAATCCCGCAGAAACATGCATTACTACTACAACAGTAAGGCATGATGTATTTTCAGAGGAGACGATAGTGATACAGACTTATCTATAACATTTGTACCAGGTAACAAATTTGTACGCTGTGTTAAGGTAGAAATAGACTAGAATCCATCCTACACTGGACAACATTAGGACAAAGTGACGTAGCAATCAGCATTGAATATACTAAGCTGTGAAAACGCAGGAGCAAGGGGGCGAGCTTTTGCCAAGTGTTCACATAGCTAATGTACACTAGCACATACAATGGCTTCATGTTAAGTACCTGCTAACCTATTCACTGCTGATTGCACTTCAGGAAGAGCACTTCAGGAGGAGCACTTCAGGAGGGTCACTAGCTCTTCAGGAGGAGCACTTCGGGAGGAGCACTTCAGGAGGGGCACTTCAGAGGAGCACTTCAGGAGGAGCACTTCAGGAGGGTCACTAGCTCTTCAGGAGGAGCACTTCGGGAGGAGCACTTCAGGAGGAGCACTTCAGAGGAGCACTTCGGGAGGAGCACTTTGGGAGGAGCACTTCGGGAGGAGCACTTCGGGAGGAACACTTCGGGAGGAGCACTTCGGGAGGAGCACTTCAGGAGGAGTACTTCAGAAGGAGCACTTCAGGAAGAACACTTCAGGAGGAGCACTTGAGGAGGAGCACCTTGGGAGGAGCACTTTGGGAGGAGCACTTCGAGAGGAGCACTTCAGGAGGAGCACTTCAGGAGTGGCACTTCAGGAAGAACACTTCAGGAGGAGCACTTCAGGAGGAGCACTTCAGGAGGAGCACTTCAGAGGAGCACTTCGGGAGGAGCATTTCAGAGGGGCACTTCAGAGGAGCACTTGGGGAGGAGCACTTGGGGAGGAGCACTTCGGGAGGAGCACTTCGGGAGGAGCACTTCAGGAAGAACACTTCAGGAGGAGCACTTTAGGAGGAGCACCTTGGGAGGAGCACTTTGGGAGGAGCACTTTGAGAGGAGCACTTCAGGAGGAGCACTTCAGGAGGGGCACTTCAGGAGGGGCACTTCAGGAGGAACACTTCAGGAGGAGCACTTCGGGAGGGGCACTTCAGGAAGAACACTTCAGGAGGAGCACTTCAGGAGGAGCACTTCAGGAGGAGCACTTCAGGAGGGGCACTTCAGAGGAGCACTTCGGGAGGAGCACTTCGCGAGGAGCACTTCGGGAGGAGCACTTCGGGAGGAGCACTTCAGGAGGAGCACTTCAGGAGGGTCACTAGCACTTCAGGAGGAGCACTTCAGGAGGAGCACTTCGGGAGGAGCACTTCAGGAGGGGCACTTCAGGAGGGTCACTAGCACTTCAGGAGGAGCACTTCAGGAGGAGCACTTCAGAGGAGCACTTTGGGAGGAGCACTTCAGGAGGAGCACTTCAGGAGGAGCACTTCAGGAAGAGCACTTCGGGAGGAGCACTTCAGGAGGAGCACTTCAGGAGGAGCACTTCAGGAGGAGCACTTCGGGAGGAGCACTTCAGGAGGAGCACTTCAGAGGAGCACTTCGGGAGGAGCACTTCAGGAGGGGCACTTCAGAGGAGCACTTCGGGAGGAGCACTTTGGGAGGAGCACTTCAGGAGGAGCACTTCAGGAGAGCACTTCAGGAGGAGCACTTCAGGAGGAGCACTTCAGGAGGAGCACTTCAGCAAGTTTTGTGCAAACTATTTTTCCATATCAGGAGTATATGACCAGTTATACTCCCCGGTTTATCCAATGAGAAAGTGATGTAATGTGGTATAAGAGCTATTGCTATGGTGGAGGAAGTATTCAGATATGCCATCAAGAATTCTTAAACCATCAAGAAACCTTATCTTCAAAGAGATACCTTATTTCTATTGCTCACTTTGGGACTCATTATGTGGCTACTACCGCAAGGCAACATTTCCCAGTAACCACTCTCTACATATATATCACATTACTAAGCTGCACCCACTGGTAAGGGTATCAGATGTTCAAGACTGAAGGCTAAGCCACATCACTAGAGGCTAGTCTCGTACCCAGGCTCTTTCTCGTAGCGGAAGATTCTGGGTACACTTTGTATTAGCATAAGCTATGCATGTATCCTGTGCACTTTTTTGCTGCGTAAAATATTATAGGGGAAAAAAAAAAAGAAGAAATGAGCCGAGGTTAACTAGAGGGCTGTTCCTTTGCTATACCCAGCATGTAACTCAGAAAGTTTCCTTCATGTAGTTGAGGATTTTTTCCAGTTTTTTGTTCGTTTGTTTGCTTTTAGCAAACATGTGATAAGTTGAAGGCTGAAGTTGTTTTTCAACTTTTAGCAAACGTGATAGTTAAAGGTTTTTGGAAACAAGAAATGAAGAATGAAAACTAGCTAATTGCATATTTGTCCTAAACTTAGATCATTGTAAATATGCAAACAAACATACCAAACCCTATTAGGATATCGCTGGGAAGTCTGACTACTGCATAGTAGTATGTGATACAATTTTCAAACTTTATGTTGCTCAGGTTATGAATATTTGTTGCTTGGAGACTCTTTCCTCGGATATTACAGGATACTCTAATTTCCGAACCCATGTTTTAATTTGCTGTAAGATAATCTGGGAGACATTGTAACCTCGGTACGGCTGATGAGCTGATTCTTTACTTGATTTCTTGGAAGGTTCACAATTACGTGCAATGAGAAGCCACATAGCTGTGCAACAATCGCACCATATAAAGTATGTGAAATAGATATGTATACAGGTACATTGCTGTAAAAAGCTCCGCCTGAAATGACCTCACTGGCTATAACAACACAGTTTTGCATTCTTCTCAGTCTGCTTACTGCATCTTGGAAACAGGGTTCTTGCTTTTATTATATAAGCAAGCACATGAGATGGTCAGTCATCAGCAAGCACAGCTAAGAGATAACTGGACTCAAACAACCAGACTCTTTCCACAATCATTCATCATTTGCTAGTAAAACCTGAAACAGCTGCAATGGCCAAGCTTTCCACTGGTTGCACATCTACTAATGTATTTGTACTGCTCAGTCTAGCAGTATGTATCATGCGGACCACATGTGCACCTACTGGGCAACTCAGTGAAAATGACGCTGCAAGAATCTTGCACAGAGGACTAACACGTAGTGTAAGTTGCATATCAATTCTACTCAAGGTAGCTGAAATTTGCAGCAGTACTCGTGTTCTACCAGTGGACAGCATAGGAGCATTTGTGCAGATCATGTTATATGCATAAGCATCAATAAATAAACTGTTTGTATTTTTCCTCATATGCAGCTTCAAGCCATTGCCAACAGTACTTTAACAAACATCACAGATGAGTTTCATGTTGAAGAGAGCAATAGTTGTGTCATCAAGGAACTGTGTCGTATTGTGGCCTATTACCACCTGGTGGAAGCTGTGGATAATGGCAGTGATATTCACTCCAGTTTAAGTGTGAATGTTGATAATGTTCTCACATACTGGGTAAGTCTTCCCAATACTGTGCTATCTAGTGATGAGAGTGTGCATATGGATAAGCATCACAACTGACTAATAATATCTTTCTACTTGCAGAAAACTACATACTGCAGTGATTGTACATACTGCAGTGATTGTAACGTGACCTTGACTGAATTTGGATGGAAGTGTGAGAGGGCTGCCCTGCATCCTATGATGAGCATACCAGCTACATTTTGGCGAGATTCTAATTCACTTCAATCTCAAGACATTTGTTAGCTAGGTACACAGATGATAGAATTGTAAGGCTTGTATATTACTATCATACCCTCTGGTAATACATGATATTATTGTAGTATATAGCTAATAAATATATTTCTACAAGACCAATAAAATCGAGCTCATTACACTTGAATTAATAATAATTACACAACCTCTTCAACAAAGTCATGACTGTGTATGTGGCTAATGATTTGGAAACAATTCAGTTGCATATACCGTATTGTTCCGGGCAAGCGCCCATATCCTCACAAGCGTCCACCCCTCGATTTTGACAGTTCTGTGGTTTTTCAAGGTCCTCTGTGTAACCGCCCACCATGCAAAATTCTTGCGTGGCAACTCGAAAGTTCACAGTTTGAGCTCACATAGACTGTAGCTCCGATCATTCCGATGAGTTTCAGGTGCCACTACACCCGGCAGCAAGGTTTGCATACACTGGTCGTAGCCTCGTGCACAGCGTTCTTCGCTTACAGTACGAAATTCACATACAGCAAGTGTATGCAAACTCCAAATATACAAAAGTGTGGTCATTTTTGCCTGACACTCCCCTCTCTCTCTCTCCCCCCTCCCCCCCCCCCCCCCCCTCTCTCTCTCCCCCCCCCTCCCTCTCTCTCTCTCTCTCTCTCTCTGATTTACAGGCTCATTACCTGTCCACAACTCACGCAACTTTTAAGTCCTGGCTCCTAATTTTGTGTAATCTCTTACCATTGCTCTGTACATTTTGTATTATTAATTAATCGCTTGATTAAAAATAAAATAAACTAATTATTAAACATTTGATTGATGGATTGATTGGCTAATTAATTATTTCTTTATTGATTTGTCTATTCGTCTATCATTTATTGAAGGGGGGAATGTCCCACTAGCCAGCTGTACTAACAGACTCAATCCATTAGTATTAACTATCTACTGGGATATTGCACCGGTGCCTATTAAGAAATTAGCAGCCAGAATGGGTGCTTATAATCGTGGGGTGCATATATTTATGGGGTGCTAATAAACGCATTTAATACTAGCGTTGTACATTGTGTGGGAAGAATTAGCTGTGATATATTTTTAGGCCTAGGGATTATTTTTCTGCTATACTTCCTGTAACATTTTCCATGTCGTAGCTTTTCTAGAGCCACAGATTCAGTTGGCGATCGTTGCTAACCCCCGGCAACCAAAGCACTTGAATCCGTGAAAGGTTTTTGCTAATTCCTGGATATGTTTTATCAAGAGGCGTTACCTAAAGTTTGATTTTTATCCCGTGCCGATAGTTTGCTTACAAACAGAGATTGACACTGGCGAAAGTTAATAGCTGCTATATACGTTCGAAATACCGAAACAGCGAATTGGGGAGCTGTGCAGAGGCGTAGCCAGAATACAGCCGATGCCAGGGCATCGGCCGCATCGCATGGGCACTCGACGTAGCGAGAACTTCTGTGCAAAATGCAGAAGCAACTAGGTGAGTCTGGGGGCATGCTCCCCCAGAAATTTTTGAGCTTCCCAGGTCGATTCTGAGGCTATTTTAGGCCACACCGTCGCCTTGAATCAGGAGCACTTCGACCATGCCTTTGGTACAAACCTGTGCACAGTGTAAAGTCACTTTACTACTTACGGCAAACTCGCGTACATTGACACTAGGGGAGTATAATCATAGTCTCACAAGCCAGACCCTTTCCGTCCCGCAGCGCCGATCGCTTTCAGTATGCGGCACGCGTGCTGATACTGAAAGCGATCGGTGCTGTGGAACGGAAAGAGTCTGGCTTGCGAGATAATAGGGAGTATACGAGACCTCGTTATTTTGGGGATACAGATAGGCTGAGATAGCTATACTGCGCAGCTCGATTTCGACACCTTTATGTATTTTTAGCGCCCGATTCGTGAGTGACAACGGTACATTTGGCGCCGATAATTTTCAGGCGCGCCTGCACCTGTGGGGCACACCCTCAAGTTGCTAGAGCACGTGCCCAGTGTGCCCCAACTTGGCTACGGCCATTCCATTCTGCCAATCTCAGCATTTCCAGCTGAGCATTTCCATTTCTAAATCCAATTGAATGATACGCCACAGCCCGGCGCGAAGAGTGCGAAGCTTGCTGTCCATTGAAATTGTCGAGCAGTTTCATTGACTGGCTCAAAAAGTTAATATATGAGACACTCAGCTGATAAGATGCTGCAAGTCTCTGCACTCGGGCCACCATCCTCAAAGACGGAGAAACAGATGGCAAGGCTACTTGTAGGTATGTACAAGTTATCTAAGCCGTTCAGCCCTGGCTCTGAGCCTCCTTGAGGATAGTGGGCCGAGTGCAGACACTTACTTTGACACGGAGCGATGCGCTTGCCCTCAGCCTCCTACTTTCCTCAGTCGACATACACGCATAACGCCTTCGACTTACGTCTATACATCCTTCGTTAGCGACTTGGTACTTGTGAAGTCCGTAGCTGTTGGCAAAACGCCTAGGCAAGCTTTACTATTCGATCGCTTGCTGTATTGGCCGCATATTGCGTGGGGACGTTGACAAAACCGAGTTCACATTACGTACTACCGAGTCCACCATGTACCATTTCCGGTACCCGATTTTTCTCCACGGCTGCGAGATAAAATCTGGGAGTGGCCTGGGAACGAGGCTACCCTACCCTTGGTATCAACACTGTTACTCTTGCACAAGGTTTGTGTCTTCCTGCAAGGAGTTTCCCTTAAACCCCTGTCACTGCTGTGCAGTTAACTTCAAACTGTGGCAGTCAGTATAGTCGCTGAGAGAATGAAAGGCACGGAAGTGCCAAATCCTCGGCACAGCAGTGCATGTGATTGTACTTGTGTGTTAACTAGAATCGATCACTGTCTCGTGAACAATAGTATCATGACGTTTGCTCTCGAGTTGATATGGCACGCCTTTCGATATAAATTCATTCCTAACTGTCTGTCCTGGAATCTGTTCTGACAGCTAGGCACTTGGACCTAATATTAACACAGTGCAGTACATTGTGGTTATTTGACATCATGCATATGCAAAGTTCGCTCACGTGTTTCTGACGCTCTTTCACATGCCTTGTGCAACGTATCTTTAGCCTTCCTAGCTGATTTCACACTATCTGATTCTACTGCTCTCATACGTTTCATAGCTTTCTCTCGCAAATTACACTCTGCTTTTCGTTTGGATCGAAAGACATGATCACAGCGTTCACATGTCTTCCGTCTTACAGGTACTGCAGCTTTACACTGCGGGCATACCTTTGTTGGAGGCATACTTACTGCCAATGGCCAAGAATCGAACTTGCAATGAACGTCTCTCCCAAGAACAAAATGGCCGCTAGCCACGTGGTCCAGATTCATACGCATGCGCGTTTTCCGCGGAGTAAAAAAATGGCCGACTTATCATGTAGCCGTACCAACAGGAAACGCTCTAGCTTCGCAACGAAGCATTTTCAGAGAAAATCGCTTAAACTTTTCGACCTTCATCCGCCGTTGAGATGGTTAGTATCGTTTGTGGCACGAATAATCACGTGAAAAGTGAGATATTGACTCTGAGTAACAGACACACAGACACACAGACACACAGACCAAGTACTGTAACCCTCGCCGAGGGTTAATAACAGCATCCCCAACCTTGCAGCTTTAAATACCCCAGCTTGCATGCCACTGTTTCCAATCATGTACATCAACCTAGCATTCCTATGTTACCATAGTGCAACAATACTACATTCCTATCCTCACCTTCATGCACTAGTGCATGCGACAATGCCAACAATAGGAGCTTGTTTTCCGTCTAATTCATTACATTCAAACGACAGAAAACATCTATATCTAAAAATAACAATCTTCATTGGACTGAATTGGTACAGACTATCCTTCACAGCGAGTTTCATTCTGATCGGGCTTACAGCGGCTTCCGGAAATGCAGTGACCGCAATATTGCGCTAAAATGACGTACAAAATTTATCGCAAACCAGTTACATTTCGAAGACCGTACCGCTTGCAGCTTTTATTGAATTTCATTGATATGGGTACCGTTAGAATCATCACTTCATGCTCTTTCCAAAAATAATGGCTGTTGTTGTGATAAACAAATTTTTATTTTCACCCCGACATCACTATTTATATATTACAGCATTAGTAATATTTCAAACATTATGTGAAACAATTAGTATATGTAATAGCATGGTTTGCTGTGGTATTTGGGATTAACACGAGTAATGCAGAAATAATTGTACGAGGCGCAGCCGAGTACAATTTACTGCATTACGAGTGCTATTAATCCCAAATACCATAGCAAACCATGCTATCACGTATTAATACTATAGCTTTATAGTCCACATTCAGCTGCCATCAAAACGGTTCTTAGAAGCCATGCACTGCTACTGAGCTTCCGTGACAAGACACGCGATAGTTATTAGCCTTGTAACAAGGCTCTCTCACCACAGCGTTTGCCGTCTGTAGCACCTACTAACCTTCGTAGCAGCAAACGCTGTGGCGAGAAAACTTGACCTGAATACGAGGCTAACACGCAAGCAGAAGCTGAACGCAGCATTACAGCACATACCAACCCGTGCCAAGCTTCCGTAGTTTTGCGAACACACCCGTCAGGGACATTTTCGCTACCGCCTCTACTCTCCAACGTCGATACAACTTCTGAAGGACAACTCCATGTGGTGACGTCATAAACTGTAATGTGCGCATTGCGCGTGCAGAGCGCCATAGTATACTACATGTAGTCCAGCAAGCCACACCTCTCTGCGAAGGGTAAAGACTTACAGCACATGTTGCTGGAGGGCATGCAGCAACAAAACACCAGTTGGACAAGACATCAGGTAGTCTGTATTGTGTTCAAAGAGATTGTGCAACTTAATTTTATAGCAAGAAAATTATGTAGCTTATGCTGGACTCGTTCAGTAATATTGAATACTGTGCTCAGGCTCATCCCTAGCTTGTGAGCTAACCTGTTGCCTACTATGACCAAGAGTTTATTACAGTGTAAGACCAAAGGGTAGTTTAATACTTACATGCCGCCTATTCAAGCATTTGCAACCGGGATCAATGCCGTTTTGATCGGCAAAAAATGTGCTTAATCGCTTGATTTTCAAAGGGTCAAAGGACAAATTGCAGCCATGTGTTCTTGATCCATTGATTTTAGCAGTTCTTGATCCCTTGATCGGCCCCCAAAGGGGGCTTTGATTGCTTGATTCCCGGTTGCAAACGCTTCTACATGTATGTGACTACCCCTTGTAAGACTAAGGTCCCAGTTAGACAGGATTCCTCATGTTTTTGTGGGTTACTATGACAAAGTGTAGCCTCCTTCCCAGACTCTCAGTGTATCCTCATTGATTTATTGCAAGCCTATTAGTGGAGCCTGGAAATGAGTTAGGCTGCAGCCTAACTCATGAGCTCAGGGCATGTAGTCACACTGCAAAAACTGCTTGGTTAAAATGACCAGAGTGAAGGTTACTGCAGTTTCAGGGTTCATTGAACAACCCCCCTCACAATCCATCAAAGTTCAAAGAGCTAGCAGAGACACTTGTCTGCTAGCCAATACATACCATCCATCTGCTGGCTATTATCTGGTTCAGAACCAGATAATAGCCAGCAGGTGGATGCACATGAACTGTCTGTGCTAGCTCTTTGAAGCCAGATGGAATTATGAGGGGGTTGATGGATGATAATTGTGTTTGGAATTCCTTTAATCATACTACCCACCTGTTCAATGAACCTTGAAACTGCAGTAACCATGCACTTGTGGTCATTTTAACCAAGTATTTTTTGCAGTGAAGTCATGTATGCATCGTTGGCTGTTTGCTGTTACCAGAGCAGAAACTGCAAGCAGCATATTAAAAGTTGGCTAGAAACCAGGATAAGTGCCTTAGCATCAGGCTTGTGCTAGTTTGTGAAGAAATTTGACACACGCTGTAGTGACTGTACCCCAAACAAGAACATAGTCATGGAAACTGGGGGCAGAGAGGCTTTTGAGATAGGGAGGAGCAAGGTAAACTAAAGAATGTTCTTCCAGTTTGACTGTAAGTAAACGTGCAAGAGTGCCTCAGAGGACAGAGTTTGGATGTACCAGGAACAGTAGTCTCGTGCCCAAACCTTCACGTATGTGTATAAAGAGGGTCTAGTGTTCTGAGTGACATTTTTGTCACTTGGGACGGAGCCACTCTTGAATTTGAGAGCTTCAATCGGATTGCAGAAGGCATAATTATGTTAGCATGGCATAAGCAACAGATTGTCATATATTGAATCATAGAGAATGTGTCTAATACCTTGTTACCACTGGCCCAATAAAGTTTACAGCCTTCTTGATCTTTTGTGAATCATGATGCACAAGCACTAAACCGTCGGCATTTTGTGATCAAGATTTTTTAAATTATGACATTCTTTGTGTAGTAAGCACAATTCAGTTTGACAATACTCAGAACATGAGACATTTGTGCTTTTTGAAAGTATGGCAATGAGACTACTTTGGGAGTAGATTGCACTGTGCATGATTCAGTTTGCAAAAGCAGTTTCTCTGAAAATAATCTATGTATGCTAGAGTTCAGCATTCCTATTAAAATGTTGCACAACATCTTTGGACACAATACAGACTATGTGATTTTTTCTGGTGTTTTGTTTTGCTGCATGCCTTCCAGCAACTGTTTTGCATGACTTGCTGAGGGACAAGTTTCTAGTATCTTACATAATGCGGTCAAGTGAAACCGTATCCCAAGATGCTCACACAACATTTGTTCTTGTACTCAGATTGTAGGTAAACATTTAGTTCATCACATGCAAACTAGAACTTACTATAAAGAAATCTGCACATGGCTCACTAGACTGGCGAAGCTAGACTTGAGCGAGAAAAACTAGACTAGTAGCTCATACAGCATGCAGATGAACATTTACTTCTATAGCCAGGAGTTACAGCTAGCTAGCTGTTGCACTGTAGGTATAATATTATTCAGCTCACAAGCTAGAAAAAAGGCATGAAAAAAGTACTGAACCTCTTCAGGTCCAGAAATTATGCTGCATTTAATTCACAGAGTTGCTATAAGTATAAAACCACGACCCGTAAAAACTCTATAGCAAGCTGTAAGTGAAAGTTTACCTCACAAGGGACTTCATACTGAGCTTCTTGGGTCCAATTAACATGTCTGGATCCAGTTCCAGCTTCGATCAGCGCATCCAATGCGCAAGGAATAAACATTACAAATTGTGATGTCACCACATGGAGTTGGGCGAACTTAGTGAACCTCACTTCTGAAGCACCTTCGCTCGATAATTCCACTGTTCTGTTAACAGTAAAGCACTGTTACAGCATGCAGCTATATATTTGTATTGTAGGGTAATACTAATCTGATTGGTCAATAAGTGTAGCATTTCAAAATAATACTATACTTTTTATAATTATGCGCATTTTATATTGTAACCATACTAGCTATAGTATTAATGTTTTCGTTCATGAAAATTGCTTCAGAAAAATCAGTGACATTGCTCTATGGAATCAGACAATAGTGTTAGGAATGATTGGACAACATAATTATATGTACATGGTCCAACTCATACGACTCTCTATGTGATTCAATAACCTATAGAAAGCCTGTGCCTGTCACAGTTTAAGTGGTCCAGGAAGGAGACAACATTCTGCAGGGGTAAACTAGGGCAGGCATTTTGACAGCTGTGCTAGTATAGTGGAAGCAACTTAGCTGCAACTTTCTTCAGGAGGGATAACTTAACAAGGAGCATTTCTTTAAAGAAGACAAATACCCTGCAATTGTTTGCTTTATCTGCCTCTTCATCAGCTAGAAAGGGTTATGAACTCTAGTAAATGTTTAGTATGAGTATGAGTAAGTAGCTGAGTTATCCAAGCTGTATATAAGGAAACAATCCAATTTATAATCTGAATTCCAATCCGGACTTTCTAATCTGGACATTTCCAATCTGAATGTAATGCCTCTCAACTACCCGCTCTGGTTTGCACAGTCATACACCAATGGACTTGACTCATCTCAGAGAAGAGGGTGATCATTTATATAGGCACATAAGGTTAGACTGGTAAGTGCTGGTTACGAAAACAGGTAAGGGTCGTCACAGAACAGGTAAGGGCTGTTTACAAGAACAATTACAGTGACTGGTACAGGGACAGACAGTCAATTATTGAATACATGTGCTATTGTCTTCATTGTTCACTTGTTACATGAACATAACTGTCTGAACATGATATACTTATGCATGGGCAGTATGGAAACAATCCAATTTCTATATAATCTCAAAAATTTCAATCTGGACATTATTTCCATAACTGTCTGAACATGATATACTTATGCACTACACTAAAGTGAAATGTTGCAGAGTGCACAGTTCAAGTGGCACTGTGCAAGTATTAGAATTGAGTACTAGAGTACTTCTATACTGCAAACTCCCAGGGGCCCTTAAATAGCTTCAACACAAGATTATTCAACTACACTCCATCTGTATCAATGCTACAGTATTCACTCACAGTAAGTTCGACACTTAGTCAGATCCTTCTGCAGTGGTTCATAGCTGATGCATGTTAATTACCTGACTAATTAGTACCATTCCATTCAGTGGCCTCCACTACCAGCAGCTTTCCAAATTGCAATATAACGCCAACGCCGTGGGTGTTGCTTGCCGATTGTGACACATCTTTTCACCGCTATCAGCAAGCCGTGCTTAGATGGCAAAATGTAGGCTAGTCTCGTTCCCAGATCACAATTGCTGTGTAAATAATAGCGGTCTGGGAACGAGAATGTACCAATACAGCAACCAGATCGAGGGGAAATGCTGCGATTGGCAGAATGAAATGGCCCTTCTCGGCCACCGTATATACGAGACTGAAACGGAAGACCTGTAACTTGCTTTGCATTAATTTTGTGTTTTGACAACAATCATATTAATGGGCGGTAGACAACCAGGAAGGCTTCCAGGTATGTGAACTAGAAGCTGACAAGTATCATTTGACTGCTTACTAATTTTAGAAGAAAAATGTGCAAATAGCTATAAACACACTTTTGTTACGCCTAATTTTCCAAGTCAGAGTCGGTGTTAGTTTGGACCACAGGAAATGCTGCCCTTGTCAGGTTATAGTTTATAAGAGTAGCTAGCTAAATGTGTTATCTTAAACCTAGTTTCAAGTGAGAGTGTGAAAGGTGCTAACAAAACAAAATTACTTTGCAATATTTCTTCATAACATTGTTATAGCAGTTATATGACATGTATACTCCAGAGGGGTATGATTCTACATTACTGTGATCATTAGGGCTACCGATGCAAGGCATGCACAAGTATATCATCGCCAAAGTGTAGCTGGGATGCTCATCAGGGGATGTAGTGCAGCCCTCTCACACATGCGTCCAAATTCTGTCAAGTCCACGTTGCACCCACTGCAGTATGTAGTTTTCTGCATGTAGAAAGACATTACTAGTCAGTTGTGATGATCATCCATGTGCACACACATTAATTGATAATTACATGACACAGTATTGGGAAGTAACAAAAGACTTACCCAGTATGTGAGAGCAGCATTAGCATTCTCTCTTAACTTGGAGTGAATATCACTGCCATTATCCACTGCTTCCACCAGGTGGTAATAGGCCACAATACGACACAGTTCCTTGACGACTTCTCTTTTGTTCTCTGTGACACGGAACTCGTCCGTGATGCTTGTTTTGTTATGGAAGATGGTTTCAAGCTGCATAAGAAGGGCATTAATGCAAATAGTTTAGTTATACAATTGAAGATGGCACCAAACAATTTGCCAACTCCAACCCTGCTACCAGTATAATTAATTTGTGCACTAACAGTACATATTAGAAGAGCTAATGGTAAGGTTCAGCTGCCTTGGTTAGTAGCTTACACTATCTCTTAGTCCATAATGCAGCAAACGAGCAGTGTTAGCTTGGCGGACATTCCGGACGGGTGCAGATGTGGTCAGCATGATACATACTGCTAGACTGAGCAGTATAAATACATTAGTAGAAGTGCAACCAGTGGAAAGCTTGGCCATTGCAGCTGTTTCAGGTTTTGCTGTTAATATATAGCAAATGATGAGTGATTGTGGAAAGAGTCTGGTTGTTTGAGTCCAGTTATCTCTTAGCTGTGCTTGCTGATGACTGACCATCTCATGTGCTTGCTTATATATAAAAGCAAGAACCCTGCTTCCAAGACGCAGCAAGCAGACTAGAAAGAATGTTAAACTGTATAGTGATTTCATACAGCACATATTTTGTGGTTAGTTATGAAATGTGTATAGTATGGATTCCTCAACTAACTTGGTTCAAGATAGAGTAGGAAGTTTATCTCGACTTCACTTTATTATACTTACCACAATCTTCAGCTCTTTAATCCTCAATTTACTAAACTAAACCCCCAAAACAAAACTCTTCACTTCTTCTTCAGTTGAATTCAACCCTCCAAAACAAGCAAGAACCCTTCTACATACACACATCATGTTAAAACCCAAAACTGTACATTGAAATGTAAGTAATTTCTAGGTGCCGTGCAGCAAATTAGTGACAATCAGAAACTTTTCGAAAATGGTCTGTAGAGTCAGTCATTTGATTGTCATGCACTTCAGCTGTCTTGCAGGGTTGTAGTAAAACCAAATGTAATGACTACGTAATGATTCAAACACAGTCATTTGTAATCATAATTTCATTTCAAAACCACTGCTGTAATTTGTAATGCTTAAACAAAAGATGGTGTAATTGTTTGCAGTGAATTGTAATTACCAATTACAAGTTCAATTACAATACTGGTACACTCAGCTGACCATGTGCTGTTCAAGACATGTAGTAAGAGCATGCTGTGTCAGCATATTTACATTAAAACCACAAACTATTTCAACCAGTCCTGTAATTTAACAATGTAATTTGTAATTTAGTCCTTTGTAATAATTACTTTGAAGTAATTGTAATGGGTATTAATTGACGATTCAGGCTCAAGTAATTGTAATCCATACAACCATGCCAGAATTCAATTACTACACCCCTGCAGTGTCATGTATGTATTTTGTTACCTTTTACTACAAGATGCTCACAGAATGTAGAGTTAAGATTCACCTCAGCAGTGCTAAAGGTAGTATTGGTAACACTTGCCAACATATAGAGTAGAGCCAATTGGACTCATAGTTCAACATTTCACGTGTCTCTGTTGATGCAGTATTTTGAGCAGTGTTGTTTTAGACTTGTAGTTTAATTTTTGTTCAATTAGGCTACAGATTCAAATTCATAGTCTAGTTTTAGTTTTAATTACTAAATCTGAAAAGAGTTAGTTTTTAGGTGATTGCAAATTAGTTTAGTTGTAATTTTTAATTAACAAACTAAGACAGCATAAACTTTAGCTTTAGTTTTAACTAAAAACAACACTGATCCAGTATATCTAGCCCCGTGTACAGCAGAGCCTGTTATAGTATAGCAACATCTATTGGTAAATCTTGATCCAGACTTCCAGTATATCTAGCCATTTCCAGTTCTGAAAGAAGAGGATAACTGACTATCCCACTGCGAAGAAATCATAGGTGCACAAGACTAATATGATTGTAATACTAGATACGCTCTTGTCCTTTTTATTATATGATTTGATTTTTGGCTGTAAAATGCATGGTAGGTAGATCAGTACTGGTCATACTTAACTCAAGTGTGCATTACAGCAGAGATTCCACACAGAGCTATTTTGTGGATGTTGCTATACTATAACAGGCTCTGCTGTACACAGTGTACACGTAAGGTGGAGGTTTTAATGTGCAGAGTGCTTCAATAACAATGTGCCCATGTATGTCTCTTTTACCAGACTGACTGTATAGTAGATGTTGCATAATGGTTGTCTACATTTTCTATGACCTTTGACCCCAAGCAAATTAGGAAACTCAGGCTGTGGCTACTTCCAGTGTTTCTTGCCTTTTTCACATACTTCCCGAGATGATAACAACGTAATTTCCAACTATACATGACATGCCCGAGATGATAGCTTCCTTAACAACCAGAAGCCCCTAATATGCCAACATTACCTGATTAACTGCATAGGTAATTTCATTTGCATGGATTCTGTATTCATTAAGTGCTAACCAAGAAGCTCAACCAGCATGTTGCTAAGCAAACTAAATAGTGAATGTCACTACCATATTTGTGGAAGTTGTCGTCTGTGCAAACCAAAGTTCTTATGAGGAAGTTGATCTTTCTGAAACATAGTGCCGGTCTGGAGATGACGTCAGTTCACATATGTTTAGAACTCTGGCGGCAGGGGGTGTCAACAGAATCAAACTTGTCCAGGAGTGCAGGTACCTTGAGGAAAACTTGGCAACAAGCTTCACGTGCACCCACGATTCTGCAGCAAGCCAGTAAAGTGGATGCAAAAGAGTTAAAGGGGACCTTCATTGTCAAGGACTGGAATCAGACTCTTCAACAAGCATTATCCCACCAGAGCAGCAAGATGGTAGCCAAAGTGGCGGAAGTCACAAGTTGCATGGATGAAGATCTGGAATGTGACCTTAGACAAAGGACCGAGAGTTGGCACTGCTCTTTGAGATCACTAAGCCTGCCTTTGGCAGCAAACTATGTCCATATTGTGACATAGAGGGACTAGATTCATCACTGTTTCACCACCTGATGGAAACCCACCCACATGACCATGTAGACTTAGACTCAGATATTTTTTTATATTGCTGAAAAAATTTTACGTATGACTGTATATATTTTGACTGTTCTATATCTGGATGCCCTTGTGGGTCAGTATCATGACCTTTGAACCTTTGAACCTTGTGGAAGTTGTTGGTGACAGTCACTGAAATTTGCAACCAAGTAGCACTACCCAGTATTGACGTTCCCCTTTCAGATTTTACAGAGTTGGATCACTGGTCCTATACTTTATAATTAGAACTAGCAACACCAGGAAGTAGATGTGTGGTTGCTGAAGTATGTCATCAAATTGCAAGCACAGAAATCCCCCAAGAGTGTAAGTATTACAGGATACTCTAATTTCCGAAGCCATGTTTAAATTTGCTGTAAGATGGGAGACATTGTAACCTCACTACAGCTGATGAGCTGATTCTTTACTTGATTTCTTGGAAGGTTCACTATTACTGCAATTAGAATCCATATAGCTGTGCAACAATCTCACCATATGAAGTATGTGAACTAGATATGTATACAATTACATGGCTGTAAAAAGCTCCGCCTGAAATGACCTCACTGGCTATAACAACACAGTCTTGCATTCTTCTCACTCTGCCTACTGCATCCTAGAAGCAGGCTTCTATGTAAGCAAGCACATGAGATGGTCAGTCATCAGCAAGCACAGCTAATAGATAACTGGACTCAAACACACAATCATTCATCATCTGCTATATATTCTCAGTAAAACCTGAAACAGCTGCAATGGCCAAGCTTTCCACTGCATGGTTGCACTTCTACTTGTGTATTTGTGCTGCTCAGTCTAGAAACCAAGTGGTGTGGTGAATGTTTTAGCTATGCACTTGGAAGCACCACATTGCAACTCAGCTGTATGCAAACTAATATACAAGCTGCAGTCCATTTGATTGATAGCTATATAGTTAATTAATTTGTTTGTTTATTTATTTATCTATTCGTCTAATATTTATTAAAGGGGGGAATGTCCCACTAGCCAGCTGTACTAACAGACTCAACCATTAGCATTATCTACCTTAAGCACCGGTGCCTTATAATTTTTCGAAATTATCAGCCACAATGGGTGCTTATAATCGTGGGGTGCTTATATTCATTGGGTGCTAATAAACGCATTTAATGTTTGTAGCTTTTCTGTAGCCACAGATTCACTCGTTGCCAACCCCCGCCCATAAACATAAAGCACTTGAAACTAACGAATCCGTGAAAGGTTTTTTCAAGAGGCCTTACCCCAAAAGTTTGATTTTTATCCCGTGTCGGTAGTTTGCTTACAAGTTAGCTGCTACGTTCGAAAAGCCGAATCAGCAAATTGGAAAGCTATGCAGAGGCGTAGCCAGAATACAGCCGATGCCAGGGCACCGTATGGGCACTCTACGTAGCGAGAACTTGAGTGTGCAAAATGCAGAAGCAACTAGGGGGGTCTGTGCTGCTCCAGAAAATCGTGGAATTTTTGAGCCTCCCAGGTCGATTCTGAGCTATTTTAGGCCACACCGTCGCCTTGAATCAGGAGCACTTCGACCATGCTTCGGTACAAACTTGTGTGTAGTGTAAAGTTAGCCTCGTTCCCAGGCCTCCCCCGTTATTTGTTCTGAAATGCCAAGAAAATGGTATTTGCTGGCTTCCAACCACTCCAAGCTGGTACTTCCCTTTAGGCAGCTTACCTACTGCATTCTTAATACATATGTAGACATTAGCCTGTTTTTCACACCAATTCTCATCTTTTCATGTTGTAGCGTATGGCCAATAACTATTGGAGATGATGTCATTTATCTGCATATTTTGTTAACTTTTACAAAAAAGTGTAGCTGAAATTCTGATATTTGCTTGAAGTTGATACCAATACAGTGATGATACAACGTACCATCTTTCGGCTGATCGTCAATGAAGTTCTGAGTTGCTTAAAAGTATGGCGTTTAATGGGGTGGTCATGAAATTGCTTCTTTTCAGTCATCAGTGACATAGCTCTATGGAGATCAGACAGTAGTGTTAGGAATGATTGGACAACATATATGTACACAGTCCAACTCATACGACTCTCCATGTGATTCAACAACCTAACAAGCCTGTGCCTGTCACAGTTTAATTGGTCCAGGAAGGAGATAACATTCGGCAAGGGTAAACTAGGGCAGGCGTTATGTTTTTGACAGCTGTGCTAGTAGTGGAAGCAACTTAGCTGCAACTTTCTCAAAATATCAGGAGGGATAACTTATCAATGAGAATTAAGACAATTACCTGCAATTGTTCGCTTCTGTTATGCTCATCTGCCTCTTCATCAGCTAGAAAGGGTACTATGTGTAAGGAGCCAAGTTATCAGGCCTGTATATAAGGGCAATATGACAATTTTTAGTCTCAACAATTCCAATCCAGACTTTCTAACCTGGACATTTCTAATATGGACATTTCTAATCTGAACATAACTGTTTGAACATGATACTTATGCACTATACACTAAAGTGAAATGTTTGAAGTGAGAACACTTATATATTTTTATCGTTGATGTCCATTTAAATGTATATGCAACAGTCATGTCATGTATTTTAAGAGTATGCACACATTCCAAACATCAGTGCACCTTACTAAATACCTAGAGCCTATATTGTTCATGAATGAATGCAGTGAAGCTTGCTGGCGTTTTCAAGTTAATTATACCTATACCAGTAGTTACACTCACACCCTTCAAACGATAGCCTCATTCCCAGGCTCCCCCACTCTGAAATACAAACAAGCCTGGGAATGAGGCTATCAAACAGTCCATGCACTGTTCCTAGCAAGACACAGTAAACAAGCTCTCCTGCATTAGAGTCTAGTGTATTCATTAAACACTAACAGTGAGTCCTTAATTTGCATTTAGTCTCTTGCATGTTGAAACATGTATTTCACTGAAGACTGCATGAGTGAAACTGCATGTGTGGACTCTGTCAACTCAATGTTAGCATGAGGTTGCAGGCCAAGTTTTATGATAACAGAAGGTACAAAGGAGTCAGACTTTTGACCACAGGAAGTGCTGCCATTGCCGGGTTATAGTTTTAAAGAGTAGCTAAATGTGTTATCTTTCAAGTGAGAGTGTGAAAAGTGCTAACAAAAACTATTATTATATAATTATACACACTTTTTTGCAATCTGAAAAATATTTCTTCATAAAATTATTCCACATTGTTACAGCAGTTATATGACATGTATACTCCAGAGAGGTATGATTCTACATTATTGTGATCAGTAGGGCTACCAATGCAAGGCATGCACAAGTATATCATCGCCAAAGTGTAGCTGGGATGCTCATCAGGGGATGTAGTGCAGCCCTCTCACACTTGCGTCCAAATTCTGTCAAGTCCACGTTGCACCCACTGCAGTATGTAGTTTTCTGCATGCAGAAAGACATTACTAGTCAGTTGTGATGCTCATCCATGTGCACACACATTAATTGATAATTACATGACACAGTATTGGGAAGTAACAAAAGGCTTACCCAGTATGTGAGAGCATCATTAGCATTCTCAGTTAAGTTGGAGTGAATAGCACTGCCATTATCCACTGCTTCCACCAGGTGGTAATAGGCCACAATACGACACAGTTCCTTGACGACTTCTCTTTTGTTCTCTGTGACACGGAACTCGTCCGTGATGCTTGTTTTGTTATGGAAGATGGTTTCAAGCTGCATAAGAAGGGCATTAATGCAAATAGTTTAGTTATACAATTGAAGATGGCACCAAACAATTTGCCAACTACAACCCTGCTACCAGTAGAATTAATTTGTGCACTAACAGTACAAATTAGAAGAGCTAATGGTAAGGTTCAGCTGCCTTGGTTAGTAGCTTACACTATCTCTTAGTCCGTAATGCAGCAAACGAGCAGTGTTAGCTTGGCGGACATTCCGGACGGGTGCAGATGTGGTCAGCATGATACATACTGCTAGACTGAGCAGTACCAATACATTAGTAGATGTGCAACCAGTGGAAAGCTTGGCCATTGCAGCTGTTTCAGGTTTTGCTGTTAATATATAGTAGATGATTGTGGAAGAGTCTGGTTGTTTGAGTCCAGTTATCTCTTAGCTGTGCTTGCTGATGACTGACCATCTCATGTGCTTGCTTATATATAAAAGCAAGAACCCTGCTTCCAAGACGCAGCAAGCAGACTAGAAAGAATGTTAAGCTGTATAGTGATTTCATACAGCACATATTTTGTGGTTAGTTATGAAATGTGTATAGTATGGATTCCTCAACTAACCAGTCAACTGATTTGGTTCAAGATAGAGTAGGAAGTTTATCTCGACTTCACTTTATTATACTTACCACGATCTTCAGCTCTTTAATCCTCAATTTACTAAACTAAACCCCCAAAACAAAACTCTTCACTTCTTCTTCAGTTGAATTCAACCCTACAAAACAAGCAAGAACCCTTCTACATACACACATCATGTTAAAACCCAAAACTGTACATTGAAATGTAAGTAATTTCTAGGTGCCGTGCAGCAAATTAGTGACAATCAGAAACTTTTCGAAAATGGTCTGTAGAGTCAGTCATTTGATTGTCATGCACTTCAGCTGTCTTGCAGGGTTGTAGTAAAACCAAATGTAATGACTACGTAATGATTCAAACACAGTCATTTGTAATCATAATTTCATTTCAAAACCACTGCTGTAATTTGTAATGCTTAAACAAAAGATGGTGTAATTGTTTGCAGTGAATTGTAATTACCAATTACAAGTTCAATTACAATACTGGTACACTCAGCTGACCATGTGCTGTTCAAGACATGTAGTAAGAGCATGCTGTGTCAGCATATTTACATTAAAACCACAAACTATTTCAACCAGTCCTGTAATTTAACAATGTAATTTGTAATTTAGTCCTTTGTAATCATTACTTTGAAGTAATTGTAATGGGTATTAATTGACGATTCAGGCTCAAGTAATTGTAATCCATACAACCATGCCAGAATTAAATTACTACACCCCTGCAGTGTCATGTATGTATTTTGTTACCTTTTACTATAAGATGCTCACAGAATGTAGAGTTAAGATTCACCTCAGCAGTGCTAAAGGTAATATTGGTAACACTTGCCAACATATAGAGTAGAGCCAATTGGACTCATAGTTCAACATTTCACGTGTCTCTGTTGATGCAGTATTTTGAGCAGTGTTGTTTTAGACTTGTAGTTTAATTTTTGTTCAATTAGGCTACAGATTCAAATTCATAGTCTAGTTTTAGTTTTAATTACTAAATCTGAAAAGAGTTAGTTTTTAGGTGATTGCAAATTAGTTTAGTTGTAATTTTTAATTAACAAACTAAGACAGCATAAACTTTAGCTTTAGTTTTAACTAAAAACAACACTGATCCAGTATATCTAGCCCCGTGTACAGCAGAGCCTGTTATAGTATAGCAACATCTATTGGTAAATCTTGATCCAGACTTCCAGTATATCTAGCCATTTCCAGTTCTGAAAGAAGAGGATAACTGACTATCCCACTGCGAAGAAATCATAGGTGCACAAGACTAATATGATTGTAATACTAGATACGCTCTTGTCCTTTTTTTAATATGATTTGATTTTTGGCTGTAAAATGCATGGTAGGTAGATCAGTACTGGTCATACTTAACTCAAGTGTGCATTACAGCAGAGATTCCACACAGAGCTATTTTGTGGATGTTGCTATACTATAACAGGCTCTGCTGTACACAGTGTACACGTAAGGTGGAGGTTTTAATGTGCAGAGTGCTTCAATAACAATGTGCCCATGTATGTCTCTTTTACCAGACTGACTGTATAGTAGATGTTGCATAATGGTTGTCTACATTTTCTATGACCTTTGACCCCAAGCAAATTAGGAAACTCAGGCTGTGGCTACTTCCAGTGTTTCTTGCCTTTTTCACATACTTCCCGAGATGATAACAACGTAATTTCCAACTATACATGACATGCCCGAGATGATAGCTTCCTTAACAACCAGAAGCCCCTAATATGCCAACATTACCTGATTAACTGCATAGGTAATTTCATTTGCATGGATTCTGTATTCATTAAGTGCTAACCAAGAAGCTCAACCAGCATGTTACTAAGCAAACTAAATAGTGAATGTCACTACCATATTTGTGGAAGTTGTCGTCTGTGCAAACCAAAGTTCTTATGAGGAAGTTGATCTTTCTGAAACATAGTGCCGGTCTGGAGATGACGTCAGTTCACATATGTTTAGAACTCTGGCGGCAGGGGGTGTCAACAGAATCAAACTTGTCCAGGAGTGCAGGTACCTTGAGGAAAACTTGGCAACAAGCTTCACGTGCACCCACGATTCTGCAGCAAGCCAGTAAAGTGGATGCAAAAGAGTTAAAGGGGACCTTCATTGTCAAGGACTGGAATCAGACTCTTCAACAAGCATTATCACACCAGAGCAGCAAGATGGTAGCCAAAGTGGCGGAAGTCACAAGTTGCATGGATGAAGATCTGGAATGTGACCTTAGACAAAGGACCGAGAGTTGGCACTGCTCTTTGAGATCACTAAGCCTGCCTTTGGCAGCAAACTATGTCCATATTGTGACATAGAGGGACTAGATTCATCACTGTTTCACCACCTGATGGAAACCCACCCACATGACCATGTCGACTTAGACTCAGATATTTTTTTATATTGCTGAAAAAATTTTACGTATGACTGTATATATTTTGACTGTTCTATATCTGGATGCCCTTGTGGGTCAGTATCATGACCTTTGAACCTTTGAACCTTGTGGAAGTTGTTGGTGACAGTCACTGAAATTTGCAACCAAGTAGCACTACCCAGTATTGACGTTCCCCTTTCAGATTTTACAGAGTTGGATCACTGGTCCTATACTTTATAATTAGAACTAGCAACACCAGGAAGTAGATGTGTGGTTGCTGAAGTATGTCATCAAATTGCAAGCACAGAAATCCCCCAAGAGTGTAAGTATTACAGGATACTCTAATTTCCGAAGCCATGTTTAAATTTGCTGTAAGATGGGAGACATTGTAACCTCACTACAGCTGATGAGCTGATTCTTTACTTGATTTCTTGGAAGGTTCACTATTACTGCAATTAGAATCCATATAGCTGTGCAACAATCTCACCATATGAAGTATGTGAACTAGATATGTATACAATTACATGGCTGTAAAAAGCTCCGCCTGAAATGACCTCACTGGCTATAACAACACAGTCTTGCATTCTTCTCACTCTGCCTACTGCATCCTAGAAGCAGGCTTCTATGTAAGCAAGCACATGAGATGGTCAGTCATCAGCAAGCACAGCTAATAGATAACTGGACTCAAACACACAATCATTCATCATCTGCTATATATTCTCAGTAAAACCTGAAACAGCTGCAATGGCCAAGCTTTCCACTGCATGGTTGCACTTCTACTTGTGTATTTGTGCTGCTCAGTCTAGAAACCAAGTGGTGTGGTGAATGTTTTAGCTATGCACTTGGAAGCACCACATTGCAACTCAGCTGTATGCAAACTAATATACAAGCTGCAGTCCATTTGATTGATAGCTATATAGTTAATTAATTTGTTTGTTTATTTATCCATTCGTCTAATATTTATTAAAGGGGGGAATGTCCCACTAGCCGGCTGTACTAACAGACTCAATCCATTAGCATTATCTACCTTAAGCACCGGTGCCTTATAATTTTTCGAAATTATCAGCCACAATGGGTGCTTATAATCGTGGGGTGCTTATATTCATTGGGTGCTAATAAACGCATTTAATGTTTGTAGCTTTTCTGTAGCCACAGATTCACTCGTTGCCAACCCCCGCCCATAAACATAAAGCACTTGAAACTAACGAATCCGTGAAAGGTTTTTTCAAGAGGCCTTACCTCAAAAGTTTGATTTTTATCCCGTGTCGGTAGTTTGCTTACAAGTTAGCTGCTACGTTCGAAAAGCCGAATCAGCGAATTGGAAAGCTATGCAGAGGCGTAGCCAGAATACAGCCGATGCCAGGGCACCGTATGGGCACTCTACGTAGCGAGAACTTGAGTGTGCAAAATGCAGAAGCAACTAGGGGGGTCTGTGCTGCTCCAGAAAATCGTGGAATTTTTGAGCCTCCCAGGTCGATTCAGAGGCTAATTTAGGCCACACTGTCGCCTTGAATCAGGAGCACTTCGACCATGCTTCGGTACAAACTTGTGTGTAGTGTAAAGTTAGCCTCGTTCCCAGGCCTCCCCCGTTATTTGTTCTGAAATGCCGAGAAAATGGTATTTGCTGGCTTCCAACCACTCCAAGCTGGTACTTCCCTTTAGGCAGCTTACCTACTGCATTCTTAATACATATGTAGACATTAGCCTGTTTTTCACACCAATTCTCATCTTTTCATGTTGTAGCGTATGGCCAATAACTATTGGAGATGATGTCATTTATCTGCATATTTTGTTAACTTTTACAAAAAAGTGTAGCTGAAATTCTGATATTTGCTTGAAGTTGATACCAATACAGTGATGATACAACGTACCATCTTTCGGCTGATCGTCAATGAAGTTCTGAGTTGCTTAAAAGTATGGCGTTTAATGGGGTGGTCATGAAATTGCTTCTTTTCAGTCATCAGTGACATAGCTCTATGGAGATCAGACAGTAGTGTTAGGAATGATTGGACAACATATATGTACACAGTCCAACTCATACGACTCTCCACGTGATTCAACAACCTAGCAAGCCTGTGCCTGTCACAGTTTAATTGGTCCAGGAAGGAGACAACATTCGGCAAGGGTAAACTAGGGCA
Source organism: Agelas oroides (assembly GCA_949130485.1). Lineage (NCBI taxonomy): Eukaryota > Metazoa > Porifera > Demospongiae > Agelasida > Agelasidae > Agelas > Agelas oroides. The sequence continues at coordinate 31,604,943 of OX422183.1, read as the reverse complement.
GGCGTTACGTTTTTGACAGCTGTGCTAGTAGTGGAAGCAACTTAGCTGCAACTTTCTCAAAATATCAGGAGGGATAACTTATCAATGAGAATTAAGACAATTACCTGCAATTGTTCACTTCTGTTATGCTCATCTGCCTCTTCATCAGCTAGAAAGGGTACTATGTGTAAGGAGCCAAGTTATCAGGCCTGTATATAAGGGCAATATGACAATTTTTAGTCTCAACAATTCCAATCCAGACATTTCTAACCTGGACATTTCTAATATGGACATTTCTAATCTGAACATAACTGTTTGAACATGATGTCCATTTAAATGTATATGCAACAGTCATGTCATGTATTTTAAGAGTATGCACACATTCCAAACATCAGTGCATCTTACTAAATACCTAGAGCCTATTTTGTTCATGAATGAATGCAGTGAAGCTTGCTGGCGTTTTCAAGTTAATTATACCTATACCAGTAGTTACACTCACACCCTTCAAACAATAGCCTCATTCCCAGGCTCCCCCACTCTGAAATACAAACAAGGGGATGAGGCTATCAAACAGTCCATGCACTGTTCCTAGCAAGACACAGTAAACAAGCTCTCCTGCATTAGAGTCTAGTGTATGCATTAAACACTAACAGTGAGTCCTTAATTTACATTTAGTCTCTTGCATGTTGAAACATGTATTTCACTGAAGACTGCATGAGTGAAACTGCATGTGTGGACTCTGTCAACTCAATGTTAGCATAAGGTTGCAGGCCAAGTTTTGTGATAACAGAAGCTACAAAGGAGTCAGACTTTTGACCACAGGAAGTGCTGCCATTGCCGGGTTATAGTTTTAAAGAGTAGCTAAATGTGTTATCTTAAACCTAGTTTCAAGTGAGAGTGTGAAAAGTGCTAACAAAAACTATTATTATATAATTATACACACTTTTTTGCAATCTGAAAAATATTTCTTCATAAAATTATTCCACATTGTTACAGCAGTTATATGACATGTATACTCCAGAGGGGTATGATTCTACATTGCTGTGATCAGTAGGGCTACCGATGCAAGGCATGCACAAGTATATCATCGCCAAAGTGTAGCTGGGATGCTCATCAGGGGATGTAGTGCAGCCCTCTCACACTTGCGTCCAAATTCTGTCAAGTCCACGTTGCACCCACTGCAGTATGTAGTTTTCTGCATGTAGAAGGACATTACTAGTCAGTTGTGATGCTCATCCATATGCACACACATTAATTGATAATTACACAACACAGAATTGGGAACAAAAGACTTACCCAGTATGTGAGAGCATCATTAGCATTCTCTCTTAACTTGGAGTGAATATCACTGCCATTATCTACTGCTTCCACCAGGTGGTAATAGGCCACAATACGACACAGTTCCTTGACGACTTCTCTTTTGTTCTCTGTGACATGGAACTCCTTTGTGATGCTTGTTAAGTTATGGAAGATGGTTTCAAGCTGCATAAAAAGGGCATTAATGCAAATAGTTTAGTTATACAATCGAAGATGGCACTGAACAATTTGCCAACTCCAACCCTGCTACCAGTACAATTAATTTGTGCACTAACAGTACATATTAGAAGAGCTAATGGTAAGGTTCAGCTGTCTTGGTTAGTAGCTTACACTATCTCTTAGTCCGTAATGCAGCAAACGAGCAGTGTTAGCTTGGCGGACATTCCGGACGGGTGCAGATGAACCCAGCATGATACATACTGCTAAACTGAGCAGTATAAATACATTAGTAGATGTGCAACCAGTGGAAAGCTTGGCCATTGCAGCTGTTTCAGGTTTTGCTGTTCAAATGATGAATGATTGTGGAAAGAGTCTGGTTGTTTGAGTCCAGTTATCTCTTAGCTGTGCTTGCTGATGACTGACCATCTCATGTGCTTGCTTATATATAAAATCAAGAACCCTGCTTCCAAGACGCAGCAAGCAGACTAGAAAGAATGTTGAGGTGAGGTCATTTTATAGGTGGAGTTTTCCTTAACCACATATACTTCCACATACAACATATCCACAAGTTTGTTGTTTGATGACATGCAGATGTAGGGATCCCTCAAATACCCTATAAACTGATTTGCTTCAAACTACGTCAGAAATTTCTACAATTACTTTAAACTTTAAATGATTTATAGTCCTTTATAATCAGTAACAAAAACAACATGACAAACATTATGTACCATCACTGGATGTAACCCATAGCTACATCTTCACTTACCTGAATCAGCTGCAATATCTTGTGTAGTTAATGCACCAGGTCTTGCACAGACTTACTAAAATCACAGAGCATGGCTAATGACTTGATTGCAGGAATTACTCAGCATGTTTCACACTTTGAGATAGTAGCTATGTGGCAACTGACAATCTGTTGGAAAGCACTCACGACAGATGTATTAAGGCACGTGTGGAAAACAAAAGTAGGAGGTTCCATAACTTTCTTTCTGCTTAACTTATGTTTCCAAATGTAGACAGTAAATTACTTCATTAACCTTGACTGACACACCCACTTTGGGTAATCACGTGACCAACTATGACATCTTTATATCCAAAAAGGAACTAAACGTACAGTGCCAAAATACCATCTTTTCCTTTAGGTAGTTTACACTGTAAACAAGGTACGTATGTTATTAGGAAGCAAACAAGGTAGTTTACCCTGTCAACAAGGTAGCATATAGAAAACATTTATGGTCAATAACCACCAGGGGGAACCCAAGGACAAGAGGGATTTTTGGAAACCATATTTCCTGTGCTCTATGCTTTAATCTCTAACCAGTTTTTTTGTTGTTGTTGTTGACATGCAAGACATTGTAAATAAGGTTGTTTCTAAGGTCGTTTACAGGAAACATTATTTCACAAAAACATAATCTACAACTTCCCATGTCAGTGAGTTCACGAATAATACCTACCTTTAGTGTATAGAAAAAAGAATGAATTGGAGATTTGTTTCTCTAATATCCAGGACTAGAAGCAATGGTACTGTGACTGCAACGTTATAAGAAACTATTTTGGCTGCCTTATGGCTGTGGCTGTCTTTTTTAGTGCTCGATCATAAACATGCACTGAAGTACACTACAAAGTAAATTGCAAATGTAAACGATTAGCTACTCTACCCCTACTATAAATGTTATTCAGTTATAGTTGTCAGTGGAAGAAGGTAGTTAGTATAGCTATGGTTTCTTCTTGAATGTAGTTTAGTTATGGTTTCCAGTTGGCGAATATTATAGTCTGAAATTTTAAAAGGCCATACTAAGTAAAATAACACCGATGAAGGGTGAAGTGTAGCCTCGTTCCCAGGCCTCCCCCGTTTTACCTTCCGTTTGCGTTCACAATAGACCGAGGCTAGGTGAAGTGGAGGTTTTCTATAATGTTCACAACTGGTGTACTATGTTACTGTGACTGTGATGCTAGTCAGCTTGGAGTTTAGTTACAAGTAAAAAGCGGCTGTCACAAAAAAGTTTTCTGAATCGAAACTAGGCTGGGGGAGTATACCCCCAGACCCCCCTAGATACTATGTGCCGTATTTACACTTTGGCCACACCACCTTGAAATAGCTTGCTACGGCCTTGTAGAAGAGGATTGTCTTGAACATGAAAGGCTGTGAAGTGCATGGGTGTAGTGCATGTGTTATTGTGCATAGTGAGTGGGTTGTGTTGTTGATGCATGGTTGCCACTTTGTTGCTGGCCGGTATGGTCTGTCTTATATGCTGAAGGTGTGGAGTGAATGAGGAGTGCTGAGTGTGTGTGGTATGTTGGAGTGTGCATTAGTGCTGTTGAGCATGGCAGATGTGGGTTGTCTTATACACAGAAGTCTGTGAGGTGAGTATAGTGCTAAGTTTGTAATGCCATATGGAAGTTAGTGTGTGCACGTGCGAAGGATGAGCTATGTTGTGAGATAGTTAAATGGAGTGAAGTGTTATAACATGTTCATTTGTTGGGTGTGACGGGCTAAATGTGCAGGTAGAGCGTTTTGCGTTGTGCATAGTTGGCAAAATGGCACAAGATGTAGGGATTGTGTAAAAGTATTGTGGTGTCATTCCCGTCTTGTTTGGTTGAGGGTTTCATCCCGCTTATCCTGCGCCCGTTTCTTGCAGAGATTACGCAGGCTGTGTTCCTTGTGAAGTCCAGCACAAGTATACGCCAACTCGAGTCTGCAAAAATTATTTGCAAGTCGTAAATTGCAACGCATCGAGATTCAAGCGTCAACTGTCTACGGAATTGGAAGTAGCTAGAAATGAACCACAGCCGTCCTGTGGCTTAGATGTGCTCTGCACAACATGCTGAAAAGGTCACTGGTGAAGTTTTCCATTGTTTTTGAAGTAGCTGCAATTGTCTAAGAGTGGTTCTTGCAGAAGACCTATTTGGGTACAATCCTGGCATTTCTATCATAACCATGCAACCAAGGCGGTTTGGCTGTGAAACAGCACAGTTTTTGAAATGCCGTCATTATTCTAATAGAACGGTAGATCCAATTGAGCAGAAGAAATTCAATTCTTGAGATTGCGGTAACAGGTGGGTATTGTTTTCCATAAGCTGACAGGAAGTTGTAGATTCTGTAGATTGTGTTCCATATACCACAGGAAGTTGTAAAATGATGTTTCCTATAAGGTACGTACCTTGTTTACAGTGTAAACTAGTTTATGAGCCATAATTTCCCTTGTAGCCCTCAGGGAGGGAAATTATTACAGCTAAACCCCAGGCAAAACTAGGTGGGATATATAGTTCAGTTTATATATAGCTACACTGATAATGTTTACCTGTAAATCACATATATTAATATAATCGTGGTATTATGATAATCATGACAATAAATGATTATCACAAAATATCAGTATTAGGATAATATTGATATACTGCTCCCTCCAGCTGCACATGCCTGCCCTCAGGGCTCCAGTGGTTTATGGACCATAAATCCCTGTCTACATCTGTTTTATTCTCCACTCTGATTGGTCCTTGTTGTTATTAGTAAACACACATGGTAGTTTTCATTGTAAACAAGGTACGTTATTAGAAAACATGCAATTCCCTCTCCATGTATTTTTAGTTTACAGTCTACTACATTGTCAGACTATAGTACAGATTATTTTTACATCATTTTACTGTGACAGTAAATAATATTATAAACACTTGCACATGTACAGATGTATTTACAATAATAACAACAAAGGACCAATCAGGTGGGATATATAATAATTATAGCACAGGTGGCCACGGATTTATGGCTGTAGTAAACAAACCTCATCCTCAGGCTATGCCCTCAGACTCGGTCTGTTTAATGTCATAAATCCCTGGCACCTGTGCTATAACTATAACATAATTTGCAAGTAAACAATGTCAGTGTACTTTATGCACATTGACCAATCACATCAGCATTGCAACTTTAGCTTAGTGGACAATCATGTGAGTGATCTCATTGGTCCATTTACTGAAAATTAAAATCTGGCTTCCGCTAGATTAGATTTACAAAAACTTCCCAGCAACCCATTTTCTTCCGTTGGATTAGACATTTTCCAAGAAAACACTAGCCACGCACGGAGGCCTCACTAGCTACCACTTTATGAGTCATAAACAAGCAAAAAAAAACAAACCTTGTATTGATCTCCCTGTGTGCGGAAATTTTGCATTTCGAATAAGAATCTAGGTACATTTTCTGACAACTACGAACAAGTCATGATGTACACTATACATTACTAGCATAATTTGAGTCAACAAAACAAGTGAAAAACTCTCTTTTCCCCAGGGAGTGTTGCTTACAGTACTAATTTACCATAGGCTTTCGCAGAAGTGTATAGGCTCCAGGAACTTTGATCATCTGGATGCTGACTTCACAAGAGTTGTGTTTTGCTAAGAACACTTCCTAAACAGACTCGTTCTGCCAGTCACTTGGCCTGTTTTGTTTTGCTAAGAACGCTTCCTGGTGCACTAAACAGACTCATTCTGCCCATGACTTTGCCCGTTTTGTCTTGCTAAGAACGCTTCGTGATGTCTGTACTACTACGGGCTCTTCCACTAAATTGGATTCACTCGAAAAGAATTAGTGCAGCTACCTTCTGCATAATTAGATTAACAAAAATCTCAAGAATTGAATTTCTTCTGCTCAATTGGATCTACCGTTCTATTAGAATAATGACGGTATATTTCAAAAACTGTGCTGTTTCACAGCCAAACCGCCAGCGACTGGAAGTCCCCATATAGCAAGTACAAGGACAATTTTGTATGAATTTCACATTGTGTCACGCAACAAAACTGAATTTATTGCTATGATATGTTCATGCTAATTTTTCTAAGCAACCGCTCAATATATTTGCATGAGACTTTTTTAAAGGAAGTTTAAGTATTTGGGAATGGGCCTGTTCAAGTTACATTTTCGTATCTGGTACAGAAGCGACACTACATTCTAAAGCACGTGACCATTTCCAGATGGGCTTGTGAAACGATATGTACAAACAATGTCCAAACAATGTCCAAACAATGTCCAAACAGCATTTCTCATTGATTCTGAGGTCTACTACTGTCTAGTCTGGACTATACCAGTTGTTTAAATTTAAGTTTATTTTAACAATTGAAATGACATTGTACATCACCTGTCAAACTCTACACCCATACTATCGCCACTGATGTCTCCCGCCTCCCTCCTCCTCACCTCCCTCCTCCCCACCTCCCTCCTCCCCACCTCCCACCTCCCCACCTCCCTCCTCCCCACCTCCCACCTCCCCACCTCCCTCCTCCCCACCTCCCTCCTCCCCACCTCCCTCCTCCCCACCTCCCTCCTCCCCACCTCCCTCCTCCCCACCTCCCTCCTCCCCACCTCCCTTCTCCCCACCTCCCTCCTCCCCACCTCCCTTCTCCCCACCTCCCTCCTCCCCACCTCCCTTCTCCCCACCTCCCTCCTCCCCACCTCCCCACTGAACTCTACACCCATACAGTTGTTTGACTGGTTGGGCCTGTCTATACAGTTGTTTGACTAGTTGGGCTTCAATATAGCAACCTAGCTGAGTTTACTAGCCCTCAAATAGGCTGACAACTACTCTCAAAGGTGGTATACCTGACTGGGTATATGCTGTGTGTCAAATAACCATTTATTCTCTAGGAAGTGTATAAGTAGCCATTTAGGGCTCGCTCCACCTATTGTATGGCAGGGTCAATGCTAGCTCTGCAGCTCACTCAGCATGTAGTTTCTGTCACATGGGCTAGCATTATAATGGTGCCCTCTGTAATACTTCAGTTATCGATTATCCAAACACCCTCTGGTCCCAACACGTTCTGATAAGTGACTTCCTACTGTATACGTTTGATACTTAACTACTTTGATCACTACTTACTAGATTGGAACTAAACAAACCATCTGAACTGGATAGCTAGGTACTTCCCAAATTAGGTATTTACCATGCATGCAAGCCAATGGCATTCCATGCGGTCAAATATTTCTTAGGTAGCTATAGTCATCATCCCATGTAAGGTATTCTCCGGATATATGTTCAACACGTACCTCTTATAGAAAATTGGAGTGGCTAATTGTTTACATTTGCCATCTCTTTGTAATGGACATCGGTGGTTATGATCGAGCACTGAAAAAAAACACAACCATCTCAGTGCAGTTAAGGCTGGCTCAACTTTTTTTCTAGCTCAAAAAGTGTGCATGCATGGTGTTTTAAAGCCATTCTGATTGCAAACAGCTACACCCCTGGGTCTAGCAAAGGTAATATTTGTGTCCTACATACCCCAAAGAGTAACCGCAAACACTCGGTTTCCATGGCAACGACCCGCCCACTGTAAACAAAACGATAATTATTGCACACTGTTTGTAATTATTTCTCAAAATGCGGATAGTAAACACCAAGTAAATTGCAGCAATTTTGGCACCGTTGGAAAGCTTACCATCTGAAGAACACGAATGTGCCTGGAAACTGGGTACAGCACCCTTCATAAACTAAATAAAAGCCGAAAAGTGCCGATATTTAGGCTGGACAGACAGTTGCGCATTACCACTTACCTTGGCTTGTACGATTTATCTATGCGCTGTTTCCAACCGGATTCTAGTAAAACAACTACTGCAGAGAAATTGTTGAAAATTTCAGCTCAAAATAGCTTTATTCTACCTTCCGCAAAATGGCACAAAGTTACACTGTTCACTACCAGCCGGCTCTGTGCGGCTCGCATATGAATCTAATTATGCCTAAAGCCGCCTGAGTACGCCAATAGTGAACTATTTTATTTTATTTATTTATTTATTTTTTTAAATATTATGGTTTACCTGGGATGACCCAGTTAACGAGGAAATCCCCAATAGCACACTTGGGCTAATTTTAAGGGGTTCCCCGGGACCGACGGCTTAATGTCCCCTCCGAAGGACGCGAAGGAAAACCTTCTACTCAATTTTTGAGGTAGGGCTGAGTGCACCCAGAAGAGAAATAAATCTCTGCTGCTAGTGGGACTGGAACCCTGGACCTTTCGATCCGCAGTCCAGTGCTTTAACCAATAGGCCACCAGCAACCCCCTAAAGCGAGCCCTCAGGTCCACTTCTGGAAATTCGGTGCTGGATCAAGCCGAGAGAGAGGGTACAAGGTCAGCTCGTCGATCTTCAGGCTGTCAGACCTGTTACAGGATAGTAGTTGGACTCTGTACCGTAGTAGCACTAAAAAAAAAAAAGCTACCGCCACGTGCATGTCATCCTTTCCACTGTACTCCAGGTATTTAGATTTAGACACGAGACACTCGCTGAGGCTAGCTATGGCGACGCCACAGCTTACACTGGTAAGTTACACAGCCTACTTCCCACGATCTACGTGGCAAACACAGAACCACACCTAAGGCTTCTACACTAATTGCAAATGTAATTGAATTAAGCGGTTAGGTAAGTAGATCAACGCAGAGGCGCGCGTAGAGGCGTGCGCAAACTTGTACAGATTCGCCAAAAAAAACTGAGCCAGCCTTAACTGCACTGAGATAGCCATTATGGAGCATGACACATGAAATTCAAACCCAAATGCTTACAATTTGAATCAGAGTGTATCTCAAATCAGCATTGGTGAGGTTTTTTGTTTCTTTGCATCTGCCTGGAGGAGTTCCTTGGTTGCATGGTTATGATAGAAATGCCAGGATTGTACCCAATAGGTCTTCTGCAAGAAGAGACTGATTACGCTAAAAAGGTCCTCAATGGACTTTCAAGAAAACCCATTTAGTTGCATTCCAATCCTTTGATAACCGGCACACTGATGCAACAGAGAAAACCTGCAAAAGTGGTTGAATTATTTTTGCAGTGTATGCATGCCTTTATCCCCTACTTATTTATACCTAAACTGGCCATATGGCTAGCCTCGTTCCCAGGCCCGCGCCCAGCTTCCCGTCGCTTGCAGTACGGTTAATGCAAGCGACGGGAAGCTGGGCGCGGGCCTGGGAACGAGGCTACCATATGGCCTCACCACTCTTAGACAATTGCAGCCACTTCCCAGTGACCTTTTCAGCATGTGCAGAGCACATCTAAGCCACAGGACGGCTGTGGTTCATTTCTAGCTACTTCCAATTCCGTAGACAGTTGACGCTTGAATCTCGATGCGTTGCAATTTACGACTTGCAAATAATTTTTGCAGACTCGAGTTGGCGTATACTTGTGCTGGACTTCACAAGGAACACAGCCTGCGTAATCTCTGCAAGAAACGGGCGCAGGATAAGCGGGATGAAACCCTCAACCAAACAAGACGGGAATGACACCACAATACTTTTACACAATCCCTACATCTTGTGCCATTTTGCCAACTATGCACAACGCAAAACGCTCTACCTGCACATTTAGCCCGTCACACCCAACAAATGAACATGTTATAACACTTCACTCCATTTAACTATCTCACAACATAGCTCATCCTTCGCACGTGCACACACTAACTTCCATATGGCATTACAAACTTAGCACTATACTCACCTCACAGACTTCTGTGTATAAGACAACCCACATCCGCCATGCTCAACAGCAATAATGCACACTCCAACATACCACACACACTCAGCATTCCTCATTCACTCCACACCTTCAGCATACAAGACAGACCATACCGGCCAGCAACAAAGTGGCAACCATGCATCAACAACACAACCCACTCACTATGCACAATAACACATGCACTACACCCATGCACTTCACAGCCTTTCATGTTCAAGACAATCCTCTTCTACAAGGCCGTAGCAAGCTATTTCAAGGTGGTGTGGCCAAAGTGTAAATACGGCACATAGTATCTAGGGGGGTCTGGGGGTATACTCCCCCAGCCTAGTTTCGATTCAGAAAACTTTTTTGTGACAGCCGCTTTTTACTTGTAACTAAACTCCAAGCTGACTAGCATCACAGTCACAGTAACATAGTACACCAGTTGTGAACATTATAGAAAACATCATAGTAATCTCCACTTCACCCTTCATCGGTGTTATTTGCTATGGCCTTTGAAAATTTCAGACTATAATATTCGCCAACTGGAAACCATAACTAAACTACATTCAAGAAGAAACCATAGCTATACTAACTACCTTCTTCCACTGACAACTATAACTGAATAGCTTTCATAGTAGGGGTAGAGTAGCTAATCGTTTATATTTACAATTTACTTTGTAGTGCACTTCAGTGCATGTTTATGATCGAGCACTAAAAAAGACAGCCACAGCCATAAGGCAGCCAAAATAGTTTCTTGTAACGTTGCAGTCACAGTACCATTGCTTCTAGTCCTGGATATTAGAGAAACAAATCTCCAATTCACTCTTTTCTTCTATACACTAAAGGTAGGTATTATTCGTGAACTCTTCTGACATGGGAAGTTATAGATTATGTTTCATAAAGCACAGGATGTTGTGAAATAATGTTTCCTGTAAATGACCTTAGAAACCACCTTATTTACAATGTCTTGCATGTCAACAACAACAACAACAAAAAAAACTGGTTAGAGATTAAAGCATAGAGCACAGGAAATATGGTTTCTAAAAATCCCTCTTGTCCTTGGTTAATGAGTGTATCCCAATACAGTGGAACCTCTCTAATACGGACACCTCTGGGACCAAAATAAGTTGTTCCCATGTCAGTGAGTTCACGAATAATACCTACCTTTAGTGTATAGAAAAAAGAATGAATTGGAGATTTGTTTCATTAAGCACAGGATGTTGTGAAATAATGTTTCCTGTAAATGACCTTAGAAACCACCTTATTTACAATGTCTTGCATGTCAACAACAACAACAAAAAAAACTGGTTAGAGATTAAAGCATAGAGCACAGGAAATATGGTTTCCAAAAATCCCTCTTGTCCTTGGGTTCCCCCTGGTGGTTATTGACCATAAATGTTTTCTATATGCTACCTTGTTGACAGGGTAAACTACCTTGTTTGCTTCCTAATAACATACGTACCTTGTTTACAGTGTAAACTACCTAAAGGAAAAGATGGTATTTTGGCACTGTACGTTTAGTTCCTTTTTGGATATAAAGATGTCATAGTTGGTCACGTGATTACCCAAAGTGGGTGTGTCAGTCAAGGTTAATGAAGTAATTTACTGTCTACATTTGGAAACATAAGTTAAGCAGAAAGAAAGTTATGGAACCTCCTACTTTTGTTTTCCACATGTGCCTTAATACATCTGTCGTGAGTGCTTTCCAACAGATTGTCAGTTGCCACATAGCTACTATCTCAAAGTGTGAAACATGCTGAGTAATTCCTGCAATCAAGTCATTAGCCATGCTCTGTGATTTTAGTAAGTCTGTGCAAGACCAGGTGCATTAACTACACAAGATATTGCAGCTGATTCAGGTAAGTGAAGATGTAGCTATGGGGTACATCCAGTGATGGTACATGTATATAATGTTTGTCATGTTGTTTTTGTTACTGATTACAAAGGACTATATAGCTAACTGATTTGAAAATCATTTAAGGTGGCACGGTACCCTGTATTTTCAAGGTCAACAAACCTGGAATCCAAGTTGATAGTCTTCTTTGTCTTGTTAAAATTTTAGCGCACAGTCCGTTTTGGGAGTCTCAAACCGTTCACGGTCCGTAAAATTGGGGATTTTCCCCATTTCCTGTCGGCATTGCCATCCAATAATCAGTTTATAATTAAGTTAGTTAAGATGTGGCCTGGCGGCACCCTTCATGTGGTGCTCGGAACTTTGAAGATAAGCTTAGATCGACTTAAAAAAAAAAAAAAAAAAAAAGAGAAGGAGTTTAGTAGAGTGCTGTAGTGTCAGTAGCTGTGAGTAGTGCGTGATGCCTGCTTGTGAAAGCAAGCTTGTGTCTAGAAGCAGCAGAAAGGCCACAGTGGCCAAGACTGTATTTGTTGAGTAGGCCCAGGTCTCGCGGCCGTATGCCTAGTCTAGTTGGTGACCGTGGCCAGGTGCTTCGAGTGCTGGGCTGGGCTTTAACTAGAATACGCAATTTATCGTTTGTGCTACAGTCTGACAGACAAGGGAGCTGAACGGTGGCTGTGTGTGGAACAGAGCCGTGAGTTGTTTAGCGACATAAGGGGGAGAGGTGGGGCTAGTAATGCTTGCTTCCACTCGTGAATGAGCCCCTCCCGTAGACAAGCTGTGAATTTTTCGAAATGTGCATTCATTTTGGTGCAGTCAAAGTTGTCCATTCCAAGAGTAGTGACAAACATGAGTCTAGCCTGACTTTGAGAGTAGCTTTGAACAAAAGCTGGCATAGATTGATTTGAGATACATTGGTGGTTGGGACGCTACCTACAGTGAGCGTGTAGATGCGTCCATCGAGTGGCAATTTTGGGTTCATGAATATATTAATGAGCTACTAAAACCCTTTTTTAAATTAGGCAAAGCAAGATTGCCCTAAACCAAACCCTAACCCTGAAACTAGGAGTAACCCTGGTCCTGACTGTAACCCAAGTTTATGTTTTCGTTAACCTCCGCCGAGGGACGACCGTGCCACCTTAAGGTTTAAAGTAATTATAGAAATTTCTGACGTAGTTTGAAGCAAATCAGTTTATAGGGTATTTGAGGGATCCCTACATCTGCATGTCATCAAACAACAAACTTGTGGATATGTTGTATGTGGAAGTATTATGTGGTTAAGGAAAACTCCACCTATAAAATGACCTCACCTCAACATTCTTTCTAGTCTGCTTACAGCGTCTTGGAAACAGGGTTCTTGATTTTATATATAAGCAAGCACATGAGATGGTCAGTCATCAGCAAGCACAGCTAAGAGGTAACTGGACTCAAACAACCAGACTCTTTCCACAATCATTCATCATTTGCTATATATTAACAGCAAAACCTGAAACAGCTGCAATGGCCAAGCTTTCCACTGGTTGCACTTCTAATGTATTTATACTGCTCAGTTTAGCAGTATGTATCATGCTGGGTTCATCTGCACCCGTCCGGAATGTCCGCCAAGCTAACACTGCTCGTTTGCTGCATTACGGACTAAGAGATAGTGTAAGCTACTAACCAAGACAGCTGAACCTTACCATTAGCTCTTCTAATATGTACTGTTAGTGCACAAATTAATTGTACTGGTAGCAGGGTTGGAGTTGGCAAATTGTTCAGTGCCATCTTCAAGTGTATAACTAAACTATTTGCATTAATGCCCTTCTTATGCAGCTTGAAACCATCTTCCATAACAAAACAAGCATCATGGACGAGTTCCGTGTCACAGAGAACAAAAGAGAAGTTGTCAAGGAACTGTGTCGTATTGTGGCCTATTACCACCTGGTGGAAGCAGTGGATAATGGCAGTGATATTCACTCCAAGTTAAGAGAGAATGCTAATGATGCTCTCACATACTGGGTAAGTCTTCCCAATACTGTGTTGTGTAATTAATGTGTGTGCACATGGATGATCATCACAACTGACTAGTAATGTCCTTCTACATGCAGAAAACTACATACTGCAGTGGGTGCAACGTGGACTTGACAGAATTTGGACGCAAGTGTGAGAGGGCTGCACTACATTCCCTGATGGGCATCCCAGCTACATTTTGGCTATGATATACTTGTGCATGCTTTCATTGGTAGCCCTAATGATCACAATCATACCCCTCTGGAGTATACATGTCATATAACTGCTGTAATAATTTTATGAAGAAATATTTTTCAGATTGCAAAGTAATTTTGTTTTGTTAGCACCTTTCACACTCTCACTTGAAACTAGGTTTAAGATAACACAAAGCTAACTGTCTAAATAAACAGTTCTATAACAATTTTAATTATTCCCATCCACCTTTAAATACTGTCCCTCCGCAAGCCAATCCAAACCCGGATTATTGTTCCGATGATCTTCTATGTACTGAAGATGAAGTATTTGGACTGATACTTAGGCTTGACAACAGCAAATCTACTGGACCAGATAAAATCTCTGCTAAGATGCTAAAAGGTACCATTTCCAGTATTGTTCCCAGTTTGACAAAGCTTTTCAACCTTTCAATCCAAAACTGCTCCTTCCCTGAACTCTGGAAATATGCTAGAATTGTTCCGATACCTAAAAAGGGAGACTTGTCATTGCCAGAAAATTATCGTCCTATGGGGTTAACCTCAACCCTTACATCACAATTATCGTCCTATCTCGATTTTATCACTCCTGAGCAAGCTTCTTGAAAGACATATTTACCGAATAATCTCCAACCACCTGCTTATACATTATCCAATTTCCGACAGGCAGTGGGGCTTTTCCCATGGTAAATCAACCACCACAGCCCTGCTGTCTGTTACACACGACTGTTTACAAACCCTTGACAACAAGGCTGAGGTATGCTCAGTGTTCTTTGACATCAGCAAGGCATTTGACTCAGTTCCTCACGTTCTCTTGCTTCAAAAGTTATCCTCAATTAACTTCAACCCTTACATCACAAGATGGGTCCAAAGTTACCTGACCCACTGAACACAATGTGTTGTTGTAAATGGAACTGAGTCTCCAGCATTACCAGTTGTTTCCGGAGTTCCACAAGGATCAGTGCTTGGTCCTCTTCTTTTCCTCATCTATATTAATGATGTCACTTGTGTTGTCTCCAATGGAAAGATCATTATCTATGCTGACGATATAGCCCTATATCAAATTATTCATTCTCCCATTGACTTCATAGTTGTGCAACAAAACATTAATTCTATCTGTGCATGGGTCGATCAAAACTCTCTGCTAACACATTGAAGTGTTGTTATTTACTCTTCTCATGGAAGCCTACTCCAACTCTCCCTTCATCTCCCCTGCTAGTCAACAACACTGTTTTGCACATGGCTAAAGAATTTAAATATCTTGGAGATCGAGCGAGCTAGCGCATAAACACACGTATGAAAATTTCCGCGAGTTCAAAAGTTCACGTATTCAAATTTTCCCGGTTCATATTTCGCGGTTCTTATTTTCGCGTTTTGGTCGTGGGTCGCGAAAATCGCGAAAATTTGGACCTCGCGAAAATTTCCCGCTATACGGTATTGGTTTCTGTCATTATTGTAAACTACTTGTATCTCTTTTTTTTTTACGTGCTAGCATATTACTTAGTATTCATTCATGCATTTGTCTCAGGGCACATACTTTGTACTAGCTACATAGTACCTAGCTACTTATGTTGTCCTTGCATTCAACTCTTGATGTACAATGCAAATTTCCATACAAAAAAAAGTAGGCAGTAAGTAGAAATAAAGAAAAATAAGGCTTTTGTTTACACAGCTTTTCACTTGCATCAGACTCGAAGTCATTAAGCATATTGCTGACGGCCTATACATCACACTGATGAATGAAACAACTATGCAGAAGCAACTGTAACGAATCTCTACTGCTTGCTATAGCAGCTCAGGAATTTCAAGCCGATATTGTAGCGAAATACCGTAAAGTTGAGATATTAAGCACCAGTGCCTATTTTCAAAATAGCAGCCACAATAGGTGCTTATAATTGTGGGATGCTTATATTCATGGGGTGCTAATAAACGCATATAATATTCTGGTGTTGGTGCTCTCCCACTCAATACACGTATTCTTAGAGGACTTCCATGATATGCTGCCAAAGAATGATATCTGGAAACAACTTGCCAGGATAGTATAATCACCAAAACAAGTTACATTCGCATGTGCATGAGGTAATTTTGAGACTGAATTGTAGACTTTATGTTGTTATACTACACCCACAAAGATGCATACTTTTGTGGTAATGTATACCAACTGGTAGCGATGGCCCACATGTCCATCACAACACTCTAGCTGCAGTCTTGAGATCATGCTTATTATGGCCTTTGAAAGTAAGGTTTCACACAACCCCTCCATGTTGCAAGCACTGCAGTATGTATAGTTCTCTGCATGTAGAAAGATATTCCTAGGTAGTGTCATCAAGGTAGTGGTTTCAATGTATGCAAACTGACATTAGAGAGCTTATACCTCATCGATCACATGTAGCATTAAAGTACACACTATTTCCTTGGCAATACTTCCCTAATGGTTATGAGAGGATTCTGGGAAACCTAACTTTCATACCATTTCCTTGGCAGCTAACCATGCAAGGAAAGGCCATAACTAAACATGATCTCAAGACTGCAGCGGGAGTGTTATGATGGACTTGTGGGCCATCACTACCAGTTGGTATACATTACTACAAAAATATGCATCCAAGTTTGTAAAACCGTTTATTATGCTCTAAATTTTATGTATTATGCTCCGGATTTTCCGAATTATGCTTGTACGCTCAACTTAAGACTATAAATTATGCTCAACAGTATGCCGGTGTCACAGGACATGGCCTCCCCCAACTGACAGTCGTTAGGCCAGCGGTCCATTTCATTCAGATACAGGAAGTGCACGTATAGCTACATTCCAGTGTGTAATTAACGCAATGAATACTTCCTGACTTTTCTACAAGCTAGCTCCAGCTAGCAATGGCAGAAACGAACTGGACTTGGGTCAGTGTGCGTAGAGGCACCTCTCTGCTGTTCACAAATCCACTTTGTATCCCGGTTTGAGAATGCCTTCCAGCGTTGTGGCCGTTTTTCGCGACCTCGTCGCGGGGCGAGACTCGCGATGTGTTGTCGCATATTTTAGTACATTTATTTTTGACTACCCGAACCCTGGCGATATATATATGTACGGATAGCCCATGGATAGCTCTACAAAATATGTAAAAATCAAAAGGTTCCGCTTGGGCAGTTAGCGGGTACATGGGCTCAAAGTTGGGCTGAAATATTATGCTGCGGTTTACATAATTGGCATGTTTACTGGTGCGTTCTAACTGGGAATGCTGTACAGAGAGATGCACTGGCCACTGTGAAGTGTGAAATGAAAGGTAAAGTGATTTGAGTACCAAGAGTAAAGTAACTGACTTGGCTTGTATGCATTCAGGGCCCCCAAGTTGAAAGACAGACTATGTGATAGCTGATAGCTGATATTTGATGTTCTTGAGGCGAAATAGAGGGAAGTGAAAAGGCCGCCAGTTGCTGAGAATCAAACCCAGGCCACCCGGCTTTTGCAACCAGTGCTCTGCTACTGAGCTATGACAACTGGACAACCACCAGCCCTCATAATCCTCCATATGTAACTGTACAGGTGGTACTGAAATGCCTCAGTCGCACACCCGGTTCACCTCAAACTCTATTCCAGCATGAGGCAAGAGTTGTAAGCAGCTGATAGTTAATCTCAGCTAGCACCCATCAATGTTTCACACGTGCTGGATGGGACAAACAATCAGTGAGTAGCAACGTTAGCATCTGCTATGCCATAAGAAATGATACTGCAGATCCTGGGCTGGGGCAAGTGGAGCCGTTGCTAGTTATGACTAAAATAATGGATATAGCTACACTTCATAGAAATTGACTGGGATTCGAACGAAACCATGGAGCAAATCAGAGATTGTGTTCACCATTTACTCAAAAGGTGCATGTAGCTATAAAGAAGGTTGCAATAACAAGCACTGCTCCTGTGTTAGGACGGAAGGCACTGTGGTCCAAGATGCTCATGCTGTAATTGCAAGAACACCCAGTATATGACAACTAGTTCTGAAAGGAAGTGCAGGAGGATAACACTGTCAGGGAAGACTATAGAAGAGGATTTTAGTGCTACAGAAGAGCAAGAGGAGTGATAGGGGAGAGCAGGAGGAAGATGACAAGGAGAGTGTCAATGACAGTGACTTGTGTTAGTGCCTTAGCATCTTTAGGTGGAGTGTATAATGCACTCTGCCTAACTGTTTTGAGCTCACTCTGATACTGCCCTGCTGCTTACTGGGTTAGATTGCAAAATTGCTATTTCCCAAACTTTGAAAAGAGGGGGTGTGGAGGGCTGGCAAGTAGCAATGGCTCTGTGCGCCCCAGCCAGGATCTGCAGTACCATTTCTTATGGCACAGCAGATGCTAAGGTTGCTACTACTGATTGTTTATCCCACCCAGCATGTATGAAGCGTTAATGGGTGCTAGCTGAGCTTAACTATCAGCTATCACATAGCCTATCTTCCAAAATAGGGGCCCTGAATGCATACAAGCCAAGTCAGTTACTTTACTCTTGGTACTCAAATCACTTTACCTTTCATTTCACACTTCACAGTGGCCAGTGCATCTCTCTGTACAGCATTCCCAGTTAGAACGCACCAGTAAACATGCCAATTATGTAAACCGCAGCATAATATTTCAGCCCAACTTTGAGCCCATGTACCCGCTAACTGCCCAAGCGGAACCTTTTGATTTTTACATATTTTGTAGAGCTATCCATGGGCTATCCGTACATATATATATCGCCAGGGTTCGGGTAGTCAAAAATAAATGTACTAAAATATGCGGCAACATATCGCGAGTCTCGCCCCGCGACGAGGTCGCGAAAAACGGCCACAACGCTGGAAGGCATTCTCAAACCGGGATACAAAGTGGATTTGTGAACAGCAGAGAGGTGCCTCTATGCACACTGACCCAAGTCCGGTTCGTTTCTGCCATTGCTAGCTGGAACTAGCTTGTAGAAAAGTCAGGAAGTATTCATTGCGTTAATTACACACTGGAATGTAGCTCTACGTGACTTCCTGTATCTGAATAATTTCTATTGTTATTGGACCGCTGGCCTAACGGCTGTGACAGTAGCTCCGGGGGAGCTTCCATCCCAAGGATATTATCTCCCCCTGGAGATTCCATCCTAGGACAAAAGTTCGGCCAGTGAGAGCTCTCCCTATATACAGGAACCTTGGCCCTAGCAAAGCTATAGCAATCAATATATTATCGGACACCCCTCATCATCGGACGACTGCATAACGCCAACGGAAGTAAAATATACGTACACCTCCCTAATAGCTAGACCCATGTTGCCAAGTTATATGTATACTAGCTACTACTAAGAGTTCATTACTAAGAGTGTACAACTCCCATACGGTTTCTACGCACACTCGGCATCATCTGGACAGTACAAAGTAGGCAGTAAGCAGAAATATTTAAAAGGAACATCAGGCTTTTGTTTACACAGCTTTACACTTGCATCAGACTGCCTATACATCACACTGATGAGTGAAGAAACTACCGTACAGCGGGTTTTCGCGGAACCACGATGTATTGTATTACGGAAAATTTTCGCGGGTTAACTTCTCGCGGAAGCGAATTTATTGACATTCACCAAGCGCGCGCGCGAAGTAAGCTAGGTTTCAAAATTCATTTATTGACATTCACCAAGCGTGCGTGGAATAAGCTAGCCATAGTTTATACCAGAGATGCTCGCAACGGAGATCTTTGTCAAGTTGTGCAGTATTATGGTTATGTACGCACTCGTTAGCGGCATGCGGACTAGTATCGCTAGCGAAAGTGGGCTGGCTCTCGCGTGAGACTAGGCACGGACAGTAGCAGGCTAAACCAAGAAAGAGAGTGGGCCCTTGGAGTTTGGTAACTGTCTTCGCGGGATGGCTATTGTAGCAGTGACGTGTTTTTCGTAGACAGAACTGTCTGTAGAACTACCGCACGTGGATACGAGTCACAAATTTCGCGGGTTAACTTTACGCGGATCCCACTCGACCGCGAAAAATACCCGCTATACGGTATATGGAAGTGCGCACTGTAATGAATCTGTACTGCTTGCTAGCAGCTCAAGGAATTTCAAGCTAATATTGTAGCGAAATACCGTAAAGTAGCACCAGTGCCTATTTTCAAAATTAGCCACAATAGGTGCTTATAACCATGGGGTGCTTATATTCATGGGGTGCTAATAAACGCATATAATATTCTGGTAGCCATACTATTGTGTGGAAACAGATTATAGCTTTGATATCTACTACCAGAGATACCGTCAGCACTATTGTAATTGTTACCAAACCTTGCCAACCAAGTAGTTAGGGGCTACAGGATACTACTATATAGCTTCATGCTTATAGGCTCTAATTTCCTGTTTATAAAATTTTTGCATTTTAATATCATAAGTGTACTAAACTTCAATTGGATTTTGAAAAAATATATTTTACCTATTCTGCATACAATAGATCATGTATTATCGGAGGGTATTAGTTGCAGTTATATATATCATCGGTTCTATGTACCTAACTAACAAATGCACATGTCTTGAGGTCGAAGTGAATTAGAATCTCGCCAAAATGTAGCTGGTATGCTCATCATAGGATGCAGGGCAGCCCTCTCACACTTCCATCCGAATTCAGTCAAGGTCACGTTACAATCACTGCAGTATGTACAATCACTGCAGTAGGTAGTTTTCTGCAAGTAGAAAGATATTATTAGTCAGTTGTGATGCTTATCCATATGCACACGCATAAAATTATATAACACAGTATTGGGAAGACTTACCCAGTATGTGAGAACATTATCAACATTCACACTTAAACTGGAGTGAATATCACTGCCATTATCCACTGCTTCCACCAGGTGGTAATAGGCCACAATACGACACAGTTCCAGTATGACATCACTATTGCTCTCTTCAACATGAAACTCATCTGTGATGTTTGTTAAGGTACTGTTGGCAATGGCTTGAAGCTGCATATGAGGAAATATAAAAACAGTTTATTTATTACTACTCTGATGCTTACGCATATCATAACATGACTCTGCACAAATGCTCCTATGCTGTCCACTGGTAGAACACGAGTACTGCTGCAAATTTCAGCTACCTTGAGTAGAATTCATATGCAACTTACACTACGTGTTAGTCCACTGTGCAGGTTTTTTGCAGCGTCATTTTCACTGAGTTGCCCAGTAGCTGCAGATGTGGTCAGCATGATACATACTGCTAAACTGAGCAGTACAAATACATTAGTAGATGTGCAACCAGAGGAAAGCTTGGCCATTGCAGCTGTTTCAGGTTATAGCAAATGATAAATGATTGTGGAAAGATTGTTGAGTGAATCTGGTTGTTTTGAGTCCAGTTATTTCTTAGCTGTGCTTGCTGATGACTGACCATCTCGTGTGCTTGCTTATATATGAAAAGCAAGAACCCTGTTTCCAAGATGCAATAAGCAGACTGAGAAGAATGCAAAACTATTTTGTTATAGCCAGTGAGGTCATTTCAGGTGGAGCTTTTTACAGCAATGTACCTGTATACATACTTTATATGGTGAGATTGTTGCACAGCTATATGGCTTCTCATTGCAAGTAATTGTGAACCTTCCAAGAAATCAAGTAAAGAATCAGCTCATCAGCTGTACTGAGGTTACAATGTCTCCCATCTTACAGCAAATTAAAACATGACTTCGGAAATTAGAGTATCCTGTGATATCCGAGGAAAGAGTCTCCAAGCAGCAAATATTCATAACTTAAGCAACATAAAGTTTGGAAATTGTATTACATACTAACACCACTTGTGTCACAAGATCTAGAAGTAGAAGATGATATGATTTGTGTAATACAACTAGAATAACGCCTACATCCAGAAGAACTATGTTGGACATTCAATTTGAGTGCACATAGTTTAGTGGCATGGTGAACCCTAATACATGAATAAAACTTTCATTCCACAACCAGGTTCCCTTCAGAAGTTACACCACTCTCACCCTTCACATCAACACTGGTACTAGAAACATGAACATGTTACAAGGAGCTATACGTTCTATTATGAAGCCAGCAGTAGCTTAATTCTGTCTTGTCCCTTGTGTTTGATATGACTAAGCCTTTTTATAAACCTAAATGGTATGAATCCTAAGCAAAACAGTAAGATTTGCATTCTGTGAGCATCTTTGGACGACTAACTGCACGCACGCTACTCTGCAGCCACTCCCTCAAACAACACCTGGTACACACTGAACTCTGAACTGTGTTTTATTGTGTGTATTACTACCTGTTGATGGAAGCAGTTGATAATGGAACTCCAAATTATCCCAAAGTGCTATAGCCATATAGCTATGTGCAGCAAAGACATACCTACATATATGTATATATGCAAGATTACTGATCACATTCACAGTAGCTAGTTGGCTAAATCAAACCATGACTTTATGAATACTATAGCTAGTTAGATGACATATTCTTAACACTAGAATTGAAACTTATTAGAGTACCTACAGGAGCTTGATCTGACACTAAATTTATAATTTTGAAGTCAAGCATCAGGGCATGCAGTGTAGCCCTCTCGACAATTGTGTCCAAATTCTTGTCATGTCCATCATAACACTCTGGCTGCAGTCTTGAGATCATGTTTACCTTCTTTTGTCATGGCCTTTGCCTGCATGGTCAGCTACATAAACCACTATGTACATGTATCTAGAAAATGGTATGAAATTTAATCACTCTATGTAATGTTACACTCATGCAGGTTGCTGTCTTCAGATCTTCTCTGTGGGTTTTGAAAGTTAGGTTTCCCAGAATCCTCTCATAACCATCAGGGAAGTATTGCCAAGGAAATAGTGTGTACTTTAATGCTACATGTGATCGATGAGGTATAAGCTCTCTAATGTCAGTTTGCATACATTGAAACCACTACCTTGATGACACTACCTAGGAATGTCTTTCTACATGCAGAGAACTATACATACTGCAGTGCTTGCAACATGGAGGGATGTGTGAAACCTTACTTTCAAAGGCCATAATAAGCATGATCTCAAGACTGCAGCTAGAGTGTTGTGATGGACATGTGGGCCATCGCTACCAGTTGGTATACATTACCACAAAAGTATGCATCTTTGTGGGTGTAGTATACCAACAGAAAGTCTACAATTCAGTCTCAAAATTACCTCATGCACATGCGAATGTAACTTGTTTTGGTGATTATACTATCCTGGCAAGTTGTTTCCACATATCATTCTTTGGCAGCATATCAGGGAAGTCCTTTAATAATCTGTGTATCGAGTGGGAAAGCACCAACACCAGCTGGCACATCAATGTTCAATTTTCTGCACACTCATAAAGGTAATGGAATATGGAGATGGGGCATTCATAGCTTAATTAAATGGGTGGGGCAGTTATAGCAATGAGTTACTGTTTTCTGGGGACATGCTCGAAAACACTGGTCTTCAGGGTAGTACCCTTTCCAATCATTGCATGACCACGAATTTTGGTCCCTTTAAACTCCCAACCTGTGGCCTACTACTATCTGTACATTCCTGGCTTACTGAAACAGATTCAATGACAATATTGCTACTCTAATCGTTATAGTGTCTGGTGCATGTACTACTAGACAGTCTAGACTACAGTACTAGCACACAACATTTCAGGACTGCTAGGGGTTTACTGGGAGATAGGGGCTGCATTGCACATCTCAAGTTCTCCATCTCAAAACACACACACACACACGCACACCTGCACACACACACACACACACACACACACACACACACGCACACCTGCACACACACACACACACGCACACACACACACACACACACGCACACACGCACAGACACACACACACGCACACACGCACAGACACACGCACGCACGCACACACACACACACACACGCACACACACACACACACACACAGGGGATGGGGGAAGGAGGAATGAAGGAAAACAGAGAGGGAGGGAGGAGAGGGAGGGAGGAGAGGGAGGGAGGGAGGGAGGGAGGGAGGGAGGGAGGGAAAGGGAAGGATCGAAGGAGGAAGAAGAGGGAGGGAGGAGAGGGAGGGAAAGAGCAGATTATTGCTGTAATAGATTGCCTGTCTACATGCAGTTGTTTGACTGGTTGGGCTTCAATGCAGTGGCGTAGGAACCGTAGCGGCCGTAGCGGCTTTGGCCGCTACACTTTTTAGGCCGTAAATTAATATTCATAGCCTGCATGCATGCTATAAGTTAGCTCAAGCTATCCTCGTTCTCTGGGAGCGAGGCTAAGGTCAAGCAGCCTCTTCGTTGCACCAGTCTCATATGTAGTTACATGCGTACATTTCCGATTAAAGTACACTATAAGGTGATCGGAATCTTGGCAGTGAGATGGCTCGGTACGAAGCTAATGCAGATTTTCAAATAGACTACTATACAAGGGACGAAAGCTAGCCGGGCGGTCTCCTGGGAACGACGAAGAAGTCAGTATAATCTGTTTTCCACATCAATTGAATATTGTACTGGATGGTTGGTAAGGTCTGAGAACGAGACTAGAATATTATACACCGTTGAAAAAAGGCTTTATTTTGCAGTCTAAAGGTGCAGACTTTGAAAAAATTCGCCGCCGCGCTACGCGCGGCGAACTTACTTTCCATTTTTTAGCAGCGCTTCGCGCGGCACAACATGGCCTCTACACTTCAAATTTGCTTCCTACGCCTATGCAATGTAGCAACCTAGCTGAGTTTACTAGCCCTCAAATAGGCTGACAGCTACTCTCAAAGGTGGTATACCTGACTGGCTATACGCCATGTTTCAAATAACCCTTATTCATAATTTATTCCAGGAAGTGTTTCAGGACTCGCTCCACCCATTGTATGGCAGCTGAAGACACAGGATAAGGGAGCCACTGAGTATTGCTACCACATGCACAGGAAACCTAGTCACTTATGCTATCTGCAGGCACAATTCCCACTTTATTTGGTAGAGAAGCGTTTGGTTGATTGATTATTAACTGTGTCATAGCTACCTGGAACCATGCACTTGACTAGCTACACTGTGGCAAAACAATTCCGACACAAAAGAGATGAGGTATTTCACCAGGAAGTTATAAATAACAAATATTATTTTCTTGTATTCAATGCCATCTGAGAATTTTTCATTGATAGAATTTGTATTGATCTTGCATAAATATACATTGTTACAGCAGTTATATGTCATGTACTTCTAGAGGGATGATTTTACAATAAGTTGATCATTATATACAGTCGCCAATGTTATGAATACACACACAATGATATCATCGCCAAAGTGTAGCTGGCATGTTCATCAGGGGATGCAGGGCAGCCCTCTCACACTTGCGTCCAAATTCACACTTGCGTCCAAATTCAGTCAAGGTCACGTTACAATCACTGCAGTATGTAGTTTTCTGCATGTAGAAAAACATTACTAAATTAAGACTCATCCAGATCTTAATTTTGTGTATAATTATATATATGGCTATCCTATAAGTGGGAAGTAACAAAAGACTTACCCAGTATGTGAGGGCATCAAGAGCATTCTTTCTTAACTTGGAGTAAATATCACTGCTATTATCAATTGCTTCCACCAGGTGGTAATAAGCCACAATACGACACAGTTCCTTGACGACTTCTCTTTTGTTCTCTGTGACATGGAACTCCTCTGCCATGATCGTTAAGTTGTTATACGATTGAAGATGGCACTGAACAATTTGCCAACTCCAACTCTGCTACCAGTACAATTAATCTTGTGCACTAACATTAGAAGAGCTAATGGTAAGGTTCAGCTGTCTTGATCACTAACTTACACTATCTCTTAGTCCGCAATGTAGTGAACAAGCATTGTTAGCTTGGCGGACATGCACAGTGGGTGAAGATGTAGCCATCATAACACATACTGCTACACTGAGCAGTACAAATACATTAGTAGAAGGGCAACCAGTGGAAAGCTTGGCCATTGTAGCTGTTTCAGGTTCTGCTGTTCAAATGATGAATGATTGTGGAAAGATTATTGAGTGAGTCAGGTTGTTTTGAGTCCAGTTATCTCCTAGCTGTGCTTGCTGATGACTGACCATCTCATGTGCTTGCTTATATATGAAAAGAAGACCCTGTTTCCAAGACGCCGTAAGTAGACAAAAACTGTTGAGGTGAGGTCATTTTAGGTGGAGTTTTCTTGTAATATAATACTTCCGCACAGAATATTTATCATACAGGTTTGTGGTTTAGTATAGCTAAACATGATATGCAGATGTAGGGATTCCTCAAATATAACTGACTTGGTTTAAGCTACTGTAAACTCTGGAGCATAAATACCGGTATTTCAAAATTGCGGCATTTTTGCGGTACCGCGCGATCACGTAAGGTACTTATGTAATCGTATTAGGGTATCATCCACGGGGCTAAATACATAGAACTTGCAAAGTCAGCCGTTGCGATAGCACAGTACCAACGAAGCTGCCGCTAGAGTGAACTGCTTGACTACTCTGCGCTTACGAACAGACCTACTGCCATCTGCTGTCAATCGGCTTCGGTATCGCTGTTGACGGAAAACGTCAGCGTTTTCAACCGCCCCGCAGCGCGCGACACCCAGCTCGTCGCGCGATGCCGTCAGCATCGAATCGCCCCAATTGTAGTCAGTTGCCGTAAACTAGTAGTATCTCACCATTGATGCCTGAGCTCCAGTAATGCTGCTGCTGCTCCTGGAACAGCTAGCTACGTTTAGACTTCGATGAAACTCCGCCCACAAGGCCCATGACTCGACAGCTTTATCAATTGAGGCAGTAAAAAGTCAGAAAATGACTGGTTTAGTATGCATGCGTCATTTGAGTATGGCAGTGAATTTGAAGTCTTCAGCAAGTGTAAAAACAGGACTCTGGACTCTTGACTAATACCGTTCATATATATTCAGTACCTCCCCGGAGGGATGGGAAGAGCAGCTACAGTGGCATACAAGCGACTAGCCACTTGCAGAGAGAACAACCCTACAGTAACGTAATGGGCTGGCTAAGATGCCACCTTTCCTTTTCCCTGCTACGTTCTGCTGTAATGTGCCTTAGAGCCTGGGGTCACGCTCCCGACATGGTTTTGCACCACACGAGTACACACCAATCGACCTGGTGGTACAGGAAGGACGCATCCCCGCTCTACCATAACTGTTCATCTTTCAAAATACCCTCCGAACCTAACCCTAACCCTAACTCCCAGCAGCTGCCAGCCTTTTCACTTTCCACTAATTTCGCCTCATGACATCTATTTCCAGCGTGAGGCAAGATGCTCTGAGCAGTGTTAAAGTTGTTTGAGTTATCTCTTGACGATGTGAGATCATCAAGTGCTTGCTTATACAGTGGAAAGAAGACCCTGTATTCAAGATGCTGTAGGTAAACTAAAAAATGTTGAAGTGAGGTCATTTTAGCTGGAGTTTTCACAAATCCCTACATCTGCATATCATATATACTAAACCACAAACCTGTAGCTATGATAAATATTCTTTGTGGCTCAAATGACCTGTAAATTGATTCGTTTCAAGCTATATCAGAAAGTCACTCAACACAACTTTACTTTTGTGAAGTGAAGCTATTTTAGGTGGAGTTCCTTCAACCACACACACACACACAATTACATATGTGACATAAGCTAGCTAGCAGTTAGTATGTATGTACGGTTAGTAGCTATGGTGGTGGTGACTGTTGCATGGAATTTGGATACATTACAGTAGGAAATCACTTATCCGAACATGCTGGGACCAAGGGGTGTTCAGATAACTGAAATGTTCGGATAAGTCAAACAATACTATTTGTATACAAAGTGGGTTGCTAATGTACAGCAAAATATCTATGAATATCATTATTTTGGGGGTTCGGATAAGTGATGATTCGGATAACTGAAGTTCGGATAAATGACTTCGTACTGTAGTTAGACAACAGCAATACTGCCATCTTTGATGAATTCAATTGCGTAAATTGTTTTGCTAACAGCAGGACTCATGTCGTCAGGGGAAGTACTTTAAACTGACTACAGGACCCTTCAAAGACTCATCGGAAACTGACCAGTTACTCATTCAGTATTTCCTTGGAGTGAAGCCTGTTTTGTTTTGTATAATAGTTATCTAATAAATAAGATGGAAGATGAACAGCATTTTTGTGTGGGATGTCCAGCTCTGGAAGAGGCTAGAGACATCTCTTGAACCTCCATCATGTGGACTCTGGAGCACTCTCTGAAGAGGACAAGTTTATTGCAATCATGCAGAGCCCAGACAGTAGAACAGCTAAACTTACTTTATAATATGTTTTTGAAGTGTACCTCATGACTAGCTATATTGCTAAATGTTTCGAATATTAGTGACTTGTAAGCCATGGTGTTGGCTGGCACAATTAGGAAACAGACATCTTGTGGTTGATTAATGTCCTACGAAGTCAGAGGCATAGGAAAGACTTTTTCATTGGGGGGGCACAGTTTTTAATAAAATTATAGTGTGGATGTGACACAGACTGAAAACTTGAGGGGGCACATGCCCCCACACAGCAAAAACAACGGTATGAAGTTCATACCAAAAGAGTATGACCTTCATCCCAATGAATTTCATACCTATGGTATGAATTGAGCGAGTATGACTTTCATACTTTCAGCGGTGCGTAGTTCATACCGCGGATGGGAGAAGACGTTCATCATACTGAAGCTGCGTGTGAACTTCATACCCCGCTGGACGCGGTGTTATTAGGTCAAAGGTCAAAAGCGTCCATGGATTAGAAATCTATTTATGCGTTTAAGAAATTTTATATTCTGCATGCATGTACATGTCGATACGACATAACCATGCAGCAGTGATCCCCGTGTCTCAAGACAGCAGATTTCTTATGCAGGTAAGTCGATAGCTGATGAGAAATTCTGTTGAAAATTTGGATTTATCTGTGTACTTACTTAGGGGTGGATAGGAATTGTGCTTAAACATGCATGGTTGATTTGCTACACACTAGCAAATGTAATGAATGTTCCCATGCTTCCATCCTCCCACGAGGGTGGTCATTATTATGGGCACCATAGTCACAGTAGCAACTGAAGTCTGACTAGAAACCGTATGTAAACTAGGATTTCCCGTTGCAATCCAGCACAGGTATACATGTACCAGAGCTACAAACCAATTATGAATGTACAGATAGAGTGGAGATGATTGATACCTAGTTTGTCCTGTTTGAAGTAGTTTTGGTCTCATAGGTTTGAAAAAGCTAAGGCGATTGAGCATCGAGTTGATATTTGGGTGGGTGTAAACTACAATTTCCCGTTCCAGTCCAGCAAACAGTTTGCCAGACTTACAAACCAATTTGATATTATGAATGTACAGGTAGAGTGGAGTTGATTGATACCTAGTTTGTCCTGTTTGAAGTAGTTTTGGTCTCATAAGTTTGAAAAAGCTAAGGCGATTGAGCATCGAGTTGATATTCAGTAGGGTGTAAACTACAATTTCCCGTTCCAGTCCAGCACACAGTTTGCCAGACTTGCAAACCAATTTGATATTGTGAACGTACAGGTAGAGTGGAGTTGATTGATACCTAGTTTGTCCTATTTGAAGTGGTTTTGGTCTCGTAGATTTGAAAAAGCTAAGGCGATTGACCATCGAGTTGATATTCGGTTGGGTGTAAACTACAATTTCCTGTTCCAGTCCAGCACACAGTTTGCCAGACTTACAAACCAATTTGATATTATGAATGTACAGGTAGAGTGGAGTTGATTGATACCTAGTTTGTCCTATTTGAAGTGGTTTTGGTCTCATAAGTTTGAAAAAGCTAAGGCGATTGAGCATCGAGTTGATATTCAGTAGGGTGTAAACTACAATTTCCCGTTCCAGTCCAGCACACAGTTTGCCAGACTTACAAACCAATTTGATATTATGAACGTACAGGTAGAGTGGAGTTGATTGATACCTAGTTTGTCCTATTTGAAGTGGTTTTGGTCTCATAGATTTGAAAAAGCTAAGGTGATTGACCATCGAGTTGATATTCGGTTGGGTGTAAACTACAATTTCCTGTTCCAGTCCAGCACACAGTTTGCCAGACTTACAAACCAATTTGATATTATGAACGTACAGGTAGAGTGGAGTTGATTGATACCTAGTTTGTCCTATTTGAAGTGGTTTTGGTCTCATAGATTTGAAAAAGCTAAGGTGATTGACCATCGAGTTGATATTCGGTTGGGTGTAAACTACAATTTCCTGTTCCAGTCCAGCACACAGTTTGCCAGACTTACAAACCAATTTGATATTATGAATGTACAGGTAGAGTGGAGTTGATTGATACCTAGTTTGTCCTATTTGAAGTGGTTTTGGTCTCATAGATTTGAAAAAGCTAAGGCGATTGAGCATCGAGTTGATATTCGGTAGGGTGTAAACTACAATTTCCCGTTCCAGTCCAGCACACAGTTTGTCAGACTTACAAACCAATTTGATATTATGAATGTACAGGTAGAGTGGAGTTGATTGATACCTAGTTTGTCCTGTTTGAAGTAGTTTTGGTCTCATAAGTTTGAAAAAGCTAAGGCGATTGAGCATCGAGTTGATATTCGGTTGGGTGTAAACTACAATTTCCCGTTCCAGTCCAGCACACAGTTTGCCAGACTTACAAACGAATTTGATATTATGAATGTACAGGTAGAGTGGAGTTGATTGATACCTAGTTTGTCCTATTTGAAGTAGTTTTGGTCTCATAAGTTTGAAAAAGCTAAGGCGATTGAGCATGGAGTTGATATTCGGTAGGGTGTAAACTACAATTTCCCGTTCCAGTCCAGCACACAGTTTGCCAGACTTACAAACCAATTTGATATTATGAACGTACAGGTAGAGTGGAGTTGATTGATACCTAGTTTGTCCTGTTTGAAGTAGTTTTGGTCTCATAAGTTTGAAAAAACTAAGGCGATTGAACATCGACTTGATATTCGGTTGGGTGTAAACTTCCCGTTCCAGTCCAGCACACAGTTTGCCAGACTTACAAACCAATTTGATATTATGAATGTACAGGTAGAGTGGAGTTGATTGATACCTAGTTTGTCCTGTGTGAAGTAGTTTTGCCCTCATAAGTTTGAAAAAGCTAAGGCGATTGAGCATCGAGTTGATATTCGGTAGGGTGTAAACTACAATTTCCCGTTCCAGTCCAGCACACAGTTTGCCAGACTTACAAACCAATTTGATATTATGAATGTACAGGTAGAGTGGAGTTGATTGATACCTAGTTTGTCCTATTTGAAGTAGTTTTGGTCTCATAAGTTTGAAAAAGCTAAGGCGATTGAGCATCGAGTTGATATTCGGTTGGGTGTAAACTTCCCGTTCCAGTCCAGCACACAGTTTGCCAGACTTACAAACCAATTTGATATTATGAATGTACAGGTAGAGTGGAGTTGATTGATACCTAGTTTGTCCTGTTTGAAGTAGTTTTGCTCTCATAAGTTTGAAAAAGCTAAGGCGATTGAGCATCGAGTTGATATTCGGTAGGGTGTAAACTACAATTTCCCATTCCAGTCCAGCACACAGTTTGCCAGACTTACAAACCAATTTGATATTATGAATGTACAGGTAGAGTGGAGTTGATTGATACCTAGTTTGTCCTATTTGAAGTAGATTTGGTCTCATAAGTTTGAAAAAGCTAAGGTGATTGAGCATCGAGTTCAATGTAAAAATAAAATTGTGGTTTTGACTAATTATTTGGTTACTACAATTGTGTGACTGTCCTTCCTACGCTAATTCAAAGAATGTAGTGCTTGTAAAACATCTTGTGGGAGGCTAGTAAAGTTTATTAAAGTATCAGCTCCCACTGCATGAATTCTTTTCCAGCACTGCATTCATAAAATTTGCATAGTAAGGATAGTCATGCAACTGTAGTAACCAAATACTTAGCTAAAATAACAACTTTGTTTTTGTAGTGAATTGATATTCGGTAGGGTGTAAACTACAATTTCCCGTTCCAGTCCAGCACACAGTTTGCCAGACTTACAAACCAATTTCATATTATGAATGTACAGGTAGAGTGGAGTTGATTGATACCTAGTTTGTCCTATTTGAAGTAGTTTTGGTCTCATAATTAAGTTTGAAAAAACTAAGGCGATTGAGCATCGAGTTGATATTCGGTTGGGTGTAAACTTCCCGTTCCAGTCCAGCACACAGTTTGCCAGACTTACAAACAAATTTGATATTATGAATGTACAGGTAGAGTGGAGTTGATTGATACCTAGTTTGTCCTATTTGAAGTAGTTTTGGTCTCATAAGTTTGAAAAAGCTAAGGCGATTGAGCATCGAGTTGATATTCGGTAGGATGTAAACTACAATTTCCCGTTCCAGTCCAGCACACAGTTTGCCAGACTTACAAACCAATTTGATATTATGAATGTACAGGTAGAGTGGAGTTGATTGATACCTAGTTTGTCCTGTGTGAAGTAGTTTTGCTCTCATAAGTTTGAAAAAGCTAAGGCGATTGAGCATCGAGTTGATATTCGGTAGGGTGTAAACTACAATTTCCCGTTCCAGTCCAGCACACAGTTTGCCAGACTTACAAACAAATTTGATATTAAGAATGTACAGGTAGAGTGGAGTTGATTGATACCTAGTTTGTCCTATTTGAAGTGGTTTTGGTCTCGTAGATTTGAAAAAGCTAAGGCGATTGACCATCGAGTTGATATTCGGTTGGGTGTAAACTACAATTTCCTGTTCCAATCCAGCACACAGTTTGCCAGACTTACAAACAAATTTGATATTATGAATGTACAGGTAGAGTGGAGTTGATTGATACCTAGTTTGTCCTGTTTGAAGTAGTTTTGGTCTCATAAGTTTGAAAAAGATAAGGCGATTGAGCATCGAGTTGATATTCGGTAGGGTGTAAACTTCCCGTTCCAGTCCAGCACACAGTTTGCCAGACTTGCAAACAAATTTGATATTATGAATGTACAGGTAGAGTGGAGTTGATTGATACCTAGTTTGTCCTATTTGAAGTAGTTTTGGTCTCATAAGTTTGAAAAAACTAAGGCGATTGAGCATCGACTTGATATTCGGTTGGGTGTAAACTTCCCGTTCCAGTCCAGCACACAGTTTGCCAGACTTGCAAACAAATTTGATATTATGAATGTACAGGTAGAGTGGAGTTGATTGATACCTAGTTTGTCCTATTTGAAGTAGTTTTGGTCTCATAAGTTTGAAAAAACTAAGGCGATTGAGCATCGAGTTGATATTCGGTAGGGTGTAACTACAATTTCCCGTTCCAGTCCAGCACACAGTTTGCCAGACTTACAAACCAATTTGATATTATGAATGTACAGGTAGAGTGGAGTTGATTGATACCTAGTTTGTCCTGTGTGAAGTAGTTTTGCTCTCATAAGTTTGAAAAAGCTAAGGCGATTGAGCATCGAGTTGATATTCGGTTGGGTGTAAACTTCCCGTTCCAGTCCAGCACACAGTTTGCCAGACTTACAAACAAATTTGATATTATGAATGTACAGGTAGAGTGGAGTTGATTGATACCTAGTTTGTCCTATTTGAAGTAGTTTTGGTCTCATAAGTTTGAAAAAGCTAAGGCAATTGACCATCGAGTTGATATTCGGTAGGGTGTAACTACAATTTCCCGTTCCAGTCCAGCACACAGTTTGCCAGACTTACAAACCAATTTGATATTATGAATGTACAGGTAGAGTGGAGTTGATTGATACCTAGTTTGTCCTGTGTGAAGTAGTTTTGCTCTCATAAGTTTGAAAAAGCTAAGGCGATTGAGCATCGAGTTGATATTCGGTAGGGTGTAAACTACAATTTCCCGTTCCAGTCCAGCACACAGTTTGCCAGACTTACAAACAAATTTGATATTAAGAATGTACAGGTAGAGTGGAGTTGATTGATACCTAGTTTGTCCTATTTGAAGTGGTTTTGGTCTCGTAGATTTGAAAAAGCTAAGGCAATTGACCATCGAGTTGATATTCGGTTGGGTGTAAACTACAATTTCCTGTTCCAGTCCAGCACACAGTTTGCCAGACTTACAAACAAATTTGATATTATGAATGTACAGGTAGAGTGGAGTTGATTGATACCTAGTTTGTCCTGTTTGAAGTAGTTTTGGTCTCATAAGTTTGAAAAAGATAAGGCGATTGAGCATCGAGTTGATATTCGGTTGGGTGTAAACTACAATTTCCCGTTCCAGTCCAGCACACAGTTTGCCAGACTTACAAACCAATTTGATATTATGAATGTACAGGTAGAGTGGAGTTGATTGATACCTAGTTTGTCCTGTTTGAAGTAGTTTTGGTCTCATAAGTTTGAAAAAACTAAGGCGATTGAGCATCGAGTTGATATTCGGTTGGGTGTAAACTTCCCGTTCCAGTCCAGCCCACAGTTTGCCAGACTTACAAACAAATTTGATATTATGAATGTACAGGTAGAGTGGAGTTGATTGATACCTAGTTTGTCCTATTTGAAGTAGTTTTGGTCTCATAAGTTTGAAAAAGCTAAGGCGATTGAGCATCGAGTTGATATTCGGTAGGGTATAAACTACAATTTCCCGTTCCAGTCCAGCACACAGTTTGCCAGACTTACAAACCAATTTGATATTATGAATGTACAGGTAGAGTGGAGTTGATTGATACCTAGTTTGTCCTGTTTGAAGTAGTTTTGGTCTCATAAGTTTGAAAAAGCTAAGGCGATTGAGCATCGAGTTGATATTCGGTAGGGTGTAAACTACAATTTCCCGTTCCAGTCCAGCACACAGTTTGCCAGACTTACAAACCAATTTGATATTATGAATGTACAGGTAGAGTGGAGTTGATTGATACCTAGTTTGTCCTATTTGAAGTGGTTTTGGTCTCGTAGATTTGAAAAAGCTAAGGTGATTGACCATCGAGTTGATATTCGGTAGGGTGTAAACTACAATTTCCTGTTCCAGTCCAGCACACAGTTTGCCAGACTTACAAACCAATTTGATATTATGAATGTACAGGTAGAGTGGAGTTGATTGATACCTAGTTTGTCCTGTTTGAAGTAGTTTTGGTCTCATAAGTTTGAAAAAGCTTAGGCGATTGAGCATCGAGTTGATATTCGGTAGGGTGTAAACTACAATTTCCCGTTCCAGTCCAGCACACAGTTTGCCAGACTTACAAACCAATTTGATATTATGAATGTACAGGTAGAGTGGAGTTAATTGATACCTAGTTTGTCGTATTTGAAGTAGTTTTGGTCTCATAAGTTTGAAAAAGCTAAGGCGATTGAGCATCAAGTTGATATTCGGTAGGGTGTAAACTACAATTTCCCGTTCCAGTCCAGCACACAGTTTGCCAGACTTACAAACCAATTTGATATTATGAATGTACAGTTAGAGTGGAGTTGATTGATACCTAGTTTGTCCTGTTTGAAGTAGTTTTGGTCTCATAAGTTTGAAAAAGCTAAGGCGATTGAGCATCGAGTTCAATGTAAAAATAAAATTGTGGTTTTGACTAATTATTTGGTTACTACAATTGCGTGACTGTCCTTCCTACGCTAATTCAAAGAATGTAGTGCTTGTAAAACATTTTGTGGGAGACTAGTAAAGTTTATTTAAGTATCAGCTCCCACTGCATGAAGTCTTTTCCAGCACTGCATTCATAAAATTTGCATAGTAATGATAGTCATGCAACTGTAGTAACCAAATACTTAGCTAAAATAACAACTTTGTTTTTGTAGTGAATTGATATTCGGTAGGGTGTAAACTACAATTTCCCGTTCCAGTCCAGCACACAGTGTGCCAGAGTTACAAACCAATTTGATATTATGAATGTACAGGTAGAGTGGAGTTGATTGATACCTAGTTTGTCCTATTTGAAGTAGTTTTGGTCTCGTAGATATAAGGCGATTGAACATCGAGTTGATATTCGGTAGGGTGTAAACTACAATTTCCCGTTCCATTGCTATGATTCCTACCGTGTCTGATTTTTAATCTATTTATTCATCTTTAGTGTTTTTCCTTACAGGACCAAATGGGCAAAGGTAGACAACCTAGGTGTTGTCTGTGGAAGACTGAAGTTGCTGCTGTTATGGAGTTATTGGACTGAGTCTATTTAGTTGTTGACAGCAGTGTTTTTGTTTTTTGTATGTTCAGTTCCTGTTATCATTTGATCATTCTGTCATGCATTGGTAAACTCTAGGCCGAACCATAAGTTCTGGGTTACTACCACTGTCAGTAATTAA
This sequence comes from Agelas oroides, assembly GCA_949130485.1. Classification (NCBI taxonomy): domain Eukaryota; kingdom Metazoa; phylum Porifera; class Demospongiae; order Agelasida; family Agelasidae; genus Agelas; species Agelas oroides. Next base: position 31,568,856 of record OX422183.1, on the reverse strand, counting down.
GTGCATGAGACGGTCCTAAAAAAGTCAGCTCCACCTATTCGTGCGTGGTGCGCGTGCGCAATTGTTTGAACTTTGACCTTGATCGCGCTTGCGCTCGAAGTGTGATACTTTTGAAAATGAAGCGCGAGTGAGGTGTGCCACGGAACTCCGTCTGAATAGGACAACGGTGAGCAGTGTTTCTCGCAAAATTTATCTTGCTAGTACGTAGAAAGCTGGGAAATATGTCAGAATAGTATACAGTCACTTGTAGCCCTGTGACATTCTCATATGCTGTATATGAAGCTCTTAAAAACGGTGTTCATGGTGTCGATTTTGATTTCTGTTTTAGTACATGTGGTGCTGGACTTCCGATGTCATCTCCCTCCTCGTACATATAGATGGAGGTGAGCCTGGGATATTGTTACAAATTATGACATGAATTCATCCTGTCATTCTTCCTCATTATGGCACTCAGACTGTGTATCACAGAACAAGAGCAAAGCAGGTACAGTACACTTTAACACACATACATACAAACATAAGTACACCTCCTATCTTTCTGTCTGACAGTGTACCCGTAACTTTTCCGTCGAGTCTGTATCAAAGAACGAGAGCCTGTGAAGAACTAAAGGTACAGTTCCCTTTTGTCTCGTACTGTACCCTCATTTCTCTGTCGCATAGTGTAACCTCATTCTTCTTTCTGTCCCATACTCCAATTCCACATTCTTTCTGTTTCATGGTAGACTTCCTCCCTCTTTGATATTGTTCTCTCCCCACACACGTACACACAAAGCTTGATGGAAGCCAGCCTGATGTATTGCCAAAGTGAATATTTGCTCCTTACATTATTCCTCACCACTTTTACATCCAGGGTCTATCACAGAACAAACGCCAAGTGAAGAATTAGAGGTACAGTTCTTTCTCTCTCATAGTGCACCCTTGTCCTTTCTGTCCCATAACTGTACCCACATTCTTTGCATGATGTTCTTACCCCTCGTATTACACACTGGGTAGATAGAGGCCAGCCTGGGTACAATCTACAATGATAACCTCTTCCTTTCCTATTTCCTTATTACTCCCACGTTCAGAGTCAAACACGGAAAGTGAGTCACACAAAGAATTAGAGGTAGATGTTCCTTCCTCGTTTTCTCTCTTCCCTCCTCTGCACACACACACACTCACACAGACACAGAACAATAACAAAGTGAAGAAGTACAGGTACGGCATGCACATGTATACTTATACACACATAAACTGTTTTGTTTCTCCCCTGTACCCTACTCTCTCCTTTCCCAGAGCCCATACATGCACTTTCCCTTTTACTTCTGCCCAATGATATACTAGTATTTATGCTGTCTTGTTTCCCCACAGATGCAGATATCTATGCTGCAGAAAGTACAAAAGCAACAAGTGACTTTATACTTGAACTAAGTAAACTGATGCTATATACTAAGGTTTACTTGCTTTTGCTGTCAGTGCATTTCCTTGTGTGCATTATAATCTGTTTTGCCACAATACTGTCATTCAACAGCGAGGACAAGCTGAATGTACAATGCATAGATTATACTGCTATAAGTTGCATGACAATCATACCAATTCATGGATGAAAATCATACTATCTACTCGTGTGATGATCATACCCTTTTCGGTATGAAATTCATACCATTTTGGTATACTATTTTTGGTATGATATTAATACTGTTTATCGTATGAAATAAATCCCTTTTTTTGGTATGAATTTCATACCGTTTTTGGTGTGCTCAGTGTAAAAAGCGAAATCATACCTATTTTGGTATGAACTTCATACCATTGTTTTTGCTGTGCAGTGCCCCCCCCCCCCCATTCCTACGCCTATGGAAGTCACAGTGATAATTGATTGACCTGGTACAAGATGAACGCTGTCTGTTTCCTTGTGACAACCTACATGCAAAGCACAGCAAAGAAAATGGCTTCTGCCAAGTTAGAGTGCAGAGTTGGCAGGATGACTGATCAATTGCATTGTAGTCTGTGCCAAACATGGTTTCTGCATTGCTGGAAGTTAGAGTGCAGAGTTGGCAGGATGACCTATTTAAGTGCATTGTAGTCTATGTGAAACTTGGCTTGTGCATTGCTGGAAGTTAGAGTGCAGAGTTGGCAGGATGACCTATTTAAGTGCATTGTAGTCTATGTGAAACATGGCTTGTGCATTGCTGGAAGTTAGAGTGCAGAGTTGGCAGGATGACCTATTTAAGTGCATTGTAGTCTGTGTGAAACATGGCTTCTACATTGTGGAGCTGCTCAGCTGCCCACTATGATGAGCCATCTGCCTTTGACCAAACTTGGCTTGTGCATTGTAGTTTACATACTTGTATGGCTTCTCTCACAATGATGGAACATCTGTCTTTGTAAACAAAATGGCTTCTGTGGGCATAGTAGCCATATTTCCAGGCCTAATCAAAATCTGGAGGATGAGAGGGCTTGGGAATGAGGCATTGTAGCATCATAATAGCTGTGCCAAACATGGCTTCTGGGATTGTAAGTCAGCTCTGCATGGCTTACCCACAACAATGATGTTTCTGTCAGTAGGCTTGCACCACAATGGTGGAACATCCTGTGTATGTACTAAAAGTGGCTTCTGGGATTGTAAGTCAGCTCTGCATGGCTTACCCACAACAATGATGTTTCTGTCGGTAGGCTTGCACCACAATGGTGGAACATCCTGTGTATGTACTAAAAGTGGCTTCTGGGATTGTAAGTCAGCTCTGCATGGCTTACCCACAACAATGGAACATCTTGTTTCTGTCAGTAGGCTTGCACCACGTACAATGGTGGAACATCCTGTGTATGTATACCAAACAAGGCTTTTACTTTCCTGGAAGATGACACCATCCAACTAACTCAGCCTTGAACTGTAAGGGTAGTTTTTAGTACAGTTTCTTTATTATAATTATTGTAAGTGAATTTTACATACACCACTTGTACTTTTTCATATTACCATTTGTTTTAAATTTGTATATACGAATGTTGACATTGAATGTAGTCTGCGCTAGCATAATGCCAAGTCCAGTGGCCCACCAGTTAAGAAATTTTGACGTCTTCCCAAACATTATGAAACTTCCATGTTGAGATGAGTAGGTGCAGTTGCTTGTGAGATGAAAGGAATGTTCAGAAAGATAATCAAGCAGTTTGGTCTGTTACCACTTAATTTAGTCTGGAAGATGTTTGATAATCCTTGAACTGTAAGAAAAAGTGGGTGGTTGTGGTTACCTCGTTTCATACTCTTTTCCACATGATTGGACAATTTCATTAGCAAAGTATTCTCCCATGACTAATATTCTGGAAATCCTAATCAAGTTCTTAATCTGTTTGGAATCTAAAGCAGGTAGTGGGACTCCACTGTGTTTAACAATGCAGACAAGTGAGAGGACACTGAGGTAACCATATTGAGTCAAAACAACCTTTCCTTTTTTACAGTGCTGCATGTGTGACCTTAGTGGAGTCTGTCATCCACCCACACAGTGCTGGAAGGCAGGTGGCTTCCTCACTTGATTTATTCTGTGGTATGAGCTCACTTCCTGATCAGCTGTCTTATTAAGTAATCAGCCCAGTTCAAAAGAAAACCACTCAAAGTCTGATTGTTACCAAGGGCAACCCAACATTCCATAGTAAACCACTCAAAGATTGATTGTTACCAAGGGCAACCCAACATTCCACTCAAAGTCACTAGTCTGATTGTCACCAAGGGCAACCCAACATTCCACTCAAAGTACTAGTCTGATTGTCACCAAGGGCAACCCAACAAGGGCAACCCAACAAGGGCAACCCAACAAGGGCAACCCAACATTCCACTCAAAGTGATTGTCACCAAGGGCAACCAAATATGAAGCAGGTTATACAAAGTGATATTGGAATGTATGGGAAAGAAAACTAGCACAAAGCACATACCACAAGTGCATAGCTACAAGTAGATGCCAGTTCTGGTGGGGTTGAAGCATGTCCGTAAAGTTAAGCACTAAACTATTGTTTGCAAAGGCAGCCTACAAGAGCAACTCCAAACCCATAAATTTAGAATTAGCTAGCTATATGTACAATGGGCCATACATAGTTAACATAGATTCTGTTGGCAATAATTATGTCATTGGGAAATGTAGTTTGCTAATAAAGCCTTGTGGTTCTGGGAAAGGATTCAGCCAATCAAAGGCCTCAGAGATGGTATGGTTTCGACGAGCGCATAAGAACGGGTGGCTTGAGTAAGAGCGTGTAACTCGGTAAAATTTAAACCGGTCAAAATTTATGGCTTCATTGGAGTTACACACTCTTACTCGATAACCCGTTCTCATGGGCTCTTGTTTCAACAATAGCTATATATTTAGTCGCAAAGATTGTGTTGTGCTGCTTCTGATGACATTATACCTCTTTTAAGTTAAGTTTATGTAGAAGACTAAACATAGCAATTGTCTCTTGTTTACAAAACAGGGAGTTGGGTGTAGAAATATGAATGAAAACACACCATATATCTGTATACCGCTTATAGGTTTCAATTTCCTACACAGACAGCGAAAAAATTGAATGTAGGGAATGTATTTACTCAATGTACCATACTAAATGGTACCTCTTCTCCAGTTGTGGAGTAGTCTGTGACGTACCCACTGCTTGTTGATGCGTGCTGCATTGTGAAGGGTGACGAAACATTGTGTGCGGTGTCGTCAGAATAGCCAAAAGTTCTGTGAGGTAAAGTTCTGTAGTGCTCTGAGAAAACGGATTGTGGGGACAATGTACTAATACTGAGATTATCTTCTGCTCTGCTGTGGATGAGTGAAGCTTTGGGATCTTGGATACAAAGTACATCAGGCTTTACTTTTGCTGACGGTAACAAAAAAGTATCTGATACATAACTAGAAGAAGACTGAAGCAATTCTTTAGGCGGAACATAGTACCCCTCGACCTTGGATTCCATGCTTGAAAGTGATTGCTGATCAGCTGCATCTTCCAGACATATGAATTGAAGGGATTCTGAATCGCTAATGTGGTCATTCGAATCAAATGCAGAGGTGACTGCTCCATGTCTACCCACAAGTAAATCTTCAGTGCATATATAATCACTGTTTTCATTGTGATCACCAGGTGCAGGCTCAGTATCAGAGGAGCGGCTAGATGCTGGAATATCACCAAATGTTGGTTCTTGTTCTGAATTGTTGTTTTGACTGTCCTCATCTAAATCAAGAACTAAGCTCACGATTTCCTCAGAAGCTGGAAAGTTACCTCCCTCGCACTCTCTCTCTATAAATAGCTCTGGGGACACACTAGCTGTGGTTTGGCATGCTTCGGAATCAACGTATCCTTGCTCATTGGTGGTCATGATGCAATTGTCCAAGCCGGGAATATCACTTTCAGGAATGTGATTGAGTGCGGAGACAGACTCACGGCTACCCTCAAGCAGATCTTCACTGCGTACATAGTTACTGCTTTGCTCTACAAAGTTTCTGGCACTTGTGTCATTTTGATCAATCGCAAAACATTTAGCTGCCGGGATATCCAGGGAGACACAGGCCATGGTTTGGAATGCTTCAGAATCAACGTATCCTCGCTCATTGGTGCTCACGACACAATTGTCTAAGCTGAGAATATCACTTTCACGAATGTGATCATTCAAGTCAAATGCAGAGACAGACTCACGGCTACCCTCAAGCAGATCTTCACTGCGTACATAGTTACTGCTTTGTTCTACAAAGTTACTGGCACTTGTATCCTTCCGGTCAATAGCAAAAGGACATTTAGATGCAGAACTATCTAGACAAACTTGACCACGACTGCTCAGTTCTATTTCTGACTTGATGTTTTGATCGCCTTCATCGAAATCAAGAGCTAAGCTCACTGGTTCCTCAGAAACCAGGAAAATATCATCTTCTGTTCTCATGAATATTTCTGGGGACACACTGGTAGTGTTTTGGTGTGCTTCAGAATCAACGTATCCATGCTCATTGGTGGTCATGACACGGCTTGGAATATCACTTTCAGGAATGTGATTGAGTGCGGAGACAGACTCACGGCTACCCTCAAGCAGATCTTCACTGCGTACATAGTTACTGCTTTGCTCTACAAAGTTTCTGGCACTTGTATCATTTTGAGCTGTCGGGATATCCAGGGAGACACTGGCCATGGTTTGGAATGCTTCGGAATCAACGTATCCTCGCTCATTGGTGCTCACGACACAATTGTCTAAGCTGGGAATATCATTTTCAAGAATATGATCATTCAAGTCAAATGCAGAGACAGACTCACGGCTACCCTCAAGCAGATCTTCACTGCGTACATAGTTACTGCTTTGCTCTACAAAGTTACTGGCACCTGTATCCTTCCGGTCAATAGCAGAAGGACAGTTCGATGCAGAACTATCTGGACAAACTTGACCACGACTGCTCAGTTCTATTTCTGACTTGATGTTTTGATTGTCTTCATCGAAATCAAGTACTAAGCTCACTGGTTCCTCAGAAACCAGGAAAATATCGTCTTCTGTCCTCGAAAATATTCCGGTGGATGCATTAGCCATGGTTTGGCATGCTTCGGAATCAACGTATCCTTGCTCATTGGTGCTCACGATGCAATTGTCTAAACTGGGAATATCACTTTCAGGAATGTGCTCATTTAAATTGAGTGCGGAGACAGATTCACGGCTACCCACAAGCAGATCGTCACTGTGTACATAGTTACTGCTTTTCTCTACAACTTTGCTGGCAATTGTTGGTTCCATTTTGGAATTCCAGACATCATCATTTTGAGCATCCTCTTCTAAATCAAGAACCAAGCTCTCTGACTCTTCGAAAACCGGAAAGACGTGACCCTCTGTCTCCACAAATAGTTCCGAGGATACACTAGCCATGTTTTGGTGTGCTTGGGAAGCAACATATCCTTGGCCAGCAGTGTTTACGACACAGTTGTCTAAGTGGGAATCATTTTCAGGAGTTCCAACATCTGTACCAATACTGTTATTGTCTACCAGGTTGTCCATTAGCTTAGTAGCAGGGTCTGTTTCTAGGATTTCTGATTGGCTATCAGAGTCTGTATCGCTATCTTGAAAATGTGGTTTTGTTTCTGGAATGGTGCACAGCTTGTCAAAGACACTGACCAGGGAAGGAGCAGGTTTAGGAACACTGAAAGGACTGACAGGATAGAAGTCCAAGTCGATCTTCTCCTGTGTTGAAGGACAAAATATATCCAGAGTTGAACAGGGGTGTATGCATATTACAAGTACTGTAGTCTTGCGAAAAAGGGCCCATGGGCGGAGCACCTTACAAGTCTGCCAAAGAGGGGGGTGGGCGCTCTTTCGGGTGTTTAAGTTCCGCATTTAACCATGAAAGAGCGCCCATGTCTTGTTTACAGCGACTCGATGCCCTCGAAGCAAATAATTGGACAAACAGTAACGTACAACGGAACCACCAGCGGCTTCAAAGTGGAGTCCTAACGGCACACAACACTCTGAACGGCACCACGTCACCGTGAGCATGGTGTAGCTCGCAGTGCACACCGCGTTAGCTACGTCCGTCTACGCAAAGATGACTTGTAGCAACTTCGGTGAAGTATTACACGAAGTTTCTTACCTCAGATACGCATACTGTGCTTCTCAAACTCCACGCGAAGCTCACTCCAGGGTGGGCACTCATTCGAGTAAACTTTGACCTTGTACAGGAAATTGGGCGAAAAGTAGGGGGTGGGCGCTCTTTCGTAAGTGGGCCTTTTTCGCGAGACTACGGTATTGGTTTACCAGTGGCTGGTTGAAGTAGCTAAATAAAATTGCCCCATACATTTTATGGACAAAATTTAGCTAAGGCCGTATACCTAGCAATTTATTAATAAGAGCTTTTACTTTTGGTCTAGACATCAAATTTGGTTCACTTAAATTTAAATAATCTTTCAAACTTACATTCTTGTAAAACATCTTTTCAAACCTGCAATGGTGAACAGTTTTGATCATAAACAATGCTATGTAGCTACATAAACTGAAAATTATCTGCATTATCAGCAAAATGAATCAGCTACTGATTATACGTTGAATCTTTGTGTATTTCATGAGTTGGTCTGTAAATGGGTGTGAAAATAGTGGGTGGTACATTCGCTGCTTCCGTTATATTGCTCGTTCAACACGGCAGAGCAGCATGCAAGCAAGTACTTTGTTCGAACTTTGCGAGAACTTCTTGCACGTCTGGTATTGTCGTAGTAGTAGATTAGTTTCTCTTCTCTTGTGTAGCTTTTTCGCTTCCTGACGAAGCTACTTCCCAGCGCTAGTTCAACCGTTCTTTGTACTACCTGATACGTTTTGCTCGACACGTTCGCTTAAAGTTCTAAGTTAGTTTATTAAGCGCATGCGCCTAACACGTGATGGGTAAAACCCTCAATAAATTATGCGTTTAATAAATATTATGTGCTTAATAAAGAGCTGTGCTTAACAACCAGTGCCTATGGTATATTATGGTATGTTACAATAGAGTGAACAGTGACGTACTTTACTTCCTTTTTGAGCTGGTATACAACACAGATGAGCCCACACAGCAGAGCAATGATCATCACCACTAACACAGTAGGTACAAGCACAACTGGGAGTATCCCGACACCAGGAGAACTGAGAGCTGGCAAAGAGGAGATAATTTTGCTCATCATCCATAGACTGTCACATAGTATATGTTACAGAGAATTGCATAGTAGTCTGAATACCATACTACAATTTTGGGAAGCTCTTTGGCATATGTGACCACCAACGGTTATGTACTGACAATTGTGCATTGTCTTCGTCAAGAGCGCATAAGAATGGCAACTTGAGTAATAGCGTGTAACTCCAATAGAAGCCCATAGTCCGGTCAAAATGATTGCTAAAAATAGAACACCCGGTCACATGCTTAGCAACAATGGCTTATGTCAACGCACCGTGTTACTATTTGTAGTACTGGCGGTAAATTCCATGCAACCGGTTTCAAATTTTACGGAGTTACACACTCTTACTCAAGCCGCCCGTTCTTATGTGCTCTTGCTTCATATACATACGTACATAACGGGAGTGTTAAACAATAAAGGGTTCTAGAGCTAATCTTTACCGGTGCAGTTGAATCCATCTCCCTCAAAGCCATCTATGCATGTACAGTTGAAGCTTCCAACTGTGTCAGTACAGTTGGCATTGGAGTCACATGTATGCATCCCCAATTCACACTCATCAATATCTGCAGATGGTACAATTAAGGATCACACATGTACTGCAGCCAAACAGAAGTATTAGCATTCATCTCTTACTTGTACAGTTCACCCCATCTCCCGTGTAGCCAGGATTGCAGGAGCAGTTGAAACTCCCCTCTGTGTCAATGCACTGTGCATTCTCATGACAGTTGTTCAAGTCATCCCTCTCACACTCGGCAATATCTGCATGGTAACAAAAATGCTACTCGAAGGTTCTATAGCAAGCTAATGCTCATACATGCTGCATGCATCTATCTATGTGTGAGCCCTACTTTTTAATCAATGTTTTTGTGCTTTAGCACTTTGAATACGTCTATAAGTATGTATGAGTTCATACTAGTCTCATTCCCAGGCTGAAAAGGAGGCCTGGGAATGAGACTAGGTATCACAACCTAATAGTAAGGATAATCTTTGACTGCTACAATTCGCCGTAAATCTATTTTTATCAATATACTTCAGTAATAAAGTGTTTCGAATAGTCTCGTGTCCAGATCCTACCCTCTCAGGAGGAAAAGGGTCTGGTGACCATAGTCTTATGTCCAGACCCTATGATTTAATTAGTTAATCATGCCAGACTCATAGAAGCTATTTACCGGTGCAGTTGAATCCATCTCCCTCAAAGCCATCTATGCATGCACAGTTGAAGCTTCCATGTGTGTCAGTACAGTTGGCATTGGAGTCACATGTATGCATCCCCAATTCACACTCATCAATATCTGCAGATGGTACAATTAAGGATCACACATGTACTGCAGCCAAACAGAATATTTGCATGATAACAAAAATGCTACTCAAAGGTTCTATGGCAAGTTAATGCTCATACATGCTGCATGCATCTACGTATGCAGTATGTGTGAGCCCTACTTTTTAATCAATGTTTTCTGTGCTTTAGCACTTTGAATACGTCTATAAGTATGTATGAGTTCCACCCATATCAATAGTTCAGTAATAAAGTGTTTTGAATAGTCTCGTGTCCAGACCCTACCCTCTCAGGAGGAAAAGGGTCTGTGGCCATAGTCTTAAGTCCAGACCCTACGGTTTAATTAGTTAATCATGCCAGACTCATAGAAGCTATTTACCAGTGCAGTTGAATCCATCTCCCTCAAAGCCATCTATGCATGTACAGTTGAAGCTTCCAACTGTGTCAGTACAGTTGGCATTGGAGTCACATGTATGCATCCCCAATTCACACTCATCAATATCTGCAGATGGTACGTACCACAAGTAAAATTAACAATCACACATGTACTGCAGCCAAACAGAAGTATTAGCATTCATCTCTTACTTGTACAGTTGACACCATCTCCTGTGTAGCCAGGATTGCAGGAGCAGTTGAAACTCCCCTCTGTGTTAGTGCACTGTGCATTCTCATGACAGTTGGTTGTGTTATCCCTCTCACATTCGTCAATGTCTGCATGATAACACAAATGCTACTCAAAGTTTCTATGTTAAGTTAATTAACCCTTTAGGGCCCATGGTGCCATTCCAGAAAATTTCCAGATAAATATGACCCCTAAAGGGTTAACTGTGTAGAGATCAGACAATATGATGTCATGTACCTTGATTGCATCACTGCGTTCAAAGTACTGTAGCAAACTCCTTTAAGAGCGGGGCTTATACATGCTGTGTAAAAATGTCAGTTGTTTATGCATCTACACACCACGTGTGAGCTTTTAATCAATGTTTTATGCTTTAGCGCTTTGAAAGCAAAACACGTGACAGAATATATGTAAAAACAAAGTTGTGGTTTATTTGGTTACTACAATTTTGTGACTGTCGCTAACGCAAAGAATGTGGGGCTTGTAAAACATTTTGTGGGAGGCTAGTAAAGTTTACCTTTCCAGCACTGTATTCATAAAATTTGCATAGTAAGAACAGTCACACAACTGTAGCTAACCATACTTTGCTAATATAACAACTTTGTTTTTGCAGTATATTTATTATCCAGTTGATATTTCTACAACAGTATTTTCCTATTCCCGTGCCGTGCAATATCACACGATATTGCACGGGTGTTATTGCACGGGCTGGGGCTAGACGGTATCCTAGCAACCAAGATGTGTTTTAATTAGAACCGGTGCGTTCGAACTGCAAGTTACTCGGTACTGTGTGTGAGAAGAGACACGACGCTGTTGTGGTGATGGATAATAAACATTTTATTACACTCGTTAGCGTGCATATCGCGGTTATTGCACTTGTGGGCTGCATTTTCACTCGCCTTCGGCTCGTGAAAATACCACATATGCCCACTCGTGCAATAGCTCACGACATTGCACGCTAACTGATGTAATAAGGTATATATACGTGGGCACATACATTTGATTTCTATGCCACAGGTGCAATTATCAACCATTGATCCATATTTTGCAGACTCACCACTAAATAATCTATGATTTTGCTCACCAGTGCAATTTAATCTATTTCCATCCAGTTGGTAGCCCACATCACAACTGCAGAAGAAGCTGCCAATGGTGTTACTACACGTCTGTTCACATCCTCCATTTGCAGTCTCACATTCGTCAATATCTATAGAGCAAGAGAGCACACCACATTGTTGAGACCAGCAGTTATTAGGCTTGCGCATTGATTATGTACGCGTAACTTTTTTGCATATTTACATGATTAATGGAAGATAAGTGAGATCAATTGAGCAAGAGAGCAAGGGAGCATTCTGAGGTTACTGTCGTATAGTGTCACCCATGCAATCACAACCTTTGTAATAATTTGCAGTAATAGTTTACATAATAATCACTAGCCTTGTTCCCAGGCTCTCCCCACTAAGGAGGAGGAGAACTGGGAACGAGGCTGGGTCATTAAGACAAAGGTTCACAGGGATGACAGGACTTACAGTTTGTTTTCCTCATTATGAAGTACTAAAAGCCAAGTATAATTCATACACTGTGGTAAAAATCACACCCACTTTAATTGGCATGTGTGCTATGAATATCGGAATTCTGTTTGAACCACTACTTCCCATGTGGCTAGACCCCAGAGCATGTGAAACTGCTAGGTACCTGGTACCTATGTTACATACTTCCATGCACAAATTAAAGGTTGTGTAAACTGGCAAGGGGTAGCTAGTGTAAGCTCTGTATAAACTGGATTGTTCAAAACTTTACTAATCAACAGAAAACATAGCCTCATTCCCAGGCCTCCCCCGTTTTACCTTCTGTTTGCGTTCACAATAATACATGGGAGCGGAAGGCCGGCGAAAAATGGGGAAGGCCTGGGAGCATTCATCACGTGAATGACGTCAGGTGGACGCGAGGTGGACGTAGGGGGGGAGGGGCCCAACTGCCAAAACAACGCACAGGACCATCCGTTCGAGCGCTCTACCGCGTTTTCGGGCTCCAGACCTTAGCGTGATGGCAACTACTCGTCTTGACCGGTAAGAAACTCACTTTCAAGTTTAGTACGTTTATATTTGAATATCGGCCCCTCCCCCCCTACGTCCACCTCGTGTCCACTCACGTGAAGAATGCTCCCAGGCCTTCCCCGTTTTTCGCCGGCCTTCCGCTCCCGTGTATTATTGTGAACGCAAACGGAAGGTAAAACGGGGGAGGCCTGGGACCGAGGCTAAGAAAACATATGCAGCCATTGTTACAGGTGACCTCAATTAGGCCACAGCCATCATCAAAAGCTACAGTACTGAAGTGTGATTGGTTGGTTTATTAGGGTTAGGGTTAACTCTTTACCCACCAATGATGCCAAACGGCATCATGAGATTAATGTTCCCGTATGACCAACGACTCCGAACGGCGTCATGAGTATTTAGGGTGTTGTTAGGGCAATGGCACCTGTACCCATATAGTTGTGTATAATATATTGACCAATAGGGTTAGAGCTTTGAAAGGATAGGTCATCAGAATATCACCTTATGACAATCAGATAAGCTACACACTTTGCACAACTGCGTTTATCTGTGATGACAGACACTATGCATTCATATGGCAATCTGTCACTTCAACAATATAGTTTATACAACTACACACATTCCATGCTAAAATAGAGTGCTAGTCAGCAGGAAGTATGTGTGTGTGTGAATGTGTGCATGTGTGTGTGTGTGCATTGTGTCATGTGTGTGTGCATTGTGTGTATGTGTGTGTGTGTGTGTGTGTGCATGTGTGTGTGTGTGTGTGTGTGTGTGTGTGTGTGTGTGTGTGTGTGTGTGTGTGTGTGTGTGTGTGTGTGTGTGTGTGTGTGTGTGTGCACTCCTAAGATTTTAAGTACAAGTATTTACCAGTAATACATGAAGCAGGGGTTGCCTTGCCATTAACATAGGATCGGCTGCTCGTGAATCTTCTATAGCAGACATAGAAAGTGCAGTTCATCTCTGGTTGAAGCTGCTCTCCAACATTTACACTGGGTGTGGATGTAGTAGGGGACGGCATTGAAAAATATTTTGTGTTCCATGGTGCTCCCACAATCTATAGAGAAACAACATCATTATAGACATGCAGTTAGTATAGGAATGTACAAACTTGAAAATTTCTCTCATCCCTACATGGTGCGAGAAAAACACCAGGGTTAGTTACTTCTCAGTTGCATCAGCACACTTATCCAACTATTACTGCCAAAGGTTAAAGTATGTATATCTATATTATAACCTCAAGGGCAAGATAAAAAACTACAAAAAGTGCTAATTTACAAGTCCTCTGAAAAGATAGACTAATTCAACTAAATGAAACTTCTCATTGAATCCAAGTATTTGGAAGTATCCTACAGCTTAAATGTTCATGGAGTGTTATGCTTGCATATAGCCAGTTGACATGCACGCACACACACGCATGCACGCGCGCATGCGTGTGCACGCACACACACACACACACACACACACACACACACACACACACACACACACACACACATTCTTCTAAGCTTGAGCGCAGTAAGAACACTTTGGTTACTTTTTTAAGCGTAATGCTACCAAACAGGTTTTCTTGAATCTTTGTCAAGGAGGTTTTTAGGAACTTTTGTGGTAACACACACCAAGTTTCATTTCTTCTATTTGATCTTCTGAAAAAGACTAATTCAACTAAATGGAGAAACTGATCAACTACACCTTCGTTAGAACCTTTCTTTTCCTCAGCGTTCTTTTTTTTTGCTGGAAGTTGTCACATTACTAAAGAAAGCCACTAGGCTCTATTTGAATATTGACCACTCCCCCCCCATGTCCACCTCGCATCCACTCACATGATGAATGCTCCCTTGTTTTTTGCTGGTCTTCCGCTCCCGTGTATTATTGTGAATGCAAACGGAAGGTAAAAAACGGGGGAGGCCTGGGAACAAGGCTAGAGGCTAGACATGTACACCTGTAAGTGACTATGAGAGTGAACAGTCAGTGCTCAAAATTCCCACTCACCGTTTCATTACCATTCCCAATGCAGACGTAATCAATACGAACTCGAATGCTAAAGTCATCTCTTTCATTAAATACAACATCCAAATTTGCAGTATTAGCAGAGCAGGTTGGGACTAAGCTCACTGCATCATCATCTGTGAGGAGTACAAAATGAGAAAATATTTAATAGCTAACCACGGATATGGCATAAACTTTACATCGTAGTTCTGCAAAAGACCGCTATTAGTTTTAGTTGTACTAAAATAAAAGCATAATAAAATAATATGCAATAAAACAAAAGCATAATAAAAAAGTATGTGAGCAAGCCCCACACTAGGGAGTTGAACGGTGAAATTTTTTATATGTTTATATATATATATATCGTATGTACGTCCACTGCACGCGTACGCGCGCCGCATACGGACAATATGCGCGTGATCTAAAAACAAGACACTTTTATATTTCAGTTATTCAGAATTCCCCGGTTTAGAGTTGTTTTGCTGTTTGTAGTGAACATAGATATTCTGAATACTTCCAGAAGAGCACCAAAGCCAATACAAGATAAGAAAGACAGGCTACAACGCTGGAGAGAACGGGCTCAACGTGCGGCAGAGACAGCCGAGCATAGGCAGGAAAGATTAATGAAGCGCAGCCCCAAGAGAGATAGGGCTGGGTGCTCTACCTTGACTGAATTTGTAAACACCGTAGGTTCTCTTTGTTATGCATATATCTACATAGTAACGCTCACCCCACAATGCACTGCATTCACCTAGTAAAATATAAGTAATAAAATAAATGCATATGGATTAGTCGGGTAGCACTTGTGGCTAATACAAGGACCTTATCAGTACAAAGAGATAAAAATTTTAATTTTTCAATTAAAAAAAAAAAATTAAAAGAACAAAATCATATATGCACCTGAAACTGTACATCAGGTGATCGATATACTATAATGCACTACTGTAACACCAGCAGTGGCATAGCCAGACCCAGGCCTGCTGATCCCTATACCGACTGCAGATCCCTACGTAAAGCTTGTATCTAGCTAGATAATCAATGCAACAACTATATTTATTTGTGTCAGTTATTGCCTATATTACTGGATGAAGTTGGAGCATTTTTAATTGCTGTGCACTGGAGCTGAGGATGTCATCAGGATTTCTGATTCTCACATTTTGTACGAATCAAACTCAATCACTCTACAGTTTTGCACGCTACGCTTTTTTGTAGTCCCATGCCCAGACGCCACCCTCTCACGAGGAAAAACAGTCTAGCTGGTGAGCCAAGCCAAATTTCTTGGACCAGTGTGCACTTTGTGACTAGCAACGTTTTGTGCCACATCTGCTCAAAAACAGTTTGCACTGCACCTGCACAAAAAATGTTAGGATACCCCAAGTTGAGAGGCAAAATTTTACTTCTGTAAGGGAAGTGGTACAATTATACTAATTGATGATCTCACAATCTCATTGGTCCTTACCACATTTTGGGAATAGGCCCAAGAAATTTGACTTTGTTCACTTGACCGTTGCTCACTGGGAGGCACACACAGAATGGGCACATGCTCTAGTTGTAAATGAGTACTACACTAAGTTTACATTGAGGTTTAACATGACTAGTACAACTGTCAAAAACGTGACAGTATTATCCAATTATAGGTAACATTCACAGAGTTAATGGTCCATAAACTAACTATGATTTTCATTAAAAGCCATACAGTGGTGCTTGGGTAATACTATTGCTGTCTAAGCACCAAAGAGAAACAAAGCTGTACGTTTTTATTCACAGCCCATTATCAGCCAACAGATAGTGTTATATGGCCTTCCACATACAGTTTATTCAGCAGGCATTGGCTCTTGCACCTCACAAGGTCAAACCATTGTACAGGAACCATGTGGTCAGAGCTTCCTGTGATGTACGTACTATGAATATTTGAAAAATGCCATCTGGCAGATTAGTGATGTGTTAAACTAGAGCAAGGGTATACTATTCCCCGTTCCCAGGCCCCGCCCAGCTTTCCGTCCCTTACAGTACAGAAAAGCGGGAGAGGGCCTGGTATCTTTTCTCACGTGAGTGACGTCAGGATAGAAAGGATCGTTTAATTGTGCGTGGGTGCACTGGGCCCAGAACAGCGAAAAGAGCCAAGGTACCAGGTAACTTACCACACGTATCTAGCTAGCGGGAGGTGACTGTCTTACACACCAAGCGTTGAGCGTGTAGTCAGTTTAAAATACGCGAAACGCAGCCTGTTAGTTCTGCAAAATTTCGCCATTTTCCGATTACGTCATGCTCACGTGAGAAAAGATACCAGGCTCCCCGCGGCTTTTCCGTACTGCAAGAGACGGAAAGCTGGGCGGGGCCTGGGAACAAGGCTAGGGTATACTATTCAATAAAGTTTGGAAGGAATATTTAATTATTTAATACAGTAGCTAGACAAGTTGAGTATTTAATGCAGTAGCTAGACAAGTTGAGTATTTAATGCAGTAGCTAGACAAGTTGAGTATTTAATGCAGTAGCTAGACAAGTTGAGTATTTAATGCAGTAGCTAGACAAGTTGAGTATTTAATGCAGTAGCTAGACAAGTTGAGTATTTAATGCAGTAGCTAGACAAGTTGAGTATTTAATGCTTGATATTTCATGTTTACTGCTAGTATCTTCTACTACTACAATTCAATAGCGAGGAGAGCCTGGGAAGAGGCTAACAATCCAATGCAAATATGACCATAGTTTTGCCAGTTTAGTTAGTTTTGTCAATTTAGTTATGTGCAGAGATGCTTCTGAGAACCAATTGGTTAGTTAAATTCCTTAGAGTAATGTAACTCCAGGTCACCAGTATGAATTCATCATGAAAAACGCTTTAGCTACAGTTGGTTACCTCAATTCTCTACATCATTAAACATGGTGGAGCCATACATCTACCCACGTACATACCTTAGATTTCAAACAGTACATAAAGAACTTGTGTGTCAGTTAGAGGAGTGGAGATCACTTTCGCTGGTTCCCCAGAGCAGTCTTCGCTGTCATTGACCACTGATCACTCAAACTCTTCATTATAACTCATCAGTGCATTTTGGTAATGATGAGTTTGAGTGATCAATGACAGTGAAGACTGCTCAGATTGCTCTGGGGAACCCGCGGAAGCGATCTCCACTCCTGTGTAACAGAATTGTTTAAAGTCTTCACCCTGAGAGAATGATGGCTGATTGGACTAACGTAAACTTAATTAGACTTTCATAAACATCACGGGAGAACTCCTTCCAATGAGGCAGATGTATAAAACAGAGAATACTTGTTTAAGTGTTTATTTATTCATCTCAATGTCTTGCCTGCAGTATCATCTCAATGAATACAATAGCCATCATGGCCAGAATGCTCTTGGGATTTGTATTATAATAAACACCTGTGCCTTGGGAGTTTTGAAGGTATTACTAAGAAGCTGAAGCACAAGTTTTAAGGTAGGAGCATTTCTACCTACTCCAAGGCACTTGATAGCAATAAGGATGGGTGGAAGCTCAACCACAGGCTTTTGTGTGAAAGTGAGGTTTTTATACTTAGGATGGAGTGATTCTGATGGAGTAATATACCTGTGTTTAGTACACCAGGGAATATCAATGCCTTCAGGCTTTTATAAGGGCAAGAGGAATGCAACATCCCATAGGGTTTATCTGACTTGTTTTATTTCGTCAGTTAATTTTTGTGTCAAACATACTGTCTGAGAGGGTTGACTCCTGTGCATGTGCCCTTGCAGCAGTATAGTGCATACTGTCTGAGAGGGTTGACTCCTGTGCATGTGCCCTTGCAGCAGTATAGTGCATACTGTCTGAGAGGGTTGACTCCTGTGCATGTGCCCTTGCAGCAGTATAGTGCATACTGTCTGAGAGGGTTGACTCCTGTGCATGTGCCCTTGCAGCAGTATAGTGCATACTGTCTGAGAGGGTTGACTCCTGTGCATGTGCCCTTGCAGCAGTATAGTGCATACTGTCTGAGAGGGTTGACTCCAGTGCATGTGCCCTTGCAGCAGTATAGTGCATACTGTCTGAGAGGTTGACTCCTGTGTGCCCTTGCAGCAGTATAGTGCATACTGTCTGAGAGGTTGACTCCTGTGCATGTGCCCTTGCAGCAGTATAGTGCATACTGTCTGAGAGGGTTGACTCCTGTGCATGTGCCCTTGCAGCAGTATAGTGCATACTGTCTGAGAGGGTTGACTCCTGTGCATGTGCCCTTGCAGCAGTATAGTGCATACTGTCTGAGAGGTTGACTCCTCTGTGCCCTTGCAGCAGTATAGTGCATACTGTCTGAGAGGTTGACTCCTGTGCATGTGCCCTTGCAGCAGTATAGTGCTCCTGTCTGAGAGGGTTGACTCCTGTGCATGTGCCCTTGCAGCAGTATAGTGCATACTGTCTGAGAGGGTTGACTCCTGTGCATGTGCCCTTGCAGCAGTATAGTGCATCCTTCCACTTTCCAGGTATTGTAACCCACATGAACTCCTAACATAATTTGCATTGTGTCAGTATCATTGAGGCTTGCTTCCTACATCCTGTAGCTGTGGTAACCTCAAGCTTCAATTATACTAGCAATTCAGTCAGAAGTGTACATTACAAGTTATGAAATTTGAGCAACAAATTTGGAACTAAACCCAAATAGTAAGGTCAAATTTCGGCATTATAGCAGCCACACAGAATAACGAAATGTAATATTTTATAATTATAGCAGCCACACAAAATGAACGAAATCTAATAGTGTGGTCAAATCTCATAACTATCGCAGCCACACAGAATGAACGAAACCAAGAGCGCATAAGAACGGGCGGCTAGAGTAAGAGCGTGTAACTCCAATAGAAGCCCGTAGTCCGGGCAAAATTATTGAACCATACTAAAAATAGAACACATGGTCACGTGCTTGCTTAGCAACAATGCATAACGGCTTATGTCAACGCAGCGTGCGCAGGGCGTGTTACTATTTTTAGTACTAGCGGTAAATTCCGCCCGGTTTCGAATTTTACGTAGTTACACGCTCTTACTCTAGCCGCCCGTTCTTATGCGCTCTTGACGAAACCTAATAGTAATTAATTTTAGTCAACTATAGCAGCCACACAGAAAGAATGAAACTTAATAGTAATTAATTTGGTCAAATTTCATAACTATAGCAGCAACACAGAATGAACGAAACCTAATATTTTAACTATAGCAGCCACACAGAATGAACGAGATCTAATATTTTAATTATAGCAGCCACACAGAATGAACGAAACCTAATAGTCATAACTATAGCAGCCACACCTAATGTTTCTAAGTTCACATTTACCAGATCTACTTACAGTGGAGCATGTCCAACATGTGTCTGGTAGCTCATGTTCAGAGGAGGTCGGACATGGTTGACCTTTGCTAATTGAAACAACTGAGGTCATCATTAATTGATGTTGGATATTGCAAGGTAGAAAGCTTTTTCTATGTCTGGACCCAGCTATGACTTAAAAACTGGGGGCCCTTTGGTAAAAGTCCTAAGAGCTAGTCTGTTGAAATATGAAAATTAATTAGTGATGACCTCAGCCATTTTAATTAGTAAAGTTCAACCATGTCCTGACTTCCTCTGGCTCACGTTTGTACACAATTACAGAGAATTTCAATTTCTTTTGAAAGGAAGCATAGTACCAGTCAAGTGGTAACTGTGGGCCAACAGGTAGTCTCGTGCCCCACCCAGCTCACGTGAGGAGAAGGGGTCTGGTATCACCAGTCCAAATCCTTCAGCTAGCTCCAGAAGGACCACCGAAATCACGTTTATTGAAATAATGCGGAAGTGAGAACAAGTACTTCAATTGTACTGCTCAAAGTGATATTATGAAATTCAATATTCTGACCAATTTGTAATCTACACTAACAATTACAAGGCTTCAGTACTTCCCAAGCTAGGATTCAGGCCTTCTCCTAACATGAGCTGGGTGGGGTCTGGGCATAAGACTAGCCAGCACGTTGCAAATCTTCACACAGTCAACTAGTGAATATGGCCTTAGCAAATTGAAAAGCTCAGTAATGAATTTGTGGCAGAAAGTGAGAGAGAAATCAATTGAAAAAATGTTAGGATTCAGCCTGGATTCCATCGCTACTTTCTCCATAGAGCAGTTCGTTTAGCTTGTATCCACACTTCTTGATTTTGGAATGTCAGTTAAAGCTATCACGTGATTGCATCCTCCCTCCTCTGAGTTAGGCCACTGACGGTTTCTCATCCCCATTTTTAGGGGACCACATGAATGGCCATTATCATCGTTAGTTTCTTGATCTTGCACTCTCCTGAACAGCGTCACTACAGCTGGGTTACACGTCAGTTTGTAAACGCAGTATACTACAAAACACATCAGAGCACCTAGGTATCCCGCGTATGTTTACATTTCGTGCAGTTTTCATAGCCGATGAAGCTAAACTTTGTTTGTTATCAACAAATAATGGCATGATGGTAACAGCCACCCACTCACATGTATTGACTGGGATGCAGACTAAATGCACCAGATGCTATATATATTCTAACTATGAGCAACATACAACATACAGTTAGTAGGGTGTCCAACCTGAAATACGAAAGTGTGAGCATTGGTTCCAAAACAGTGGTTTTCATAAGAGCCAACCCAGGTAAGAACGAAACCACAGACGGATTGGGTTCGCATGTCATTTCTTTTGGGATCGGTGCACTTTTCCGGAAGTGGTAAATTCCGAAAAATGGCACGTGACCAAAAATTTAAGTTCGCCGTAACCGGTAAAATTATTTCGTTCCTAGACCACTGACCACTGCCAGGAGGCTACTTTAAACATGGCTGTGAGTTATACATTAGGTCTGTGAGGGTAAGTTTTTTGGGAGATAACTAGGCCCATGGCTTGATATTGGTCACGTACCATTTTGCGGGACTTACCACTTCCGGAAAAGTGCACTGTTTCCGAATAAAATTGACATTCGAACCCGATCCTTCTGTGGTTTCTTTCTTACCTGGGTTAGCTCTTATAAAAACCACTGTTTTGGAATCAATGCGCACACTTTCATATTTCAGGTTGGATACCCTACAGTTAGGCACACATAGCTATATAGCTGTTACAGCAATGCCTAGTATACCCTGTGGTATCGGCTGTATAGACTCAGCTTCATAATTTCAAGCTTCCTTTCTGTACTCAGGAATTTATATTCCAGCTGCCCTGTCTGTCATGATGACTGATGAAAGCACAAACATCATCACAGACTAGAACATGTGCGAAAGGACGGTTTATAGCTAAACGCTGGTTTGAGGCAAAACATGCAGACGAAAGGAGAAAGCCTAGACCTGCCAGTACTGAGCTACGACCACAGGGCGGGGCAAACTTTCCTCTATTTTCGTATCAAATAAGCGTTTATTTACAGTTTAAGCAAGATGCATCTCTAAAGCGGTTTAGCTCGTTATTATATAATGCAGCAAAAGCGTATATCTTGCTAACTGTAAACTAATATATTTACAATAATATATTATCATACATGATATCGATACATATTAAAAACACAGAGCTTATGGCGGCTCACCAGGACTATCACCAACTGTACAATTAGAATCGAGATTGCCAAGCGCGGGAACAGGAGTGAGAAACAGTACAATACTCCAGAGCAGTGGAAACCTTAGGAGCTGCTTTGGCTTAGCCGAGGGCATGGCTGCAACTTGACACCAGAGATTGGCTCTTGAAGTGAGCGGCGATGGCCACTTGAGAACACGAGGACGCAAAAGGCGAGCAACTGTGAGAGTTCTTTAGAAAACCAACTTTATGGCAACAGCTAGATTAAATAAAGTTGAATTTCCGAGAAATGGAACTCTGAAGTCAGCTCAGTAGCTAGCTAATTAGGCTACGTCAACACCTACGTAAAGTATGGAATGGAATGCGTTCCTATCAAAACTTCCGTAAGCCATTTATTATGTTTCATGTAAGCGACTATAAACTTTGTTAAATTAGAATGATGATGAAACAATAGAGCATGGTATGTAAACTACTCCTAATTGCTACAGTAGCGAGTCCGAATGATATAAGTTATAACAGTGCAAAATGGTGTAACGGTTGCAACCACAGTTGAAATTTTGATCAATAGCCTTACAACACACATCAAAATTGAGGTTCCTCTTTCCAGTTCTGCTGGTAAGAACGTCCATTTTGAAATTGTCTTACCTTTGTAAGTTTAACCTTTTCTTTTCATAAAAATATTTTTATGTATATGGTACAGTGGCGTTTGACTTCGGAAAGCCATATCTTGAGGTAAAACGAAGGTAGCCCAGGCAATAGGCATATTTTTTAGTTGCTCTAAGGCTTCTCTTTTAGGCCAGTAGTTCTAAATTTTCTGTATTGCAAAATTTTATCTTTGTTTGGACACGCCAGCTATAGTATGTGACAAGAAGGAGGAGTTTGTGTGAGTCTGAGTATGCAGTATGTGGCGAGAGGATGTGTGTATCTAGTGAAGTAATTAACACAAGGTTATTACGATAGGAAAAAGTTGACAAGCCCATAAACAATCGTTTACAAATGACACATTTGAGTAGTTTCCTCCTTTCAGAAAGTGGGGCTATGTTCAAGGCACAAAGCATGTCGCTGTACACATTATCCCACATTTTAGCAACTTCTTGTTGCAGTGTACAGCTATATAGCTACAGATGTAGGGTCTGTACCACGATTTTGGGATAATGTGCACAGTGACATGCTGTGTGCCTTGAACATAGCTCCACTTTCTGAAAGGAGGAGCTGCCCAGTTCATCTTACAACCACTGACGACCCTCAGAGCACCTATAACAGGATCACCTACTTGCCTGGGAAGCTTCCTCTTGGGTTGCCTTATGCTTCCATGCCAAAGTCAACCTCTCATAATCACTGCCTCTCCAGCTTGTAGGTAACCACTCTGCCCTTAAAGCAACCAACTTGTTTTGCAGAGATAGTTTTTGGCCTTTGGACAGGTAAGGATCCCAAATATATCGAGGTTGAATTTCAAGATGGGGATGGAATGATACAGACAGTGATAAACACAGGTTAAACTGTAGCTTGTGAGCTGAAATCCAATCAGATGGTGGATCAATATCCACATGCAGGGCTTGATGTTGATAGCTAACATCAAGTCCTGCAGGTGGAACATCATGTTGAATGGCATAACCTTGCTATAGTTCATACAAGACATGTATATACCCTCTGTAAGTCAAGAAAAGCCATCGGTCGCGACATAGATCTTTTTATGGTTTCTTCAACTACATTAATTGACCGCAGATGCATGTACCTGCAAAGCGCCTTGAGCAGTTTATAAAGGATGTGCGTGTAAGTGGAACGCAAGCGGATATGCGTAAGCGGATATGCGTAAGCGGATATGCGTAAGCGGATATGCGTATGAGGATATATGCGTAGGCGGATATGCGTAGGCGGATTTATGTGGCGGTTTCCGTTTCTGCATGGTTCACATACAGTGAATATAGTATGTGCACAATGGTACAAATATCTAGATGTGATGTACATTATATATCATTCGTGACTTATCATGTATCCAGCTTCTATCAGGAGCTTCACAGACACTGCAGTCCAGTAGGTGCAGATGTGGTCAGCATGATACATACTGCTAAACTGAGCAGTACAAATACATTCGTAGAAGTACAACCAGTGGAAAGCTTGGCCACTGCAGCTGTTTCAGGTTTTGCTGTCAATATATAGCAAATGATGAATGATTGTGGAAAGAGTCTTTTAATTGCTGTTTGAGTCCAGTTAGCTATATCTCTTAGCTGTGTTTGCTGATGACTGACTATCCTGTTTCCTACTGAATGTCCAAATGGAGACTGAGACAATGCGGTGAGAGTTCATTTTGGCCCATTTTTGGGTGAAGTTGCATGCTAGCCGAGTGCTGAGATTTTCAGGGCAGTGTAGTGTTCTTTCATACAATGTCATGTAGCTATGTAGCTGAAGGGAAGACTCCAACTGTAGTCAGAGTAATTCTTATCTTGTCTTGCTGCATCCCTGCTTCATATATTAGCAAGAAACCGTCAGTCATCAGCAAGCACAGCTAACTCATTCAACAAACATTCATCATTTGCATAATTATGTGGAAGTTGAAGGCATGGACATATCTTACACCACTGCAGAGGAGGTTACACAGTGCGTACTCAGCCTGATGGTACAAGATGGCCACCTGATGCAGAGGCGGCGCCGGCATTTCAAAAGTAGTCAGGCCACTGCAAATAAAAGATCACTCGTGTATGTGCACGGGGGGGGGGGGGAGGGTCTACAACAGGCAATAATGCTTCCGGTCGGGCCGCGCCGGGCTCCTGATCCGCCGACAAAAGAGCCGGAACGATTACGAGAAACGCGTACACGCTGGGCAAAGGCGAGCTTGCGTGGGATATGATTCGTCTCGTCCTCAGACTGCCTCTGCAGTCTGGGAACGAGACCAACGACCCGCTGAAAAGTGGTACACCACTGGCACTGCAGAGGAGGTTACATGCGTACTCAGCCCGATGGTACAAGATGGCCACCTGATGCCAAGATACACCACTGCAGAGGAGGTTACATGCGTACTCAGCCTGATGGTACAAGATGGCCACCTGATGTCAAGATACACCACTGCAGAGGAGGTTACATGCGTACTCAGCCTGATGGTACAAGATGGCCACCTGATGTCAAGATACACCACTGCAGAGGAGGTTACATGCGTACTCAGCCTGATGGTACAAGATGGCTACCTGATGCCAAGATACACCACTGCAGAGGAGGTTACATGCGTACTCAGCCTGATGGTACAAGATGGCTACCTGATGTGAAGATACACAGATCTAGAGGATCTGAGACATTGCATTGCATGCAAATATTGCGGCTGGTCCAAGTAGGCATGCTGGTAGTTCTGTTATGACCTACAGGAGCTGTTCCTTGTGTGATCCCAGAGCAAAAGTCAATGGGATAGCAGAAAACACCATGCTTAATTGGCTTGGGAATGTAATTAAGTGCACATTTACATGCATTCCTGAGGCAATTAGTACACTAAACTAGTATTTTCTGCTATCCCATTGAGTTTTGCTCCGAGATGACACAGGGATCAGCTTCTGCTATGTCATAACAGACCTACCAAAATGCTTTCTTTGTCCAGCTCCAAGGTTTACTAATTTTATGCCCAACATTCTCAGATGAGCAGCCTTCCTCATTTTAGTACTGTCAACTGTTTTCGCACCACTTGGAAAGAATAGGTTACTATAACACTTGGAAAATTTTTAACTGCATGAGTGGTTACAACCACTTTACAATGTCACTTCTTGTGTCAGTTTTCTCAAAGCTTTTATTTTCAAGTTGAATTGTTTCAAGACACAATCATGCACACTAAAAAAGTTGAGCTGGTCTCAACTGCACTTAGCAACCTTTCACTTTTCTGTACTTTGTTCATATTACAACCAAGGCAAGATGACCATTTAGAGTCAAACAATATTAAGCCACTTCAATATAGATATATAGGTCAAAACTATGCAGTATACGTAGCTACCATTGCACACACAGTCAAGGTGGTTGAGTAGTATATAGACTAGTAGTATATGCACACACAGTCAAGGTGGTTGAGTAGTATATAGACTAGTAGTATATGCACACACAGTCAAGGTGGTTGAGTAGTATATAGACTAGTAGTATATGCACACACAGTCAAGGTGGTTGAGTAGTATATAGACTAGTAGTATATGCACACACAGTCAAGGTGGTTGAGTAGTATATAGACTAGTAGCTAGTATATGCACACACAGTCAAGGTGGTTGAGTAGTATATAGACTAGTAGCTAGTATATGCACACACAGTCAAGGTGGTTGAGTAGTATATAGACTAGTAGTATATGCACACACAGTCAAGGTGGTTGAGTAGTATATAGACTAGTAGTATATGCACACACAGTCAAGGTGGTTGAGTAGTATATAGACTAGTAGCTAGTATATGCACACACAGTCAAGGTGGTTGAGTAGTATATAGACTAGTAGTATATGCACACACAGTCAAGGTGGTTGAGTAATATATAGACTAGTAGTATATGCACACACAGTCAAGGTGGTTGAGTAGTATATAGACTAGTAGCTAGTATATGCACACACAGTCAAGGTGGTTGAGTAGTATATAGACTAGTAGTATATGCACACACAGTCAAGGTGGTTGAGTAGTATATAGACTAGTAGCTAGTATATGCACACACAGTCAAGGTGGTTGAGTAGTATATAGACTAGTAGTATATGCACACACAGTCAAGGTGGTTGAGTAATATATAGACTAGTAGTATATGCACACACAGTCAAGGTGGTTGAGTAGTATATAGACTAGTAGTATATGCACACACAGTCAAGGTGGTTGAGTAGTATATAGACTAGTAGCATATGCACACACAGTCAAGGTGGTTGAGTAGTATATAGACTAGTAGCATATGCACACACAGTCAAGGTGGTTGAGTAGTATATAGACTAGTAGCATATGCACACACAGTCAAGGTATATAGACTAGTAGTATATGCACACACAGTCAAGGTGGTTGAGTAGTATAATCTTATCATAAAGTCATAGACTTATTAATCCTACCAGGATGCCTGTAGCTCATTGATCTTGTAGAAACATACATTGTTACAAGTCATGTCATGCACTTCCAGGGAGATAAACTATTTACGGA
This sequence comes from Agelas oroides, assembly GCA_949130485.1. Lineage (NCBI taxonomy): Eukaryota > Metazoa > Porifera > Demospongiae > Agelasida > Agelasidae > Agelas > Agelas oroides. Next base: position 31,541,691 of record OX422183.1, on the reverse strand, counting down.
ATAAATACACTACGCTCCTATGCATTGTATTACTATCGTATCATTGAGCCTCTATCAGCTTATGAAGTTTTCAATAATCTATCGGTTTGTGAAGTTTTCAATGATCTTGCAGAAATACATATTATTACACTGTAAAAACATTTTGGTTACTTCAACCATAATTTGGTCATCTCAGTTGCATGCCTGTTGTGTACGTGACCCGTTACAAACTTCAAGGGATGCTTCCAATTTGATTCAAAGTGTAGTTGAGAAGCTTCTCCATTTTGTTAGATTAGGATCTTTGTGCAGAAGGCATATAAATCAGCATTTCTGGTGAGGTTTGGTGTTTCTCTGATCTTACACATCTGCCCCTGGAGGAGTTCCTTGGTTGCATGTTTATGGTAGAAATGCCAACAGTGTAGCCAAGTAGCTAGGCTTTCTGCAAGAAGATCTAATTTCACAAAAAGGAGAAGCTTCTCAACTACACTTAAGCTTTGAATCAAATTGGAAGCATCCCTTGAAGTTTGTACAACAGGCATGCAACTGAGATGACCAAAATATGGTTCAAGTAACCCAAACGTTTTTACAGTGTACAAGTCATGTCAAAAAGAGTATAGTAGTGATATATATGCAGCCATTAGTAATAAATACACTGAAAGATATGCACAAAAGTGAGGCAATACAAATTAGCTTAATGTCTCCTAGGCCAAATGTGGCTTGCTGCTTTTTTTATAGTTATAGCACAGGTGTCAGGGATTTATGGCAGTAAACAGACCGAGTCCAAGGGCATAGCCGGAGGATGAGGTTTGTTTACTATTTATTAATTGTTCACTATAATTACTATAATTATTATATATCCCACCTGACTGTCATCAGGTAGTAGGAGGCCACCACTTTACACATTTCCACACTGAAATCACAATAGCAGTTTTCTGAATCACTGTTGTCCTTAAGATTTCGAATCTGCATATGATGAAATACTTTATAGACAAATTTTTAATTGTTCTAAATTGCTGTCTCCTAGGCCAAATGTAGCCTGCTGTTTTTTGTGGTGTAGCCTTATATATATTTTAAGGGGGCACACTGTACAATTCCAACCTACCCCTCATTCAAACTGTACACTAACAATAGCCTCGTTCCCAGGCTTTCCGTCGCTTGCAGTACGGTTAAGCGGGAGAGGGCCTGGTACATTTCCTCACGTGAGTGACGTCACGGACAGGGCAAATTATGCGAACGTGGGCGTCATGTAAACCACAAAAAAACTTCGCTCGCATGCACGCACTGGAGCGCGACTATTCTGAGTCGAAAGATAGCAGCGCACGAAGGCGCTTTTATGTCGCTATTCACGAGACAGTCGGGAGGACAGAGTGTTTTACCAAGTCAAAACAGTGAAGAAACACACCAGCAATCAGTGAGCAATTTAGTCGTGCTCGCCCAGAGGTCTTCCGAAGTGGTTTTCAAAACTGAGCTCTGATTCGTCAAATGGTCCAAAACCTGGTCATATGACCACGTTTCAAAACAAGAATTTCATTGGTTGGATCACGCGATCTGTTTGACCGTACGTACGGATGCAGGCGCGCCAGTACGAAACGAAACTTGCAACAGTGATAACTCTGTCAACTCTGTCAACAGTGACAACTCTGTCAACATCTGTCAACAGTGACAACTCCGTCAACAGCGACAACTCCGTCAACAGTGACAACTCTGTCAACTCCGTCAACAGTGACAACTCTGTCAACAGTGACAACTCTGTCAACAGTGACAACTCTGTCAACTCCGTCAACAGCGACAACTCTGTCAACAGTGACAACTCTGTCAACAACGACAACTCTGTCAACAACGACAACTCTGTCAACAACGACAACTCTGTCAACAGTGACAACTCTGTCAACTCCGTCAACAGCGACAACTCCGTCAACAGCGACAACTCCGTCAACAGTGACAACTCCGTCAACAGTGACAACTCTGTCAACAGTGACAACTCCGTCAACAGCGACAACTCCGTCAACAGTGACACTCTGTCAACTCCGTCAACAGTGACAACTCTGTCAACAGTGACAACTCTGTCAACTCCGTCAACAGTGACAACTCTGTCAACAGCGACAACTCCGTCAACAGTGACAACTCTGTCAACTCCGTCAACAGTGACAACTCTGTCAACAGCGACAACTCTGTCAACAGTGACAACTCCGTCAACAGCGACAACTCCGTCAACAGTGACAACTCTGTCAACTCCGTCAACAGTGACAACTCTGTCAACAGCGACAACAGCGACATGCAACTCTGTCAACAGCGACAACTCTGTCAACAGTGACAACTCCGTCAACAGCGACAACTCCGTCAACAGTGACAATTCTGTCAACTCCGTCAACAGTGACAACTCTGTCAACAGTGACAACTCTGTCAACAGTGACAACTCTGTCAACAGTGACAACTCTGTCAACAGTGACAACTCCGTCAACAGCGACAACTCCGTGAACAGTGACAATTCTGTCAACTCCGTCAACAGTGACAACTCTGTCAACAGTGACAACTCTGTCAACTCCGTCAACAGCGACAACTCTGTCAACAGTGACAACTCTGTCAACTCCGTCAACAGTGACAACTCTGTCAACAGCGACAACTCTGTTAACAGCGACAACTCTGTCAACATTGACAACTCTGTCAACTCTGTCAACAGCGACAACTCTGTCAACAGTGACAACTCTCAGACGGTCAACAGTGACAACTCTGTCAACTCCGTCAACAGTGACAACTCTATCAACTCCGTCAACAGTGACAACTCCGTCAACAGCGACAACTAGAAGGATCACCTCAAAAGCAATCCCGTTTATGCCATCAAAGATGATGTGGCTGGCTCACTCCAGCTTTGTGCTGGACAGATAGCATGCTATCACAGACACCGAAGCTGCAATCCATTTCATGAGAGAGAGCTTCCACGCTGAGAGCACAGAAGCTGTGTTGCTGGTGGATGCAAGCAAAGCCTTCAATTCCCTCAAATTATATAGGGAGGCTGCCTTACACAATACCAGGCACGTGTGCCCGCTTTGGTGATTTATGTCTACTCCTGTTTCGTCTACTGTCATTTCGTCTACTCAACATTTTTACTTCTACTCTGTACTTATTCAGTCCCACCCACCACCCTTGTATCTCTCTATTTATTCAGTCCCACCCATCCTGACCCTTGTATCTCTGTACTTATTCAGTCCCACCCACCTTGACCCTTGTAGCTCTGTACATATTCAGTCCCACCCACCACCCTTGTATCTCTCTATTTATTCAGTCCCACCCACCCTGACCCTTGTAGCTCTGTACTTATTCAGTCCCACCCACCCTGACCGTTGCATCTACTTATTCAGTCCCACCCACCTCCCTGGTATCTCTCTATTCAGCCCTAATGAATTATTGGTACACCCAGTGGACTTCAATTCTTGTTCTGTCTACTATCAGCCCTAAACCTAACCTAACCCTAACCCTAACCCTAACCCTAACCACACAACTAATTCCACCAGCAGCCCCACCCTCCTCCCTATACTTGCTACAATCAATCAATCAATCAATCAATCTTTATTGTCACCTGCAGGAACGCAGCCAGCCCATGAGGGCTTATGAGACACTGTAGCTACTAAGTATTGATACATAAAAGTATACAGAAATGAAAAACGGAGTTCACTAAGGAGTGTTCATTATACATGAAGGAGTGAGAGGGGAGAGAGGATTTTTTTTTTTTTTTTTTTGTGTTTGTTTGGATGACTGCAGTAGGCACAAGAGCCCGGGGATCCAACCACACACGATAAAAGGTACACAAATGTAAATTATAGCAGGATGCTGTTTTGATTGTTCGTAGTTCGGAAATACAGCCAGCCATCTTATTGGTCAGTTACATCGAAATGCATCAGAGGGTCGGTACTTTTCAGCTTGTAGTAGTCAAGTCAAGATCAATGTTCTCTACATCGCCATGAAGACTGGTGTATAGTGGTTGCTGTCCAGAGTAAAGAGACCCTTAAGAGCCATACATGAAAATCAATGCCTCAAGGTGAGCAAAATAATTATTGTTGACTATTTGCTGTTTGCAGAGGTGGTGAGCATTGTGCATCTAATACGAGTGTCTGTAAGTCAAGTTTATGTATACTGTAACATAGGCCTTCAGTTTGCTGACTTTGTGTTTGTGGCTATATAAACGATTTGTTGTGCTTATTTTAAACACTGTATTTCTTGTCTCATTTACAGGCTGAAAGAGCATCCTAAACAAATCTAACATTTATTTCAGTTTTGGTTTGAATTTCGTGGCTGCGTGTTTGGTTTCGCTGCTGACCGAGTTGACAGAACTCGGACAGCGTCGCGTCGCCGTCACTGTGTGGACTGAGTTACCGTCAGTTGACGGAGTTGAGTTTACCGTCATGTTGACGGAGTTGTCGCTGTTGACTGAGTTATACCGTCAGTTGTCGCTGTTGACGGAGTTGTCACTGTTGACGGAGTTGACGCTGTTGACAGAGTTGTCACTGTTGACGGAGTTGACGCTGTTGACGGAGTTGTCACTGTTGACGGAGTTGTCACTGTTGACGGAGTTGACGCTGTTGACGGAGTTGTCACTGTTGACGGAGTTGTCACTGTTGACGGAGTTGACGCTGTCGACGCAGTTGACAGAGTTGTCACTGTTGACGCAGTTGACAGAGTTGTCGCTGTTGACGCTGTTGACAGAGTTGTCACTGTTGACCCGACCGGCTGTTGACGGAGTTGACACTGTTGACGGAGTTGTCACTGTTGACGGAGTTGACGCTGTTGACGGAGTTCTCACTGTTGACAGATGTGTCCTTGTTATTAACATCGTTGAAGGAGTTGATGATGTCATATGATGTAACCATTGACCAATCAAATTGACTCTTTGAAACCCACTTCGGAACTGTAGCTCGCCCACGTTCAATTAAAGTCTTTCTACCGCCTTTCTACCCGTGACGTCACTCACGTGAGGAAATGTACCAGGCCCTCTCCCGCTTAACCGTACTGCAAGCGACGGAAAGCTGGGCGGGACCTGGGAACGAGGCTACACTAACAATGCATAGTATGTGTACCAGTGGTACAAAGTTCAGCTATCTTTGCAAGAAATAGTGTATAACTTACAAGACCTGTTATGCAGGAACAACTAGATGTAACATACTGCTACAGTGAGAAGCAAAAATGCAGTAGTGGAAGTGAAACCGCTGAAAAGCTTGGCCATTCTAGATCTTTTCAGGTTTTGCTGAGAATAGGAGTAAACAAGTTCTTGAAGGGGTCTGGTTGTTTGAGTCCAGTTATCTCTTAGCTGTGCTTGCTGATGACTGACCATCTCATGTGCTTGCTTATATACGAAAAGAGATGCAGCAAGCATGTTGTATGATCTCATTAGGTGCTACATAAATGCAAGATTGCAACAGCATCCAGTTACTATAGAAACCCTTTCAAGGAATTCTGTCGTAGTGAACATGGGTAATGTACCTCGTGGTACTGAATGTCTACCTGACATCAAGGTACATCACTCCGCATGATCAGCCTTCCTCTACGTTAGCACTGCATGTGACAAAAAGCTGTTTTAAAAGTCTTGCAAAGTATAGATTACTAGGTACATCCTCAGGCTGATAGACTGCAAGAATGCAACAGTTGCCAGCTGCCATAGAAACCTATGTACCCTTCCAAGAAATTCTACCTTAGTGAACATGGGTACTGTATACTGACACAGCTGCCTCATTGGTTCCTTGCAGAATATTCATCAAGGCCTAATCATCTCTGAGTTTACCACTTTGACAACACACTCTCAAGTGCTAATACTTATTAAAGAATGTGATCCAGAAATTGGATTATTTAACAGCACTAGTGCATTGATTAAGTTTGTCAGTACAATCTGGTCTTGCATACTAATGATAGCTATTACTTTATACTGTAATGATTGAGACGTCATGTTCCAAAGCTTCCACATATAGTAACTGGAAATTCCTTTTAGCATACCTAAGTGTGTTGCATATCCTAATTATTTGAGTGGTCCCCAAGCATGGAACCTCCAATAGTTGTTGGTGGGGGGACTAGCATTATCCAGCTTTAGCACGTGGAACATAGGAGGGTATGCTAGAAAAGTTACACAATGTGGAACGTTTAAAACATGATGATGTTTTGTGCATTTCAACACGATGTACATATGTTATTAACACCCCATAAATATCAGCACTGCATGTTTATAAGCACCCTATTGTGCAGAAACTTACAATACGATATAACAATGGCAATAATTTCATAAATGAATACCTAGAGTACAAAAAGTGATGCAGCTAAGTAATAGTAAGATTATGAGGCATTGTTGTCATTTACAGTTCCAGTATAGCTGAAAAATCTGGTCATTTCCGGTGTAGCTGAATAGTCTGGCTAATCCCATTGGTCAGTTTACTAGCACAACCCTTCTAAAGACATATTTCTAGAAATAAAATAACTAGAATGAATGCTCTTTATCAGATTGTGCACTACAGCGGTGACTGAAGTATAATCAGCCAAACAGCTGCGCTCAAATTCTTCTAAGTCCACATTAGGGTAGTCATTTTCGCAGCATGAGATTGTGTTTTTCTGCATGTGGAAAGATTATTTATAGGATCAGTTATAATGCTCATGCACATAATAGTTGCTAACTGTGTACACGTGACTGTATAGTTAGTTAAGCACAGCATCACAACAATGGGGAGTAGCATGACTTACCAAGTAGTCCAGAGCCTCATCAGCATGGTCTCCTAAATTGTGGGTAATATTGCTGCTATTATCAACTGCTTTCAACAGGTTGTAGGAGATGGCGATTTTACACATTTCCACTGTAAGGTTGGTAGTATTGTCATAGGTGCTTTGAACCTGAATATGAGGAAATACAAATGAATTAAAGCTCGAGTTTAAAGCTAACTTGTACATATTCTTGCATTATCCTCCTGTTTCATAGGGCAGATGTAGTCTACTGCTTTTGTGGCATAAAATTTGCATACAATAAGGAAGTACTGTGCAATTTTAATCAACCTCTACGCAATACACACTGTGCAACCACAGTGCATAGTATGTGCACTAAAAGTCAATACTCAGCTATCTAGAGGTGATGTGTAACCTACAATATCTGTTAGTCCATCTTTTATATCTCCTCTGTGAGGATGTTGACAGTCACTCAGGCCTCTCCCAGTGGGTGAAGATGTGGTCAGCATGATACATACTGCTAGACTGAGCAGTATAAATACATTAGTAGAAGTGCAACCAGTGGAAAGCTTGGCCATTGCAGCTGTTTCAGGTTTTGTCAGTGATGAGAATAGAGAGAAAGTGATGAACAGTTCTTGAAGGAGTCTGGTTGTTTGAGTCCAGTTATCTCTTGTCTGTGATTGCTGATGACTGACCATCTCATGTGCTTGCTTATATATGAAGCTGAGATGATGTAAGCATGTTGTATGACTAGTAAAGAACACCACAGCTTCAGTTACTACAGAAACCTATGTACCCTCCAAAAGAATTCTGCCTTAGTGAGCATGGGTGTTATACCCGTTGTGCCGGGGTGTATTCAGATTCTTTAGAAGTGTAGAAGGTTTTTTTCCCTCTAAACAACTTCTGCAATAACACATTGAAGCCGAAAAGCGGTGAAAAATGATTTTTGCCACTATTCCACTTCTGTGTATTTTACCAAACACGAACAGATCAACAAAAAGTGTAGGCCTGGGACAAAGGCTAGTATATAGCTTCTGCTTACATAACAGTAGTAAGTAGAATGTAGCGTAATTCCTAATCATATCACTTGTGGATGTAAAACACTAGGAAATATGTTTGTACTTGCACCGTATAGTTGTATGCACTTTTGATTTGAGCAGTGCTCAAACATACAACCACCAATAGTTTTTGGTGGGGACTAGCATTATGCAGTTTTAAGATGTGCAACATGGGTGGGTATGTTAGAAGGAATTTCAAACTACACCATGTGGAAACTTTGGAACATGACGTCTTGTACATTTCATCATCATGATGTAATGCTTGGGATTTTAAGGAGTTGTTTGTATGGGGGATTAAGATGCTGAAGTGAAAACAATCTCCTTCCACAATTTTGTGACATTCAAAAAACATTTACATGGTAATTAATGCACTAGTGCTGCTGTTTATAGCAAACAAATACTCTAATTTTTGGATCATACACACTTTATAAAACAACATTAAAAAAAAAAAATTATTTGGGGGGGGGAGCATGGAAAATTAAATTTCATGGAAAATTAAATTTCTAAGTTTTAACAGTATCATAATTGAGAGTGTGTTGACACTTTGGGATCCTGGCTATGGTAGCCATCCCAAAGTTGCTCTTGCCTACCTCATGTCTCACGGTGGAACCTACGCTAGGCTCTTGCCACACGGAACTAGCCTACCTCAGTCTCACGGTGGAACCTACACTAGGCTCTTGCCACACAGAACTAGCCTACCTCAGTCTCATGGTGGAACCTACGCTAGGCTCTTGCCACACAGAACTAGCCTACCTCAGTCTCACAGTGGAACCTACGCTAGGCTCTTGCCACATGGAAGTAGCTAGATGGCTAGCTTCTTTCAAGTTAGTATGTGATGTTGTATGTACTTTACTAAAGTAGCCTTGCGTAAAGAATAAGGCTGATATTACTGGCAGTCAATGCAAATCAGAACTGGTGGTAAAATTTGACCATCAATCCTTACGTATAAGTTCATTGTGATGTTGGGAAACAAGGATAAGCTGTGCAACATTATAACAGAGCAGTGGCATAGCCAGGGTCCCGAATAGCTATAGTCGATTTATGAGATTTTCAGTAACAATGTGCCCAAAAACTATGAACATAGCACTTATGCACTACAGTGTGAGATGGAATTAACGAATTATGCTTATTTTCTTGGTCTGTTATCCTCTTGAATCTATTCCTCCATTCTCACAAGTTGAAAGTTACCCTGTTATTCTCTGTAACTTTTTAGAGAGTGGCAGTGTGGTGTGCATCACTTTGCTTATTTGGTGCACCACTTTATTAGCCTTGTGTCCTGGCTCCTCTGTTTGTCTGGGGAGGAGCCTGGGTAGGAGGCTAGTTGGTGCCAGGATGGTGTACCACTGGTTGAATGGCAAGTATGATAATTATGGCAATTCATACTTTTCTGAAATGGTTCTGATCCATGGTACTGCTCTGGATTATAATAATTTATAGTTGGAATGGCAATTATGATAGCTACTGTTAACCCAAGCCCTGCTCTGCTACTACAAGAGCTATACCAAAGGCGACTGCATCACTTTAATTTCTAGCAGTTAATGTAACATTCTTCTCTAGGGATGATTGTTGCTGAGTTGAAAGTGTCTGCATGGAATGTTGAGAAATGTTAAAGAGAAGTGATGTCAGCATTGTGAGAGTTGTTTTGTTTGTGATTATGTAATGTATTTTGGACAATAGGAAGATTGCATGATTGAAAGGAAGTCACTGCATGTACATGTCAAGCACAAATTCTTCTCAGTCTCTCTATTGCATCCTGGTAACAGTTTGTTTTTGTTTTTTATAAAAACTAACAGTCATCAGCAAGCACAGCTAACAGATCAAACAACCTTCAATAATCGTTCATCACTTTCTATTCTCGGCAACAGCTACAATGGCCAAGGTTTTCACTACTTGCACTTACCCTAATGTACTGGGACTGCTCAGTCTAACAGTGTGTGTCATGCTGGCTACATCTGGCCCTGCTCTGCTGATGATAGCATGTCTGCAATGTTAGTGATTCAGAATAGGATCGAAGGGATATACGCTGTAGCATAACAAATCTTGTAAGTTCCAATATAGCTATATAACCCTTTTATAAATTCTCGTGCACAGCTTCAAACCATCAACATCACAAATGATCCCATCAACACCACCACATTGCAGTTGTGTAAGGTCGTGGACTCTTATACTACTGAGTGAAGACAGTCAATACCAGCAATATCTACAACACTTTGGAAACTTTGGAAAAACTTGCCAATGATACTTTCACATTCTGGGTGAGTTTCCTTTATGTATGTCTTTCATAAGGACACATTTCCAATGTTTGTTACACTCACAACTCAGCTAATATGTGCATGAGCATTATGACTGATCTACTAATATCTTTCTACATGTAGAAAACTGCCTACTGTAGAAACAACTGCACTGATGTGGACCTTGAAGAATTTAGGAGCAGATGTCAGACTGCTCTGGTGTACTATCGTTTGCAAAGTGTTTGCCCTTGTGCATTTCAAATTGGGAGAAACTGTTCTTCCTCATGCATTTAATAGTACTAATCCTGAGATCTGAAGTTCTTTTGTCTCTTGTAATTGACACGCCCTACCCTGTATGTTTCTCATGAAATCTGATAAATTTTTAGAAACAAACTCTCAGTCATCAATGAAGAAGATTTACTGCTACAAGTTCTATAGATCATGACTATATACCGTGGAACCTCTCTAATACGTAACTATGTCTATCATAAGAGACTACGTATCATATTCAGGTACTTGAATAAAGAAGGTGCTTGCTCCATGATGGGTACCTACTCTACGGTACTAGACTAGTACAAATCTGAGCTACGCTAGCCACCTGATGAGTATTTGTGCACCAGCATGCTCAATATCAGATAATTGAGGGGGTGTGGCTAAATGATTTGGCAGGCACTGATGGAAGATGGCATTGTTCAACAATACTTGATCAATTCTAGTTCATCATAAAATGTTTACTATATGGTATATAGTGATTAGTTTTAGTTATAGCACCACTGGCATATAGGAATCTCCATTTCAGAATTTGAAAGGCTATATCTGGATTTCAGAAGAAAAAAAAAAAACACATGAATCATGATCAAACTCAATATAAGTGACACCACAATAATTTTACACCCTCTCTGCAGATTCAATCTGGCACCTTACTGAAAGATGTGTATCTGGCTCAAAATTTGTTTCTGAATTATTTTGAGTATAAAATTTATGGTACTACTAGCCAAAGCAACTCATGCTATTGGTCAAAGTGGAAAGCAAAAACTGTAGCCCAGTCTGGTGAACAAAAACTTGAATATCTTGAGCCTATTGCCAACATGTGGCATAATTATGATATTCTGCTAGCAGTTAATAGTGCAAGAGTGTTATCACTGACCTATTTTCACATGCAGAGAAATACAACTGAAAACGACACTATTGTGGACTTGGCAGCATGTGGCGTCAAGTTCACCTACACTACGTAGTCAACACACAATAGAAGGTAAACAAGAGAAGCAATTATTGACGTAATTGCAATGCATGTAGAAGGTTTGGTTCATCGATAGCCTCTTGCTGAGGCTCATTACCTATAGTTTATCACTGACTGGGGATTCCCCAGTAGTTATAGATTGCATTCTATAATGTAAACACTTGGGAGTTGAAACTTTCTGTGTTGCTAGGCAACATGCTTCTGAACAGGAAGTGGTCAAGCTTTGTGTTTAGTATGTAGTAAGTATTTGTTATTACATGATTAGGGACAGTATTTGTTGGCTAAAATGAACATCAACTTTACGTCATGGGAATTAGGAGAACATTTCTCTGGATTCTGTGATTGAGAAGGAAGCACTAGGAGTGTCAGCACTTCCTAAAAGTTTTTTTTTGCTGCGAGGGCACCACAGGACATGTATCCATACAACCTGTATACTGCTTACATAACAAACTCGATGTACTAGGTAAGTCTGCAAAAGTACCTTGTTTTTATAGTATAGTTGCATGCACCTTTGAAGCTTCAATAGCTGTTGGTGGGGACTAGCATTATACACTTTTAAGGTGTGCAATGTAGTTAGGTATGCTAGAAGGAATTTCCAGTTACTATGATTTTTATGTGGAAGCTTTGGAATATGACATCTCATTCATCACATGTGGGACAGTACTTGTTGGCTAAAGTGTACATCAACTTTACGTCATGGGAATTAGGAGAACATTTCTTGGAATTCTGTGATTGAGGAGGAAGCACTAGGAGTGTCAGTACATTTTTGTTGCTGCTTAAGTTGATACATCTTTTGTTGCGAGGGCACCACAGGGCATGTATCCATACATGACCTCTGCTTACATAACAAACTCAAAGTACCTTGTTTTTATAGTATAGTTGCATGCACCTTTGAACCTTCGGTAGTTGTTGGTGGGGGACTAGCATTAGGATGTGCAACATAGTTAGGTATGCTAGAAGGAATTTCAAGTTACTTTATGTGGAAGCTTTGGAACATGACATCTCATTCACTATATACAGCATGAAGTAATAGCTATTTGGAGTATGGTAAATTAAATATTAAAGTATCACACTAAGTGAAAGTGGTAAACTCTCTTGTGTCAGGAGTGTGCAAGGAACCAATAAAACAGATGTGTGCAGTCACATACATTTTAACATATGGCTAAGTCACCAGCTATATTTTGTCCAAAGTTCATTGTGACGAGGATAAGCATTGTGACATTGGATCTATAATGGAGCATGCGCATGTGACATACAAACTGCACTAGAATGTGGCCTGCTGTCTTAAGGACGAGACGTACAAAGATTCATTCATTCATTTATACATACGGTGTGATGGACGATGTACATAGTACCATCTTCTCTGGGAGGGGAATAAGACTACACACAAACATCTCGAGATGTAGTAGCACTTCTTGTGTGTTTTGTTTCTTAATTCCTCTCCTGAATTCACACAATTTTTATAGCATTATTATGCTTGTGGACAACAGTCTGTCTTGCTGTTCATGGCAAATTGTACCATAAAAAGTGATAGGGTGCAGTGTAGAATAATTGTAGGAGGTAATTTAAGTGTATTGACTATATACTGAACCTGTGCATCAATTGCACATGTGGTAGGTGGTTTCTAAGTTACACTCCTAGATGCAAATTAATTAATTAGCTAACATAATGTAATACACAGGTATTGTACTGAGTATGTAATGGTTTGTGCCATGCTATATCTACCCCATTAGTGAAACATGGGAGTCATCTTGGGGTGCAGTTGATGAGTAACAGTTTGTTTTCCCATGTGTCGACACTGTGTGCACTAACACAGTAAGTCTGCAAAATAACATCACCGGGACCTCCTCCACAACTGCTCCCACCGGGACCTCCTCCACATCCCTCTTGTTACATGTACTATTACATCTTCCCTCCCACTTCATTCCTTATTCCCTTCTTTCCATTCCTCCCTCCCTTTCCCTCTCCTTCCTCCCCAATGCAAACTGCTAGCAAGAGACCATAGTAGATACAGTGTACTAATTTCATATCAGGTTTTATTTATGTGATTTTCAATAACTGTGTATGCAAAAACCATGAACATAGCACTTGTGCATTACAGTGTGAGATAATTAGGGTCTTGATGAATTATGCATTTTTCTTGGCCTATATCTTCGAATTCTTGAATCTATTTCTCTATTCTCACGACTTGAAAGTTGCCCTGTTATTCTCTATAGCTTTTAGAGACTGTTATGTATTTTTCTTACACATAATTATAGCAGTTCAGTGCTCTTGTTAGGCCTTTTCAGTGTGGTGTACATCACTTGGTTTATTTGGTGCACCACTTTACTAGTGCTAGCCTTGTGTCCTGGCTCCACTCTGTTTTTCTGGGGAGGAGCCTGGGTAGGAGGCTAGTTGGTGCCAGGATGGTGCACCACTGGTTGAATGGCAAGTGTGATAATTATTCATGATACTGTTCTGAAATAGCAATTATGGTAATGTAATTACCAATTAAGCCAAGCTCTGCTCTGCTACTACAAAAGCTGCCAAAAAAGGCCTTTGCATTGCTAGCTCTTCAGTTTCCAGTTGTAATGTAACATTACAGCAAGCTGATAATCTCTAGCCTAAGGAAGGACTGTTGCTAATGAGTACATGCAAGAGTTTTACAACAGGGAAAGCACAGGAGAAGCTGATTACTTTAATTAAATATTCAAGTAATCTCCGGGAGCAAATATGTACAGCAACTGTAAGTGATTATGTGTGACTACATATTTGTGCCAGCATCTCTTATGCTTTTTATTCTCAAAATGTCATTCCTTGTCAAATCAACACAAAAATCCTTACCCTCACCAATTTGAATGAAACTTGGTTCTTACACAGTGTCTGTTGAGATATTAACCCACAGTGAGTTGTATGGCTTGTGATTGCAAGTACATCTAGAGATAACACCAACCTCGGTATTGGCGCACTGCATGTTGAATGGTAGTTCTACTGAACAAGCATGGAATTCTACCAGTGGAATGTGTCTTGAGTTGCAAATGTCTGCATGGAGCGTAGAGAAATTTTTTTAGAGAAGTGATGTGATTGCAAGTTTTGTCTGTGTGGACTAAGATTATGTAATGTATTTTGGACAAAGGGAAATTCACACATCATTGAAATTAAGTCACTGTACACGTTTCTGAGTCTCTGTACTGTATCCTAGTAGCTAGCGGTTCTTTGAGTATAAAAAGCAAGCACAGCTACAAGATTAAACAACCTTCAACAATCATTCATCACTCGCTATTCTCAGCAACAGGTACAATGGCCAAGTTTTTCACTACTTGCACTTACCCTAATGTACTGGGACTGCTCAGTCTAACAGTTTGTGTCATGCTGGCTACATCTGCACCTACTCTGCATGTCCGCCAAGCTACCACCAATGGAATTAATATATACAATGACAAAACAACTCTTGTAAGTTCCAGTGTATAGCTATATATCTTGTCATTGGTTCACATGTATACTATGCATTGTTAGTACAGAGTGTGAAGAGCAGAGCATGAAGAGGAAGGCCAGAATTGTACAGTGCTTCCTTGAATTATTTAAGGCTTACGTGCATTGATCCTTCTATAATAATTTTTCTCATGCATAGCTTCAAAATATCACCACAAATTTAAATGATTCCAAATTCAACACCAACACCACATTGCAACTGTGTGCAGTCGTGAACTCTTACTACCAGCTGAAAGCAGTTGATAATACCAGCAATATCTACATTGCAATTGCCACTAATACTGTCGAATTTTGGGTAAGTCTTATATGTTGCTTCTATTGAGCATTATGACTGATCTAATCTCTTTCTACATGCAAAGAACTGAGTACTGCAACAAGTGCACTTTGGACCTTGAAGAATTTAGGCGCAGATGTCAGACTGCTCTGGTGTACGATCTTTTGCAAAGTGTTCGCCCTTGTGCATTTCAAGTTGGGAGAGAATGTTAGTACTAATCCTGAGATCTGAAGTGCTTGTATCACTATAATTGACATACCTTTTGCAAACTGTTCGGCCTCATGCATTTTTGAACGAATGTTAGTACTAATCCTTAGATCCGAAGTGCTTGTATCACTATAATTGACATACCTTTTGCAAACTGTTCGGCCTCGTGCATTTTTGAACAAATGTTAGTACTATAATCCTTAGATCTGAAGTGCTTCTATCACTATATTTGACACACCTTTATTGCTTGTTTCTCATGAAATCTGATAAATTGTTAAAGACAAACTCTCAGTCATCAATGAAGAAGATTTACTGCCACAAGCTCTATTGATCATATCATAAGAGACCATCATATTCAGGTACTTCAGGAAAGAGAAGGTGCTTGCTCCATGATGGGTACCTACTCTACGGTACTAGGCTAGTACAAATCTGAGCTATGCTAGCTACCTCATGATCGAGGATTTGTGCACCAGCATGCTCAATATCAGATAATTGAGAGAGTGGGGATAAATGATTTGGCAGGTAAGCTAGATGGCACTGTATAGTATACAAGTATACCACCGTGAGAAAGTCGCCGCAGTACAGACCCGAAAGACCAGCGAAAGAACCTTTGGTACAGGACCGCTTACCATCGAAGAACAAGCTTCCCAGATGCTCCACCAAAATGACATGATAGCGAGCCGGAATCCCATTCATTAAGCGTTCGCCCATGCCCATCTCCCTAGTTAATATTATAATGACACTACCCATTGAGCCCCACCCCCAATTTGTTTAGTAATTTGAATATTCATAGCACCAACCAAAGGCTGGGCTCCTCAAAGCAAACCTTAGGCGGGGAGTGGTCCCACCCTTTCTGTAGTAGGCCTGTAAGGGACCGAAACCCGTGGTCATGCGATGACCGGAAAGGGTACTCCCCTGAAGACCAGTGTTTCTTTGAGCATATCTCCCAAAAAAACAATAACTAACTGCCCCACCCATTTGAGCAATAAATGCCCCACCCATTTTCCATTAATTTCACATTTTATGTATGTGTCAAATTTTCACATAATGAACGTTGATGTGCCAGCAGTGTTGGTGCTCCCCCACTCGACAGACAACTTCAGAAGTGAAAAAGTTTAGCTGTGCTTTTGCCTTCAATGCTTGATCACTTCTAGTTCAACATTATATGTTTTATGATGTATTTGTTTATGGTGGTTAAAAGAAGAGCTACAAGGATGTTTGTTTTAGTTTAGTGTTCTAGCTATCAGTTTATGTAGTTTATGTTTCATTAGGCTATCGATTCAAGTTGTTAGTTCACTTTCAGTTGAATTACAAAGGGTTAGTATCAGTACTTTTAGTTTTTAGCACCACTTGTTCCCTCGCATATAGGAATCCCCATTTCAGAATTTGAAGTGTAATAACTATATGGTAATTATATCTGGATTTCAAAATAAAAAACACGTGTCTGTAGAGATGAAATCATGACCAAACTCAGTATAAGTGACACCACTTTCAGAAAGGGTTAGTATCAGTACTTTAGTTTAACATTATTAATTTGGGTAAATTGAAATCAATACAGCTTTAGTTTTAATTAACAAACTAAGACAGCATCAGCTACCATTTTAGTTTTATATACAAAATGAAACATGCCTTACTAAAATGTATTTTAGTTTTAGTTTTAGCAACACTTGGTCCCTCGTATATAGCCCCCCATTTCAGAATTTGAAATATAGTAATTATATCTGGATTTAAAAAAAAAGTGTCTGTAGAGATGAAATCATGACCAAACTCAGTATAAGTGACACCACAATAGCTTTACACCCTCTCTGCAGATTCAATCTGGCACCTAACTGTAAGACAAAAAGTGCATCTGGCTCAAATTTGAATTATGCAACTTTTAGAGTGTAAAATGCTTGGTACTACTAACCAAAGCAACTCTACTTGGGTATCCCAATGTTTTTTTTAGATTTTGATCCTGGTTGGTTATCCTTTCTGAGCGAACCCTTGGGCATCATTTATTCTTTCTCTTTGCCTATCCTCGCCTAATTAACAGCATTAGCCAGAGCTATTCCGAAGGTGTGTCTCAAAATATTCTGAGTGCTGCTAGCTTGTTGCAAAAGTGTGTGCTACATAGCCCAACAAATCGAAATTCAGCGTCATTCACAAGACTACATTTTGTTGTGTGAAGTTGGAGTCTGGGTAGAAAAGTAACTTGAGGAAGCCAGCAAACAGACAAATCAAAACATGTGTAAGAAAGAAATTGCAACAAAACAAAGTAGGAGTGGCCATCACTTGGTGGAAGTGGATTCTTTTTATATAATAGAGTAGGTATAGCTACTATCAGCACTTCCACTTCAACCAGAAACACTGATATTCCATTTATAATGCTTGCATGCTGTATGTATAATTTATGTTATAGCACAGTGCCAGGGATTTATGGCAGTAAACAGACCGAGTCCGAGGGCATAGCCCAAGGACGAGGGTTGTTTACTACGGCCATTAATAAATCTCTGGCCACCTGTGCTATAACTATTATATATCCCACCTGTTTGGTCCTTGTTGTTAGTATAATTAATAGCATAGTTTCGAGTGCAATTTGGGATTAATAGCATGAGTGAATGGCTATTACTTGCACGAGGCGAAGCCGAGTGCAATTATGCCAATCATGAGTGCTATTAATCCCAAATTGTATGAGAAAACATGCTATTGATTGCTAATCATAAACCTTGCCAAGTTGACAGTACACTACAATAAGTATGAGTATGTATGAGATAGGCAAGTTTATGGTATACAAGTTTATAGTACACAATATAGTTTACAGCAAATTGTTGTTACTTACAAGTTTACAAGTTTATAGTACATCAGATAGTTTACAGCAAATTGTTGGTACTTCAAGGCCGTAGACAAGTGGGTGCTTGGGGGTGCTGAAGCACCCCCAAATTTTTGGCATTTGTATTACCACATAGCCACAGCACACAACTGCTTATAATGTGTAGTGAAAGTTAGCACCCCCAAACTAAAAAACTTGTCTACGGCCCTGTTAACTTACAAAGTCACTGACCAATCAGTGAGCTATTACACTTTTGCACTGTTGACAGTCTGTTTTTCAACCAATCAGTGAGCTATTACACTTTTTTCACTGTTTACATGTACAAGAAAAACATGTTGCAACACTATTTAGCATTTATTTCACTGTTGTTAATGGAGCTTTACTATGGACTGTGATATAGTCATATGATTATTACAGTAAACACATCTGTACATGTGCAAGTGTTTACAGTAACTTTATTTACACACAACTGTGTATAAAATCTGTACTGCAGTATAGCAATGTAGTGGAGTGTAAGCTAATACATGGAGAGGGAATTATGAGCCATAATTTCCCTTGTAGCCCTCAGGGAGGGAAAGTATCACAGTTAAACCCCACCTGTTGTATAGGCAAAACTATACTAGGTAGGATACATGTATGTATATAGTGAGGATTACCAGTATGAAACAGCTGGGCATACAAGTTTGCTCTGTACCTCATATGGTGTATATTTCATCACTGCATGGGGATTCCCAAACATTCATGGATTACACTTTAATAGTCTCAAAATAACCACATCGCAACTATATAACTGGAATGATGTAGTTCAGCCCACAACTATCACATTTTGTGGCCTAAACTTCCCGAGTTGCTTAGCAACAGAACATCAGATGTGTTTTACAGTACATGCTGCATGCTTAATAGGAAGTGGTTAAGCTTTGTGGTTATGGTATTGAAATTATGTACCTAGTCTTAAACTTAACATGATGTCACGGTGTAAGGTTATTTATATCACTCTTTACATCAACTTCCGGTAATTGTTAGGGTGGTTGTTTGGTGTGGGGACTGGTGTTAGGATGTGCAATGTAGTTATGTATGCTAGAATTACTAAACACGGTAACATTTTGAAGGTAACATTTTGTACCTACAGCACGAGGGATACTACCAGAGGTTAGTGTGGAGGGTGTAAACACAGGCATTTCAAAGAGTTGGTTGGATGAGGACTAAGATAGTGCATTTTTAGACAGTGAAATATAATTAATTATTGTATACAAGTGCCAGTAGTATACTTACACAGAAGGGGGACAAATGTTTTTACGTACAAGCTGATCTTGCATACATGGGACAGTTACTTAGACAGTTGTTTATGTTCATCTACTAGCACATAACCCTTTAGCGTTAATTTAGACAAAAGTTTTTGCTTAAATTTTTTGCATTTTACTGATCGGTGGTACTTTGCAGCAAATGTGAATGCAGAGGAAATTCAGACCCATTACCAACCCACTTGAGACATTATGTGCACAATATATTATCAAAGAGTCTAGTTGTTTGCTGATGGATTCTTATAACGCTGGGAAATTCATGATTTTGCAAAAGGTCAGAGTAAATGCAGTTCAGGTCATGAGGCCTGGTATTGGCCGAAACAAGCCTGTCCTGTGCAGACTTTGTATATTACATCTAGGCCCGCCTTTTTACAGGGAGGTGTGGTGTTGATTGTTCATGTGTATGATGTATGTGCATGAATGGTAGCTATATAAAGTATGTGTTATGTTCATTTAGTTACTCTACACACAGATGGTCTGCTAATAGTTAGAGAGTGGGGTTTCATCCGTTTGGGGGGGGAAGTATTTCAAAAATTGTGCAGTGCAAAGCACCACACGAAATTTTGGGGTGTGTGGCCTTCTGCACAATTCTAATTAGTGAACTCTCGCGCCATGCTTGTGTAACATTTTGTGCTACTTTTGGTATTTTTCCCCATGTACTCAGTCTTGAAATTACATATGCACTATCCTATCTATGATGTAAAGATATAGTCAATCTCTCTGGGGGGAAGCTCAACTGTTTGGGGGGGAAGCTTCCCCTACCCCCCCCCCCCCCGTAGACGAAACCCTGATACTTTGCAAGAGGTACGAAAACAGTTCAGTATTAACATAGGGGAAGGCTGATCATCTGCAATGATGTAACTGGATATTGAGTAAACATCTGCTACATACACACTGTACCACGAGATAAAATACCCATGTCCACTAAGGCATTCCTTTGAAGCTATTTACCCTATGGTACATCAGCTCCCATGGCAACTGTACTAGTAAAGTAACCACACCCCAAGAATCCAAGATGCTCATAAGAGGTTAGTGCTGCAGGTTTACCTTGGCTCAAACACTTTAGAGTTCAGTGCTATACGTAGGTAAAATGTATGTTGAATAGTACAGTTGCCATGGGAGCCGATGTACCATAGCTTTAAAGGAATGCCTTAGTGGACATGGGTACTTTATCCTTTGGTATGTAGCAGATGTTTACTTGATATCCAGTTCACCATTGCACATAATCAGCCTTCCTCTACGTTAGTACTCAGCTGTTTTCATACCTCTTGTAAAGTATTGATCACTAGATACAATCTCTAACTAATAGCAGTCCATCCGTGCATGGAGTAACTAAATGAAGTAACATAACACACATCCTATATAGCTACCATCCATGTGCATACATGAACAATCAACACCACATCTCCCTGTAAAAAGGCAGGCCTAGATGTTATATACAAAGTCCTGGCTGCACAGGACAGGCTTGTTTTGGCCCATATCAATGCCTACCAACCATTTAGCCCCACCCCCTCAATTATCTGATATTGAGCACACAAATACTCATGAGGTGGCTAGCATAGCTCAGATTTTTACTAGCCTAGTACCATAGAGTAGGTACCCATCATGGAGCAAGCACCTTCTTTTTATTCAAGTACCTGAAGGTGATAGTCTCTTATGATATATATAGTTATGATCTTTAGACACTTGCAACTCAAGACACATTCCACTGGCAAATTCTAGAGCTACACTCAACATGCAGTACACCAGTGCCAAGGTTGGTATTATCTCTAGGTCTTGACAAAATTCCAAGTTTACACAGAGATTGATCACCTGAATACTTAATTAATGTAGTCAGCACCCCTTGTATTTTCCTTGTTGCAAGACTCTTTCATGTACTCATCTACAACTGACCTTCCTAGATATTCAACCTACCGATCCAGTCACCTTTGGCAGCTTTTGTAGTAGCAGAGCAGGGCTTGGCTTAATTGGTAATTATAGCATCATAATTATAATTTCAGAACAATATCTATCACACTTGCCAAGACCCAATCATCTCGATTCTGACACTGTAATGCACAAGTGCTATGTTCTTGGTTTTTGCACACAGCTGGAGACTTAGACATATGTTAAAATGTATATGTGACTGCACACATATCTTTTACTGGTTCCTTGCACACACCTGACAAAAGGGAGTTTACCACTTGGACAACACACTCTCAAGTGTGATACTGTTATATTTTCAGTGCTCCATAAAAACGTGTTTTTTTAAAGGGTGTGATCCAAAAATTAGATTTTTTTTTTGCCATAAACAGCACCACTAACTAGTGCTTTGTCAATAAGTTTGTTGGTACAAGCTGGCAATAGCTATTACTTCATGCTGTAATGAATGAGATGTCATGTTCCAAAGCTTCCACATAAAGTAACTGAAAATTCCTTCTAGCATACCTAAGTGTGTTGCACATGCTAGTCCCCACACTATTGGAAGTTGTTTGAGAGATGTACACAACAAGTGAAAAACACTTCACATTCTTGATGTCTGATTTATTACAGGACAAAGTAATACCCCTTCCCCCCCACCTTCAAGTTTATGAAGAAAATATCTTTTGATTTCTGATGGCAGTTGAAATCAGGACTTCTTTTCATGCTCAGTGAAGAGAGCCAGATATATGCCACCAGCTCTACCTTACATATTCTCATGCTACACATAAATAACAAATAAATATGTCTGCACATTCATTTCCAAATTTCCATCATGTTGAAATATACAAGATGTCATGTTCTAAACTTTCCACATCGTGTAACTTGAAATTCCTTCTAGCATACCTAACTATGTTGCACATCCTAATGCTAGTCCCCCGCCAACAACTACTGAAGGTTCAAAGGTGCATGCAACTATACTATAATAACAAGGTACTTTGAGTTTGTTATGTAAGCAGAGGTCATGTATGGATACATGCCCTGTGGTGCCCATGAAGCAAAAACATGTATCAACTTAAGCAGCAACAAAAATGTACTGACACTCCTAGTGCTTCCTCCTCAATCACAGAATTCCAAGAAATGTTCTCCTAATTCCCATGACGTAAAGTTGATGTTCACTTTAGTACTGTCCCACATGTAATGAATGAGATGTCATATTCCAAAGCTTCCACATAAAAATTATAGTAACTGGAAATTCCTTCTAGCATACCTAACTACATTGCACACCTTAAAAGTGTATAATGCTAGTCCCCACCAACAGCTATTGAAGCTTCAAAGGTGCATGCAACTATACTATAAAAACAAGGTACTTTTGCAGACTTACCGTGCTAGTACATTGAGTTTGTTATGTAAGCAGTATACAGGTTGTATGGTCAGCAATAACACTCTTGCACTATTAACTGCTAGCAGAATATCATAATTATGCCGCAATAGGCTCAAGATATTCAAGTTTATGTTCACCAGACTGGGCTACAGTTTTTGTTTTCCACTTTGGCCAATAGCATGAGTTGCTTCGGCTAGTAGTGCCATAAATTTTATACTCAAAATAATTCAGAAACAAATTTGATCCAGATAAAAATGTTATCTTTCAGTTAAAGTACCAGATTGAATCTGCAGAGAGGGTGTAAAATTATTGTGGTGTCACTTATACTGAGTTTGGTCATGATTCATCTCTACAGACACATTTTTTTTTAAATCCAGATATAATTACTATATTTCAAATTCTGAAATGGGGGATTCCTATATGCGAGGGACCAAGTGTTGCTAAAACTAAAACTAAAATGCATTTTAGTAAAGCATGTTTCATTTTGGTATATAAAACTAAAATGGTAGCTGATGCTGTCTTAGTTTGTTAATTAAAACTAAAGCTGTATTGATTTCAATTTACCCAGTACTGATACTAACCCTTTTTGAAAGTGAACTAACAACTTGAATCGGTAACCTAATTAAACTAAAACTACGTAAACTAGCTACTAGGTTGAACACTAAAATAAAATACAACCTTTTCCTGTAGCTCTTCTTATATATCATCATAATTATATAATCAACAGCATATAATACATAAACAAACTAAAATGTTGAACTAGACGTGATCAAGTATTGAAGGCAAAGCACAGTTAAACTTTTTCAATTCTGAACAGTGTCATCCTCGATCAGTGCCTGCCAAATCATTTATCCCCACCCCCTCAATTATCTGATATTGAGCATGCTGGTGCACAAATCCTCATGAGGTAGCTAGCATAGCTCAGATTTGTACTAGCCTAGTACCGTAGAGTAGGTACCCATCATGGAGCAAGCACCTTCTCTTTCCTTAAGTACCTGAATATGATGGTCTCTTGTGATATGATCTATAGAACTTGTAGCAGTAAATCTTCTTCATTGATGACTGAGAGTTTGTCTCTAACAATTTATCAGATTTCATGAGAAACATACAAGGTGTGTCAATTACAAGAGATACAAACACTTCAGACATCAGGATTAATACTAACAATTAAATGCATGAGCCGTAACAGTTTCCAAAAGATTGTGCACTTGAGAATACACATCAGCAGTTTGACATCTGTGCCTAAATTCTTCAAGGTTCACATCAGTGCAGCTGTTGCAGTACTTAGTTTTCTGCATGTAGAAAGAGATCAGTCATAATGCTCACGCACTTATTAGCTGACTTGTTGTAACACATATATGAAAGATGACACAATGGAAAGCAACATAAGACTTACCCAAAATTGGACAGTATTAGTGGCAATTGTTTCCAAAGCAATGTAGATATCACTGGTATTATCAACTGCTTTCACCTGGTAGTAAGAGTTCACGACTGCACACAGTTGCAATGTGGTGTTGGCATTGAATTTTTGAAGCTGTGCATGAGAAATTATAGAAGGATTAATCCACACAAGCCTTAGATAATTCAAGGAAGCACTGTACAATCCTCTGCATGCTATCACACAGTGCACTAACAATGCATAGTATACATGTGTACCAATGATACGATATATTGGAACTTACAAGAGTTGTCACGTTATTGTATATATCACCTCTTTGATCACATCCACTAACTTGGCGGACATGCACAGTGGGTGCAGATGTAGCCAGCATGACACACACTGTTAGACTGAACAGTGCCAATACATTAGGGTAAGTGCAAGTAGTGAAAAACTTGGCCATTGTAGCTGTTGCCGAGAATAGCAAGTGATGAATGATTGTTGAAGGTTGTTTGTTCTGTTAGCTGTGCTTGCTGATGACTGACCATTGCTTGGTTTTTATACTCAAAATAAAGCTGTTACCAGGATGCAATAGAGAAACTGAGAGGAATTTGTGTTTGAAATGTAGTGACTTCATTTCAAGAATTTCCCTTTCTTCAAATTACATTACATAATCTTTGCTTACAATCATGTCATTTCTCTTTAAAATTTCTCTACATTCCTTGCAGACACAGACACATTCCACTGACAGAATTCCATGCTTGTTCAGTAGAGCTATACCATTCAACATGCAGTATGCCAGTACCGAGGATAGTATTGTCTTGACAAAATTTGCTAGCATAGCTTTGAGAATAAAATGCATTCAAAAGCATAAGAGATGCTGGTACAATATCCAGACTTGTAGTTTCACATAATCACTTACAGTTGCTGTACATATTTGCTCCCTGGTGATACCTGCATGAATACTTAATTAAAGTAATCAGCTTCTCCTGTGCTTTCCCTGTTGTAAAACTCTTTCATGTACTCATCAGCAACAGTCATCCCTAGAGAAGATTATTCGCTTTCTGTAATGTTACATTACAACTGTTCTTCCTAGAAACTGAAGAGCTAGCGATACCAAGGCTTTTGGCAGTTCTTGTAGTAGCAGAGCAGGGCTTGGCTTAATAATTATTGATAATTACAGTACCATTTGTCATTCCAGTACAGTATCATGAACAATTATCACACTTGCCATTGGTGCACCATCCTGGCACCAACTAGCCTCCTACCCAGGCTCTTCTCCAGAAAAACAGAGTGGAGCCAGGACACAAGGCTAGCGCTAATATAGTGGTGCACCAAATAAACCAAGTGATGCACACCACACTGAAAAGGCCTAACAAGAGCACTGAACTCCTATAATTATGTGTACGAAAAATACACAACAGTCTCTAAAAGCTATGAGAATAACAGGGTAACTTTCAAGTCGTGAGAATAGAGAAATAGATTCAAGAGGGTAACAGACCTATAGAAAAAAGCGTAATTCATCAAGACCTAATCATCTCACTCTGTAATGCACAAGTGCATGGTTTTCTGCAAACATTGTTACTGAAAATTTCATACATTCTGCATAAACCTATACTAGTCTGTAAGTCTGTAAAACCTAATGAGTACATAGAAATTAGTACACTGTATCTACTATGGTCTCTCACTAGCAGTTATGGTAATTTGCAGACTTACCGTGCTAGCGCACAAGATACTTTGAATTTGCTATGTAAGTAGAGGCTATATACAGGTTGTACGGATACATACCCTGTGGTGCCCATGAAGCGAAAACATTTAGGACGTATCAACTTAAGCAGAAAAAAAAAAGTACTGACACTCTTTGTGCTTCATCACAGAATTCCGAGAAATGTTCTCCTAATTCCCATGACGTAAAGTTGATGTGCACTTTAGCCAACAAATACTGTCTCACATGTAATGAATGAGATGTCATGTTCCAAAGCTTCCACATATAGTAACTGGAAATGCCTTCTAGCATACCTAACTACATTGCACACCTTAAAAGTGTATAATGCTAGTCCCCACCAACAACTACCGAAGGTTCAAAGGTACATGCAACTATACTATAAAAACAAGGTACTTTATGTAAGCAGAGGCCATATACAGGTTGTACAGGTACATGTCCTGTGGTGCCCACACAGCAAAGACGTATCAACTCTTTGTGCTTCCTTCTCAATCACAGAATTCGGAGAAATGTTCTTCTAATTCCCATGACGTAAAGTTGATGTACACTCCATGCAGTCAAGTACTGTCTCACATAATCATGTAATTACAAATACTTACTACATACTAACCACAAAGCTTCACAACTCCTATTCTGCAGCATGTTGCCCAGCAACACAGGAAGTTTCAACTCCCAAGTGTTGTACATTATGTCACATTTTAGGATGCAATCTATAACTACTTGAGAATCCCCAGTCAGTGATAAACTATATGTAAAGAGCCTCAACAAGAGGCTATTAATGAGCCAAACCTTCTACATGCATTGCAATTACGTCAATAATTGCTTCTCTTGTTTACCTTCTAATATGTGTTGACTACGTAGTGTAGGTGAACGTGACATCATATGCTGCCAAGCCCACAACAGTGTTGTTTTCAGTTGTATTCTATGCATGTGAAATAAGTCAGTGATAACACTCTTGCACTATTAACTGCTAGCAGAATATCATAATTATGCTACATGTTGGCAATAGACTCAAGATATTCAAGTTTATGTTCACCGGACTGGGCTACGGTTTTTGTTTTCCACTTTGGCCAGTAGCATGAGTTGCTTCGGCTAGTAGTGCCATAAATTTTATACTCAAAATAATTCAGAAACAAATTTGAGCCAGGTACACATTTTATCTTTCAGTTAGGTGCCAGATTGAATCTGCAGAGAGTGTGTAAAATTATTGTGGTGTCACTTATACTGAGTTTGGTCATGATTCATCTCCACAGACAACCTTTTTTTAAAAAATCCAGATATAATTCAAATTCTGAAATGGGGGATTCCTACATGCGAGGGAACAAGTGTTGCTAAAACTATAACTAAAGTAAGGCATGTTTCATTTTGGTATATAATACTAAAATGGTAGTTGATGCTGTCTTAGTTTGTTAATTAAAACTAAAGCCAGTACTGATACTAACCCTTTTTGAAAGTGAAGTAACAACTTGAATCGGTAACCTAATTAAAATTAAAACTACGTAAACTAGCTACTAGGTTGAACACTAAAATAAAATATAACCTTTCCCTGTAGCTCTTCTTATATATCATCATAATTATATAATCAACATATAATACATAAAACATAAACAAATGTTGAACTAGACGTGATCAAGTATTGAAGGCAAAGCACAGTTAAACGTTTTCACTTCTGAACAGTGTCATCCTCGATCAGTGCCTGCCAAATCATTAGCCCCACCCCCTCAATTATCTGATATTGAGCATGCTGGTGCACAAATCCTCATGAGGTAGCTAGCATAGCTCAGATTTGTACTAGCCTAGTACCGTAGAGTAGGTACCCATCATGGAGCAAGCACCTTCTCTTTCCTTAAGTACCTGAATATGATGGTCTCTTATGATATGATCAATAGAACTTGTAGCAGTAAATCTTCTTCATTGATGACTGAGAGTTTGTCTTTAACAATTTATCAGATTTCATGAGAAACAAGCAAGGTGTGTCAAATATAGTGATACAAGCACTTCAGATATCAGGATTAGTACTAACAATTAAATGCATGAGCCGTAACAGTTTCCAAAAGATTGTGCACTTTAGAATACACATCAGCAGTTTGACATCTGTGCCTAAATTCTTCAAGGTTCACATCAGTGCAGCTGTTGCAGTACTTAGTTTTCTGCATGTAGAAAGAGATCAGTCATAATGCTCATGCACTTAATTATCAGCTGATTTGTGAGGTTACACACATTGTAAATATGAAAGATGACACAATGGAAAGCAACATAAGACTTACCCAAAATTGGACAGTATTAGTGGCAATTGTTTCCAAAGCAATGTAGATATCGCTGGTATTATCAACTGCTTTCACCTGGTAGTAAGAGTTCACAACTGCACACAGTTGCAATGTGGTGTTGGCGCTGAATTTTTGAAGCTGTGCATGAGAAATTATAGAAGGATTAATCCACACAAGCCTTAGATAAGCACTGTACAATCCTCTGCATGCTATTCACACTGTGCACTAACAATGCATAGTATACATGTGTACCAATGATACGATATATTGGAACTTACAAGAGTTGTCACGTTATTGTATATATCACCTCTTCGATCACATCCACTAACTTGGCGGACATGCACAGTGGGTGCAGATGTAGCCAACATGACACACACTGTTAGACTGAGCAGTCCCAGTACATTAGGGTAAGTGCAAGTAGTGAAAAACTTGGCCATTGTAGCTGTTGCTGAGAATAGCAAGTGATGAATGATTGTTGAAGGTTGTTTGATCTGTTAGCTGTGCTTGCTGATGACTGACCATTGCTTGGTTTTTATACTCAGAATAAAGCTGTTACCAGGATGCAATAGAGAGAGACTGAGAAGAATTTGTGTTTGAAATGTACAGTGACTTCATTTCAATGACATGGGAAATTCCCTTTGTCCAAATTACATTACATAATCTTAGTCCACACAAACCAAACAACTCATGGATGTACTTGCAATCCCATCCTTTCTCTTTAAATTTCTCTACGCTCCATGCAGACACAGACACACTCCACTGAAAGAATTCCATGCTTGTTCAGTAGAGCTATACCATTCAACATGCAGTACGCCGATACCAAGGATAGTTGACAAAATTTGCTAGCATAGCTTTGAGAATAAAAGGTACTCGAAAGCATAAGAGATGCTGGTACAATATCCAGACGTGTAGTCTCACATTAATCACTCACAGTTGCTGTTCATATTTGCTCCCTGGTGATACCCGAATACTTAATTAAAGTAATCAGCTTCTCCTGCACTTTTCCTGTTGTAAAACTCTTTCATGTATTCATCAACAACAGTCCACCCAGGCTAGAGAAGATTATTCGCTTTCTGTAATGTTACATTACAACTGTTCTTACTAGAAATTGACGACCTAGCGATGCCAAGGTCTTTGGCAGTTCTTGTAGCCTTTGGCAGTTAATTAATTGTCATTCCAGAACACTACTATAATTATATAATTACCATTCCAGAACAGTACCATAAATTACCATGATTGCTGTTCTATTGAACAGTGTCGTGAATATCATAATTATGTCATAGAGGCTCATTGCTATGTTGTGAACAGTGTTTCAGATCGAGATCTTTTTTAGCTTAACAATTGGCAACAACAATGCAGAACATGTTCACAACATAGCATATGTAATAGATAAACCACAGTAGACAGAGGGGGAGGGTTGTTTATGGACCATAAATCCCTGTCTACTGTGGTTTATCCTCCACTCTGATTTGTCCTTGTTGTTATTAGTAAACACACATGGTAGTTTTCACTGTAAACAAGGTATGCTTTATTAGTAAACTTGTAAAGTAGTTTACACTGTAAACAAGGTAGCTTATAGGAAACATCATTTTACAACTTCTGGGGTATATGGAACAGAATCTACAGAATCTACAACTTCCTGTCAGTATATGGAAAATAATACCCACCTGTTGCCACAGAAACAAGGGTGAAGTGGAGTATATACATGTAGGCTGATATAGACAGGGATTGATGATGTATATGTGAATACACAGAAGGTGGTTCACTGAGTGAGAATGATTGATAGGAGGAATAAGAAAATTGAAATGGGGGGAATGCCAGGTGTTCATTCAAAGTATGGGAGCCAAGTCTTGTTTAAGACAAGGCCACAGTCCAGATTTGAGTTCCTGCTGGTCTTCTTTATGGTATTCGAACTGTTTTCAACTGTTTTGGAGAGACTGGCAGGTTACTAGGGAAAAGGATAACGGAGCACAAATATGCAGTAAAGACTGGAGACTGCGGAAGAATGGAGTGGCGGTGCATGCATGGGAGAAGGACAGAGGATGGACTGGGAAGGAGCGAAGATCCTAGAGTCGGAACCACACTACCTGAAGAGAAGGGTCCTGGAAGCCGTCTGGATGAAGTGATGCACCTAATAAACCAAGTGATGCGCACCACACTGGAGAGGCCCAGCAAGAACACTGAACTGTTATGATTACCGTGAAGAAAGTAAAAAAATGTAACGAGATGTAGGGATGGCATGCCAAACTTGAAGTATACAAACAAGGTAGGGATCATATACAAACGTAAGGGGCGCTGCTGAGAGTCGGTAATCTACTGAGAAATGACCAAAATTGGTCTCAGAAACCATTAATCTCAGATGATGGGGGGGGGGGGGGGGGGCATTATCAGAGAGTCGGTAGACTCTCTATGTAGGGATGGCGCCGACGCGCAATATATGCAATACTTAAGCAAAAGCCGTATAACTTCACCACAAACACGCTAAAAGCTTATTTAAGCGCCCAGGCTTCCTCTTTGAGTGGCTTTGTGATCAGCAAGACTCATATAAGTGGCCAAAAGCCACGCGGAAGACAGGTAAACGTAAAAGTGTGTGGTAGCAAAAGTGCCAGTTTTGTTATTCTTTCTTTCTTTCTTTGTTCCGACCACTTTGTAAATTACGATAACTCGAAAACGGCTCAAGTACTCACCTTGATTTTAGTACGAAACGGATGCTCATCACAGCGCTCAGCTTCCCAACCACTCAGCGTCTTCATAGCTTCAAAATCAGCCTGGTCAACAAAAGCCATTCACAACACTCTGAGGCTGCTGTCCGTTGCTTAGGACGCCATTTTATAATTTTGTACGCATGCGTACACGAAGTCTCGTTCCCAGACCAAAGACCACGGTCATTGGTCTGGAAGCGAGACTAGTACACAGGCGAAAATTATGACCAGCGGGCAGTACGCGTGGCTAGTACGGACTTTTCCCCCCGCGGCATTGGGTAAGGCTTATGAACACCACGTAGGTAAGGCGCTACCTACTTGTAGCTACACTAAAAATAGCCTACTCACCGCTTTAGTGAAGCTAGGATGGTCAGTTGTCAGTATGATGTTCTGTGCTGCAGCTGGTCAGTCGTCATGACAACTGAATCATGAAATTGGTTTCACAAAGTTTGGTACGGAGAGTGGTTGGCCCTTCATCAGGTTCTAGCTGGCTATATTACACATTATTACATGCCTGGAACTACTACTAAACTGTCAATGCCGTTTCAAGTTCTGGTGTTGTGGTTACACTTGAAATATTCTTCTTAGGCTTAGGTCTAACTGTAACTGAGATTAACATCAAAAAAGTACCGAAACAAGACTTAAAAAACATTAAAAATGTAAAAAGATGTAGGGATGGCATGCCAAAAAGTATGCAAACAAGGTAGGGATAATGCATGAAAGCAAAGGTCAACATATTGGCAAAGCCCCATCCCTACATCTTTTTCACACTGCAGTTAGACAGCGTGCTTGAGAGCTGAATCTGTACCCATGCCATGCAGTTAGCATGAGTACCTGAGTTTACACACTGATTACTATGACTAGTCTGCAGCCCACTCAAGCTCAGTGTCTAGGTTGTATCAGAAAGGGTGCCACTGTCACTACAAGTAGTATGATGGCAGTAAAGCTACTTAGTAGCTATCTGATAGGTACCTACGACAGCTACGAGACATAATGCTGGATCATACTAGCCTCGTTCCCAGTCCATGTGGGAGGAGCTAGGAAGTGGCCGGCTATAGCCATGAAAAGTTTTAGGAAGACCCCCATGCACTGTCTAACTGCAGTGTGAAAAAGATGTAGGGATGGGGCTTTGCCAATATGTTGACCTTTGCTTCATGCATTATCCCTACCTTGTTTGCATACTTTTTGGCATGCCATCCCTACATCTTTTTACATTTTTAATGTTTTTTAAGTCTTGTGAATACAGAATCCATGCAGATGAAATTACCTATGCAGTTAATCAGGTAATGCTGGCATATTAGGGGCTTCTCATTACTCCAGGATCGTTGTTAAGGAAGCTGAGCGGTCGTAGGTAAAGCGTCAGTTTCGTGGTAAACTCATGAGTGTTTTCGAGTTATCGTTTCGCTACTCCACACTTTTGCGTTTAGTTGTCTTCCGCGAGGCCTTTGGGAACGGTGAGTCTTGCCGATCATAAGATACCTGAAAGAAGAGGGCTGGGTGCTTAAATAAGCTTTTAGCGTATTTGTAGCTTAGTTATATGGCTTTTGCATATATTGCGCGTCGATCGCGCCATCCGTACACAGCCTCGGAGAGTCTACCGACCCTCTGATAAGACTAGCAGGATAACTTTCAACTTGTGACTATGGAGGAATAAAATCAAGAAGATAATAGGCCAATAATTCATCAAGGCCTGATCATCTCACCCTGTAATGCATCAACATGCACTTTATTAATGTACCAGGTTCCAGTACTGCCAGTCTGGACAGTGTGAAAAAATTTATAGTGATGTAGTATATTTACTTATTTATAGCGACGTACTTACTTACAAAGAACACCCAAAGTGAATGCATAATTCATTTGGGTTATGAAGTATGAAAGATTTGTTCCCCACTGAAATATTTGGACGCCCCACAACATGCACTGTTTCAGACTGTCAAAATATCCATTATGCTTGCACAAGAAACAAAGTACTAAAAATAATTGGCCTAAACACACAAGTAGCAAAACCAATCTAGACTACTCTCCTCCATTACTTCACTTGGAACATGAACACAGTGGACATGAAACTATACTTGCCACACTGAAGCATGTCTACGCCAACAATTTCTGGCATCCTTCATTTACAGTAAACTTCTATAAGGTAGGTGCTGGTATTATGAGTCAGAGGGTATTATGGGTCCACATATAACTTTAACTCCTGAATTTCCAAACTCAATGCTCATCTAGGATTACTGTAGGTACCATTATCTTGTACAGTGCTAGAATACAGTTAGAACACTGAAAATGTTTCAATCAACAAAGCACCTGGTGACTCATAATACCAGCAGTCGACTCATAATACAGGGGACAAATTTTTGGGGGGTCCAAATCAATCACTTGGGAACGACTACCAGATTTTCTTTTTACCGTTTCTCACAATCAAACATATTTATTTACAGCCAAGGCAAGATGCCCACTTATAGAATGAGAGAAGTCACTGGTGGCTATGTAGGTCAAGACCATGCAGTGTACCTAAGTATACCATAATATTATGCATGCTGCACGAAGAGACGGTGCTTCCGAAGATGGGAGAGGCTAAGTTCACCGCGATCCATGTTGATGACGTAATAATAGTTATGAAATTACGTAATAATAATCATTTTGGAATGTTGTGAAGGCTCGCACTTTCGACTTCGTCTCTGGACGACAATGCATCTGTGTATATACTTAGACCTTTGAAAAGGGCGTGTTGACCATGATCGAGCAAAATAACCGCCAAGAAGACTGCAAAGAGAACTCTTCCTCAGGTGATTTTTAACAACAAAGAACTTCAACCTATAAGTATAACAAGAAGTTATGTACTTTCAGTGAACTGTGAGAACAAGACTGGAAGGTATCTGGCCACTGTCAATTATGTTGTCTCCTAGCTCTAGACAATCATGATAGTACGTCATATAATCTATTCTAGCCAGTAAGACATTCCAGCAACCTGGAAACTCTCAGGGAATGTTGTCCCAGGAATGGGCTGCAATTTAAACTATTTTGCGTTTACTTCCAGATATTCACACTGATTGAGATTTTATTCTGTGGGGTGTTGAAGCAGTGTGACTGAATGTTTTGCCTGGTCAATGAGTGCAAGGAATAACTGATATATTGGAACTTGGAGAGTGAAAACAATACGACCTTGGTTTATAGATAAGTTTTGACACACTTTCACTGGACAAATTTGAATCTTGCGATGTTTCAACTGCTAATTTGCAGTTTCATCAGCATCTTTTATTGTGCTTGTGATACAGTTGAAGCATTATAATAAACTTGTCCTTCAAACCTTGTCCATTGATCATGCACAGTGTGCACTTTAAACCCATTTCAAATCAGTTTCACTGTTTAGGACAGCTGTGTAAATGCCCCCAATGAACCACCTAATTTTACAGGATGCAAGAAATACAACTTCCAAGAACGTTAGTGATGATTGTTACAAGGACTAATGTGTTTATTTGTAGGTGTAGCTAATGACTAAGGCCATACCATTTGTGTTGCTCAGACCATACCGACCCAAATATTGGCAGACGCTACTCAAAAATGGTATCATAAAAGAATGGTATGGCCTAGCCGCCTAAGACAAAGTCTTGTTCCAAAGCTGCCATTCTATTCATGGTTCATAAAGCTGGACAATGAGAAGGTTTGCATGTGAATGAGGATTTTGTAACACACAATTTTAGCTAGAAAGACCACATTTTTTAAATTAAAATCACATTCATTTTTACTGAAACAGCAGCAACATGAAAGTAACCATATAATTAACATAGTTGTCATTTCCACAGGAATTTTTATAATGGTGTCTTGTGGCACGGTTAGAGTATATAGTTCAAGTGTACTAATTGGTTCAGTTTCTTCATCATCTAGTGCATGTAGTGCCACCACAATGGCTTGTAGCCATGAAATACTCACTGTTTCAATGTCCGCCACCAGGCAAGTCTCACTACTTCAACCTTGCATATTAAACATGAGCTCAATAGACAGTTAAGTATGGATCTCTGGCTATCCATCAGGACAACATAAGCTTGTTATAATTGCTGCCCATTCCTGGGACAACTTTCCATGAGAGTTTCCATCATTGTGCTGTCAAATTATGACTTATATGGAGATAACGGAAATTGAACGGTAGCAGATACTTTCCAGCCTTGTTCACAGTTCACTGATAGTGCATTATACCTATAGGCTGAAGCTTTTGATGTTAAAAGTCACCAGAAGGATAGCTTCCTTTCCAATTGCCATCTTCATGGTATCGTTTTGCTCGATCATGTTCAATCAACATCATGACAGACTCTCACACCATTCCCAGCCACCCCACAGAATAGCAGTTCAATAGATGGCTCAGTGTGAATCCCTGGGTCTTTTCTGTTACCCATCAGGTAAAATGCAAGACAGTTCTGATTGCTTCCAATTCCTGGGACAACATTGAAAGTGCGAGCCTTCACAATGACCAAAACGATTATTATTACGTAATTTCAATAACTATTATTACGTCATCAACATGGATCGCGGTGAACTTAGCCTCTCCCTTTCGAAGATCGGAGTCTCTACCGACTTTTGAATAAGGCCAGCCACCTGACTGCATTCTGTGCATGATATGGCAGTCCCCATCTCCCGGTCACCCCAGCGCAGCTGATGAGGCGTGGTATTGGCCGAAACGCGTCCTGCGCAGTGGGTGACTGCATAACATCTAGGCCTGTTTTATAAGGGAGATGTGGTTCGTTGATTGTTCATGCACAGTCAGTACACTTACGTAGTGAGCATTGTATTACTATCGTATCATTGAGCCTCATGAAGTTTTCGAAGTTTTCAATGATCTATCAGTTTATGAAGTTTTCAATGATCTTGGAGAAATATACATTATTACAAGTCATGTCATAAAGGATATAGTAGTGATATATATAATTATATAATTATATGCAGCCATTAGTAATAAATACACTGAAGATATGCAAAAAGTGAGGCAATACAAAAAGTAATGGTCTTACTAACAACCATCAAGATCACTGCAATACCGAAATACACAAGGCCCTATGCTGTGTAGCAGGGTACGCACACAGATGCGGCCAAATGCTGCTAGATCCATGCTAGTGTAGTCTTCAGGTGAACTGGAGCACAAACTAATTGTATTATTCTGCATGTAAAGAGATATTACTCAGTCAATGATAATGTTCATGCACATAATAACTGCTATATAGCTTATGTCCATAGCTACTAATTGTACGTATGGTTATCTAGGATGTAAAATTAACATATGACTTACCCAGTATTCAAAACTTTCATTGGCTCTTCTTTCTAAGTCAATTAAATTGCCGTCATTACTGTTAACAGTTACTGCTTTCATCAGGTAGTAGGAGGCCACCACTTTACACAGTCCCACACTGAAATCAGCATAGCAGATTCCATTAGTGCTGCCAAGATTTTGAACCTGCACAGGATGAAATCACAAAATTTAATAACCGAAAATTCAAAGCCATCTTTTATCCTTACTGCCTCATTGGCCAAATGTACGTGGTCTGCTGCTTCTACAGTGCCATTTCAGCCACACACAAACCATATACAATTTAAGAACACTCCACTAACAATGCAAAGTCCAGCTACCTTTCTTTATGTAGAAGTGATGTGTAACTTACAGTAGTTGTTAGCTGATTACGTATCATTCTTCCGTCAGGAGCTTCACAGACACTTCGGCCTCTCCGGACATGCCCAATGGGTGAAGATGTAGCCAGCATGATACATACTGCTACACTGAGCAGTGCAAATAAAGTACAACTAGTGCAAAGCTTTGCCATTGCAGGTTTTGCTGAAGAATTGTTGAGCGAGTCTTGCTGTTTGAGTCCAGTTATCTCTTAGCTGTGTTTGCTGATGACTGACCATTGCTTGCCTTTTATAAGAACCACTATATAGCTACTAGGATACGAGAGAGAGATTCAGAAACATTCGTATTTGAGTAACTTCCTTTCAATGGCATGCAAATTTCCCTTGCCCAAACTACAGTATCGATACCACATTAGTCCACACAAACATTCCATGCAACAACTTGTAACTCAGACATACTCCACTGACAGAATTCCATGCATGCTTGTTCAGTAGAGCTACACTCAACATGCAGTACGCCAGTGCCAAGGTTAGTACTTTATATCTATAGGTCTTGACAAAATTTGCTAGCATAGCTTTGAGAATAAAGGCACTCAACATTCTGTCTGATGTGCAAGGAAGCCCATGCAGTACATAAATGCTGGATGGTTCTTACATCTGAAGTTTAAAGTATTATTTTCACCAGCCCTGCTTTTGGAGGGAGTTAACCTCATTCCCAGACCAGCATTTATTACTTGCAGTATTTACCCACGTATACGGCAAGTGACAAATGCTTGGGTTGAAGGTCTGGGAACGACACTAATGAGGAGTGCCTTCCCAGGCTACTTACACAGCAAATCAAACTCCCTTGTTATGGTGTAATATAGTACCTACGGTCTACATATTTCTGGCTCAAACTTCATCATTGATAGGGGTTCTGAAGGATGCAAACTTTTGTGCCTCAACTATATATCACAAAACCATATCTTTAGTTTTGTAGCAACTGTCACATTGTTCTGTAGAACTGCTAACAGTATACATAGGGGTCCCAACAAAAAATCCAAGAGCGAATGAACTTGACTCAAGTATGCTGAAATCCAAGAACCAAGTGACCTTGTTTGTAAACTACAGTTACAATAGTTTCTATGACTTTCGTTCTTCCGAAAATAAATAAAGCGAACAGAGGGTTATGTGCCAAAATATGGCCATAATGGGATTTTTAATTTTATATGGGGGATTATATATGAACATACCTTTAACAGATATCCACGCGAGTGGTCCAGCTATTTTAATACTCTACCAATGGTAAATAATCAATTGCACTGGTGCTTGCTAAATTTACTTTTCAAAAGTCACTTCAAACTATCAATTATTCTTCTATGGGAGAAATGTATTGCAACATAAAATAACAGCTAATATAGTCTCTTGACAGCTATAAACTTGATCGGTCCAGGCATTTTTGCACAAGATACATCAAGTGAAATCCATCAGTACCACCATAGTTTCATAGCGAAGCTTCAAAAGTCACTTGAACCGAACTGCGCCCAATTTTCGGCACTTAACCCTTTCAAGTCCAAGACGAATTGACTGACAATAGCTTTGCAGCACCAACTTTTATAGTCCGGTTTTTATATATCTCAGATAGATAGTTAGTTCTAGTACAACAGATTTGAAATCGGAGCACCTTCGATTTTTTCGTTGGGAGCCCTAGACTATACATCCTAGTTTTTGGTATAGGGATCCAAGTGTCTGAAATACCACCACGCAACCTTTATATGACCTCCTTAAAGTACATAACAAACCCAGTCACAGTGTTATGTAACCAAAATCACTTTAATTTTCAGTGGCTTCTAGTTGGCTTCTGCATAAATGAAGAGAAGGTTATCTGTTACCAACTTGAGCTCGGAAATAACTTGCCGATGTTTCAACTGAATGCTCCAGTCGTCATCACTTTCACCCTGATGACGACTGGAGCATTCAGTCAAAACATCGGCAAGTTATTTTCCGAGCTCAAGTTGGTAACAGATAACCTATACAAATCACTTTAGTTCTGGATGCCCAACTAAATTACATGTTGTGGGATAGTTGTGTCTCTCCCTACTCCACTAAGGCTGTGTACATTATGGTTTCTAGCATACTAGCAACAATAATTGGTGTAAGTGATAGGGAGACACCTCACCTGTTGTATAGGTGAAACTATACTAGGTGGATATATTATTGGTAAATTTACACTGGATCTGTATCAGGAAATGTGCAGTATAGGGCTAAATTCCCTCCATGTACAATATACAATGTCATGTAATAGTTATAGCACAGTGCCAAGGATTTATGGCAGTAAACAGACCGAGTCCGAGGGTGTAGCCCTGAGGATGAGGTTTGTTTACTACGGCCATAAAATCCCTGGCCACCCGTGCTATAACTATTGTAAATCCCACCTGATTGGTCCTTTGTTGCTATTACTGTAAACACATCTGTACATGTGCAAGTGTTTACAGTAACTTCAACATTATCTACTGTATGTAAAATCTGTACTATGGTATGACAATGTAGACTGTAAACTACATGGTGAGGGAATTATGAGCCATAATTTCCCTTGTAACCCTCAGGGAGGGAAATTATCGCAGTTAAATTAGGCAAAACTATATAGGTAGGATAATTATATTTTTACACTGGATCTGTATCAGGAAATGTGCAGTGTAGGGCTAGATTCCCTGCATGTACAATTTTCAGGAAACTTCGCCCTGTACTGTTCAAGTCCCATCACACGTCCCTTCACATTTCCTGGTAAAAGTAGCTCAGGAAATGCTTTTTTTCCCCAGTGAGTTAACCAGGGTCCAGTATACAACCCATTTACCACCTCAAAAGGTAGATACACACCACATCCTTATTTTATGTTGCCTAGGTAACAGGTTATTTAGTGTAATTGGAGTGTAATGGATTCCCATCTGGATGCAATCACGTACAAGTGATTATTATGACATTGGGGGAAAAAAACTAAAGGAAAGATCATCAGTCTCCGAAAATCGGTATCTTTGATTTCCGAACACATTGTAGTATACGAGCATTTCTTTATTCAAAATCTCATTTAAGTACAATACATGCCACACATTAAAGAAACAGTGTGCAATCAATGATACAATTATTGATACAATTATTGATACAATTATTGATACAATTATTGATACAATTATTGATACAATTATTGATACAATTATTGATACAATATCAAACTATTATAACAAGTAATACTGTATTAAATATGGACCACTGAAAGTGAACACATTATGATGCAGATGTACAATACACCAGAGATAGTGCTACTTAATTTGCTACATA
Source organism: Agelas oroides (assembly GCA_949130485.1). Classification (NCBI taxonomy): domain Eukaryota; kingdom Metazoa; phylum Porifera; class Demospongiae; order Agelasida; family Agelasidae; genus Agelas; species Agelas oroides. Next base: position 31,502,147 of record OX422183.1, on the reverse strand, counting down.
AGATGACTGTTTGAGTTCAAATATTTTTCTGCCCTTTCTGCTACACTGCACGCCTACAAGCAGACCTACTGCTGTCATTACCAGGCCACAGCATAGAAAGGCCACCTACAGTGAGTCAATAAAAGCATCAAAAGATACATAGTATATTAATCACCATGCAGTATCGCCTACACATAGCCCTTTTGTCATTTGCAGTGCTAACACAACTCTAGATAATGTCCACCCAACGTACAGGTGCGCCACTGCCCACTATAAAAAGGATGTTTGGGCTCAATTTGGTTACCTCAGTTTCCTCTCACTTGTCTGCATTGTTAAACACAGTGGAGTCCCACTACCTGCTTTAGATTCCAAATAGAGTAATAACTTGATTTAGCTTTCCAGAACATTAATAATAAGAATACTTTGCTAATGAAATTGTCCAATCATGCGGAAAACTGAGGTAACCAAAATGGGTTAAAGCTACCCACTTTTTCTTACAGTGCATAATCAGCCTCCTATGTTAGCACTGCAAGTAACAGAAGTTGTTTTCATACCTCTTGCAAAGTATATGTCACTAGGTACATCCTCAGGCTAATAGCAGTCCATCTGTGTGTGGAAAAGACATAGCACACACCTTATACATACACGTATGTACAAACACATTTTGGCCGATGCCAGATTTCATCAGCTGCACTAGGGTGACCTGGCATATATGTACACCTGCCTCATACACATGTGTAGAAAAGACATAGCACACACCTTATACATACACGTATGTACAAACACATGAACAACCAGTGAACTACACCTTCCTGGAAAAAGCAGGATGTTATACAAAGTTTCCCACCATGCAGGATGCATTTTGGCCGATGCCAGACCCCATCAGCTGCACTAGGGTGACCTGGCATATATGTACACCTGCCTCATACACATGCATGCACAAGTGCATACACACTCACTTGCTTTCAACCCAGGTAGAATACTCTGTGCTCCGGTATTGCTGAAGGTCAAATGCCGGTGACTTAGCCGTGTGATAAAATGTGTGTGACTGAATGCAGTAGCAACCACCATCTGTTTCATTGGCACCTTGCATACATGTAGTATTGAACACCTGACACAAGAGAGTTGAGCAGTTAGCTCTAAATTTGTCATAGCCTGTAACAACCAACCAAGTGTAGCAAAGTCATACAGAAGCCATGCAGTACACACATGAACTTTGAGTTTTCTGAACATGCAACTATACTTGATTGCAGGATTTTCAAGCTGTCTGTGATGAATTCAAGTTGGAGGACTTAAGTACAGCCCCAATTCAATTGTGCTAACAGTGATAAACGTAATTCCATGTAACAAACCTGGTCCAAAGTGCTGTTGTAGCAGTTGCTTAAACACTGATTGCAATCTTCATAGCTTGTGTTCTGTCCAGTCAGTTTCGCAACAAGTTGGAACACCAGTATTGTCTCAGGGTTTGTGATACTGTCGACAGTTACGTATCGAGGCAAGGGTTGAGAGGCTGTGTTGTGTGTATGTATGTGTTGGGGAAAGGGAGTTAATCAACATGACAGCCACTCTCGAATGTGTGTCACTGTCATTACTCCCCCCCCCCCCAAGGATATGTTGACCTCTATAAAGGGTCATGAATTCGTTCTATTATGAAGCAAGTGCCACTCGGCATGTGGCTCACCTTTGTGGGAGAAGCAAAGCCTTATAATAGAGCTTAGTAGCACTATAACACTAATCTCTAGGCTTTGTGGACATCTTGGGGGTGGTTTAGACTTAATATCGATTACAGTGTTCAAATTCTGTGAAATAAGACATATTCCCTGGAAATAAGGTGTGTTCAAATAAATAGTGTTTGCATTAGAAACAGTGCAACACTAGAGTTTTCTTTATTCAACAGTTTACTAATCATAAAATATTCTTCATGCAATTTCTAGGTCTGTTGATGACGGATAGACCAGATAATGGACCTCTCATCTGGTGCCATGGTGCACCTCCCCCATGAATTAAAATCTTGTGCTCACCAACAACTTTGGGAAGATGATGCAAGATGGCAAAAATCTTTAACTGGTCTCTAACAGTTCAGTTTCTTCAAAGGAAAGAGTTAAGTGTTAAGTGAAGTGTAGTGTTAAGTGTAGTGTTAAGTACCTAAGCAAAATGTTTTGAGTCTTGCACAAATCCTGTTGACCAAGGCCATCATCAGTATGCCTTCTACCTTAGCTTTTTCAAGTTAGGCATGTGCGGTTTAGACTTGTTTGATGGAGAAGCAATATATGTAAGCACTTCAGTGCTTTAAATTGTGTTGATGACACACAAGAGCCTACTGCTATCTTGTTACTTGATACCCCATCAGTTCAAGCACTGCCATGCCAATACTTAATGAACAGGCGTACCTACATATACTGGTACTGACCACATTTGATTCATAAATGTAGTGATCATAATCTTTTTCTAAGCTAAGGTACTCAGCAAGGTACTCAGCAAGGTACGAGAAAACAGAAAACATGGGGAACCACTGTATATGCATGCCTAGCTTGGAATGATGAGTAACTGATTACTTTCATCAAAATAGAATCACTTTTTGGTAAAGGTTGTGTGTTGGTACACATACAAAAGTACATTTCACATCCTAAAGATGCATGATCTTAGTCCACATGTAGCCAACTTTCATTTCGGATGTTCCATGCTTCCATTTCAGTGTCGTTGTCTCCTAAACACTCCCGGTGCAACTGCAATACTTCATGCTATAATCTACAAACTACACACATTCCTGGAAATTCCTCCTAACATAGTAAACGGTGTTGTACATCATCCCACATGAAACATACCAACATTAACTTTGTTGTCTGGAAATTTGCCCTGGATGCATCAGATGAAAATTTGAGTAACAGGATACATGCCCTCAATTAAAACATTGACTTGCATTGACTTGACTGGTCATGTGATTCCACCTTCATTAAGAAAAAATATATATATATTTGGATCTATGGAATGGAAGTTGAAATATCAGTGAATGGAGTCCATTTCCTGGATTTACACCTGACAGTTACTTGATATGGAAATTACCAATTAGTGATATAAGTAACTTCAATACTCACATGCTAAATTATGTGATTACAAATAGCAACAACATACTAACCATTTAGATTCTTAAACACACTGCTGCTTAGCAACTTAGGAAGTGGTATTGTATGTGGGCTTATGGAAAAGCAGGAAATGGAAGTGGAATGGACTCTGGAAAAGGAAACTGGAAACAGAACTGGAAATGAAAAATGCTGGCACAGAATTTGTTTTCTTCATGGGCTCATGAGTAGTGTCTTCTCGTATTGTGCCTTGGATTACTTAGCAATGGTTATATGACTGGCTTTATGAGTCTTGTGCTTTGCTTTTACCTTGTACTGTGCTTTGTGATGACTTATTCAGTGTGATTGACTAGCGCTCATTTGGCAAGCAATGTTGCAATCTAGTCTGGTTCACAGGTCTGGGTATAAGATTAGTTGCAATCTGACCATGAGAGTAATTCACTGGGTCTTGGGACAAGGCCAGTGTTCCTACTCTCGTAGACTCACTTCCAGACTTTCCCCACTTCCAGTTTTGATCACATACAGCATGGAAAGCAAATGATGGCTTCATATCTAAGCCCTATTATACAAGCACCTGGATATGGTAGCCTTGAACCCAAGCTTTGCCACCCCTACACTGTAAGAAAAAGTGGGTAGTTTTACTATTAACCTCAGTTTCATACCCTTTTCCACATGATTGGACAATTTCATTAGCAAAGTATTCTCCTTTGACATTTACTAATGTTCTGGAAAGCCAAATTAAGTTCAAAGTCTGTTTGGAATCTAAAGCAGGCAGTGGGACTCCACTGTGTTTAACAATGCATACAGACAAGTAAGAGGAATTTCAGGTAACCAATATGAGTAAAATAAAAACCTTTCTTACAGTGATATAGTGTTCGCCAGATGGTATGCTGCCCCTACTATTTGCCAGATAGTATGCAAACACAGAAATACTGGGGGTGGCAAAGGCCTGAGAATGAGGCTAGGCTAGAGAAGCAAGCAATCAAAAACTAGAGACAGGGAGAGCTCCAAAACGTGCAGGAACAAAAAGCCAGCAACTCGGGAGTCTTGCTAGGACTACAGCAGCTACAAGGTCACATTTTCATTTCTGTTTCCAGGTCCATTTCCGGTTTCCGTTTTCAGTTTCCATTCCACTTCCATTTCCTGCTTTTCCGTACGAGAGCAGCAGAGATTCTTGTTCTGAGTGTGTAGGTTGGGTTTTTGGTATGTATGGTGATTTACGTATCACTGCTTTCTCCAAGCAAGGACTCTGCATGAAAGTCATGCTGTGAGCTCACAAACAGCGCACAAGACGCTAGGTGTAGCCTGTTACATCAGTCATGCACCCATATATGGTAGCGGCTACCCAGGGAGAGAAAATAGCATTGCAGGGCAATGACAATTCCTTTGGTAGTAGCTAGCTGCCCAAAAAGGACAAATGACTGCATGGTAAGCTATCATCTATATTCACTTCCTCTTCATCTACTAAAGTGATGGTTCAACCAAGCGCTAGTGGTAAGAGTAATGAAGGCCTGCACATGAGTACTATGACTACAAATAGGACTATGTGCATGAGGAAACCATAAGATTGTATCACTTAAGCATGATAATGAGATTCATAACCACTTGGAGTAACCTTCATGCAGGGGAGAGGCTAAGTTCATCAAGGTCCATGTTCAGGTTACACTTTATAATACTATTTTATAATCCGGCACACACCTTATGAAATATTTATAATCCGTCGCACTGCTGTTGGTTAAAGACATTAGACCATACAGTGTGCAGTGTGGCGTGGCTTATTGGCCAAATGGTTAGGGGAAAGGGTTAGTGCATGGGTCTCGGTGAACTCAGCTTCTCCCCTTCATGCATAACTTTTGAGCAAGGTTCCAAATATCTCGGAAACAGTATCCCCAATAGTATTCTTATACAAGCCAAGTTCTAAAAATTGTCTGCTTACTATTCAAACAGAGCACTCTTAGAGCTTTAAAACAATACCACTATTGCCACAAAAAAATGACTGCATGGGTATGGGGAGATGTGCACTTTTTATGACTAGTTTTGCAGTCAAAAAGGTTGAATCGCCACCTTAAAGGACTTACTAAACACCTTGCAACTTGGATTTACCCTAGCCAGTACAGTGACAAACTCTGCTGCTAATACCCCACAATGATGAAGCATGTATCTAGATTGGGCTCATACATAATAATGTCATATGTCAATCCACTCTTCAGTTCACTAGTGTAGGGCTCACTCAAGATGTCTAGGAGACAGAGCATTTCTAGGAGACGGAGCATTTCTAGGAGACGGAGCATTTCTAGGAGACAGAGCATTTCTAGGAGACTGAGCATTTCTAGGAGACAGAGGATGTCTAGGAGACAGAGCATTTCTAGGAGACAGAGCATTTCTAGGAGACAGAGCATTTCTAGGAGACAGAGCATTTCTAGGAGACAGAGCATTTCTAGGAGACAGAGGATGTCTAGGAGACAGAGCATTTCTAGGAGACAGAGCATTTCTAGGAGACGGAGCATTTCTAGGAGACAGAACATTTCTAGGAGACAGAGCATTTCTAGGAGACAGAGCATTTCTAGGAGACAGAGCATTTCTAGGAGACAGAGGATGTCTAGGAGACAGAGCATTTCTAGGAGACAGAGCATTTCTAGGAGACAGAGCATTTCTAGGAGACAGAGCATTTCTAGGAGACGGAGTGTGTCTAGGAGACAGAGCATTTCTAGGAGACAGAGCATTTCTAGGAGACGGAGTGTGTCTAGGAGACGGAGCATTTCTAGGAGACAGAGCATTTCTAGGAGACGGAGTGTGTCCAGGAGACGGAGCATTTCTAGGAGACAGAGCATTTCTAGGAGACGGAGCATTTCTAGGAGACAGAGCATTTCTAGGAGACAGAGCATTTCTAGGAGACAGAGCATTTCTAGGAGACAGAGCATTTCTAGGAGACAGAGGATGTCTAGGAGACAGAGCATTTCTAGGAGACAGAGCATTTCTAGGAGACAGAGCATTTCTAGGAGACGGAGTGTGTCTAGGAGACAGAGCATTTCTAGGAGACAGAGCATTTCTAGGAGACGGAGTGTGTCTAGGAGACGGAGTGTGTCTAGGAGAAAGAGGATGTCTAGGAGACAGAGGATGTCTAGGAGACGGAGTGTGTCTAGGAGAAAGAGGATGTCTAGGAGAAAGAGGATGTCTAGGAGACAGAGCATGTCAAGGAGACAGAGCATGTCTAGGAGCGTGCAGTTGGATCCTGAATATACAAAGAAGGCAGGGTAGTGAAGTCACTGGTTTTGACCTTGGCAAATTATGCTCATAACTTTCCTGTTATATAATGTAACATAAGTAACCTCTGTCCTCTGACCTAAAGCACATGTTTGACCATAAAAAGGTATAATTCACCAAGACCTACACTGGGTGCAGGTTGTGTAATACTAAGCATGCAGTTGGGTTCTAAATATACTAAGCTTGTCAAATCACGTCTTTCCATTTTGGGAGTGTAATGTATTTGGGGTAGACGAGGGGGACAAGAATGTTTGTGGTTCTTTGTGGTGTACATGAGAGGCATCTGGTCATGTAGCAATCTGGAAAAGGGGGCTAACTGTAACTTCATTTGTAAACACTGAGCCTTAATTGTTCCCAGGCTTCCCCATTCCAGAGCCCTCTGTCTTCTAGACATGCTCTGTCTCCTAGACATGCTCAGTCTTCCCCATTCCAGACCACAGACACTGTAATTGTGATGGCAGGGAGATCCTGGTATCATGAGTGATGTCAAATATGATAGAAAAGACTTACATGTAATTGCACATGGGCATACCCGGGGGCTTAGAACAATGAACAAGCAAAGGTACCTGGCACCGTACTACACTAGCAGGGGACAACTGTCATATGAGACAATTACAATCGCTACAACCTTCAAACAAAGGACACTGCACAAGAGAGAGTGATTTCGAGGAGCTTCTACCGACCTTTGAATAATGCCTGACTGCATTCTGTGCATGAGATACCAGTCCCCTTCTTCTGGTCACCCCATCACAGCTGATGAGATCTGGTATTATATAGTCAAAACGTGTCTTGCGCAGTGAGTGACTTTGCATAACATCTAGGCCTATTTTTTTTGTAGGGGGATGTTGTTTGTTAATTGTTCCTACATATCTAAGAATTGACTTGTGTAGTTGGTTGAAGAACGTGCAAAACATTGCTTTACTTGTTTTAAAACATTTTGGTAATTTCACATCTTGCTCATGTGAGAAAGATACACGGCTCTCACTGAGTGTTTGTGAGTGGGAGAGTCCTGAAAATGAGACTAGTAAACAGTGGATGTTTTTGTTAACTAACTAAATAACTTTATGCACTGTAAAAAATATTGTTTGTTTTAACCACAGAGTGGTTACCCTGGTTGCAGTCAAGCTGAGGAGACAGTGGTTATGAGAAGCTTATTTTGGTACTAGAGGCTAATTGCATAAGCAACCTGAGCCCAAATCATACATCACAACTGACAACCCACAGAACATCTGTGAGGGAGTCACTACAACCATACTTAAAAGATGATGCTTTTGACAAAAGCTGCATGGTTACTCCTCACAGATGTTCAGTGGTCACTATATCTGCAAGATCATGGTTGTTGTTACATACAAGCAGGTGTAACCACAGATGTTCAGTGGTTACTAACTGCAAGATGCTGGTTGTAAAATAGTCTGGGAAGCTTCCTCTCCAGTTGTCTTATGTAATCAGCAAAATTCACTGTCTCTTTGGCTTGTCTGCAACCAGGCTAACCACTCTGTGGTTAAAACAACCAATTTGTTCTTACAGTGTGCTTCATTCCTTTCTTGTTAAGTCTTTACTAACCCTCTACATAATATAAAGTTGAAGTTAAATGCATGCTGTGTGCTGCTACTTTACGATTGTTGCTAGCGCAAGGAGTTTTAGTTAGTCAAACTATAACTAATTTAAATTAATTGCCAAACTAGAAACTATAACTAAACTAAGACCATAACTAAAAGAGAAAACTATCTCTGAAAATTACAACTAAGTAACTTTAAGGAGATTTAGCAACTGACACTATAACGATCATAAAAATGGAAGACTATAGCTGAACTAAATTATTTTCCAAATCTAAACACTTAAGCACTAACTGTTTACTAACTAGTAAACACTCACACAGCTGATTGGCTAGCTGGGGATAAAGCACACTGCGAAAGAGACTGCAGTTGGTATTCTGTAGGAAGCAGTGTAGGACATCTGATATCAGGTTAGGGTCTGCTTCAGTGGTGTTGATACACTCAGTGCAAGTTGGGGCAGCAATGGAGAGCACAGCCTGTGTGTGTGTGTGTGTGTGTGTGTGTGTGTGTGTGTAGCTTACACATGAGGGGCAGTGAGTTAGAAACGTCACTTTAGATACACTCTGTATACGTATATTAAATAAATGTACAGATGTAGATTTACATAAATCGTGAAGCTGATTTATAAATCATGATGCTGATTAATAAACCATCATTCAGATTTACAAGTCATTATACACATCTATTTATGGATATAGGTGGATTCATGGGTAGATACAGCTCATTTACACCTAGAATGCCACACCCCCAATTTCTGTATGTATAACTGTACATACGTATATACATTACCTTTGCAATCACTGTAGCAAGATCTGCTAGCAAATGAACGGTCCCATTCCTCGTCTCATCATCTCTACCCAAGTTAGCAAGGTTGTCAAAACGACTGCCAAAGAATCTGGACCAAACACAAAGAATCTGTATGAACTAATTTGGATCAATCATCATTTTAAGGCCACAGTACAAGGCAGGAGACTATAAGAATTGGATGTACTACCTATGAATATAAACACAGATATACTCCTGGTTTACCCGAGGTACAGCCGAGGGTAAACAATCTAGCAGAGTTTATACTCTGAGTATAGGTAGTATTACAAACTATAATTTTACATAACAGGAGTATATGACCTGTTATGCTCTGCTGTTCAACAGAATCTGTCTATTTGAATCCCATGCACCCATCCTCCTTCCTCCCTCCCTTTTCCCCCCCTTCCTCTCCTCTACCTCCCTCCTCCCTCCCTCTCTCCTCTACCTTCCTCCTCCCTTCCTCTCTCCTCCACCTTCCTCCTCCCTCCCTCCCTCTCTCCTCCACCTCCCCCCTTCCTCTCTCCTCCACCTTCCTCCTCCCTTCCTCTCTCCTCTACCTTCCTCCTCCCTCCCTCTCTCCTCTACCTTCCTCCTCCCTCCCTCTCTCCTCCACCTTCATCCTCCCTCCCTCTCTCCTCCACCTTCCTCCCCCCTCCTCTCTCCTCCACCTTCCTCCTCCCTCCCTCATCTTTAAACTTCTCCTTACTTGTCTTTGAATCTTGTATCAAATCCAGCCAGTACAGATCCACTAAAATCACTCTGCGCTCTCCGAAACCTTTGCAGTGAGGCTGGAGGAAGGGCAGGGGGAGCCCGGGAACTTGGGTGTACACTGATGTTCATCTGCCAGGCTAGTTCAATCATATTCCGAATGAGAGCAGAATTCTGTGGGTGTGTGTTGGATTGTGTTCAGAAGCAACCAAAATGGTATATAGCGACTTGCTAATGTTGCTTAGCAACCATATCTTGGAACTTAATAACACAAAGTGGATGGCGGTGATAATGGGGTGTGGCTGTAGGTTGCTAGGGGTAACATCTAACAAACAAGTTGTATTCTTCAGATGGAACAGCACGAGCAAGATTGTGTGCAGGAGAGTGTTCAACTCTCATATATGGTTTCATCCGGGCATAATCTATAATTAATCCCAAATTCCACAGTAAATTGTGCTATTACACATTAATAGATTTGTGTACTATAAACTGGCTACATATTAGGGGGAAATATCACCACTGTAGCTATAAACTGTGCTGTGATGACAGGGTACCTTTATGCACATTGACCAATAAAATCACTATTACAACTTCTGCTCACAGGCGCCATTTGAGCAATCTGACTGGCTCATTTACTGTGTTATTCGCACACAAAAAACTGTGCTATTTCACAGAAATAGCTATATGGACACTATGTGTGTGATATCAAAGATAAACCAGCACTTATCAGCGAATGTGCACTTATGAAATGCGCTTAAGGTTACGGGATACGGTTTGCTCATTAATATTCATGAAAATATTACCTTCCTTTTCTCCGTGCAGGAACCAGTTTACAGCATGCAATAGAAGCAACATATAACAGTACTATGAGTACCTTTTAACCAGTACAGTATTAATTGTTATGTACAACGTACTAAGGCGAGCGGTGACAACAAAGTTCGTGACTTTTGGCGTCAGATTTTGTCTTCAGAGAGGATTGCAGGTACAACTTTGCAACACCTACGGGTAATACTCAACTTACTTGAGGGCAGCTCGGAGCAACTTCGTCGCTGTGTGCCAGGGGAAGCGAGTGACACGCGTTTCTATCCAAAACCCAGGTGGTTTTCGACCGACCAAGCGACTAAATCTAGGCGTATATCAAAAACGGTAAGTCGTCTCAGCGAAAACTCTTCGAGCCGCCCTGCGTCTGTCTTCGTAGAATTCGAATACAGTGTAATATACGGTAAGATGTTCTTCCAACAGGAAATAACTGACGCCGAAGTCAGTACTTCGTACGCGGACTATTAACTGCAGGCACTGATATCAAATTGCCTGCTCCACCCACTCAACCAGCACAGCTGTTACAGGCTAATGCAACATTTTTAGCGGTAAAGTTAAACACATGCATGCCAGGATCCTGCACGAAGAAAAGGAAGGTAATATTTTTCATGAATATTAATAAGCAAACTGTATCACGTAACCTTAACTATGTGTGAGTATGGTACTGCATGTTAAATTTTTTGCATATCATACCACTTGTGGCGTTGCAGCTTTGCAAAAATAAAATAAAATAAAATACATGAACAAAATCATGTACCAGTGCACAGACATATGTAGTGTAGTGTAAACTATGGAGAGGGAATTATGACACATGTTTTCGGAGGGAAATTATCGTTAAACCCCACCTGTTGTATGGGCAAAACTATACAAGGTGGGATATATAACGGGGACAACATGAACAAATCACCAACCAGTGATGTTATATCATTGGCATCTGTACAACGGGGACAACATACAGGTAGCGTAATTCCCCCACAAAGTTTAGCAACAAACTAATTGGCTGTCTCCCTTCCTCAAAAATCATGCAGTGGGGATTTCCCATTCTATTGTAAAGTACAACAGGACAACTACATGACTCCTACACTCTGCTACTCGATCACGCCATGTAAGGTTTACATTCTACCCTAGCGGCACACAGTTACCATGGCATTTTACTAAATATGGTGCATTTGATATCCTGAAACCCTCAACAGTGAACAAACAGTAACAATCTCTTCCATCCACCTCTTCTGGTGGCTGGAGGTCAACTACCTGAATCTCTACTTCCTATAACTAAATCAACTACAGGGTTTGATGAAGGATTTTAAGTTATGATGGAGAAGGGAGGGAGGGAGGGAGGGAGGGAGGGAGGGAGGGAGGGAGGGAGGGAGGGAGGGAGGGAGGGAGGGAGGGAGGGAGGGAGGGAGGGAGGGAGGGAGGGAGGGAGGGAGGGAGGGGGGGACAGTGACCTAACAGGCCAGGTCGTGTTGCTTTGAAGCACAAATTACTATATAGGTGGGACAATTTTTTTTTGATCTTTAGGCCATTCTGTTTGTTTGAACTAACATGACCACAAGAATGTTGGGTCGGTCGGTCGGGCAGGTAATATTTTATTTAGGCCCACCGGATGTATTAAACGTGGCAGCTTAGCTCTGAAACGTTAGCCAAAATAAAATTTTATCCCTACTTGTGCTAAAATGTTTGAGGCGGTGCATATAACAATTATTACCCAACTATGAGGCACTTTTAAAACTTCAGGTTGGTCGGGTTAGTTCAAACAAACAGCAGTGCAGAGCAGCATTGAGTGGTGGTCACCAGTGCATAATATTATAACTTGGATAGCTTTTCATGTATCACCAATTTGTCTTTCCTGGGTAACAAAGTATGAGTGGGTGTTCCACACATGGCTTGTCAAGTCATGATGCTCGAGCTTGCCTGAGACAAAGCACTTTGTCTTTATAGTTTGATTGTGATTGCTCCACCCTCCAAAGTAGCACTAATTCTTCTCTTCTTTGTCGTTCCCTTGAGGTGAATGTTGTAGGTCTTTCTTCTAGAATCATATCAGTATAAGTGTTACCTACCTCCAGTGCATACCTGTTTCTGCAGCCACCTCCAACATGCGTCATTGAAGCTAACTTGCAGAATTTCCCAGGGACACTGCTCTGCACTGCTCACGCACCCTCATCCCCACAATGTTCCACACTCCCTTAATACATAAATTCTTGGTAACCTAAAGCTATTTTTAGTAGTTTCCTAATATGTACGTCCTTGGTAACCCATACTTATTAAATATGTATTGATCATTTCCTGGGGGAATTGAGTCAACTAGCTGAATTGAGATGCAATGATTCCAATTCTTTGAATTTCTTTTCTTATGGAGGAGCTTGTGTGTGACATAGTATAAAGATAAATGCTGTGTGCTAGGATTGGTTTATTATTCCTTTCCTGAGGGAAGCCCCACTCGGTCTACGGCATGTCAGCTGGAATGTAGATGTACAGGAAGTTATTTATACACTGCAATAAAACATTATTTAATAATCGTGCAATCTGATAAATTTACCACAGAGTTCTAATTACCCTTGTAGTTCATTAGTTGTAACTAGGCAAACACCCTCTTAGCAACCACTTCCAACGCATTCCAATGCTAATCAAAATTAGAGCTCTGTAGAGCACATACCCCGTGTGCAATGTAGCTATGCGTGTGCTTCTTTGAGGAACAAACTGTTGTCTCACAAATGCACGCTGTATAGCGCTGTATAGCGAACCCTAGGAACACTGAAACCCGCAGTCGTCTCACATTGTACAGGTGGCCAGGTATCTGGGTGTGGTCTAGCCTCGTACCCAGGCCACGTGGGAGGAGGGAAAAGTGGTCTGGTATCCACTGGTTGCGCATACTGCTTGTGGCACTGCTGCTTTGCAAAATAAATAAAACAACATGAACAAATCACCAACCAGTGATGTTATATCATTGGTATCTACACAGGGGGACAACATACAGGTAGCTTAATTCCCCCACAAAGTTTAGCAACAAACTAATTGGCTGTCCTCCCTTCCTCAAAAATCATGCAGTGGGGATTTCCCATTCTATTATAAAGTACAACAGGACAAGTATCTGACTCCTACATCCCACTACGCGATCACGCCATGCAAGGTTTACATTCTACCCTCACTCGTACGCAGTTACCATGGCATTTTACTAAATATGGTGCATTTGATAAAAACCCTCAACAGTGATCAAACTTCCCTTCCATCCACCCCTTGAAGTCCACTAATTTTGTACTCCTACTTCTGCTACTCAATCACGCCATGCAAGGTTGACATTCTAACCACTATGGTACACAGATACCATGGCATTTTACTACCTTTGTATGGTGAAATTTGATATAAACCACATCCTGAAACCGTCAGCAATGATCACAATTCCCTTTAAGCATACCTTTCCAGTACCTGGAACTGTACTACTTGTATTTCAACATCCAACTATTTGAAGCTTCAGAAAACAGGCACCTGGCAGCAAACTCAACCATCTCAACCATCACCATGGTAACAAGGGGTTTTCCCCTCAACCATCTCAGCTGAACATTTTGTGGTCAGTGAACAATGTTGCACACTCGTACTGTAATAAACTCTTGCAGTAGCACATGCCTGTGTATTAAACAAAACCGAGACCCCTTAGCCAGACACTTCACAGTCTATAAGTAACCCTCCTGTGTAGGAACAAGAGCAACAGAACTGATTTCTGATATTGCGTCGATATTTTGGCATGCATTAGTGTAGTGTTACCTTAATCCTTCTGCTCATTTGGTAATGGCTGAGGACAATTGCTAGGTGTCTGTTTAGAGTGTTACATTCACTATATGGTAATGGTGGTGTGAACAATAGCTCTAATTTGTACTTCTGAAGAGGGTCCTGTGCTATGGATAAAGATTAGGCAAAGTCCCTGATAGTGATCGCACATCTCTTGGTAGCCATCACCATGGTAACAGAGGGTTTTCCCCTCACTGTTGAGACCATTACTTAGCAAGGACTGGGATGATGGTTACAAGAAAAATCTTTTTCGCACATACTACTTGCGGCTTTACAGCTTCATAACATATGCACACATGTATGAGATAATTACACCATTACTTCCAAACACAACACATACATAATCATATTCTAGTATGGGGTACCTTCACATGTATAACACGTTGAAAGTTCCTGGAGATGAAGTTGTCAACTCATACATAATTATACTAACATACCATATAGCCGGAAATATTGGCAGTCTTTAAATTTGGCGGCTTACGGCTTTACAGCTTCATAGCATATGCACACATGTATGAGATAATTACACCATTACTTCCAAACACAACACATACATAATCACATTCTAGTATGGGGTACCTTCACATGTATAACATGTTGAAAGTTCCTGGAGATGAAGTTGTCAACTCATACATAATTATACTAACATACCATATAGCCAGAAATATTGGCAGTCTTTAAATTTGGCAGCTTACGGCTTTACAGCTTCATAGCATATGCACATATGTATGAGATAATTACACCATTACTTCCAAACACAACACATACATAATCACATTCTAGTATGGGGTACCTTCACATGTATAACATGTTGAAAGTTCCTGGAGATGAAGTTGTCAACTCATACATAATTATACTAACATACCATATAGCCAGAAATATTGGCAGTCTTTAAATTTGGCGGTTTGGCCCCAAACCAAGCGTAAGAAAATATTTAAATTTGGCGGTGGCGCCCCGCATCGTATTACATCATCATAAACATTGCGCATGCGTTTATCAGGGAGTGTGCGTTGCCGTCCTCTTGTTTGAGGTACTTGAACTAAGCCGTGAGTTCGCAAATTTACAAGAAATATAACTGGCAGCGTGCTAGCATTGAGCTAGCCACCGTACAGCCGGAAAATTTGACGGGGAATTAAATTTGGCAGTTTGGCGGTCTGGGTTGAAACCGCCAAATTAAAATCCGCCAATATTATTTCGCCCGCAACGTGTAATGACGTGATGCAGTAGTAGCGCTCTTGGTTCCACCAGGCAACCCTCTATGCGAGCTGTATATACAGCTAGCTCGGCGCTAGCACTCTGCCAGTTATATTTCTTGTAAATCTGCAAACTCACGGCTTAGTTCAAGCGCGTGCAATGATAATATATAACCTTCGGACCGAAGGTTATCTATGGCAATGTTTACGATGATGTAATACGCTGCAAGGCACCAGCACCAAATTTAACTTCCGCTAATATTTTTTACGCCCGGTTCGGGGCCAAACCGCCAAATTTAAAGACCGCCAATATTTCCGGCTATATGGTATATGCACAGCTTACATAGAGGGGCACCGGGTGGGGCCAAGAGCACCACTGCATGCATTATGTCATTACGCGTTGCGGGCGAAAATAATATTGGCAGATTTTAATTTGGCAGTTTCAACCCCGACCACCAAACTGCCAAATTGAATCCCCCATCAAATTTTCTGGCTATAGGGTCACTTTACAAGGCTGACAGTTCCCAGAAATGACTCAACTAGCTCATAATTGCACCACATTTTTTAAGTTCAGCACATGCATAACCACATCTAAAATGCTGTACCCTTCACCCATGTACATGTTGAAATTTCCTGAGAAATAAGGTTGTCAGCTAAATTATCTCATGTGTAATTACACCAAACTTCCAAATACAGAATCACATTCTAGTTTGGGGTGCCTTCACATGTACATGTATGGCATACTGAAAGTTCCTGGAGACAAGGTCAACTAAATTATCTCACACATAATTACACTAACATACATAATCATATTCTATTATGGCCATTTCCCAAAAATGACTTAACTAGCTACTATAGTAGCTAGCTCATATTTTTAAGTTCAGCACATACATAGCCATCTAGTATGCTGTACCCTTCACCCATGTTGAAAGTTCCTGGAGACGAAGATCTCTTCATCCTCTCTTGCCGATGAGTGTGTACATTCCAATGGAACAGAATTATAGTTACAAACAGGAACCAACTCTGGTTCCAGGAACCCCTCTCTGGTCATCTCTTCCTTACTTGTCCATCCTCTTCACCCTCCTTCCCTCTACTGTGTCCATTTCTTCTTGTCTCATTCCCCCCCTCACACACACACACACACACACACACGCCTCTATGATTCATGTACAACTAATTGCTACCTTGCGCTTGTCACTAATTACTAGCTTCCAACCTCCTCTGACATAACAGTGTCTCCTCACAGAGCACACTCCCCATACCCACCACCCGTAACATACATTTCCATGCACATAGTACATCCGTTGTTGCAAGTTCTCCCCACTGGTGCCGACTTGGCTCAACTCCAGATAGTCAGTGATATTTGAGAGGTGGATCAGTGGTGGTTGCTAGGAGAAAAAGAAAGAAAGAATCGATAAGATCTGGTAGGCAGATTCAACATGTATGTAGCACATAGTACCACTAATACAGCAGAGTTTACAGCAAACAATACACAGAACATTTACTCCATACACTGATGCAAGTTTACTGCAAACAGCAATTACTACAATCTTCTTTGTTTACTGCAAACAATTCAGCAAACAATTCAGCAATTACTACAAGCTTCTTTGTTTACTGCAAACAATTCAGAATTGACTTCCGTAAGTGGATTAGAGAGTTTGTGGCACGTAGTTGATTCAATTGTCGCCACTTAGGTAGATATTGAACTATGAACTAATTGAATAATGAAAAATGCTGTATTTGATTAGCCCTTGTCATTACTTAAGGTTACGATGAACAAGCTGTGTGTGCGCTTATTTATAATTATATTCATGATGTATACCCGCAAGTCCGAATGCATTCCTACCGTTACTAACTTTGCGTCAATTTTAGCGAACTACTTTTATTTTCTGCGGAAGATAACAGCTCGATAGCCTTCCGTACTAAATTTTCGAGGTCGACTCGTCAAGTTTTGCCAAAAAAGTTCTGGACAAACCGTCAGAAAATGGCTTTTTCGGTCGTGGTTTACGAAGAATGCTACTCAAAATTTTATGTAGCGCCTACATTTCGAGTGCTGCTTGAAAATTGCCATCGACTCGACCTAGATTTACTTGTGCTAGGAGACTAGTAACCGAAAAAGGTGAGTTTGAGGGCCGTCAGTAAGCAGATATTTGACGCAAAAGAGTTTATGTGAAGGCTTTGTTCTGGATGGTGTGGATTATAAGCTGCTAGAGTTGTTATGACCAAAAGAGCATTGTGTATAGCCTGGTCTTCGGTATCTCCATAGGCTTTTGAAGCGCTAAAATACCTCCAAGCACTCTAGAGTTATAACGCTGACATTCAAGCGCATTTATTGAATTCTGGGATAGGACAGGTTGTTCATCAGAACCTTAACTAGGCACGCATGAGTGATTTCCTCAACGTACCAGCATAGTAAGTTGATTACAAGCAATAAAGCAGAACACTACTAACTACAAAAAAACAAAGCACTGTTGTTATTTTGTGTACTTTTACATTTGCACACTTTACTGGCAGGTGCTGCGTGTGTATATCTTAGGAACAATTTATATTTATACAGTGCACTCTCTTTTAAAAGCAATTACAATGTAGTGCCAAGTGACAACAAATAACAAGATTAGTAAATTGCACTAACAACACACCACGTTTATGTTTACTACAAACAAGACAGCAAGTTTACTACAAACAAGACAGCAAGTTTACTACAAACAATGCAGCAAGTTTACTACAAACAAGACAGCAAGTTTACTACAAACAAGATAGCAAGTTTACTACAAACAATGCAGCAAGTTTACTACAAACAATGCACCAAGTTTACTACAAACAAGACAGCAAGTT
Organism: Agelas oroides; assembly: GCA_949130485.1. Taxonomy (NCBI): domain Eukaryota; kingdom Metazoa; phylum Porifera; class Demospongiae; order Agelasida; family Agelasidae; genus Agelas; species Agelas oroides. Next base: position 31,484,123 of record OX422183.1, on the reverse strand, counting down.
TACTACAAACAATGCAGCAAGTTCACTACATACAATGCACCAAGTTTACTACAAACAAGACAGCAAGTTTACTACAAACAATGCAGCAAGTTTACTACAAACAAGACAGCAAGTTTACTACAAACAATGCAACAAGTTTACTACAAACAAGACAGCAAGTTTACTACAAACAAGATAGCAAGTTTACTACAAACAACGCACCAAGTTTACTACACACAATGCAGCAAGTTTACTACATACAATGCACCAAGTTTACTACAAACAAGACAGCAAGTTTACTACAAACAATGCAGCAAGTTTACTAGAGTAAGTTAGCAATCATCGGACGACAGGTATATTCGGACACTCAAACGCGGAGGGAAAACTGCGTAAACATTCGGCGATACCACAAGACTGTAGCTGAGATACGTGGTACCTGGTGTACCGAAAATGACGCCCGCGCATTGTTTCCTGTTGGCGCTAGAAGCGATAAAATGGCCGTCCGAAAAACATCAATATTCGGAAAAGTGTATGTATTTTCAGACACTGTTGTTTGTGCCTTCTCTGAAGCTGCTTTTGGAGAGATTTTAGCATCGATACGATGCCCCAAGACCTCCCCAATTCGCAATATATTTTGGTAGCGGTAGCTGCTTTGAACACTCAGGGGCGTAGCTGAACATGGACCAGTCCAATCGATCAATAATCGGACGGTGAAATTTGTCATTTCTTGCTGTGTTGTCTCCAAACATGTTGAAGTCTCCACAATATTAGCATCAGTAGAATATACAGGCTCTTGGCTACATGCTGGTACTTGTCCGGAGTTTGTGCGTTGAGTAGTTCTCGAGATATAAATATATTTCATGTTTCTTTCCATAAAGTACGCTGGTTGATTTATGTGCAGCATAAATAGGTGAGTTCAAACGATATCGTGCAATATCTCGAGAACTACTCAACGCACAAACACCGGACAAATACCAGCATGTAGCCAAGAGCCTGTAGATTCTACTGATGCTAATATGGTGGAGACTTCAACATGTTTGGAGACAACACAGCAAGAAATGACAAATTTCACCGTCCGATTATTGATCGATCGGACTGGTCCATGTTCAGCTACGCCCCTGAGTGTTCAAAGCAGCTACCGCTACCAAAATATATTGCGAATTGGGGAGGTCTTGGGGCATCGTATCGATGCTAAAATCTCTCCAAAAGCAGCTTCAGAGAAGGCACAAACAACAGTGTCTGAAAATACATACACTTTTCCGAATATTGATGTTTTTCGGACGGCCATTTTATCGCTTCTAGCGCCAACAGGAAACAATGCGCGGGCGTCATTTTTGGTACACCAGGTACCACGTACCTCAGCTACAGTCTTGTGGTATCGCCGAATGTTTACGCAGTTTTCCCTCCGCGTTTGAGTGTCCGAATATACCTGTCGTCCGATGATTGCTAACTTACTCTACAAACAAGACAGCAAGTTTACTACAAACAAGATAGCAAGTTTACTACAAACAATAAACAAGACAGCAAGTTTACTACAAACAAGATAGCAAGTTTACTACAAACAATGCACCAAGTTTACTACAAACAAGACAGCAAGTTTACTACAAACAATGCAACAAGTTTACTACAAACAATGCAACAAGTTTACTACAAACAATGCACCAAGTTTACTACATACAATGCAGCAAGTTTACTACAAACAATGCAGCATGTTTACTACAAACAAGACAGCAAGTTTACTACAAACAATGCACCAAGTTTACTACAAACAATGCACCAAGTTTACTACATACAATGCAGCATGTTTACTACAAACAAGACACCAAGTTTACTACAAACAAGACACCAAGTTTACTACAAACATTGCAGCAAGTTTACTACATACAATGCAGCAAGTTTACTACAAACAATGCACCAAGTTTAGCAATGAGTGTGGCTGCGTAACTGCGCGGGAACTATTCGAGGGCAGGGTTAATTTTCATCAGCTGAAGAGAGCGCTCACGTGCGGGGTTAATTCAAGGGCGGGAAGAAATCAAGGAAATACGGTATGCAGTTATTGTACTCGCCACTCGGGCATTCTCAGCTACATGTACATCCTTTGTGCTTGTAACTACATGTACTTGTATATGAGAAATGTGTACATATGGCATTTCTGTTATAGACCTTATGCAATTGACGTCATCACCTCATGTAACCAAACGTGAAACAGATGGTGGATGGAAATCCGGATACTACGCCACCATTTTGAGTGGCAAAAATGACTGCTGTCTATGCACTGCAAAAACTGCTTGGTTAAAATGACCATGAGTGAAGGTTACTGCAGTTTCAGGGTTCATTGAACAGGTGATTAAAGAATCAAAAACACAATTATCATCAATCAACCCCCTCACAATCCATCAAAGTTCAAAGAGCTAGCAGAGACACTTGTCTGCTAGCCAATACATACCATCCATCTGCTGGCTGGTTCAGAACCAGATAATAGCCAGCAGATGGATGCACATGAACTGTCTGTGCTAGCTCTTTGAAGCCAGATGGAATTATGAGGGGGTTGATGGATGAAAGTCACAAAAAAAGTTTTCTCAACGAAAACAAGCACATGTAGGGATGGAACCCTCAAAAACCAGCCAAACAAGATAGGAACAACACCACAATACTTTTACACCATCCCTACATCTTGTGCCATTTTGCCGACTATGCATTGTGTTTGTTACTTGTGTGTACAGAAGGGTTGTCTTGGGCATGGAAGGCTGTGGGATGAGCAGTACTGGGTGTGTAGTGCATGTTGTTGTGTATGGAAGGTGGGTTGTGTTGTGGGTGGCTGTAACTTTGCTGCGGTTGAGTGTGGCAGGCATGGTTAGCTAGTTTAATATGTAGAAGCTGTGGGGTGCAAGGTCAGTGCTGAGTCTGTGTGGCATGTTGGAGTGGGTTGCGTATGTTGTGGGCTTTTGTAGCTGCTGGGCATGGCAGGTAAGGGTTGTCTTGTAAGTGGAAGGCTGTGGTGTGAGCAGTACTGGGTCGGTCCGTAGTTAATGACATGGTGGTGTGTTTGAAGGGTTTGTGGGGTAGGTAGCTAGTTGTAGGGAGAAAGGTTGTTTGTTGGTTTGTGGGTGTAGCTGGTGTGCAGTGTTGTTTTAGTTAACTATAACTTTAACTAAATATGTTTTAGTATGGCCTTTGTAAAATTTAGTTAACCAAAAGTACAACTAAAATTTCTTGCTAACTTGGGGGCTGTAACTAAAATGTCCAAGGACGTACAAGAAGAAACCATAACTATACTAAAACAGAAAACAGCCTGTTTTCAACAATAAGTGTAACTAAATACCTTTTAGTAAGGGGTTTTAGAGTTTCAGTGGTTGAAACTATAACTAACTAAAAATTTTGTAAAACCAGGGAACTATAACTAAACTAAACCAAAAGTATTTGCTAAATAAAAACTAACTATAACTAAACTAAAAGCACAAACCCCATACTAACATTTGAAGGGTTTTGTGGTGTACGTGGTTGGCAAAATGGCACAAGATGTAGGGATGGTGTAAAAGTATTGTGGTGTTGTTCCTATCTTGTTTGGCTGGTTTTTGAGGGTTCCATCCCTACATGTGCTTGTTTTCGTTGAGAAAACTTTTTTGTGACTTGTTTGCTTTGTTTTTGTTTTTGTTTTGTTTTGTTCTACATGTACATGTATATTAGTCTATCCACACCTAATACATGACTTATCCTTTACAGAGTTTAGCGTGGTGTTTGCAACACACAGGCATAAAGCGTTGAAGTTAGTAGCTGTGTTTGGTTGGTAATTAAATGGGTGTGAAGGTGGAAGCTGCCCTTCCTTTCTCAGGGTCCTCCCAATAGCGGGTATGGGAGGACGCCCGGGAAGATGCCCTTTTGGTTTCAGAGTCCTCCCAATAATGGGTATGGGAGGATGCCCTGGAAGATGCCCTTTTCATCTCAGGGTCCTTCCAATAACGAGCACGGGAGGACACCCTTTTCGTCTCAGGGTCCTTCCAATAACAGGCATGGGAGGACGCCCTTTTCATCTCAGGGTCCTTCCAATAACGAGCACGGGAGGACACCCTTTTCGTCTCAGGGTCCTTCCAATAACAGGCATGGGAGGACGCCCTTTTCATCTCAGGGTCCTTCCAATAACGGGTATGGGAGGACGCCCTTTTTGTCTCAGGGTCCTTCCAATAACAGGCATGGGAGGACGCCCTTTTCGTCTCAGGGTCCTTCCAATAACAGGCATGGGAGGATGCCCTTTTGGTCTCAGGGTCCTTCCAATAACAGGCATGGGAGGACGCCCGGGAAGATGCCCTGTGTTTCTCCGGGTCCTTCCAGTAATTATTACGGGACGCTTGCCTTTTTTTTCTTTGTTTCGCAGGTAGTTCTGCTTGTCCTGCGCTCGATTCTTACGGACATTACGCATATTGCGTTCGATGTAAAGTGCAGCACAACGACGTCAACTGATCCACGAAACCAGATTTGCAAACTGCAACGCTCAATTCTCACCTTCTCTACGAAGTACTGAAACTACACGTGCTCAGTTGAACTCTGGTGACGTAATTATGAATAATATTTAATTCGAGCAAAATGGCGTGTAGCAGCTAGCGTAAGTGTGAGATTACCTGAGAATCGCCGACAAGTTTGAGTTCTTTCTTTTAGACCGATAAGTGGCAGGTGCAATACCTAGTGATTTACCCTGTTGTTTTGCGTTTGAATCGTTGTAAAAGCTCCAGCCGTTATCGTGCTATCGCGGTGAAAGGCAGAAGAAGAAGAAGAAGAAGAAGAAAGTCAGAAGATAGACGATTTGTCCGTTTTGGTGACTTGCCGGTCTGGTGCTTAGCGATACTTTCCAGCAAACTTAACAGTCTTTTTGCTCATGAAAACACTCGATAATGCCTGATATGGCTCATACAGGCCTTTGACTAATCTAACGAAGACATTTCGAGCATGTAATTTGTGCACTTTTCATATGGGCGCCATTTTTTTTCGGGCCCATCCCTACATATGGCGTACTACCGTACGCCATGATAATTGTGTTTGGAATTCCTTTAATCATACTACCCACCTGTTCAATGAACCTTGAAACTGCAGTAACCATGCACTTGTGGTCATTTTAACCAAGTATTTTTTGCAGTGTGGAGCTAATTATAAGCATATACAGCGGAGCAGTTTGCGAGCTCCTTCCTCACCAGTGCAGGAAGTGATTTTACATTTACACCAAGAATGCACAAGGTCTCAACAGGACCTAATGCTCACCGAAGCGAATAAGCTTACCTGCATGCCTCATTGACGCAGTGAGCTTGCAAAGTGCTTCGCTGTACTTACGCTCCATAGACCACGGTCTTCCTTGCCACTCAAAATGGCAGCGTAGTATCCGGATTTCCGTCCACTATCCGTTTTACGTTTGGTTACGTGAGCTATTGCATAAGGTCTATAGTCATTTTCTTTAGCTCCTTTACGGACTGCAAGGGCACAAAGTTTCCTCAGTGATGTACTTGTTTGCTACTGAACTACAGAGGCTGGTACAACCGTATGGGCTCACTTGTTTCTCCTTGTCTTTTGCAAATGGGAACACTCCATCGTTCATGTCGTACACCATCCTGGATGATCCAATGTAGTCCCAGCTCTCCTGCAAGAGAAATAGGGTGGCATACAAACACACACACACACTTGTCTACATGTACAAACCACCCATGTGCATACACACACAAACACACACACACTTACCCCCTGGAAGAAGACATACATCACAGGTCGAGATGTGTCCGTCAGTATGTTCTGGAGTGAGAGATCCAAGAATAAAACACAGGTTTTAAGAACTCAAAACACAGTGAAGTACATACGTACTGAATGACAAGAAGATATTCATAATTAACTCATTTGGTTGCTAACACATACAATTAGCCAATTAATTGGATACTAACACATTTTCATCATTAGTTGAAATTTATACAGAATGAAATCTCGGTCCCAGGAAGTAGAATTTCTTGGGCTTATTCTCAAAAAGTCGACCAGTGAGATTGCGAGATCGGACATACATGTAACACTTCCCTTACAACAGTATTTTTTTTTCTCTAGTTGAGTATCCGTACCTTTTTTGAGCGGGTTTGGCGTAAAATGTTTTGAACGTTGCTAGGTGACACTGTTTCAAAAGTGTGCACTAGCCCAAGAAATTTGACTTGGTTCACCAGACCGTTTTCTCCTTGTGAGAGGGTGGGGTCTGGGGACGAGACTAATGATTTAGTCCCTAAAACTACGAGTGATAATGGAGAGGTGAGAAGGCCTGTAGGCATGGCTAATTCTTTTCTTGGAAAATTACTCCAACGAAGAAATTGGGTTCCTAAAGTTCTCCATGAATCTATCTAGCAGAAGCCAGATTTGAAATCGTTCAAAGATTTGATTTTTTGGCAGTTACACACTCTTCCTCCTCTCAAATGATGTCATGATGGACTCCTGAAAACAAATTAGACACTTGGCAAGTTGTTGTTGGTGCTTTTGTTGTTTGTTTGTTTGTTTGTTTGTTTGTTTGTTTGTTTGTTTGTTTGTTTGTTTGTTTGTTTGTTTGTTATGTACCAGAACTGTGGTGGTGGAAGACACTGTTCTCAACAAGAGGTGGCTGTGTTTGGTCCTTACCTGTCGCTTGAGTCTTCCCAGCTGGTCAATGACAGCTAGGAGGGTAGCAACGCCAGCCAGCTCGTTGTTGGCACCAAAGGAGAGGCCAGGGAAGAATGCAGTGCTATCAAGCTGTGTATGGGAGGGGGGGAGGAGGAAGAGAGAGGGAGTGGGAGGAGGAAGAGGGAGGGAGGGAGGGAGGGAGGGAGGGAGGGAGGGAGGGAGGGAGGGAGGGAGGGAGGGAGGGAGGGAGGGAGGGAGGGAGGGAGGGAGGGAGGGAGGGAGGGAGAGAGGGAGAGAGGGAGAAAGGGAGGGAGGAGGAAGAGGGAGGAAGGAGATTTCACTGAAATTGTGAATGTAAAAAGAAAGCATCCTTAAACACACACACACACACACTCTCTCTCTCCTTGTCCTTACCTTGGTAGCAAGCATGACAATCCCTTCCTGTGGCAACTCCTGAGGCAGCTCAAACAGTGTGCCCCACACATTCTTGTCTCCGAGAGGATCACACAGCTCCTCACCATTCACCAGCAGTGTCAGCACTCTGCCTACACGGAACAGAACAATACCTTATAAGGTTAGGGGATACCAGGACATGATCAGGGTAGCCTTGTACTCAGATCTTACCCTCTCATGAGGAAAAACGGTATGGCAAACCAAGTCAAATTTCTTTGGCTAGCACGCACTTCACGACTAATGTAACCCAGCATTGTTCAAAACATTGACAACACAGCCACTCAAAAAACATCAGATACCCAAGTAACAATACAATTGTAATGCTGTAAGGGAAGTGCTATGTAAAAATCAACTATCCCGCAATCTCATTGGTCCATAATGGTAATAGAACCAAGAAATTCAACTACGACCACCAGACCATTTTTCACAGGGAGATACATCCAGGGTTTCATACAAGATTTTTTCCTGGTGGGGGGGTACATGTAGATGCATGGAAAGGGTGCATGCGCGTGTCAGTGCACCCTTCTTCTTCGTCTTTGTAACCTCCTTTCTAGGAGAGTATCCCAAGTTGGGCTATGTAGGGCCGGGTTGGAGTAGTAGTGCGTTCCGGTGTGCACGGAGTTGGTTTAGAAAGTCCACAATGTACACCTGTGTTGCGTGGTCCTTAATCCATACACAACCGAGCATGACGTCGACAAAGTGGTCCAGGTCCAGGTTGATATCAGGGAGTAGCGATTTAACGTGGGAGGGTGCATCTGAGAGTAATTCACGGCGGCGAGTGGAGAGGGAGGGGCAGCGCAAGATGAAGTGGGCGGGGTCCCACTAGGGTTTTGTAAGTTTTAATGAAATTCTGGACATATTTAAGGATAAGAATTGTCAGAGTCAGCTATAATAGTAAATACTATAATTAAGCTGTACTTTGTTATTGTGTTGTAACCCTATTGTACACTGTAGCTGTTGAGGCAATTATGACATCATAATTTGCAAATTTCTTGGGGGGGGGGGGACTCTGACTGGGGGAAAGAGGGAAATCTCAGTGCACTCCCCTCCGTATAAAACCCTGTACATGTGGTCTGGGCATAAGACTATTGTCAGCGGTTTAGACTATAGGATTTGCTGTTGCTGCGTGTCTTTTGCAAGACATGAAGGATAAGCCGAGAGGCACCACACAAACTTGTACAGCAAGAAGTAATGATCGATCTCAGACAGACAGTCATGCATGCCAAATCCTTTAATCAAGCCCACAATCAAGGCCGAGAACAGTCCAGAAAAATCATGTGATCAAGGCCGAGAACAGTCCAGAAAAATCATGTGATCAAGGCCGAGAACAGTCCAGAAAAATCATGTGATCAAGGCCGAGAACAGTCCAGAAAAATCATGTGATCAAGGCCGAGAACAGTCCAGAAAAATCATGTGATCAAGGCCGAGAACAGTCCAGAAAAATCATGTGATCAAGGCCGAGAACAGCCCAGAAAAATCATGTGATCAAGGCCGAGAACAGCCCAGAATAATCATGTGATCAAGGCCGAGAACAGCCCAGAATAATCATGTGATCAAGGCCGAGAACAACCCAGAAAAACTCTAAGTAAATCCGAGCGATTGAGACCAAACAATTCTCTGTACCTCTGGTGTAGCATGTCTCTGTGTCCTTAACGGCCGACATGTCTGCCGTGAGCTCCACTGAGCAGAGAGGGTAGTCTTCTATACCACCACTGCCGTTGGTATTGTGGGAGTAGAAACACTGGTTGTGGAGGGAGAGGGGAGGGGAGGTGGGGGGAGGAGAGAGGGATGGAGGGGAGATGGAGGGGAGGGGGGAGAAATGGGAGGTGGGGGGGAGGGGAGTGGGATGGAGGGGAATGGAGAGGGATGGAGGGGAATGGAGAGGGATGGAGGGGAATGGAGAGGGATGGAGGGGAGAGGAGAAGAGGGGTGGAAAGAGAGGGAAGGTAAGGGGTGGAGACAAAAGGGGGAAAGGGTGGAGATGAGAGAGAGGAGAGGAGTGAAGAAAAGGGGAGGAGAGGAGGAGCAGGAGAGGAGAGAGGAGAGGAGAGACATTTATGAAAGGAAAGCGGAATGCAGGATAGAGGAGAGGAGAGGGAAGGGAAAAGGGAAGGGGAGAGGGAAGGGGAGAGTGAAATGGACAGGAGAGAAAAAGGAGGGAGTGAAGGAGAGGGAAGGGATGGAGAGGCAAGAGGGAACGTTTGCAGGGAATGCGGCAATAGAGTGAAGGTATGTGTAGAGAGGGTGTGTGTTGGTAAGATCGTACGCTTGTGCGTAAGGAGGGATAATGAGAGAGTGGATGAGAAACAAAGATGAATGGCAGAGGTTGGGAGGTCAGAGAGTAGCTAGGTTACCTGTAAGACATCATCAAAGGTATTAGATGGGAGAGCAAAAATTGGGAAGTTTCCAAAGTCTGTGAAGGAGAGATCAGTGCCCTGAGTGTGTGTGTGTGTGTGTGTGTGTGTGTGTGTGTGTGTGTGTGTGTGTGTGTGCGTGCGTGCGTGGTGGGTACATGCGTGCATGTATTTGTGTGAAGAGAAAGAAATATGTGATCCTTTACTCAATGTACATAGAATCAGCTCAGCCTGACCTGTACACACACATGTTGAACACAGAGACACTTACATACATATTCCAGGTTTCCCGGCAGGAGTCATCTGAGGGAAAGGATAGAGGAGAAGAGGAAGAGTAGAAAGGAGGGAGAGAGGAGGGAGAAAGGAGGGAGAAAGGAGGGAGAAAGGTTGGAGAAAGGTTGGAGAAAGGTTGGAGAAAGGTTGGAGAAAGGTTGGAGAAAGGAGGGAGAAGGGAGAAAGGAGGGAGAAGGGAGAAAGGAAGGAGAAAGGAGGGCAAGAGGGGAAGAAGGAGAAAGAGGGGAAGAAGGAGAAAGAGGGGAAGAAGGAGAAAGAGGGGAAGAAGAGGGAAGGTGAAGGTAAGGAGGTAATTGTGGGAAAGGGCAACAGAGGTAAGGGAGAGGAGGGGAACTATTTTTCAGAAAAGCATCAGCACAGATTACAATGACAAACAGGGATCAATGGCAGACTTACCGGACCCAAATCCAGCATTGGGACAAGACCTTTCGGGAGAAAACTGGTCAATGTCTGCAGGAGATGAAGAACAGACAGAGCAGGCGCACACACCGTGCAATCACAACCGATGTCACACTCGACAAAATAGTTGACACAACTGAAACTTCGCAGTTAGTACGTCTGAACCGTTGACTGCTACGTAACCTTCAGGCAGTAGAGTTTTAGTAGAGTTTGGTCTGAAATTCAGGCTAAGGCTTCACCATTCCAGCCACCCTTCTCTCCTTCTCTCTCAATTTTCAGAGAGAGAGGGAGAGAGAGAAAGCCTTCGTTTTTGTGCACATAAGATGTTTACAAACAAATGGGAGCTTCTTATAAAATATACTCTTGCTTAGAAAACCTTTCCTTATGTTGCTTGCCGTAGCCTCATTCCCAGGCCCCGCCCAGTTTCTCGTTGCTTGTAGCACAGTTTGTGTGTGGGGGGAAGTCTGGGAACGAGGCTGCAGTACAAGTGTACCACACAGGAGGAGGCCTAGGTTGCCAGACCTGTGAAACATGCTGAGTTAATATAACCTCTTGGAACATGACACATGGCACAGAATAGCTAGACTCTGGCCCTAGGGACAGTTTGAAGTACGCAACCGAATAAATAATGAATAAATATAACTAGTATTAACAGAGAGAAAGAGGGAGGGAGGGAGGGAGGGAGGGAGGGAGGGAGGGAGGGAGGGAGGGAGGGAGGGAGGGAGGGAGAATGTGGTTAATACTACCTGCTGGTATGAGGTGGTCAGGATCACTGACGTTGTCATTGTATCGTAACAAGATCCCACTGACACGAGAAGAATCCTTTAGACGAAGAACATTTGGGCTGCAGGAAGGGAGGGAGAGGAGAGAGGGAGGAGGAAGGAAGGAAGGGAGAAAGGGAGGGAGGGAGAAAGGGAGGGAGGGAGAAAGGGAGGGAGAGGGGGAGGAGGAAGGGAGGGAGCGAGAGAGGGAGGGAGAAAGGGAGGGAGCGAGAGAGGGAGGGAGAAAGGGAGGGAGGAGGGAAGAGGGGGGAGAAACAGTGGAAGGGTGAAGGAGGGCTAGGAAGGCTGGGAGATGGCAGAGAGAAAGCAGAGAGAAATCACTATCCAGGTTCACATCCCTCACTGCAGAATTCCTGCCGCAAAAGCTGGGATTGTGAGCTTGGGTAAACACATAAGTTTAGGGGAGGAAAATGAGACCATAATAAATGGTCTGTGAATGAGGTCGTAATAAGCAGTTTGGAAATGGGACTATAATAGGTGGTCTGGGAGTGGGGATACAGTGGTCTGAGAATAGGACTATGATAAACCACAGTCATGCCCAAGATGGCCAGGGTCAAAATGAAGTCAAGGGGTTAAGATGCACTTGAAGTACATGTAGGGGCCACAAGGCACATGTACATACACTTTACTTGTGGACAAAACGCTAAGTGAATTCTCTGGAACACGCTAACCTGGTGAACATTTCTGGTTCCACCATAGCAATGTAGGGAGGGTGGGGGCCACTTTTCACCAGCCAGTCTAAAGTGACGTTGTTGTCAACATAGTAGAGCACACCTTGAGTGCTAGTGTCAGAGGCTGGGTGGAGAGAAGGAAGAGGGGAGAGGAGAGAGAAGGGAGGAGAGAGGGGAGGAGAGAGGAGAGGGAAGAGAGGAGGGATGAGCGAGGGGAGAGGAGAGGGAAGATAAGTGAGAGGAGAGGGGAAGAGGGAAGAGATTTGAGATACGTACAGTCATAGTGCCAAAGCAATTAGGATTCCTTCCCTCTCTCCACCCCACTCCTTCTCTTCTCCTCTCTCTCCCTCCTTCCCTCTCTTCCTCCCACATGTACCTCCCACCCCCTCTGCACCCTCCCCTCCACCTTCCCTCTCTACCCTCCCTCTCCTCTCCACCCTCATTCTCTCCCTCCCTACCTCCCTCTTTCCCTATCCACCTTCCCTCCCCTCCCTCTCTACTCTCCCTCCCCTCCCTCTCTACTCTCCCTCCCTCCTTCCCTCTCCACCCTCTCTCCCTCCTCTCTATCCTCCCTCTCTCCCTCCCCACCCTCTCTCTCTCCATCTCCCTATGACCAACCTGAGCAACCAATCTGGTGGGTAGCATTGGTGAGTCTGAAGCAAGGGATAACGCTACTGACATCATGGTAGAAACGATCGTGTAACGATGGGAGAGCAGCTTGTGACGAAAACACTGTATGTGGTGTGTGTGTGTGTGTGTGTGTGTGTGTGTGTGTGTGTGTGTGTGTGTGTGTGTGTGGTGTGTGTGTGTGTGTGTGTGTGTGTGTGTGTGTGTGTGTGTGTGTGTGTATGTGGTGTATGTGTGTGTGGGTGTGTGGGTGCGCATGTGGGTGTGGGTACACAATGGAGAGGGACAGGCTTTGGTATAATGAGTATAATGAGTATAATGACAGGCCCTAATTTCATGGTTCATCTTTTCATAACAATTCTCAGTGTCCATAACTGCCATTAACAAGCTACAGGCGTATTTATACCAGTCGTAAACTACCATAGGACGGGAAATTTTTGAGGACATGAAATTTTTTGCTATATTCGCAGTTGGACTCATACCGCGAAATAATCATTCCAACACTGCGCGTGTGCATATGCACCAGCCACACAGCCAGCATCCACGAAATTTATTCCACAAATTATTTCACTAATACATTGCATCCACGAATATTTTCAACAGTGTAAATTTCTCATCCTACAATATGGAGTATTCATAACTGGACTATATATAAGACTGCTAAGTCGACAGTGTTCCGTGCGGTAACAGGTAAGGCATTAGTCTTTGGGACTGGGCTTTGGCGGATCTAGTCTCGTACGCAGACCGCCTTGGTACGAGGCTTTGCTGGTTCCCTAACACTCTAATTCTTTCTCCAAGTGCTGTATGCTCTATTTACAGGATACAGAAGTGGGCGTGGTCAGCGGTCCAGGTGGACCAACTCTCAGTGGCTGCGTACGTTAGGCTACAGCTGCAAAACACGGAGGATGAGTCGAGAGGCACAACACAAACTTGCACACCGAGAAACAATGAGAGATCTCTAAGGAGCAGTCGTACACACATGGTCAAAACTTGCAAATTTTCCAGCCAAATTCCACTTCCGCAAACAACCGTGAGGGAGGAACGGGAATGCAAATAGACAAGAAGAGAAATTGTCTATTTGCATTGCCGTTCCTCCCTCACGGTTGTTTGCGGAGGCGGAATTTGGCTGGAAAACCACTTCATATACATAACTCTTTTATATTTGGCTGGAAAATATATATACCTCCAATCGTGGGTGTTTCAAGTGAAAATTGTAACGTGCATACGTAAACTTAGAACATACGGTAAATACGCGTGTGCGAGTGGTATCTCGTAACCTTAAGTAACTGTAGTTTGGATATAGACGATAAGTAGTCTGTGTATACTCGACTGTCTGTGGTTTGGGCTGGAGTTAGGATTTTGTTTGGATGAAATTGGTGTCAATAGCCTTAATTTTATTACACAGTACATGTAGTTTCCAATGCATAATACGTCCATGCTCCATGAAAACCTACAATTGGGAGTCCGGGTACTAGTCTCGCCGGCCAGACTTCACATACGAGTCTGACCCGCGAGAATATCTAAGTACTAGACTACAATGGAACGAGTAGGTATAAATTATCCCTGCAAATAGGGGGTAATTGTCGGGAGGTCCAAATAATGCCCATCAAAACATAATCGCTAAACCAAGTAAGACTGTAACCCATGCTACAGAAACGACCCTTAGTCCAACTGATACACTAGTAGGGGGCTCACATAAACAGCTGAAGACAAGGAGAGGGAGCAGAAGCACTTGACAGTCCATCGACATCGCGATCGCATGTAGGAAACACACTCACGTGACAATCTAGGGGGCGTGGCGTAAGAGCTCCAAGTTCCAACTCCACCCATTTTTGGTCCTCACAAGCCAGATACTGGAAGCGATCGGCGCTGCGGACCGTATATATGGAGACTATGGCTCTCCTCGTACGTCAGTTTCTGGTTTTCTCTTCTTGTCTGTATGCAGCAACTGCAGGTCAGACTCAGTGCATGCCCTGATGTAGTTAATATCCAAAACCTCGATCAAGTAGTGTTTTTGTTTTGTGGATGGATGGGTAAGCCTGAATGTATTGTACATTGAAGGCGCAAAAGTGGGCTTACCCCTACAACGATAGTTGACATACCTGTACATTGGAATACTGCAATGGCTAGTATAGTGTAAATAGCAGGTCAATAAAAAGTCAGTGCATTATGAGTGAGCTTGATTAAACTTCAAAGCCAAAGTGATGCAGGCATTTATTATGCTAAAATAAAATTAGTCATATACACAATTATTTGTCACAATATATATATATATGAAATGTACTTTAATAGTTGATGCACACTAAAGTACATGTACTTATTGTTGTGAAACACTGCAGCATTTGTTTCCACTCCCTCATCGGTTAATGCCACACTGGGATCAACTGCTACTTTCAACTGCAGTGCTACTACTGGAGTGGTTGCTTGGATTGTTAATGGATCCCCATTGTCTGAGCTGAACAGTCCAGGTATTACTGTCAGCCAAGTGGGAAGAGCATTCTTTCTGCACATCCCAGCAACTGAAGAGTACAATAACTTGTGCTGTTGCCATCTTAGGAGGAGATGATCAGTACAGTGATCCAGTTGTACTGAGAGTGCAAGGTTAGGGATGATAAAGATGAGGTATGTACAGCTCCTGTGATGACTAAAAGAGCTGTACATAATAATGCACATACTAAATTGATAAGACATTATCCCATGCCTTGATGCCTTACCCTAAGCCTCTATCAAACTAGCTACAACTGGTTGTACTGAGTGGGCAAGGTTAGAGATGAAGAGAAAATTTATGACTGTGCACAAGAGCTACAACCACAAAGTGTACATACTCTGCACATTGTGAGATCAGGCAACATTACAATGAAGTTATGTTCCAAGTTAAAACATTGTTTTTCAAACACATTTGCTGTATACTTATACTTTGTTTTTCAAACCACAGTGTGAACCAACAACAGTACACAAGACTTATTAAAAACATAGGACATGTGCATGCACATGGCAATCCATCCCATTCAGGACTCCTCTCAGGTGTGAGTGATTTAGTGACTCTTCTTCAGAGAGGTGTTATTAGCCTCACCTGGAACCCTCCCTTCTCTCTGGACATCACTGGAGTGGACCCTGACCTCTGGTACAGAGTGGAGGTCTACAACATCACCAGTGGAAGGGGTCCACTCACTAACCTCACTGTGTATGTGCCTGAGTTCAGCTTCACAGTACCTGACCCCAGCCCATGTGACCAGTTTGAGTTCAGAGTGACTCCAGTGAATGGAGCTGGAGCAGGGACTACCAGGGAACCCGTGAGGGGATATTTTCTTAGGAGTAAGTTCTCTAGTAGGATTCTTATCCAAAGTACATGATTATGTCACATTCAGAAAGGATACTCAATGCTCACTACTGAAGTTCTAGTATATGGTAATGGTTATGCCTAATTATCACTGGTGACAATAGAATATGTATAACCATCATTTGATGTGATTTCTTTTTTCTAGGATCACTGAGTGTACAAGCTGCTGATGTGGTGGTTATGTTCAGAATAGTGTCATGTGCAGAGAAGAGCATCACACTGACATTTCCTGTAAGAATTTACATTTGACAAAACTGTCTAAGAGTACATACATACCCACCAAGAGTCACACTTTCAAAATGTTATCTGAGTGCATAGTTTAACTATCGTTTCTGTAGACCATGCTCCGTGTTTGTGAAATCCCAGACGCATTCCGAGTATATGTGGAAGCAGTTGATGATGACACGCCACACCCATTCACTGCCACCTCAATCTATGCAAACAGAAATATCACTCTTACATTTCATGTGCTCAACGATGAACTTCCATCAAACCGACTCTATAGTGTTGTGATTGAGTCTGGCAACAGAACAGAGAAGATTAACTCAACTGGAGTGATTCAGATAAGTGAGTTAATGTATCATATGACAGTAATGCATGTGAGTACTGGAGGTATGTATTCAAACATGTTTAGAAAATCATCAAAGGAATGGTGATCATTATCTGTACATATCTGCAAAGTTATCTCAGACTCTAATGCATGCAGAGTTTAAATTATGACACAATTCACAGGAAAACCAAAAGGGTAGTTTTAGCAAGGTATTGTATTCCTACAATTGCATGACCTATTGGCTCTTGCAGTGCATGGTTGTGAAATATTTTGTGGGGGCTAGTAAAGTTTACTCAGTACTCACTCCCACTAAATTCTTCAAAGTTCCATACTGCTAATTAATTAGCAGTAACTGATTACTTCAACAAGTTTGTTTTCACATCGTTGTATCACTCATTCTCTTTTTCTTTCTCTCTCATTTCTTACACTCTTTCTTCTTCTATCTGCAAAGGTACACATGATGTTCAAAGAGCTAATGCTAGCAGCTTAGCAGACATGCCAGGAACAGTAACTGTCCAAGCTACATTTGCCACCAACTCCCCTGCCCTGGGTTTCCTGGTCATTCTTGTTGACTGCAGAGGCACTGTAGTGTCACTCACCTCCACACTCAGACCAAACCATACTGTGGTCATATCTGGACTGGCCACTGCTGATAGTTACACTGTTGTTGTGTTTGATGTTGAGAACACTGGACTGCCCTCCACTAGGGCAGCAGCTGTGGATGTGGTTAACATAACCAGCACTGAACCAATAGCATGTCAGTTACAGTGTGGTGTGTGTAAAGTATAGCAACATGTTCTAGCTATGGTGAGGTTTGATGGGTATTGTTGTTTAGGCCACAGTGGGTACTGCATGTGGATGTGGTTAATGTAACCAACACTGAACGAATAGCAGGTTAGTTGTGGTGGGTGTGATTAAAGCGACCACATGTATATGATGAAGTGTGATGAGTATTGTTGTTTAGGCCACAATGGGTACTGTGCATAAGTGACATCATGGGTTATTTACTGCCCCGCTTAAATATGACAGCAAGCTTTGTACCCCACACCTGCAATTGTATTGCATGGCATTAATGACATAATTATATATTATTGATTTATATGTTTTATTTCTTTAGGAAAACATGTACTTAGTACATTTTTAAATGGCATACACCAGTCAATACACACAAAGCCAAACCTCTTTACTCTCCTTATGCAGCTCTGCCCAACTCTACTACTGACAATGTTCAAATTGAGCTACTACCAGATGGAACAGTGTGTGTCACTTGCTTCTTCACTGCTGGGTCTGATTCCCAGGGCTGTGTAACTCTCCTACTTTCTGCCAGTGATCCCACTAGGCTCGAAGTGTTGCCCATTCCAAAGGTGGGCTCCCTGGTCAGAACTGAGTTGTGTTTGACTGTTACCATGGAAACCAACCACACCATCGCTGTGTTTGACTGGGAGAATGGAGGAGCAGTTGGTGCACATCCTGTGAAGATTCAACATATTTTCATACCTCTACCATCCACACCCACTGTTCCAAGTAGGTGATTTGTGTAAACATTCTTGCATCCTGTATGCTTGTATCTGTATACTAATATGCTTGCAAATGGAGTAGCTATACTACTGAAGTTATACTACATGCTAACTAGTTACGATTGAATTTGAAACATTAGTTACTAGTGGCATTAATTGGTCTACAGTCTGAAAACCTTCCATAGCTAGTTTGGCATGTAACGTTAGCTACTTTCGACTCCCTTCACTTCACTCTGCAGCCCGCCAGAATGACACAGAACATCCATCAGCTTGTAGTGTGTCATGCATCATAGGAATAGGTACGTAAGTCATTGACATCATTTGCAATCTACTTCTGATAGAGAAGTAGTTATTGTGTTTTGTGCTATAGTACATTTGTAAATCTGGATGTCCACTTATCCATATGCATAAATCTGGAGGGCTTAGTCTCACATCCCTGATATACCCAACCCCAGTATCTTTCAATTGGATGTTAACATAAAATAAGTCCTCATGTATGAATGTGGATACCTCTCTATCATTCAGCCACTGGTGGACTGATACTGAGTTAACATAATATCAGTCTGCCTCATGTATGAGTGTGGATTGTTCTCTATCATTCAGCCACTGGTGGACTGATACTGAGTGTTGTAGTGTCAACTATCTGTGTGATTGTGGTGGCTGGGATGAAGAAGTGTAGAGGTAAGGTCTTCCTGTGCTATTTTCTGCTTCCATCCACCTTTGGTGGCTCCTAATCTCCTGACATCCATCCCAGGAAAGCAGACTGTCTCTGAGGTTGGAGCAGTTGTCAAGATCCCAATGCAGACCAACACTGCCTATGAGAGTCACCAAGTCTCCAGCCAACATTGACCTCCCCAGATGAAGCCTTGTGCTGCTTATGGAGTCGTGGGGACTGACAGTAGAGCTGCAGTTTTAAGTAGCCATGTATAATTTGAAATACACAACAATAAGGTAGCGTACAAACATTTACATTGTGATTACTGCATGTACAAATCCTAAATCAACTGTTGTTTAATAATAATTTTGTTGACTAACTGACTTATAGATGGACAGAACCAATTGCTTAGTCTCACTGCGCATGTATGCATAGTGTAACAATTTACCAGCAAGCCACAAATCATTCACTTATTATTATCAGTGTAGCTACAATTAATACTGCATGTAGCTACATAGCTTACTTGTATTGTTGAATGTAATCAGCTGATACTGCTACACTTGTCAGGTTATAGTGCATGCATCCCTATGCTTGAGTTCTCATGATCAGATTTCACTGGGCAGAAGTATATGCATGAAATCAATCCACAAACAACAACCATATAATTAAAGTAAGATGCATATGCAGAAGCAAGTTATACTGCATGTCAACTAGAAACTACAACTCCATACAACTAGCTACACACTCGATTCGCAATACAGAAATAGTTAAGGTAACAACCTACAATCATGTGTGCTACATACTAGATTAAGTAAGTTGTTCACCATCAAGATTAACCTGATACCCAAAAGTTTATAAGGCCTCAGAAATTGCAATTGCAGTTCACTTTAAGACTTTTGTCGCGCCAAAGAAGTTTCAGTGACAGTGGACATGAGGGAAATATACACTTCTCAGGATGCTTCCAAAGAGCACAGTTTCACAGTGGTTCAGATTTGTAGTAGCAGCTGCAAGTTCTATAATACTGATCACATGGTGTAGAATCAGGATCGCAGACACAGGATTGCCTGTTAGAAAGCTGCTCATTCATATGTGTCACATTGAAAACAATTTCATTTGGTTGGAACTCTAAACAGACAGAACAGTATGTTGTCATACTTAAGTCCCTTTGAAAAGCTTCATTGACAGAAAGGTGTCTGTTTCTTGCTAGTGCTTCTGCCACTAACTGCCCTTTTACTAGTACTAACAGCATCTGAACGAGTAACGTTCCAATTCCCAGCAGTTGGACCACCACCTCTTCTAAACACCAGTGTTGTTTTAGTTAACTATAAACCTAAAACTAAACTGCATTTTAGTAAGGCATTTTTCATTGTAGCAATTCTAAAGTTAATGCTGTACCTTAGTCCACTAATTAAAAACTACAACCAAACTACTTTAAAATCACCAAAAAACAGTAGTTACCTACAACTAAAACTACCGATACTAGTTCATTTTAGATTTAGTAATTAAACTACAACTAAACTAACAATTTGAATCTGTAGCCCAATTAAACTAAACTACTAGTCTGAACACTAAACTAAAACTAAACTGTTAAACACAACACCACCTCTTCCAATAGAAACCTCATTTAAGTGCTCTACAGCAGGTCATAAGGGGACACACTCTCTTGTTCTCTGGTGGAGCTGGACAACAACATCAACAACCATAACTGTAACACAGTAAAATCAGTGACCGACAGGTCCTATAAATAATTGCTAAAGTCATAAAAAGTCCACTGAAGAGAAGCTTTTGATACTCCATCATGTAGGTATATGCATTTAGCGATGGATCCAACCCTACACAGATAACATGTCGGATTATAACAGACACATAGGTCAAGATGAGTACATGCAAATCTTCAAGGATTATAGCTAGGCTCAAGAATGCTAGGGCTTCTGCATGAGTGTGGGAGTTACATTCACATTTCCAGCCACCTCTCCCACATTGTTCACAGCAGCATGTGTTGACCACATCATTGATGAGGGATACAAACAGTAGCACTCAACCAATGAGTGTGAAAGTAGCTGAGCCATGCAATAACAAGATATGGCTAGCTAAGGAACATGCGTAAGCCAAAACCATGGTGTTTAAACCCAATTAAATCTGTAACTGGATCAGGAATACCAATAAGAAAAGATATATATGGTAGCTTTAGCTTTCTTCTGGTCATGAGAAGTTGCTGTAACAGCTACATCTTTGGCAGGTTTAAAGCATCAGTAGATGACATTGATTCCTGCTCCACTCAAATTGATTGTCCACACCTAAACAGTATAGCTCCTTACTTCTAGTGATTTGGCTAACAGTTCACCAGGAGTTATGCAACAAATACATGATTTTTTTAATTGGCAAATTCCTCTGTGACATAATGGGTTTCAATAGATGTCTCTGCTGCTAACTTACTGTAACACATTCTGCTAGCGGACATGCTACTATAGTGTCTGTGTATGACTTAAATACGTCTGCAAATATCAAAGTACATCTCCTGTTACCATAACTATCATCTTGCATGTTGGATCAATAATGACACTATGTATCGGCCATGTTAATGCTGTGTGCAGAAACCAGGATCAAAACCTTTGTGCTTTGCAAATGAATGAATTCTTGTTTTAATACCTAGGCCATACATAGATCAGCAGTAGAGTACTACTCTACTATCTATGCCAAATACACAAGGAATGAGTTCGCTTCCTGCACCAGTTATGTAAGCATCTTGCATCCCACAAAATGTGGGTGGGGCTTATTAATCTTATCTGCGTACATTCCGCTAACCTCTACAACCATGCCAGGTATATTAATGCTCACGCCTTTCATATAAGGAGGGCAGTGCAAGGTTTACTCGCAGTGACGCAGCATACAAACTAACTTAAAAGGCCAATTAAACCTGTAACAAAATAGGCAGGTGCATCCCGCCCAACTTACCTGTATGGGCTGACTGCATGCTTTCAGCCCAGCGACACAACCACTGCTGTGGATGCCAGGTGATTCTGGCGCAGAGTGCTCTCATGCTATATAAATGAAAGGCACTGAAGTGCCAAACCCTCGGCGCAGCAGTGCATGTGATTGTACTTGTGTGTTAACTAGAATCGATCACTGTCTCATGAACAATAGTATCATGACGTTTGTTCTCGAGTTGATATGGCACGCTTTTTGATATTAATTCATTCCTAACTGTCTGTCCTCTAATCTGTTCTGACAGCTAGGCACTTGGGCCTAATATTAACACAGTGCAGTACATTGCAGTTATTTGACATCATGCAACCTACATTAACACAGCTATGCAATATGACATTGCATTGTGGTCATTACATCTATACTATATTTAGAGCAGCAATACATCATTGTTACTATTTATACACACATGACACAGCACAGTGACTAAGTTATGACTTAGCAATAATAACTATCTCATGCTTACTTTGTGCATTCTATCTCGCTCTTTCCTCTGCACAGTTTGCTCAAAGGTTTCAGAGTCTCTCATGCTTGCCATGCGCATTCTGTTTTGTTCCTGCCTATACAAAGTTCGCTCACGAGTTTCTGACGCTCTTTCACAGGCCTTGTGCAACTTATCTTTAGCTTTCCTAGGTGATTTCACACTATCTGATTCTACTGATCTCATACGTTTCATAGCTTTCTCTCGCAAATTACACTCTGCTTTTCGTTTCGATCGAAAGACATGATCACAGCGTTCACATGTCTTCTGTCTTACAGGTACAGCAGCTGTACACTGCGGGCATACCTTTGTTGGAGGCATACATACTGCCAATGGCCAATAATCGAACTCGCAAAGAACGTCTCTCCCAAGAACAAAATCGCCGCTAGCCACGTGGTCCAGATTCATACGCATGCGCGTTTTCCGCGGAGTAAAAAATGGCCGACTTATCATGTAGCCGTACCAACAGGAAACACTCTAGCTTCGCAACGAAGCATTTTCAGAGAAAATCGCTTAAAATTTCGACCTTCATCCGCCGCTGAGAAAGTTAGTATCGTTTGTGGCACGAATAATCACGTATAAAGTGAGATGTTGAGTAACAGACATACAGACAGACAGACAGACACACAGACCAAGTACCGTAACCCTCGCTGCGCATGCGCGCCGAGGGTTAATGTCGAATAATGACGGGCAATGCAACTGCCCATTTAATAGGAGAGCAACCAGCACGATATAATATATCGTGCTGGTTGCTCCCCTATCATCAGTTGTTAAGTCCCATGGGCATTCTTGCACCCCTCAGGTGATCTTTGGGGAGGTAGCCCAACCCCTTCACCTTTAAACATGCCTAAACCCTTGCACATTTTACGCACAGGCATGGGCGGAGAATAAACTTAAACTTTACGTATATTCATGATATTCTAATGTAAAATCATGGGAGGGACTAATGGCGAGGGTGAAAGAGTAAAGAATACTAGTTAATGGCAGACCCTTCAAAACTGCTGGCTACTAGCTCTAAGCCAAATCCTGAACAAGGCGCCAACCCTCACGTCAGCATGAGTCAACCACAGGGAGCCCTGCAATGCCCACATAGTCTTGAGGTTAACATCATTGTAAATTCCATGTGTGGTCGGACAAGGTTCGAAGTACACGTGATGTAATTTACATTTTTGAGTTGCCAACACACAGCAAAGATGGCGGAAGGACCAGACCCCCCAGGACAAACTCCGGCGAAATGTGAGCTCTGCCTTTGATATGCGCCAAACAAAAACGTCATTAGATATATCTGGTCCTTTCTCCCCACCAGCCACGCCCACTCTGAAGGAACTTTCAAATGCGCTAGATTCGGTTGTGAATTGGCATTTGCTTGGAATCAAATTGGGGATGGAAGATCACGAACTCCGTACGATTGACCATGATTTCCGTGGAGATGGCAATGAACGTTGCAAGCATGAGATGGTGGGTCACTGGCTTCGAAATACCAAGCGTCCCACATGGAAAGCAGTCGCTGATGCCCTTGGTCTGATTGGAGAGCATGCAGTTGCCTTGAAGATACGAAAACGGCATTGCAACTCCTCCACTGCCACTAGTATGTTTCTGTTTGTTGAAAGCTGAGAATCTGACTGTAGGCAGTGTATGTTTTAAGATTAATTGCTAGATCCAACTTAACCAAGATCCGGTATAGTTCTGAATACTTAATGTAAAATGCCACAGCCTAAATTTATATGCTCATATGAAGAACTTTGGGCCTAATACGGACATCACGCTAATTGCAGTGATAACAAGTTTCTTCTGTATAACATCGGATATTCACTGCTATACGCAACATCTTCCGGTTGCGGCAGTGGCTGACAGGTATAGGTGGGTGACTGTTCTGCAAAGGTCTGACGCATTGAATAAAAGGCCAAAGATGCGTAGCACTGTTCACTTTTATAGTTTAAAGATTCAGAGCCTGAGATTTAGTGAAGATGGCATCGGAGTGCAATCTACAGAAGAGAGAAAGGCAGGACTATCGGAAACTCGCATACACTCAGTTACCGAGACAGACGAAGGGGTCTGAAATGAGGGAGAAGCTCTACCCGATTGAGGTTGTGGAGAGAGAGGGAGAGCGAGTAAAGATCCACTACATAGGGTGCGGGGACGACGAGGATGAATGGAGGGAGGCCAGTGAGCTGGTACAGTTGTCAAAGAAACCACAGCCATGCATTCCGTTTCAGCTGCACAGAGAGCTAACGTACCAAATTCAAGCAGCATTGTACTCCAAGTACCACAAGGGGTCCTGATGTGAGAATTGAAGTCCTTTTTGACAAGCTGCTGTTTGATGGAGGCCTGAAGCAGCATGGACATATGCTTCGTACCTTCCATGGACATGATGTATACACTATTGATCGCTACAGTGACCTAGAGCCTCTACTAGGAGAAGGATGGCACATGAAAGGGATCAATGATTCAATAAACTTCTATTATGTGAATCTGCAGACCGTCCAGTACCACCTCCATGAAAGAAAAGGTCTTGACCAGTACTGGCCAGATGGAAGGAAGACAACCATGCCTGGTGGGCACATTCTGATCTTCTGTTTTGTAAGAATGGATGGATTGTGTTGACATTGGGAGAGTATAGCAAATCTAGCTTAAACTACATTTGTGCATGCGTTTTTTGACATGATGTTGCAGTATAAACAATACAATACAATTTGTCAACAACAGAACAAGTTATTGTGTGTATATATACCCTGGCAATGGAATGTAAACAGCTGCTTAAAAATGTATATTGTCTTCAGGCATCAACTTGGAATTCAATTTCATGTGTACAGGCTGGTACTGTGTGTCCATCAATCAGAGTTAGATGATCTTTACATGTAGTATTGCACTGTCGGCAAGGGAGTGAACAGGTTAGCTTGTTGTGACCAGTTTGGGAACAGTTAATTTCAAAACACTTTGGAGCAAAGCCCCACTGTCACGGAGATGCTCAAGTCTGTTTTGTTTTTGAACGATCTGAATAAGTGCTTCGTCATTCCTGTGACAAGTTGCACGAGCATATCATTTATTTTACAAGGCCTTGCTGGGTAAAGGGGAGTATGCTACCATGAACACGCATAAACTCACCGACATGATGGGCCATAGCATGTATGTATGGTGTTATGTTATGTTGGTGAAATAGAGTTAAGAACTTTCTGCACCAATTCCTTGCATCGGCTTTGAACTTTGATATGTCGTCCTTGCATATCTCTTCAGGACGCTTGCTAAAGGTAGTGTTCTGTCCATAAAATCTGAATATCAAGCACTTCAGAGTCATTGAACTTAGGAAGGAGCTCTTTGATCTTGATATTTCTAAAAAGTTTCAGCCGTTCTGGTCCTGTTAAGCTTATTTTCAATTCCTTTGAGTGTCTCCCAATCCAGAATTGGTAGCCAGGTACACCAAGAGACGAGACAAAGTTCTGATAAGAATCCATATGTCTGTATTTCTGTGGTTCAAATGCAGTAAACTTTTTTACTTCATCAATGCAGTCCTCATGCTTAACTTCTAAAATCAAGAGGTCAATTAGAACATCTGAAACCCTCAAGAACATGTGGAGGTTATCAATAACTACGTGTGTGAGGGGAATACTGGGAAAAAGTGGTTCGTGTGAAACACTGAATTCTTTCTTGATTTTCTTCGATTGCAGTTTCTTCAACGCATGTTTTTATAAATTATAGAGTATGTTTTTTCTATTTTTGGCTCATAAAAATTATAGAGTATGTTTTTGCCTCATAAAAATTATAGAGTATGTTTTTCAACATATACAGACACTAGGACTCCACCTGCCACAAGTCCACAAAGTCCATCTGCTGTAGTCATTGCACAACGCAGTGTTCAAAGGATCAAGGGAAAATTTTCAATGTTGGTGACAAAAAGCCGCAGAAAGCTACAGAGCAGAAAGATCGATGTTGACGATGTCCAAACGTTTCTTGTCACCTTGTACTCCTCCCCTAACTCCAAGGATGGGAGTGACACAGTCACCGTGGTGGTCGAGTCTGCCAGAAACCTGAGTGAAATCTTTCGTGCACTCAGCAGATATGGGCTCTGGGATTACCTCAACTACTACCTCCTACAAGACATGATTGAGGAGTTCGCACATGACGACAATGAGCTGAATGGAATGATGGAGCAGTACCAAAAAGATCTAACAGGTCACATTCTCACTCTACAGATCCAAACCTACCTGGATGCCACCCACGTTGAGCTTCCCCTTGTTAGCACAAATGACAGTGAAAATTCAGATGATGAGGCCATTCCAGCTCTCCCACCAGAGCAAAAGTACAAGCTTTTCAAAAAGCTGAGAGGAAAAATAAAAGCTAATGTCACTGATCACACCCTCAACTACGTCACTGATCTGTGGAGGTCACTTACAAACCAGTTTGCACTCCCCCGACCTGCAATGATACTCCATGACATTGCTGAGGGGTGCATAGGCATCACATGGTTCATCCCCGCCAACCTAGTCAATCACATCATGAGAATGGCTCAAGAAACCGCAAACATGTTTGCCGAGGAGAAGATTCTGAGGGTGACACTGGAAGAGCGATGTATCTATCCCATGGAGACCAAGCTGTCAAGTGAGCCCATCTCTCGACTGCAGAGTGAGCCCCGCCTACTGGAAACTGAGACAACAGCACTCAAGAGGAAGGTTGTTGCATGCATGTAGGAGTTTGTAAAAAAATAATAATAATGATCTGGCCACAGAATCTAGTGGTCATGATCTGTTACTAATTCTTCTCATATCAGAAGAGTGTATGCCCAAAGTTGTACATTAGAATGTGAGTCCTTATACAGTACTTAGTGGCATGTTTTGACAATACTATTGCCAGTGTTCCTGTTTGTGTAGAGGTACTAAACAGCTTCCCATACAAATGCTAGCTGGAGACTAGAGTCATCCAGCATGGTTATCCAGGGCCGTAGCAAGCTATATAAAGGTGGTGTGGCCAAAGTGTCATGGCAGTAAGGCAGCATACAGCAGCTAGAGGGGTCAGGGGGAAAAATTAATTTGACACTCCAAGGCAAGTTTTACGCCAAACATACCATATCTTCTGTAAGTCTTAGCAAGCAGGATTTCAATAGCATACATGTTTTGTCACCAGATCAGGTAGCAATCGCAGATTGCGCGCAAATGCCGATCTGCTCAGAGAATACCTCTTACCTATGCTTCTTTGCAAGCAAAATTCTGATTCACTAGACCACATGGAGATATCAATTATTCGCGGTTAAACTTAGCTGCATGTTAGCCTCATTCCCAGGCCTTCACGCCTTCGTCGCTTGCATTACGAAATTCAGGCAGAACTTCATACTGCAAGTGACGAACGAGGCTAGCAGCGTGTGTGTTGGCCAGCAGTAGGCAAGACATCAAGCCTTTGTCGCAGTGAAGGAATGGCCATTGAGAGAACCGAAATGGCTGTAAACAATGCAAAATCCTGCATTATGCAGTGTTGCCTTTTGTCAGTTCAGGAAATTATATTTGTATATTGATGGGTAAGTTTCTTGAGATGGGCCAGCTTATTCTATCTTCACCTGTACATATAGTTACTAATCAAAGTGCGCATGTAAAAATTGCATGTGTCAGCAGAAGTGGTCGGGCCAAAACCCGACCTGCCCAACCGCTTGCTACAGCCGTGGTTATGTGGTTCTGATTGGAGTTAGAATGGAAGTGTGTAGTGTAGGCAGTGGCTCTGTACATGCATTGAATAAAAACTTGAAAAGACGGGTGGTAGAAGGGGGCAGTGGTACATTTTTCCTTCTCCTGATGCACACTGACAGATCAAAGTTAATCATGCAGTAGTGAATAGAGCTCAGGTTGTACATTCAACTTCAACTGTAAAATCTTTTGTATGTGGGGTATTCAAACTACAGAGTGAAGTACAATCTTGAATTTGACCTCTAAACTTTGACCTGTGTAAAAGTGGTAAAGATTAGCCTCTACATGTACCTCCATAGATTAAGCGATCCACTGGAGGGAGAAGTCCAAATTTACCTGCTGGATCTACTGAAGGGAGCACAAGTTGGAATTTACCCGTTTCTGGTACATGTAACAGATACCACCTTACCTAGGTTGTTTCCACATCTGAAATTTGATCAGTATGTATGCCAAGTATACAACTATGTGTGGGCTTAGAACAGCATGTAGAATGAAGAGCACTTTGTCTATACAGTGTAATTGTCACATTTATTTTTTCAGACCTGGATGAGCCAGAAAATCCTGAAGACATCCCAGAGTATAAACTCCGGATGAAAGGTGCCCGTGTAATGCGTACCAACTACTCATTCCTCTGGCAGCACTTGGAACCCAGCCAACTCCTGCCGATACTAGTGGACAAGCTGCTTATGACTGAAACAGCAAAGAAAGAGGCTGAATCATATAGACAAAGGTTTGCACAGAATTCTGTGATCATTAACCAGCTTTTTGCATCTGACTGTCCACCACTCAAGCTGTGTGACACTCTGGATGTCACTGAACAGGAGCACATTGCAAGGAAGCTACTGCAAGGTATGCCCTGTACAAGATGCATCTATCAGAGGTATACAGTGGAACCAAATGATTTGTCCTGATTAGTGAGGTGTACTTATTTCAGGGGGATAAATACATGTATTTACATGAAGTTGGGATTGAGTCAAGCATCCTGATTAACTACGCTAGGTGTCTTTATCTCAGGGTTGTCCTTTAGGAGAGTTTCTGCTGTATATTGTAGGGTGTATGTTATGTATCTGTACATACCTACAAGAGTAACCAAAACCTCAAAATGACCACAAAAAGGAAAGAACAAAACAAATATAGTCCCCCCACCTAGCACTCATGGGTTGCTCCTTGTATCAGCCACATGTATATGGCTGGTACATGGCGATGGAGCATGCATGTGTAGTCAGATGCCGCTATCATGGGGGTGGGGAGAGGGTGGGAGGTGTCTGCCCTGCTGCGCAAAACACAAAAAGCCCACTATAAATGTCATCTTTGTAAGGCTTTGGAAACACTTTCTGAGCTTGGACCCCTCCAACATCCACACTGCAAAAAACATTATTGCATGTCCCCACCCAATACTTAGCACCTAGCTACGCCCTGTTTGTGTTATGTAGAGTCATCCATTATCCAGTCAGATACACCTTTACTGACACTGATTGTTTTGACTTTGTAATCTTGGAGCTATAATTCTTCCCACATTTATTTTTGTGCTGTGCAGACTACAAGCACCCAACTTTCAGACAGGTGAGACCACCAAGTCTCGCCACCGCAGTCCACTCCGACCTGTCTGAAACCTCTGAACTATTCCAGCAGCTGCAGCGAAAAGTGATGGACCTGCTTGACCAGTTCCCCAATGCCTTAGCTAAGCTCAAGCAGATCCTTGCTTCACTTGCCTTGCCCCTAGATGAGGGAAAGGTAGCTCCACTAGTTGACCCACTTGCCTACGAATATGCTGAAACAGTTCGAGAGCTGTTTAGGCTGATGGCTCCCTACTGGAACCCTCTCAGCACAGACATGTTGGGCCTCCTCCTGGAAGCTTCAGGCTGCAACACAGCAGCCATCAAACTAGCTGAGTTTGTAGAGGCTAGAGCTAGCAAAGGCCACCTAGTACTTTGCATTCGTCAGCTGCCAACCTTGGCAAGTGGTGAGAATGACCTGGATGTGGCTGACCTGAAGACAGTCCACAACGCTCCACTTTCAGAGCTGCAGTCACTCCACCCCACTGTCTTTGCTAGACTGCCTGAGCATAAAGTCACTTCAACTCGAAAAATTGTTCGCATCTCAGTTGAAGTGAATAAGCCTCTGCTTTGTATCGCTGACTATGAGCAAGTCACCACTGCTCTCAGTGGCTTCTTTCAAGTGCCAAAAGCAGCTCTAGTTTATGCTGGTTGTTCAAAAGCTCCGTTTGTTCTGTGTTGGCTGGCCTCTCATGACCTTGTAGCCTACATCAAGTCAGCAAGGGTTGGTGGACTGAGTGGAGATCGACTGCTAGCAGAAAGCATGGTGACTGGGCTTGCTGTTGGTGATCGGATGTACAACTGTCCAACTATCAAGGTAAGGAGGTTATGGTCTCAATGTGTACTGTACACAGTGTTGCTTGTGTATTCATAGTGTAGTGCAGGTGAAGTGCATAGACCTCGTGGACAAGGTAGGATTCTTCCCACAGTTGTGCATGTTGTAGTTACATGTGCACTCTTATGTAGTGTATAATTGGCAAGATATATGGTTAGTTATAGCAGTAACACTGCTGTTATAGTAACACTGTTGACTCCCACTGCATGTGCCCTCCTGAAGTCTAAATATTGCAAGAACATGTGCTTGAAACTTTATGTGAGCTTTTCCCAACCTTGATCATGCTTTCTCTCTACTCCAGGAGGTGGAACTGTGGGAGGCATGCCAGTGTGGCCTGGTGGGACAGGTCCACTACTTTCTCACAACTGGTGTCAATGTCAACATGACTGATTTTGTAAGTGGTCAACATGATATGAATTTTGATTCCAGGTTCTCAGTGTTGTACCAGTACTGTAGTCCATTCATTTACAGGATCATGAGTCATGAACACTTCCATAACTCCCATATATGTTACAGTCCTGGATAGAAGTAGCAATAATTAATCAGTCACATATCCTAATGACACTACTGTGTTCAAGATGCTGTATGCTGTTAAGTCCAGAGTTCATACATGCTGCATAGATGCACAAACAATTGGCACATCTGCACAGCACATATGAGCCTCACTCCATAAATTTAGTGACACAGTGCATAAAACATTAACAGTGTAACATACAGCAATGAGTATATGTAGTATGGACGAGTTTTGACAGCAAGCATCCTGACTCCTCACTTGCTATATACTGTCACATTATTTGAAATGTATACCACAACCTGAATCTGGTGAGAGTTGTAAATGTAACCACCACACAACGTTCAGGATCATAGAAAGGACAGAAAACATGTCCAGCACACACTAGTTGTGACCGGTAGCATGAACTTGCTAGGGGGAAACATGACAATCGTGTGTGTACTTATGTCTAGCACCTTGTAGCCACATTCCCAGAATATGTGGATAGAGAATGAGTCTGAAAACAAGGCTAAGCTCCTAGGAAGATGGGTTTCCATTTTGGTCACCGAATAGTCTATCTTAAATTTTTTGAGACTATGTGCCGGGCAGGTATTGCTCCTGCAAATGCACAAATGCAGTAGCCTTATTCCTAGACCATTGCAAGTGGGCACAAGAGGTTGGGTCGTTAACCAATACCACCATGACCATGTAGCAGCAGTTTCTAGGATCCTGATATTGTGTTCAGGAATCAGTTACTGTTGTTCCTGGCTCATCCTCAGCTTTTGTCAAATACTGTATGCGGCAATATAGATGCTATATTATACCAAGGTGTACTGCTGTCAGCTGTTATTGTGGAGCCATTTCATGTGGTTGCTCTCACTCATTCTACCATACAGAATGGTTGGACAGCACTTAAAAAAGCCAGTATCAGAGGCCACCACAAAGTAGTAGAGGTCCTCCTGCGAGCTGGAGCCAACCCCAACCTACAGGACAAGGTGAGCACAGGACAGAACAGGAGGAGCCTAAGTCAATGCCTTACTTTTGGTATCCATCCTCTCCAAATGTTTGCATGTTTTAGTCGTACATTACGAAAACATTTGCCTTTATTTTGTGTTGATTATGGTACAGAGATTGAAATGTATACTGTACCCTTATTGCTGAGCAGTATGTAGAACTTACTAGTAACACCATGTTTGTGTCAGATGTAAACATCCTGTACTTGTATGGTTGCAGTACATATGTGTGTATGTATTCATGCTCTAAATTCGCTGATACAGTACCTGACATGGTGGTACTAGTGCTTTCCTGAATAAGTAGGTAAACATCTTCCTTAACTACATTCAGTACTTTTCCTGAATATTGAATAGTAAAGATTATATATGTCTTACCAATCTATGCATGCACACACACATGCACACACACACACACACACACACTAACACACAAACACACACACACACACACACACATAGGATGGATTCTTCCCACTCTATGCTGCTAGTCAGGAGGGACATGATGGGATTGTGGAGATGCTCCTTCAGGCCGGGGCTACAGTGGACCTGCAGGCCAAGGTGGAGGATTGTTATTATGATTCAACTTTGTTCATCCGTCACTTGTAGTGTGTCACTTGCTGTGTTCATTGTACACTAACTACCACACATCATTCAGGACCGTAGAAGGACAGAAAAAATGTCCAGCACACAGCCAGTGGTGACTGGAAGCATGAACTGGCTAGGGGGAAACATGACAATTGTGTGTGTGTACTTATGTCTAGCACCTAGTAGCCACATTCCCAGAATATGTGGACAGAGAATGAGAGTCTGAAAACAAGGCTAAGCTCCTAGGAAGATGGGTTTCCGTTTCGGTCACAGAATAGTCTATCGTAAATTTCTTGAGACTATGTGCTAGGTGGATATTCCTCCTGCACATGCACATATTACTAGACCATTGCAAATGGACACACGACCAGGGACAAGAGTATCATAAAAGGTTGGATCACAAGCCAATACTACCATGACTGTGTACGTAGGTCACAGCAGTTTCTATGACCCTGGTAGTGTGTGCAGGAGGAGTCAATTACTGTTGTTCCAGGCTCCTTTCAGCTTTTGTCATATACTGTATGTGGCACAAGCTGAGGAGGAGGCTGGGAATGAGGCTAGGTGGAATAATTCCAGTGTACCATGTGTACTGTACACAATTTGAACTGTGATTTGAGTAGTGTTTCTATCTCATGTATGTGTTTGACTCCACTAGTGCATGTTGAGAGGCAGGTGTGGATGTTGTCATGACAACTGTAGCAAATGACCTACTGGTCACTACTGCTTAGTTACTGCAATATAGATGCTATATTATATACCAGGGTGTACTGCTGTCAGCTGTTACTCTAGAGCCATCTCATGTGGTTGCTCTCACTCATTCTACCATACAGGATGGTTGGACAGCACTTAAAAAAGCCAGTATCAGAGGCCACCACAAGGTAGTAGAAGTCCTCCTGCGAGCTGGAGCCAACCCCAACCTACAGGACAAGGTGAGCACAGGACAGAACAGGAGCCTAAGTCAATGCCTTACTTTTGATGTCCATTCTCTCCACCTGTTTTGCATGTTTTTAGTCGTACGTTATGAACATATTTACCCTTATTATGGTACAGAGATTGAAATGTATACTGTACCCTTATTGCTGAGCATTATGTAGAACTTACATTGTGCCCTGTAACACCATGTTTGTGTCAGTTGTAAACATCCTGTTCTACTGTACTTGTATGATTGCAGTACATATGTGTGTATGTGTTCATTTGTATTCATGTTCTGAATTCACTGATACAGTACCTGACATGGTGGTGCTAGTGCTTTCCTGAATATTGAATAGGTGAACATTCTATATATCTTACCAATTAATGCATGCACACGCACACACACACATGCACACCAACACACACATACACACACACTCACAGGATGGATTCTTCCCACTCTTTGGTGCTAGTCAGGAGGGACATGATGGGATTGTGGAGATGTTCCTTCATACCGGGGCTACAGTGGACCTGCAGACCAAGGTGGAGGAATGTTATTCAACTTTGTTCATCTGTCACTTGTAGTGTATCACTTGCTGTGTTCATTGTACACTAACCACCAAACAACATTCAGGACCATAGGAAGGACAGAAAACATGTCCAGCACACAGCCAGTGGTGACTGGAAGCATGAACTTGCTAGGGGGAAACATGACAATCGTGTGTGTGTACTTATGTCTAGCACCTAGTAGCCACATTCCCAGAATATGTGGACAGAGAATGTGAGTCTGAGAACAAGGCTACGCACCTAGGAAGAGGGATTCAGTTTTGGTCACAGAATAAATTTTTTGAGACTATGTGCCGGGCAGGCATTGCCTGCACATGCACAAATGCAGTAGCCTTATTCCTAGACCATTGCAAATGGACATACGACTGGGCACAAGAGTATCATAAAAGGTCGGGTCATTAGCCAATACCACCATGACCGTGTACGTAGGTCACAGCAGTTTCTATGACCCCAAGATATTGTGTGCAGGAGGAGTCAATTACTGTTGTTCCAGGCTCCTCCCAGCTTGTGTCCCATACTGTATGTGGCACAAGCTGAGAAGGAGCCTGGGAATGAGGCTAGGTGGAATAATTTCAGTGTACCATGTGTACTGTACGCAATTTGAACTGTGATTTGAGTAGTGTTTCTATCTCATGTATGTGTTTGACTCCACTAGTGCATGTTGAGAAGCGGGTGTGGAGGATGTTGCAGGGCCGTAGGAGCAGGTCCGGCAGGTCCGGCGGCCGCCGGACCAATCTCAGCGCCCCAAACCTCCGTGTACGTGTAGCACAAAACGTGGGAGTGGCTGAAGCGCTGCAGCACAGCTGCAATGACTTCAGCTACACCCACATATTTACAACTCCATGTGTAACAGCCGCGACGTCCATACGCGCGCAACATGGCCGAGTCGCAGTTCTAAAGCGTTTTAACTTTCCAAAGCGACAGTTTGGTACAAAGGGCGAGGAGAGGAGTTTCCGGGCTGAATGGTGTGACACGTTCAGCTGGCTGCACTGTGATGTCAAAACAGACACTGCATTCTGCTACCTTTCTATGCGCTGTGAGGCTGAGAAAAAGTTCTTAGTGAGTACGAAGGGGGAGCCAGCGTTTATCTCCAAAGGTTTTTTACATACTGGAAAAAGGACCCTAAGGCGTTCAAGAAACATCAAGGAAGTGATTGTCACCGTAAGGCCGTAGATGCTTTGATTGTTCTCCCTCGGTGCACGACTCGAGGATGTTGGTGAGCTGCAGAGTCAATTGCAATTGCCATTTATATTTCTATGGGAGTGAAGTGGAGTCACTGAATGCGCAAATGTTAAGGCTTCGAGCATGCACATTTCTATGTTTGGCGGCAGGTTAGGCAAGTCTTGTTCTTTCTTCCCAATATTGCACCAGAAGTGATCTTAGAATGGCTGAAATACAAAATTTTCCTGGGGGGGCATGCCACCAGACCCCCCTAGTGGCAACAGTTTATTGCCTGACCAACTAAATATTGCTTCCTATGGGCCTGTGTTGCCATGACAACTGTAGCAAATGACTTACTGGTCACTACTGCTTAGTTACTGCAATATAGATGCTATATTATACCAAGGTGTACTGCTGTCAGCTGTTACTCTAGAGTCATCTCATGTGGTTGCTCTCACTCATTCTACCATACAGAACGGTTGGACAGCACTTAAAAAAGCCAGTATCAGAGGCCACCACAAGGTAGTAGAAGTCCTCCTGCGAGCTGGAACCAACCCCAACCTACAGGACAAGGTGAGCACAGGACAGAACAGGAGCCTAAGTCAATGCCTTACTTTGGTGTCCATCCTCTCCAAATGTTTGCATGTTTTAGTCGTGCATTATGAAAATATTTACCCTTACTTTGTGTTGATTATGGTACATACATTGAAATGTATGCTGTACCCTTATTGGTGAGCATTATGTAGAACATACAGTATGCACTAGTAACATCATGTTTGTGTCAGTTGTAAACATCCTGTTCTACTGTACTTGTATGATTGCAGTACATATGTGTGTATGTGTTCATTTGTATTCATATTCTGAATTCACTGATACAATACCTGACATGGTGGTACTAGTGCTTTCCTGAATAAGTAGGTAAACATCTTCCTTAACTACATTCGGTACTTTTCCTGAATATTGAATAGTAAAGATTATATATGTCTTACCAATCTATGCATGCACACACACATGCACACCAACACACACACACACACACACACTCATAGGATGGATTCTTCCCACTATTTGATGCTAGTCAGGAGGAGCATGATGGGATTGTGGAGTTGCTCCTTCATGCCGGGGCTACAGTGGACCTGCAGGCCAAGGTGGAGGAATGTTATTATGATTCAACTTTGCTCATCTGTCACTTGTAGTGTGCCACTGGCTGTGTTGATGTTGGGGTGTCAGGTGGGGGAGTGCCAACACTGCTGTGCACATCGTAGCTCCCATTTGTTAAAGCAAGGCTTGCATAATTATGTAGCCTGTGCCTTCTCCTAATGCGTGGGGATCATTGAGGGAGAAGGAGTGGGGGGGGGGGGGGGGAGTTATGGCCACTTGTTCTGGATTGTGCTACTTGTGGGAGTGGGGCTGAATAGTTCAGGGGATCCAGGCAGGAATTCATCATGCTGGGAGCTAGTGCTATGGAGAGAGGTTAGACTATTGGTGGGGGAGTTAGGGGTCGGGACATGGGCTGGGCTTGGGGTGGGTGTGGAGCTAAACAGAAGGGGGGAAGGACTATGATATAAACTACTTGTACAGGGCATGTACCGTGTTACCGAGAGGAACAGTCTGAATTGGCTGTTTGGTATCTCCTGTACGGTGTTGACATTGTTGTCCTGCATCGGGGGAGGCTCTGACAGTATCTCCGGGGAGGTGATTGGTTCTTCACTGTAAATCTCCCGGGACCGAAGTATATCTCAGGGTACGGGTTCGAGTATCAGTTTCAAGTGAAGATGTCATCTCTGTGGCACTGCGGTATAGGTGTATATTGATGAGGACAGTAGGAAGGGGTTGGCAAAACTTGAATCAGTTGCTGTTGAGCCCCAATGTTTCACTCATCGGTGGTGAGCTTTTTTAGGAAGAGAAAACATGTCTAACCTCATACCTCACCTGAGTACAGCCTTGGTACAAGGCTAGAAATGTGTCCAGTTTCTGAGGATGAGTCAGAGTTAAACAAATTTTGCTCAGCTTGACTGCATTTGAGGATTTTTGTTCTGTGAAGAAGCTAGATACTCAAATCTGAGACAAGTCATTTGAGAAACCCAAAGTCAGTATTGAAACCACATACTGTCAGATGCATGGGGCCTCCTTAACCCTTTAACACTGATAGTTCACTTTTGGTAGCAATTTAATAGTGATTTCTACTGCTTCTTTCTCCCTGGACGTGAGGTAAGAGAGATATACTACTCTAGGTGGTAGGTAAGTATCCCCACATCATATAACTACGGTGGTAAAGGCAGGCTATGTTGCTAAGCAGTACAGCGGGTAGCTCTTTGGGCAGCAACGTGTCTGCCATTGTTGGCCATTCAAATGGTATGACTAAAAAAAGGCTTATGCTACCTTCGTTCTAAGCTTACCTGAAATAGCGCTTCAGTTACGAGTCCCTGTTGGCCCCCTCTCTCTGTCAGCCAAGTGAAAATCAATGAACATTTGTATCCTTTGAGAGAATGGGCGCTTTTGTACAGCTGTTTGAATGGCATCCTCGCACGCGGCTAGGTCCGTAATTTGCCCCACCTCGTTCATCCCCACTCTTTCCTGCGTTCGGGATTGCTGATAACTGTGAGGGAAGTCCCCCAAGTTTTAGTTGACCACGGAAAGCGCTTAGCGAAGTGTATCACCATATACTAGGAAGCTGGTGAGAAACATTGAATGAGAATTTTATTTTTGGTATTAAAGGGTTAACTGTACAAACCACTGTTGCTGTTTTATATACTACATGCTCAAAGGGACTTTTCCCACTCACATGACCCTAACTTCTGCTCTGCTAGTTTCGTTTCATCATCTTTATATCAGTCGCACTTTGTCTCAACACACTGAAATGTTCTTCAACTCCAGGATGGTGTGACACCACTGTATATTGCCTGCCAGGAGGGACATCTTCCAGTAGTTGAACATTTGATTGCAGCAAAGGCAGATGTCAACCATCAGGCAAAGGTACATCCTATACTTCTTATCACATGTACCTTGTTGCAGTAAGTAGCAACACAACTTAAGTTACAAGTTATGTGCACTATTTCTACACATGGCTGTTGGTAGGCTGATCAATGTACATTGTGTGACTCTGTCACTATGGGAGCAACATCCTGTGGGTGGTATACATGTGCATGGATGCATGGTACAAAGCTAGAAACATGGTACAAGGCTAGAAACGTGTCCCGTTTCTGAGGATGAGTTGGAGATAAACGATAAATTTTGCTTGACTGCATTTCAGAATTTTTATTCTGTGAACAAGCTAGATACTCAAATCTGAGACAAGTCATTTGAGAACCCTGAAGGTATTATCAGAGTCACATACTGCCAGATGAAGCCTCCTTAACTGCACAAACCATTGTTACTGCACTTTATAACACATGCTCAAGGGGACTTTCCCCACTCACCTGACCGTAACTTCCTGCTCTGTTGGAATGTTTCCCTGTGTTCATATCAGTCACATACTGTCTCAGTGCTCATTGATATACATCAACACCTCCATCCTCAGGCTATGCACACAGTTTCATTTACCTTATATGGAATAAGTTTGTCAACTCACTATTTTTCACTGCTAAGATGATGCCTTTACAAGTTTGTATTGAGAGCATTTCACTTCCAGAATATTATATGAAGTTGAACTCTGTCAACAGTTGAAGTCATGTACAGTCACCTCATACCCAGACATTCCTCAGCTGTGTTGTTGTGGTCCTATTTCTGAACTGTTTTTTACCTCCAGGATAATTCGACACCACTGTATGTGGCCTGCCAGAATGGACATCTTCCAGTAGTTGAACACTTGATTGCAGCAAAGGTTGATGTCAACCATCAGACGAAGGTACATCCTATACTCCTTATCACATGTACCTTATTGCAGTAAGCAGCACCACAACTTAAGTTACATGTTATGTGCACTGTTTCTACACATGGCTGTTTGATAGTCCAAGCTTAATCACCAGTAGGCTAATCAATGTACATTGTGTGACTCCATCACTATGGGAACAACAACATCCTGTGGGTGGTATACATATGCATGGTGCATGGTACAAGGCTAGCAAACACGTCCCGTTTCTGAGGACGAGTCAGAGTTAACCCTTTAAACCCCATGTTTTGAACGGCGGGCGTCACTTGGAAATACCAAATTATTGCTGACCCCTCACGTGTAGCCAAGCGGTCTGATAATAAAAGGTTTGCACCTTGTAGTTACGTGACTCTAGTAGCGAATCGCTGTTGTGGTAGCGAGAGTAGTTGCTTAAGCTTGAGTAAAAGTTGAAACAAGGAAGTTTGAGAGAATATCTGTCACTGGTAAGTGCTTATAACTCAGATTTATCATGATAGGTTAGCGTACTAAGCAGACTAAGGGAGCACTGCTACTTAGTTGGGTAGTTTTAGAGTAGTAATAGTTATAAGCAGTGTTTATAGTTCGTAATTCGGTGCTGGAGGAGCATAAATACCTCTAAATTTGTTCAATTTCATGTACGCAGTACTGCGTTGTGAAAACAGGAAGTGCTATAGCTACTGGAAGCCCCCCAACAGAAGTACTAGCCCATGACCAAAGTTTATCTAACCGCAAAAGTGGCTGCACCATCTTGTTCCTATGTCAACAGAGCGCATAACACTAGCCTGTGGCTATGACGTGTATACATGTCTACGGTAATGTAACTACACTAAAATTTACGACTTTTGTAGACGTCTACAGGATATAAAGGGTTAAACAAATTTTGCTTGACTGCATTTGAGAATTTTTACTCTGTGAAGCTATAGATACTCAAATCTGAGGCAAGTCTTTGAGAAACCTGCACATAGTTTTGAAGCCACATACTGCCAGATGAAGCCTCCTTAACTGTACAAACACTGTTACTGCACTGTATACCACATGCTCAAAGGGACTTTCCGCACTCACCTGACAATAACTTCCTGCTTTGTTGGAATGTTTCCTTATATTGATATCAGTCACACATTGTCTCAACGCTCATTGATATACATCAACACCTCCATCCTCAAGCTATACACACAGTTTCATTTACCTTATATGGAAATAAAAATGTCTCTTCACTATTTTTCACTGCTAAGATGATGCCTTTACAAGTTTGTATTGAGAGCATTTTACTTCCAGAATCATAACTTAAATGCATGAAGTTGAACTGTCAGTAGTTGAAAATCATGTACAGTCACCTCATACCCAGACATTCCTCAGCTGTGTTGTTGTGGTGCTACCTCTGAAATGTTCTTCACCTCCAGACTGGTGTGACACCACTGTATATTGCCTGCCAGAATGGACATCTTCCAGTAGTTGAACACTTGATTGCAGCAAAGGCAGATGTCAACCGCCAAACGAAGGTACATATACTCCATATCACCCTGTGTAGGTGCACACTGTAGTGAGCAACAGTCACAAGTTAGGTGCACGGTTTCCATGGTGACTGCATTGACTGTGTTCATGGGTAGTATCTTTACAGTCAATAGATTCTCCATAGGTGGGTACCTGTTTTGAGTATGATAATGAATGTACATTGTGTTGTGGCTCTGTTACCATGGCAACAACAATATTCTGTACACCTGGTGGGTGGTACAGTGGAACCCCACTTAACAGACACCCCTCAACAGCGGACACCCACGATATAACCTCCCAACTGTCCTTCCATTCACTTCAATACTTAAGCAACCCCTGAATAGCAGGCACCCCGCTACTCCGTATAACAAAAAGTTTTCGCCGTCCCAATTATACGCAAACAGTACTTTACGACCCTGATTTAGCGGACACTTGTCGACCTTTTCAGCAAGATTGTCCACCATCACTGCTGTAGTTAACAACTTGACACATTAGATTTTTGCTGTTACTCATAGTACTAGTCTCTGCTTAGCCTTCCCTGCCAGTGTACAGCAAAGGAAAGCTCTGAAAATGCAACCACGTTGTGCTCAACAGCCTGATTACGCAGTACCACACCTAGCATACCAGGAGCTTATACTAACTGTATGATGTGTTTCGTGTAAAGATGGTAGACTACATGTAGCTAGATATTTCCTTTACTGTATGAAGTTGAATTGTCAACAGTTGTACAACCACACATTCTTCAGCTCTCATTGTGATGTGTATAGCAGGTGGGTATTGCTGGGTTGATATTATGTTCACCTCCTCCAGGATGGGTGGACACCCCTGTGTACTGCTTGTCAGAATGGACACTTTCTGATAGTGGAATGTTTGATTGCAGCAAAGGCAGATGTCAACCATCAGAAGAAGGTACATCCAGCACATGTAATGGTCCAAGTATAGGCAAGTTCGGTTCATCATTTCTGTGGCAATGGCAGTGACCGTTGATCTTCATGTACTCTAGCCAGAAAATGAATGTACCCTCGTGACCAGTAAGTAGACAAATGTACTGTGTTGTACAGAATATGAGGACGACAATAATGGATGGTTAGTATGTTCATGTGTTGATAGCTCTCCTTCCCTCACAGGATGGAGTAACAGCTCTGATGATAGCATCCCACCACGGCCACCCCAGTGTGGTGACGGTACTCCTTCAGGCAGGGGCCACCCTCAACACCACCACAGAGGTGAGATTTTATACATACCAGATGATGGGAAGTTCCTAGAATGTATGTGTAGTGTACACACACCTCCTTCACTCCTCCTCCAGCTTCCAGTCAACTTCATGATATTTGATAAAATAGAACTCTTCCACTGAACAAAGACTAACCCACTGTATACGTGGTGGTGCTGTATGCAAATGCTACGTATCCATTCCGTGCATGTATGTGGAGTCGTAGCTGCCTCTTAGCCTGAACCATGCCTAATGTATATACACAATGGCAATGCCAACACACTCCTTTTTCATAATTGCTGCATTCTCCATACAACACTACCACATGCTCCTGCACACTCATTTCATCACTCCCCCCTCGGAGGGGGGAGTGATAAAATGAGTGTGCAGGAGAGAAGGGAAAGGGCTAGGGAGCAGTCCTCCCTAGCCCTTTCCCTTCCCTTCCCCTTCCCCATCCCCTCTTTTCCCCTCCCCTTTTCTTTCTTCCTCTCCCCCTTCCCCCTTCCCCCTCTCCCTCCTCCCCCTCTCCCTCCTCTCCTCCCTTCCCTCTCCCCCTCCCCCTCTCTTTTCCCTCTCC
The DNA here is from genome assembly GCA_949130485.1 of Agelas oroides. Taxonomy (NCBI): domain Eukaryota; kingdom Metazoa; phylum Porifera; class Demospongiae; order Agelasida; family Agelasidae; genus Agelas; species Agelas oroides. The sequence goes on along the minus strand of OX422183.1, from coordinate 31,442,508 downwards.
ATTCCTCTTGCCTCTCACTTCTCCCATTCCCACTCACCCACATACACACATGACTATATACTCAGCTGGGGGAGACAGCACTTCACTTTGCAGTAGACCAGGAACATGAGGACATTGTTAAGCAACTGCTGGAGGCAAATGCTGACCCAAACCTGCCAGAGATGGTAATCTACACATATACCACCACAATGTTGTGTACCAATTGGGAGCTGACTATACCAGTAGCACAGTATGTACATTATACAGAACATGGTACATGAAGAGCAAGGACCGTAAATTGCTAGTCTATAGTAGCACCAAAGTTCTTGATACCCGGGCAACTAGTACTAGACCAACTGTGTCTAACACTGGTTGTGGGATTAAGTAGCCAATTGTCAATTTGATTCATATGCCTCTTCAAGTAGAATTTGGGTGTATTCCTGTACTAGACAGCCCTTAAATTTATTGTCCAAATTGTTTCCAGGACTCTCAGGAGACAGCCCTCATGATGGCAGCCGAGAAAGGATATGTGGGGATTGTCAGGAAGCTGATCAAGCATGGAGCCAGTGTGAATTTCACCAACAAGGTGAATGAATCTTCATTTCTAATTGTGTACATTAGAATTTGGAAGGAAGACTGCAAATAGCGACATGCTCAGGAGCTGCATGTCAACTAAGTTGATGAGATTTATGTCTTCACAGGTTTAGAGTTGTGGGTTTCCCGTCAATTTCCAAGATTTTTTACTCACCTATGATTGCACTTGTAATCAGCTTGTTTTGAGCATGATGCACTTATAAAGCCCATGAAGCCTAACATTGTTATTGTTACTGCATGTAGCTGCTGGCCAGGTTTGGTGGGCTACTGTTCAGCTATATGCTCTATGTATAGTTGCACTCAGGAGTGGGACAGGCATCATTCAATCTTCATCATTGTCTGTTCTGGCCATACCTGTAATACAACATTTCACTTTCCTGACTCCAATGTAGTCGTGGTTAAATTGCCCAATTGGCTTTAGTAATTACCCCTTTATAGCAATTACACATCGTTCTGTCAATATGCAGGCTGGAAAGACAGCATATGACCTAGCCTGTATTGAGGGTCAGGCTGGTGTGCTGTCAAAGCAGTCCTCATGAACTCTTATAATGAGTCTTTTTGTAAGTGCTATCATTATTTTCTCTTGAATGGACTTACATTCTTTGTTTTGTGTTACATAGTAGCACTGATCGTTATGGCTTGCATAATATAATGCTATGTATGTATATTATGTTAATACCATGCATGTGTAATATATTTTTGTTGTATATGTAGAATGTTTAGGTGCTTATTTATCAGGCTGTTATGTATTTATCATTATGTTGGTGAACTAGAATTTACATTTTTTAGAATTTTGTAACACCTTTATAGCTGTTGTGTACATGTTCTTCGATTTGTGTGGACTGTAAGTACATGTTTGCGTGTAACAAACTTATTTTATGTTACGTTTGATCAAATAATTTTCCACTCAAGTTGAGCGTAAAACTTTAACCGTGTTCTCGGCCCTCCCCTCACCTTTCCATTGCTTGCATTATATGACAGAAAGCTATGGGGGGAGGGGTCTGTGAACATGAAGCCTTATATACTTCCCAGTGATATATACTCATATTAGTTCATTATCTACCTAGGCAACACCTCACAATATGTATTTTGATGCATGTGTTTAGTTGTTACTGGTGATAGTGAGTACCTGCATTAATATGGCTGAGGTACATGAATGTATGAATGTCTGGCCATACATATACTCACAGTCATTTAATATCACTGAATAACAACCACACCTACAGGTTACATGGAGACAGCCGCTTATAGCATACCACTATTAATATTATCTCCTACTTCTGTTGTGCACAGACAAAGGCCACCACAGCGGCTATGGTGCGTCGACAAGGGAGCATCATTGACAGGGGTAGCTGTAATTATGTGGCAGCTGTCTGCATGAGTGCAAATCAGTATACAGGTTGAAATGAGGAAGACTAAAATGAACCATAGCTATTACAACTGTATAATATTTAACTGCAGCTCAACTATACATGTTTCGTGTGTGGTAAGCTCTGACCTCCCAAGCCGTCTGGGTCAAAAACTCCAGGGTAGATGCCAGATCTGATCTGGTACCTCCCAGTAAGAATGGCAGAATGCAAGAACATGCATCACCTACTTGGAACAGTGGGTGTTGGTGGTAGAGATATGAAAAGATGTTGAATCTTCACAGGATGTGCACCAACTGCTCCTCCATTCTCCCAGTCAAACACAGCGATGGTGTGGTTGGTTTCCTTGGTAACATTCAAGCACACCTCAGTTCTGAGCAGAGAGCCTAGCTTTGGAAGGAGCAACGCTTCAAGCATAGTGAGACCATCGGCAGAGAGTGAGGTGCTACAGACAGGGCTGGAGGTGTAGAATTGAGTAGTTCTAAGCATCAGTCCATTTTTGCACCCACTATCACATAGGTACTACTCACAGTTTTCTAGAGTCTCTCAGCTCCTCCCCACCCTCTACCATGCACCACTCAGTCTTCGCGAGTCTCCCAGGTACTCTCCACCCTCTAACATGCACCACTCAGTCTTCCTGAGTCTCCCAAGTACTCTCCACCCTCTAACATGCACCACTCACAGTCTTCACGAGTCTCGGGTGCCCCTCCCCACCCTCTGTCATGCACCACTCACAGTCTTCCTGAGTCACCTGACCCATGCATACTTGATGCTTAAGCTATCAGATCTTCCCATGCAGAGGATTAAGTCAGTATTACGAAAATGTATAATGAGTAAAATGTGTTCTCCAACATCAAAAACTACCCTCAGCCACCAAATGTTTAACACCATCTTAGAAATTGCAGTTGCAGTTCACTTGAAGATTTCTGTCACGATAAATAGGTTTTAGTGACAATGGACACGAGGGAAATAGATCTCTTACAACGTTTTCAAAAAGTATAGTTCCATTTGAATTTGCGGAACCAACCGAAATGAAAAGATTTTCATAGTAGCGATCACATGGTGTTGAATCAGGATTGCAGACACAGGATTGGCTGTTAGAAAGCTGCTCATTAATATGTGCCACATTGAAAACAATTTCATTTTGTTGAAATGCAAAATAGACTGAGCAGTATGTTGTCGTATTCAAATCACTTTGAAACACCTCAGTAACAGATAAGCTTCCATTTCTTACCAGCAGCGCTGTGCCACTAACGACACTGATATCAGTCACTGTAACTGCGTTAGTTTCATACTCCAAACTCCCAGATCCTGAGTACAAAAGTGGATACAATTCTACTTGGGTTTGAATGTGAACATCTGGGTTTGAACGGGTAATATTCCAGTCAACAATAGTTTGACCACCAGCCATTCCACCAAGTATACTTGATACAGTGTACCCACCAAAGCCAACCACTACTAGTGCTAACAGAATTAAAAGTACATACACAAAGAGAATGAAACCATAAACTATAAAACAGCCATTCCAAGGCTTTTCACCACCGCAAATGTGACCACATGTACACTCGCAGCATTCCGGTGAGCACAATTTCTCTTCTTGTGATGGAGCTGGACAATAACAGCGTTCGTAACTGTAGCCCAGTCGATAAAATGATCTGAATGTTCTGTATATAATTGCTGCAGTAGTAACAACTGCACTGATGTAGAGGTCACGATAGTCAGTTGCATAACTTTCTGGATTTAGGGATGGATCCAGTCCTACACAGATCACTTGTCGAATCACGACATAGATGAGAGTCAAGATGAGTAGTGGTACATCCTCAAATGTTGTATTCAGGAATGCTAGTATTTCTGAACGTGTCAGAGAGTTGAAGCCCAAAATACCATAACATTTGTATCTCAGACCACTGATTTTACTAGTACTCATACACAGCAAGTCCATCAAGTCATTAAATAGAGATACAACAAAAAGCACTGTTCCCATTATGGTGAAACCAAGCCAAGCCCATATCAAAGCTTCAGGAAACTGCACCAAACCAAAATTGTCACTTCTCAGCGATACCCAAGCATTCCAGTCAGTAAAAGAATCAAAGGCACCAAACAAAAAGGATGCCACCAGAAACACAATCTGTACCACTTTACCACATCTTTGGGGAGCTACTTCACCTGTGCACCCAGCACCATCACAAACAAGTTCTTGGCAGCACAGTAAGATATCCCTTGTTATCCTGCCAGCATCCATTTCATGTAGCTACTTCAACTCAGCAGTGTTTAACATCACTGCTGAAACTATACTGCCTTTAAAAGCGCCTCGGAGTAGTTACTCCAATTTCAGACTGGTTAGTAAATTTACAACTGTATAATTACCAGCTGTCATCTCCCTTTACAATTCCATCAGGCTTTATTAAGAAGCAATTAGCTAGCATAGATGGTGGTTTTGCTAGACATTATTGGTCATCTGCTAGCTATTACTGGTATCTAATTCAAACCCAGAAAATTGCTAGCAGATTGATACATAAGTAGCTGGCAGGTTTAGCTAGCAGACAAGTGTCTGTGCAAGCTCTTTGTTTCTTAATGAAGCTTGATGGAGTTGTGAGAAGGAATGATGGATGGTATAGGGCATGCACTCCAGTGTGCTCCAGCTTGCCTATGCCAGTGCCCACTGCTTTTTAGTCAGTTGTACGTGTCTACAGTGTGTACAACTCAGGCATCCAGAGTCTCTGTGGCCCCTCCCCACCCTCTATAACATTCACCACTCACAATCTTTTGAGTCTCCTGGCCTCCTCCATCCTCTATCGTGCACCACTCCCAGTCTTGCTGAGTCTCCTAGCCTCCTCCATCCTCTATTGTGCACCACTCCCAGTCTGGAGGAGGCCAGGAGACTCAGCAAGACTGGGAGTGGTGCACGATAGAGGATGAAGGAGGCCAGGAGACTCAGCAATCCTCTATCGTGCACCACTCCCAGTCTTCCTGAGTCTCCTCCATCCTCTATCTTTCATTATTGCAGTAAGTGATTGATTAAAAACTGGACAATGGGAAGGGCTGCATGGGGATATATGGCACTATAGTCCTGGCATGGATCCAGCTTTGGTGTAGTCTTACATGGGTATACCCCATGCAGAGAGGGAAAGGGGCCAGCAACGCTCTTTACAGCAGGAACCAGAGTGTGACTATGTGAGACCAAGCCTTCCCATTGTCCACTTTCACCCAGATGACGACTGGTCCAGGAGCATTCAGTCAAAACGTTGGAAAGTTTTCTCCAAGCTAAAGTTGGTAACAGTTAACCTTCCTCTTTTGTGAGACTAGGTTTGGTTTTATTATGGGCTCTGAGTTAAACAAATTGTTGTCCACAGAGTTCACCATATACAGAAATGACAGAACTGGGAACAAGGCTAGTTTGAAGAGTGATACGGTACAGTAATGTGATTGTGTGGATAGAGATATAGTACAGGGGGTGTGGCTAGAATGCTAATTTTTTCATGAGTATGTAGACATTCATGTCCACTTCAAATCCATGTATGTTGTTTGCATCTCCTTGAAGTCGCATTAACAGACCACCATATGATACATAGGCAGCCCTGTGTGTGTGTGTGTGTGTATGTGTGTGTGTGCATGTGTGTGTGTGCATGTGTGTGTGTGCATGTGTGTGTGTGCATGTGTGTGTGTGCATGTGTGTATGTGTATGAGTGTGCATGTGTGTGTATATGTGTGTGTGTGTGCATGTGTGAATGTGTGCATGTGTGTGTATATGTGTGTGTGTGTGCATGTGTGAATGTGTGCATGTGATGTGTGTATGTGTGTGTGTGTGTATGTGCGTGTGTGTGTATATGTGCGTGTGTGCATGTGATGTGTGTACATGAGTGTGTGGTATAGAAGTACACGTGTGTGTATGTGGTGGGAGGCGTGCATTGGTGTGTTTACGTGGTGGGAGGCATGCATTGGTGTGTTTACGTGTGTTTGTTACGTGTAGTATGTGGGTGTGTGTGTAGTATGTAGGTGTGTGGATGTGTTTGTGTGTAGTATGTAGGTATGTGGATGTGTTTGTGTGTAGTATGTAGGTGTGTGGATGTGTGTGTGTGTAGATTGTGTGTGTGTGGATGTGTTTGTGTGTGGGAAAAGAAAGAGAGGGCTAATGCTTATCTGATGATACAGGAACTACACTTCAGTTACTACTCACAATCTTCCTGAGTCTCCTGGCCCCTCCCCACCCTCTATCCGATAGACCTTCCCGTACATCACATACTCAAATGCATCCGCCAGTGAGGGGCCTTGGTCTGTGGAGCATGTATGTATGCATGATTGTGTATATGCATGCACGTTCATAATCTGGCACTATATATTGCACAGTGTTCATATACTAGACTGAACATTAAAATGTAGCAATGTATCCCCATCTCCTAGTATGGTCACCTACAAGAGCGCATAAGAACGGGCAGCTAGAGAAGAGCGTGTAACTCTGTAAAATTTGAAACCGGTTGGAATTATTGAACCGTACTAAAAATAGTAACATGTACTGCGCAGCTGCACATAGATTTAAGCCATTGTTGCTAAGCATGTGACCGGGTGTTCTATTTATAGTATGGTTCAATAATTTTGACTGGACTGTTGGCTTCTATTGGAGTTACACGCTCTTACTCTAGCCGCCCATTCATATGCGCTCTTGCCACCTAGCATACACACAGTTGATACGGCTAAATTGCCTCAAGCAGGTCTTGTGATTTTGCATAGCACCTAGGACTGCCTTTAATTTTAACAGGGAGTTTGTTTGTTTGTTTGTTTGTTGTTGTTGTTGTTGTTTTTTTTTGTTGTTGTTGTAGGGTAAAAGTGGGGCCATTCTGAAACTATTACAGAGAAATTGCATGTTCCTGATTGCAGCAGCAAACCAAAGTGCATGTTTTAGCTTTAGCAAAGCAAACCACTCTCGGAAACTGCACAAAAAGCACTCAATAAGGGCTGTAGCACATGGAATGAGACGATTTCACTGAGCATTACATCATCAGATTGCTGAGTTCACGTGCCATCCCTGGGCCTGTGTGGCTAGGAGTGAACATTGTCAGAGTTCTTTTTGCAAAACACTAAAACCATGAAGATAATTTTTGATAGCTTGATTCAAGTTGATTGCTGAGAGATATTAATGAAGCACATTTATTTCATGCACAAAACAGAAGAGAGATGAACTATCCTCATTCCCAGGCTGCCACACCCCCCAGCTTTAATCGCTTACAGTATACGAACAAGGCTACTGTAAGCTATGAAAGCTTTGGAGTCTGGGAACGAGGCTAGAGACAGATAGACAGACAGACAGCTGAACAGGCAAGATTTACCCATGGTGAGAAAGTCCCCGTCGTCAGGTACTCCATCCTCGCGGAGGGTGGTGGTGAGGAGGAGACGAAACTTGTCCCCCAGACTCATGGGGTAGAGCTGCGTGTTCACATCCAGTATTAGGTCCATCTTGAAACTCTCACTCTCACAGAACAGACGTGAAACTAAATAGGGAGGAGGGAGGAAACGAAGTACATGTAAATGAGGGAGGAAAGAGGATGGAGTGAAGGAGGGTACAGATTATGTTGAGTAAACTAGACTTAGATCAGTTGAAGAGTGGGCTTTATTGGATACTATTCCGCTAAGGCTTGTTGTTATAATTCTTCCTGCCAATCTACTGCTTGGAAGTCTTTTAAATAGGCCAAAGTGGATACGTTTCATGGTAAAGTTGTGGATGTAGCTTTTACTCAAGTGGCTAAACATTCAACTGTAGACCAAGTGTCAGGTTTCAGTACCACTCGTTCTTTGTCCTGGTTGTGAGAGTCCTAAACACCAAAACGAATCATTTATACCTCTTTCGAACTTCTTCCCATCTGGATCGATGTCCTTCACGTCGAATATGTCCTCAAATAGAATACCAGCCATGTCAGTGTTGTCACACCGCGGATCGCATGTGCTGAATCAGCAGGGTTTTGACGGGCCACGCCCACTTTTGTGCCTGAGTTAGCGCGCGCCGTCATCTAGCCGCCATGTGCATAAGGAGCTCTAAATGGAGTAGCATGCCGGTGGACGCTACGAGATGCTGGGGTTAGGATTCGTATTCGACTGCGTTGTTATGTTTGGGACCCAGGTCAGCACATTCAACCAGAAGTGCATAGTATAATGACATCACCTTTGCTCGTAATAATGCTTTAAGAGTTTGTGAAGGGCTCTGTACTGTGCATACAACATATTAATTTGTACAGATCGCCCCCTACTACAGTGCAAACTGCTTTGCTAACTTTATACAAAAGCTAGCTTTGTTTCCAGGCCTTTTTAGAAACAAAAAGTCCTGGAAGATCTCGTGCGTGAGACAAGGGGAGATCTGGTCCTCACATAGTTTCGCAAGCCGCACCCTTCGCAGAGAGAGGAAGGGTCTGGTTATGCCGCGACCATTGAGTTATCACCATGGCAGAAACTTTATGTGACCAATGAGATCCGCACTCTTCGTAGATTGCATCCGTTGTCATGAGTAGCAATTATGTCACAACGTGTTTAGCGGATGTCAGCATCTTGTTACGTAACGGTGCAATTTGATAATTGCGTTCCTCGGTGACAACTCGTCAGCTGCAACATGGCCAGACCCTTCCTCTCTGCGAAGGGGCTGGCTTGCGAGACTATATAGTCCTCACACACTTAGACATTCTGTAAACGAAGGGTAGGTACATGGTCCTTGTCCACTGTTTCAGTTCCATCCATTTTAAAACCCATCCCAGTGGTCTGAAAACAATGACACGGTCTTACAAATGCTGCTTGCATACGTCATACTGTCCAGATGGTGGGTATAGAAACCATATGGGAGTTGCACACTCTTACTGTAATAAACTTGCAGAGAACTACATACAGTAATTTTCGGTCATTTCGGTGTTGTTTGTTTGTTTGTTTGTTTGTTTGTTTGTTTGTTTTGTTTGTTTGTTTGTTTGTTTGTTTGTTTGTTTGTTTGTTTGTTTTGTTTTTTGCATTGTCTACTGTTGGGAGAGAGTTACATGATTGTACATCTACTTAAAACTGCTAACTCTCCCCCTCCCTCTCCTCCTCTCATCACACACAGTCCCTCTTCTTTGGCTTTGGCTGGGTGTTCTTCATGAGAAAACTTTTCAAAGATTTTGAAGTGAGTAACACAGCTACCAAACCTTACCTTTCCTCTTGTGCATGTAATTCATGTACACTACTTCTTTCCTCCTCCGTCCCTAACCTTCCTCCGTTCGTTTTCCTTCCTATATACCTCCTTCCTATATACCTCCCTCCTCCTTTCTTTCTCCCTCCCTAACCTTCCTCAGTTCGGTTTCCTTCCTATATACCTCCCTCCTCCCTCTTCCTTTCCTCCTCCCTCCCTAACCTTCCTCCCTTCGTTTTCCTTCCTATATACCTCCCTCCTCCCTCTTCCTTTCCTCCTCCCTCCCTAACCTTCCTCCCTTCGTTTTCCTTCCTATATACCTCCCTCCTCCCTCTTCCTTTCCTCCTCCCTCCCTAACCTTCCTCCCTTCGTTTTCCTTCCTATATACCTCCCTCCTCCTTTCTTTCTCCTTCCTACGTCCCTCCTCCCTCCTTCTTTCCTCTCCCCTCCTACCCTTCTCCTTTTGCCTCCTCCTTCCGTCCCTCCCTTCCTACTAATTCCCCCTCTTGTGCCGCTACATCACACCTCCCCCTCCCCACATACACCCCACCACAGATTCACAATGTCATCGTCCAGTTGCTATTCTCAGTGACCTTTGCCCTCTCCTGTACCATGTTCGAACTCATCATCTTCGAGATTGCTGGAATTCTAGACAGCAGGTACTAACAGTTGAATCACCTCAACCCAGCCCTGTCCAGTGTGTCCAAAGCGCATATTGCTAAACTTTCCATTTTACCACACTTTGTAAAATTCACAAGCATTCTTGGCCTTGACAAGACATGTGTATGACAAAAAATTTGATTTGCGATATTTCAAGGACACTTTGCCTTTTCTTGTACTAGCCTGATGAAGAGTGCCAAAGTGCCCTCGACGACATCACAGATAAGGTTTTGCCAATATAGTGTCAAAGCCAAGAGTCCTTATGAATGAAGCGCGGACTTTGTAGATGCTAACCTAGTTCCCGGCGACGAGGGGAGGGGACCCAGGCTAGCATCTACATTATCTACAAAGTCCGCGCTTCATTCACAAGGACTCTTGGCTTTGACAGTATATTGGCAAGATATAATTGTGATGTTTTCGAGGGCACTTTGGCTCTCTTCATCAGGCTAGTACAAGAAAAGTGACTGCACCAGGAACCAGGCTGTGTGGACGCCTGAATATCTGGTGCTTCTGCAAAGCATGTGTGAGCTAGCCTCGTTCCCAGGCCCCGCCCAGCTTTCCGTTGCTTGCAGTATGAAAAAGCGGAGAGAGCCTGGTATCTTTTCTCACGTGAGCATGACGTAATCGGAAAATGGCGTATTGTTCAACCGATTACACGCTCAACGCTTGGTGTGTAAGACAGTCGCCTCCCGCTAGCTAGATACGTGTGGTAAGTTACCTGGTATATACCTTGGCTCTTTTTGCTGTTCTGGGCCCAGTGCGCCCACGCACAATTAAAGCCTTTCTACCATCCTTTCTATCCTGACATCACTCACATGAGAAAAGATACCAGGCCCTCTCCCGCTTTTCCGTACTACAAGCGACGGAAAGCTGGGCGGGGTCTGGGAACGAGGCTATGAGCCTCACCCTGAGCGATAGTTCAGCATACAGTGCTTCAAACATCATGATGTGATCAGAACGTAGCCTCATTCCCTGGCCTTCCCACTGTTCAGTTTTTAATCACTTCCAATAAACAGGAGGCCTGGGTAGCCTCGTTCCCAGGCCCCGCCCAGCTTTCCGTCGCTTGCAGTACGATTAAGCGGGAGAGGGTTACCCTCTCCCGCTTTTCCGTACTGCAAGTGACGGAAAGCTGGGTGGGACCTGGGAACGAGGCTAAGGCCTGGGAGTATTTATCACATGAATGACGTCAGTGTCTACCCAGGTAGACAGATGGAGGGAGGCAACTGAAAGAACACACTTGGGGCCTTTTATTGCAGTGCTCAAGTACTGGTTCCCGAATGTTCACAAAGCTAAGCAGTGTGTGCAGAATTCGCTCTTTTGATTGGGGGATTCTCCCCTAGCCTCGTTCCCAGGACCTGCGCATTTGTCGCTTGCAGTACGAAATTCTGCGCGAATCTCGTACTGCAAGCGACGAACGCGCAGGGCCTGGGAACGAGGCTAATTCTCCCCTCCTCTGTCTACCTATACAGGTTGATATGGACCTCACCCACATGATAATGTTCCCAGACCTTCCCCCTCCATTTTTGCATACTGTAAGCGATCAAAAACTGGACGGTGGGAAGGCCTGGGAATGAGGCTGATTGGAAGACACATTGGAATAATATTCAGTTCCTATTCAGGACTGATACATCTTTCTTTGATATCTGCAGCTCTCGCTACTTCCACTGGCAGCTGAATCTCTATTGTATGTTGGTGATGCTCATTTGTGTCATACCGCTCTACATTGCTCAACAGTTAGTCAATACCATCAGGATAGGTGAGTGTGGGGGAGAGGGAGAGAAGGAGGGAGGGAGAGAGAGAGATGCAGTGCTTACCCTCCACTACTGTGGTGGGTCATGTCAGTGTCAAACTAACGACCGTATGGCTGTTGGTGCCAGCCAGGGCACTGGCATGGTTTGCTGTGCCCCATCTGGGAGCCCACCCAATGGCGGCCTGATGAGATTCATCTTAGATGAATCTCATCAGAAAGAAGTGATTATGTATCACTTCTGTCAGTTTTTGCCTACTCATTCAGTTACAGTTGCTCATGCTCAGACAGTACAGGCTTTCACAAGTTGAAACCACGTGTGTGTGGAGGGGGGGGGGGGGGGGAAGAGAAGGGAGGGAGTGGAAGAATGGAAGGAGGGGAAGAGGGAGGGGAGAATGGAGAGTGGAAAAAAGATGGAGAGGAGTGAGAATGGAGGGGGGATGGAAGTCAAGAGGTGGGAGGTCAGGCAACAGATGAGCCAAGGATGTGTCTGTATATAAGACTGTTCCATTTCTGATTTGTGTTACAATCATGTATGTTCTCTTCTCTCTCTCTCTTTCTCTCTCTGCAGTGCAGCGTCGTCGAATGGTGCGGTTTTTCGCCATAGTCATCTGGCTGGTGTTCCTATACTTCTTCTGGAAACTGGGTGACCCTTTCCCCATCCTGAGTGCTAAACATGGTATGTGAGAGGAATGGGGGAGAAGGGTAGAGGAGATGTGAATGACCCTTTCCCCCATCTTGAAAGCAAGGCATGTTATGTGATGTATGTCAGCTGGAGGGTTGAAGGGTGGGGAGGTGGGTACGTGGGAGGGAGGATGGGAATGGTAAGAAGAGAAGGGGGAGAGGAATGTGGATGATTGAAACGAGGATGAGTGAGATGAAGAGGGTGGAGGGAGGAGTGAGACGGAAAGAGGGGGGTGGGAGGAGTGAGACGGAAAGAGGGGGGAATGAGGAGTGAGATGGAAAGAGGGCGGAGGGAGGAGTGAGAAGGAAAGAGGGGGGAATGAGGAGTGAGACGGAAAGAGGGGGAAGGGAGGAGTGAGACGGAAAGAGGGGGGTGGGAGGAGTGAGACGGAAAGAGGGGGGTGGGAGGAGTGAGACGGAAAGAGGGGGGAGGGAGGAGTGAGACGGAAAGAGGGCGGAGGGAGGAGTGAGAAGGAAAGAGGAGGGAATGAGGAGTGAGACGGAAAGAGGGCGGAGGGAGGAGTGAGAAGGAAAGAGGGGGGAGGGAGGAGTGAGACGGAAAGAGGGGGGAGGGAGGAGTGAGACGGAAAGAGGGGGGAGGGAGGAGTGAGACGGAAAGAGGGGGGAGGGAGGAGTGAGACGGAAAGAGGGGGGGAGGAGTGAGACGGAAAGAGGGGGGAGGGAGGAGTGAGACGGAAAGAGGGGGGAGGGAGGAGTGAGACGGAAAGAGGGGGGGGAGGAGTGAGACGGAAAGAGGGGGGAGGGAGGAGTGAGACGGAAAGAGGGCGGAGGGAGGAATGAGGGGAGGAGGTAATAGTTGATATACTTCACTCTTCCAAACTGCAGGGATATTTTCCATTGCGCAGCCCATCAGTCGTGTGGGTGTTATTGGCGTGACGCTCATGGCGATCCTCTCTGGGTTCGGTGCAGTCAACGCCCCTTACACATACATGACGTACTTCCTCAAGTGAGGGCATACGTTATTGTTCCTACGGTATGGCAGCATGGGTTAGATGGTAGTAGATTACTGGTATGCTACCATGCATTATCTATTACGTAGATCGGGGCTAGATTACTGGTATGCTACTGTTTGTAGGCATGTGTCAGACAATGATATTCAGAGCCAGGAGAGAAGGCTGATGCAAACCATGGACATGATCGTCTCCAAAAAAAAGAGGTTCGTAACCGTCGACTAAAGTGGGCATTATTCAGAAGTATAAACAGTCAGATGCGGTAATGCATGGACTAAGTTATGAGTCATTTTTTACAGTCAGATGTGGTACTGTAAGTAGAGACATTAGACTTGCTACACAGCTCATTTGAAATCATGTACCCAGGGTTCTCGCTAGAAATCTACTTCCAAATGGTGCATAGTACAATAGGTAGGTTTGAAACACCCTCTCTGCACACAGCTATTGAAATGTTAAGTGGGAAGCCAGGATAGTTACTGCTTTGGGCAGGGTTTATGAAGTGATCCAAATGGTGCTCTTACCTAAATTTACCACATCCAAACGGTGCTGCAATTAACCAAATGGTGCAAAACCATCCGCTAAAGGCCTAGCGAGAACCCTGCATGTACCCATGTATGAAGGAAAACAAAAACAGTAGTGAATGGAAAATACTCCTAGTGTGTGTTGAATCAGACAGTGCTGTATAAACGCTTGCCTGTGGGGATTTCCTGAATATATTGCCATTGATATACCGTACTCACGCAATGTTACATGTAAGCGCATTTCGCTTATAAGTATATACTCGCTATTACATGTAAGTGCTAGTTTGTGTGTGGTTAGTGCGTAATTCTAAATAAAGCACGCACTGAATGCACCTTGCTGTTAGGTGCTCATTTCCTGTGGAGATGTAAGCATATGCACTTAACAACGTGCAACCTGTACACCAAGATTACGGCTCAAGTTTAGTAGCAGGGTTAAAGATCATGTGAATTAAGACTGTATGTAGTGTTGCTCTTTTCCTCCGCAGGATAGCAGTCGCAGAGAGACAGAGGTAAGAACGACCCCCAAGAAACCACAAACACTCACCAGGGCTAAGAGCCTGGTTCAGTGTTGTGCTTCCCTTGTCCCAGTCTTCAGTTCCAGGCGGACCAACCGAGTGCGAAGCAGAGCAGTATGATGCGCGTGTGGAGCATCTTCAGTGGAAAGATGGCAGGAACAACTGAAAGTATCCTTTCTCTGGCACCAGTCTCATTCCCAGACTCTCCTGGGAATCTGGGAATGAGACTGAGGCTCTGCCACCTCCCTTGGCCTTGCTAGTGAGGTTTGACAAATTTTTCATTTGCTTTTACTAATCTGCTGATGAAGCGGCATGTACTTCAGTGCAACCACTAATTTCTGCATTCATTTTCAGTATGCTGAAACAGCACTGCATTTTGGTTTGACAACTGTTGTGTAACATAAAATAGGTATGTGTACTTTCAAGACCCTTACAACAACTTTATTCTAAACTGGGGGAACTTATGTCTGCTGATCGCGTTTCTTGACTGGTGTGCAGACATTGGTGCTCTACAGAAGGAGGTGGGGGCGCTGGAGGAACTGAGTCGACAGCTGTTCGTGGAGAGTGTTGAGATGCATGCCATCAAGGTACAAAAGGTCGTGTGATCACATCTTCATCCCTGCTGATACACTTTCTCTCGTGAGCTTTTGACAGCTCAAGAGGGCATGACACATGTACTCTCATTCCCAATCAGATTCTCAGACCATTCCCAACCTAATTCCCAAACTATTCCCAATCAGATTCTCAGACCATTCCCAACCTAATTCCCAAACTATTCCCAATCAGATTCTCAGACCATTCCCGACCTGATTGTCAAACTATTCCCAATCAGATTCTCAGACCATTCCCAACCTAATTCCCAAACTATTCCCAATCAGATTCTCAGACCATTCCCAACCTGATTCCCAAACCATTCCCAACCTGATTCCCAAACTATTCCCAATCAGATTCTCAGACCATTCCCGACCTGATTGTCAAACTATTCCCAATCAGATTCTCAGACCATTCCCAACCTGATTCCCAAACCATTCCCAACCTGATTCCCAAACTATTCCCAATCAGATTCTCAGACCATTCCCGACCTGATTGTCAAACTATTCCCAATCAGATTCTCAGACCATTCCCAACCAGACTCCCAAACTATTTCCAAGACACTCTTTAAAGCTAACAGACCAAAAATTTACAGTGAAAATCGTCTAGGACAACACTAACAACGACCTTTTCTCTTATGTTGTGGTTGTAGGAGAGGATGGCGTACTCAAAGACGCTGAAAGGAAGATACTTTGACCTGATTGGACACTTCTTTTCCATCTACTGCATCTACAAGATTTTTATTGTGAGTCGGGTCCAGTTAGTCGTGCTCTATACTCTTCATGAATAGAGTCTGCATATATACATGTTCATGTGTGTGGCAGTCCCAAGTAGCAATCTATCATTATTTTGTTGCGTCGTTCAATTGAAAGCACTGTATCACTGACCTTCATTATGGGCAAGCTAGCTCACAGATATGGTACACAGTGCATATGAACTTTGCCCTCATTTGTGGTAATGTACAGTGTACCAGACTCCACCTTCTCACAAGAAGTCAAATTTCTTGGGCTAATGTGTGCTTTGCGACCTAGCAATGTTAAAAACATTGGGCACTGCACCTGCAAATGTTTGGATACCTGGGTAGAGAGGCAAAATTTTACTATATACTATAAGGGACAATATCTCATTCTCATTGGTCCTTACCACATTTTGGGAATAGGCCCAAGAAATTTGACTTTGTTCACCAGAGCATTTCTTGTCTGGAACCATGTGTGGGCTGGGCATGCGACTGCATTCACTGTTTCTTTCATGTTCCGCAGTGCACCATCAATATTATTTTTGACCGAGTTGGAAAAGTTGGTGAGTCAAACTGTGACAGTTGTAGTTTAACATGCTGTCTTCAACACTCCATGTTGTTAAAGTTCCATTCTTACGCTCCTAAATAGATTCATGGCCCTAACCATGATACATGTACATATGTATCTTTCAGCCTTGTTCCCAGGCCCCACCCAGCTTTCCCATCGCTTGCAGTACTGAAAAGCAAGCTATCAAAAACTGGAAGCAGGGAAGGCCTGGAAACGGGGCTAACTAAGTCCCCCCTCCATTTTTGCATACTGAAAGCGATAAAAAGCTGGACGGTGGTGAAGTCCTGAGAACGAGGCTAACAGAAACTAACCTCCATTGCACACACTTTAATACTGCACGTGAAGGAAGCTGGATACCCTAAGACCAACTCAGCGAGTCTACTGTAACACTTGGAGGCATAGCTATATAGATGTGTTAGTGTTGCCTGTTCTGTCTGCAGATCCAGTGACGCGAGGATTGTCGATCACAGTGGACTGGCTTGGGATACAAGTTGATGTAAGGTGTTGTGCCCATCGTACCATGGTGGGGTGATTAGGGTGATCATTGTGATTAGTGGGATCAAAGTGATCCAGGTGATCAAAGTGATCAGGGTAATCAGGATAATCAGTAGGATTAGCGGGATCATGGTGATCAGAGTGATCAGGGTAATCAGTGGGATCAGAGTGATCCAGGTGATCAGAGTGATCATGGTAATCAGTGGGATCAGAGTGATCCAGGTGATCAGTGGGATCCAGGTGATCAGAGTGATCCAGGTAATCAGTGGGATCCAGGTGATCAGAGTGATCCAGGTAATCAGTGGGATCACGGTAATCAGGATAATCAGTGGGATTAGCGGGATCATGGTGATTAGGGTGATCAGGGTGGGACCAACATTTAGCCTTATACCCAGGCCGCGTGGGAGAAGAGAGACATAGCTCAAAACCACATTGAATTGCACTTGTGACTTATAACCAAGTTGTCCTTCCTCACTGCAGGTAGAGTTCTGGGGCCAACATGTCTCTTTCTTTCTTGTTGGTATCATTGTGGTGACGTCCATCAGAGGACTGCTCATCACCTTCACTAAGGTACCCCCACCTATACAATCTTTGTCTTCATTCATATCTATTTTGCATCCCAAGATGCTCCAAGCGACCTGAATGTTCTGCACTCTTTCTCTAGTTTTTCTACGCCATTGCAAGTACTAAATCTTCCACTGTCATTGTGCTCTTCCTAGCAGAAATTATGGTGAGGCCTTAAAATATCCACATATACTGGTTAGTCTTGTTTTAGTTTAGTTATAGATTTAGAAAATACTAGTAAATTTTATCATTTTTTTAGTTAGTTATAGTTTCTCAATTTTGCAATTTTTTTTTAGTTAGCTATGGTTTCAATAACTAAAACTCCGAAACCCCTTACCAAAAGGTATTTAGTTACAGTTATCAGTGAAAAAAGGTAGTTTTTTTGTTTTAGTATAGTTATGGTTTCTTCTTGGATGTTCTTGGATGTTTAGTTTAGTTATAGCTTCCAGTTTAGCCAATAATTTTAGGTAGTTATAGTTTGACTAACTAAAAATATAGGGCCATACTGTAGTAAGTTATAGTTAACTAAAACAACACTAATACTAGTCCGTATTTCCAGCAGTACCATTTCCATTTCAGTATCTTCAAGCAGTGTATGATAACTCCAATGTACAGATAAGAGAATATGACAGTTGTTATTCTTAGGCTTAAACCGTAGTACCTTTGGTTAAAGCAACACTGAGCTAGTAACTGTTCCATTTTAGTACCCCATCTTCAAGCAGTGCATGATAACTACGTCTACAGACAAAAAGATGACAATTGTTATTCTCAGTAGTACCTTTGGTTAATGTAGCACTGTAGGGAGCTAGGATTATAGTCATACAATCGTGATATTCTAATCTAGGAAGGTTTTTCATACTACATATTAGCCTTGTTCCCAGACTCTCCTGCTGCCACTTTTCATCGCTTGCAGAATCTCCCGCCACCAGCTTTCATCACTTGAAATATCTCCCGCCACTGGCTTTCAATGCTTGCAGAATCCTCCGCCACCGGCTTTCAATGCTTGCAGAATCCTCCGCCACCGGCTTTCAATGCTTGCAGAATCCTCCGCCACCGGCTTTCAATGCTTGCAGAATCCTCCGCCACCGGCTTTCAATGCTTGCAGAATCCTCCGCCACCGGCTTTCAATGCTTGCAGAATCCTCTGCCACCGGCTTTCAATGCTTGCAGAATCCTCCGCCACCGGTTTTCAATGCTTGCAGAATCCTCCGCCACCGGCTTTCAATGCTTGCAGAATCCTCTGCCACCGGCTTTCAATGCTTGCAGAATCCTCCGCCACCGGCTTTCAATGCTTGCAGAATCCTCCGCCACCGGCTTTCAATGCTTGCAGAATCCTCCGCCACTGGCTTTCAATGCTTGCAGAATCCTCCGCCACCGGCTTTCAATGCTTGCAGAATCCTCCGCCACCGGCTTTCAATGCTTGAAGTATCTCCTGCTGCCAGCTTTCATTACTGACAGTATGAAAGTGGTGAAAGCTTGGAGCAGGAGAGCCTGGGAACGAGGCTAACCACATAATAGTGGCGTCGGGATTGGGTAAAATATGTTTTCTAGTTTATACTAGTCGTGTGTTTGTTTCTAGGGTATGTATTTTATATCTTCTGTGCTGCTTATGAGAATGAACATGCCTGAAGACTACCGGTAGGTCACACTCTATAAGACCAATTATATATTGTACACACGTCACACACAGTGAACCACTGAATGACCCCATCTTCCAGTCATTCCAGTGCAGCTGCATGATGAGGCCTGGTATTGGCCAAAACACATGCTGCACAGTGGGTGACTTTGCATAACATCTAGGCCTGCCTTTGTTCAAGTTCTTTGAGTGATTATAGATTTAGTAAAGGCTTGTTCCCAGCCCTTTTCACTATCCAGCATGCAAAAACAGAGCAGGAACATCTGGTACACATGAATGACATCCATCCATTTGGAAGTTATTCGTTTAGGTTTTATACTTTTTCTTACTACAACATTTCTATGTCATGTCACTGCTGTCATGGTACACTCTGTGCTCACAAACTCCTGTCATCTTCAATGAATCCTTTAGGTTGATCATCACAAGAGTTTTAGGAGAATTGGACTTCAGTTTCTACCACCGGTGGTTTGATGTCATATTCCTCGTGCGTTCACATTCAGCATGAGTCATTCACTAATACCTGTACCTCAGCTAGCTGAGATAGTCACAAACTCTACGAGAAACTGCTTAGAGTCATTCACTAATACATGTACCTCAGCTAGCTGAGATAGTCACAAACTCTACAAGAAACTGCTTAGAGTCATTCACTAATACATGTACCTCAGCTAGCTGAGATAGTCACAAACTCTACAAGAAACTGCTTAGAGTCATTCACTAATACATGTACCTCAGCTAGCTGAGATAGTCACAAACTCTACAAGAAACTGCTTAGAGTCATTCACTAATACATGTACCTCAGCTAGCTGAGATAGTCACAAACTCTACAAGAAACTGCTTAGAGTCATTCACTAATACATGTACCTCAGCTAGCTGAGATAGTCACAAACTCTACAAGAAACTGCTTAGAGTCATTCACTAATACATGTACCTCAGCTAGCTGAGATAGTCACAAACTCTACAAGAAACTGCTTAGAGTCATTCACTAATACATGTACCTCAGCTAGCTGAGATAGTCACAAACTCTACAAGAAACTGCTTAGAGTCATTCACTAATACATGTACCTCAGCTAGCTGAGATAGTCACAAACTCTACAAGAAACTGCTTAGAGTCATTCACTAATACATGTACCTCAGCTAGCTGAGATAGTCACAAACTCTACAAGAAACTGCTTAGAGTCATTCACTAATACATGTACCTCAGCTAGCTGAGATAGTCACAAACTCTACAAGAAACTGCTTAGAGTCATTCACTAATACATGTACCTCAGCTAGCTGAGATAGTCACAAACTCTACAAGAAACTGCTTAGAGTCATTCACTAATACATGTACCTCAGCTAGCTGAGATAGTCACAAACTCTACAAGAAACTGCTTAGAGTCATTCACTAATACATGTACCTCAGCTAGCTGAGATAGTCACAAACTCTACAAGAAACTGCTTAGAGTCATTCACTAATACATGTACCTCAGCTAGCTGAGATAGTCACAAACTCTACAAGAAACTGCTTAGAGTCATTCACTAATACATGTACCTCAGCTAGCTGAGATAGTCACAAACTCTACAAGAAACTGCTTAGAGTCATTCACTAATACATGTACCTCAGCTAGCTGAGATAGTCACAAACTCTACAAGAAACTACTTAGAGTCATTCACTAATACATGTACCTCAGCTAGCTGAGATAGTCACAAACTCTACAAGAAACTGCTTAGAGTCATTCACTAATACATGTACCTCAGCTAGCTGAGATAGTCACAAACTCTACAAGAAACTGCTTAGAGTCATTCACTAATACATGTACCTCAGCTAGCTGAGATAGTCACAAACTCTACAAGAAACTGCTTAGAGTCATTCACTAATACATGTACCTCAGCTAGCTGAGATAGTCACAAACTCTACAAGAAACTGCTTAGAGTCATTCACTAATACATGTACCTCAGCTAGCTGAGATAGTCACAAACTCTACAAGAAACTGCTTAGAGTCATTCACTAATACATGTACCTCAGCTAGCTGAGATAGTCACAAACTCTACAAGAAACTGCTTAGAGTCATTCACTAATACATGTACCTCAGCTAGCTGAGATAGTCACAAACTCTACAAGAAACTACTTAGAGTCATTCACTAATACATGTACCTCAGCTAGCTGAGATAGTCACAAACTCTACAAGAAACTGCTTAGAGTCATTCACTAATACATGTACCTCAGCTAGCTGAGATAGTCACAAACTCTACAAGAAACTGCTTAGAGTCATTCACTAATACATGTACCTCAGCTAGCTGAGATAGTCACAAACTCTACAAGAAACTGCTTAGAGTCATTCACTAATACATGTACCTCAGCTAGCTGAGATAGTCACAAACTCTACAAGAAACTGCTTAGAGTCATTCACTAATACATGTACCTCAGCTAGCTGAGATAGTCACAAACTCTACAAGAAACTGCTTAGAGTCATTCACTAATACATGTACCTCAGCTAGCTGAGATAGTCACAAACTCTACAAGAAACTGCTTAGAGTCATTCACTAATACATGTACCTCAGCTAGCTGAGATAGTCACAAACTCTACAAGAAACTGCTTAGAGTCATTCACTAATACATGTACCTCAGCTAGCTGAGATAGTCACAAACTCTACAAGAAACTGCTTAGAGTCATTCACTAATACATGTACCTCAGCTAGCTGAGATAGTCACAAACTCTACAAGAAACTACTTAGAGTCATTCACTAATACATGTACCTCAGCTAGCTGAGATAGTCACAAACTCTACAAGAAACTGCTTAGAGTCATTCACTAATACATGTACCTCAGCTAGCTGAGATAGTCACAAACTCTACAAGAAACTGCTTAGAGTCATTCACTAATACATGTACCTCAGCTAGCTGAGATAGTCACAAACTCTACAAGAAACTGCTTAGAGTCATTCACTAATACATGTACCTCAGCTAGCTGAGATAGTCACAAACTCTACAAGAAACTGCTTAGAGTCATTCACTAATACATGTACCTCAGCTAGCTGAGATAGTCACAAACTCTACAAGAAACTGCTTAGAGTCATTCACTAATACATGTACCTCAGCTAGCTGAGATAGTCACAAACTCTACAAGAAACTGCTTAGAGTCATTCACTAATACATGTACCTCAGCTAGCTGAGATAGTCACAAACTCTACAAGAAACTGCTTAGAGTCATTCACTAATACATGTACCTCAGCTAGCTGAGATAGTCACAAACTCTACAAGAAACTGCTTAGAGTCATTCACTAATACATGTACCTCAGCTAGCTGAGATAGTCACAAACTCTACAAGAAACTGCTTAGAGTCATTCACTAATACATGTACCTCAGCTAGCTGAGATAGTCACAAACTCTACAAGAAACTGCTTAGAGTCATTCACTAATACATGTACCTCAGCTAGCTGAGATAGTCACAAACTCTACAAGAAACTGCTTAGAGTCATTCACTAATACATGTACCTCAGCTAGCTGAGATAGTCACAAACTCTACAAGAAACTGCTTAGAGTCATTCACTAATACATGTACCTCAGCTAGCTGAGATAGTCACAAACTCTACAAGAAACTGCTTAGAGTCATTCACTAATACATGTACCTCAGCTAGCTGAGATAGTCACAAACTCTACAAGAAACTGCTTAGAGTCATTCACTAATACATGTACCTCAGCTAGCTGAGATAGTCACAAACTCTACAAGAAACTACTTAGAGTCATTCACTAATACATGTACCTCAGCTAGCTGAGATAGTCACAAACTCTACGAGAAACTACTTAGAGTCATTCACTAATACATGTACCTCAGCTAGCTGAGATAGTCACAAACTCTACGAGAAACTACTTAGAGTCATTCACTAATACATGTACCTCAGCTAGCTGAGATAGTCACAAACTCTACAAGAAACTGCTTAGAGTCATTCACTAATACATGTACCTCAGCTAGCTGAGATAGTCACAAACTCTACGAGAAACTGCTTAGAGTCATTCACTAATACATGTACCTCAGCTAGCTGAGATAGTCACAAACTCTACAAGAAACTGCTTAGAGTCATTCACTAATACATGTACCTCAGCTAGCTGAGATAGTCACAAACTCTACAAGAAACTGCTTAGAGTCATTCACTAATACATGTACCTCAGCTAGCTGAGATAGTCACAAACTCTACAAGAAACTGCTTAGAGTCATTCACTAATACATGTACCTCAGCTAGCTGAGATAGTCACAAACTCTACAAGAAACTGCTTAGAGTCATTCACTAATACATGTACCTCAGCTAGCTGAGATAGTCACAAACTCTACAAGAAACTGCTTAGAGTCATTCACTAATACATGTACCTCAGCTATCTGAGATAGTCACAAACTCCTTGATTTCTACAATAGAGAAAAGTGAAAAGGCCAGCAGTTGCTGAGAATCGAACCCAGGACACCTGGTTTGTGTAGCCAGTGCCCAGCTATGACAACCAGACAACCACCAGCCCTCACAATCCTCTGTATGTACTGCACAGGTGGCACTGAAATGCCTCAGTCACACACCTGGCAGCCACTCAGTATGTGCCGTCAGAATTCTGTTCAGGGTTGACCGAAAAATTTTCTCCATAAGGTTCTACAAGAAACTATATACTAAATTGCAATGAAATGTCCATTAACAGCTGTTGTAACTTTATGAACTGTATTTCCCCTGTGCAGGTCAGTGCTCTATCCAGCATTGGTTTCTTATATTTAGCACATCAACAATCCAGTGAAAAGAAAATGTTGACATGATCTTGTATACTTTCAGTATTACCCCATATTAATCTTTATCACATGAATGGCACTGTAGAACAACCACTGAACCTGTAAAGACAGTATCAGCTACTGTGACCAATATAGAAGGGTTGCAATGATGTCATTGCAATTAAAATGCAACAACACTTTAGGTAGATGGGGGTGCCATGCGATGAGAGGTAGCTACTATGAGTTATAGAAAGCATCATTTGATACTTTCATAGAAATTCTCTATAGAATTCTACACTTCTGACTCACCAAGACTTTTTGACTATTATACATGTAGTAAAATTTTGTTGTCGTTGCAATAAGTATTTGGTGATGACGTCTTGAGCCATGCCCACTGCAATCCTGTGCACGTGTAGTCTCGTGCCCAGACCCCGCCCTCTCACGAGGAAAAAAAGGGTCTGGTGACCTTCGGCCGATTCCTCGGCTTCATTAAGTTGATTGCTTTTCGACGGGGAATTTGCCAACAGCCAATCACGTTGCAGAAAACACAATCTGTGGTTGCAACACCGGAAATTCTTGACTACTTCAACACGATGACACAGCACTTTTTTGGCGCGTAAATTAGTTATCAGTTCGCAACTATGCATACAGTAAGCTATGAATTTTTAATGAAGCCCAAGGAATCAGCTGGATGTCACCAGACCCTCTCCTCGCTGGTACATGGTGGGGTCTGGGCACGAGACTAGTGCACGTGTTGATTACGCGAGCACCCTTGCTTAGTAATGTCCCGATTCCAGGATGCCCGGAATGGAATAGGAATAGACAGTAAACAACTGGTAAGTTATTCAGCTGTTTTGTGGTAAGCTATTTAGCTGTTTTGTGGTAAGCTATTTAGCTGTTTTGTGTAAGCGTATGGGAGACTCGAAGGAGCGTAGCATACCATATCATCTATACTGGTATCGATCTCTTATTTAAGGAGTTATTGCCTTAACTGGAATTTTACCTGGATGGATATCTAATTCAACTATGATCGGGATGGTGTTAGATATTATGCTTTCCGGATAAATGTTAGCAGGCTTTTTCCTAAGGCCAGACAAACTAGATTTATTGTTTCGCATCAGCGCCCGCTTCCTCCGAGACGTATCAGCAATGACACGCCCACTTTTGATGGCCGTTAGCTAGGGGACCCGAGGAAAAATCAAGTATGCTGAAATCCAAGAACCAAGTGACCTTGTTTGTAAACTACAGTTACAATAGTTTCTATGACCTCGTTCGTCAGAAAATGTATATAGCCAACTGAAGGTTATGTGCCAAACTGATGGGATTTTTGATTTTATATGGGGGATCATATATGAACATACCTCTAACAGCACGCGAGTGGTCCAGCTATCTTAATACTCCACCAATGTTAAATAATCAATTACACTGTTACTTGCTAAATTTACTTGTCAAAAGTCACTTCAAACTACCAATTATTCTTCTAT
The DNA here is from genome assembly GCA_949130485.1 of Agelas oroides. Taxonomy (NCBI): domain Eukaryota; kingdom Metazoa; phylum Porifera; class Demospongiae; order Agelasida; family Agelasidae; genus Agelas; species Agelas oroides. The sequence goes on along the minus strand of OX422183.1, from coordinate 31,417,536 downwards.
GTATTGCAACATAAAATAACAGCTAAACTTGATTGGTCCAGGCATTTTTGCACAAGATACATAAAGTGAAATCCATCAGTACCACTAATTTCATAGTGAAGCTTCTAAAGTCACTTGAAATGACACTTAACCCTTTGGCACTTAACCCTTTGAAGTCCAAGACGAATTGGCACCTGCAGCTATTATAGTCCGGTTTTTACATAACTCAGATAGATGAATGTACTTAGTTCTAGCACAACAGATTTGAAATGGTTGATTTTTCCATTGTGAGCTATGTTATAGCATTTGCTAGTAATGAATAATGACCACCCACCCACACACAAATTGAGTAAGTGGCTGATGCGAAACAACAAATCTAGTTTGCCTGGCCTAAAGAAGCTCTGTCCTACCAGCTGCATGGAAGAGAGTTTTTGAAAAATTAGCTGGGTGGGACGAATGGCTATATGGACAGAGTCACAATGGGCACAAATTATGGATGCATGATTTTCAACAAAGCTGAAGATGTTTAGCAGCTAAAATGGCCTCTTTTGACACACCTTGTGTGGAACTGGCAACCTACAAGCCTAGCTTGCGAAGTGAGTCATAATAACCAATTTTGACTGGTCAGATGTCAAAAACCCAATATGCCTGTCGTAACTTAGTCCATAGAGCCATTCGTGCATGTGTAGCTTGTATACACAATTCTTGCCCTTGGAATGTCATCAGAACACACTAATTGTCACTACGATGTGACGTCATGTCCTACCTCCTCCGGGGTAACCATTTGATGTCACATCATGGTTGAGCCATGTACCATGTACTTCTGGAATGATGGGGAGCCTTGTCTCAAGAAGTATGGAGGAGATAAAGGTGACTCAAAGAATGACTGAACTAGGATTTTAAAAGCAAATGTTTATGTCTGTGTGTGTGTGGGTGTGGGTGTGGGTGTGGGTGGGGGGTAGTAACATTCTAGTTCATCCCGTTTTGTCTACTCAATATTTTGGCTTCCTTTGGCCATTCATTGTTAAACTTTAGTTTACCAAAGTTTTCATGCCTTTCTTTGAGTTATTTGAGGCATTTCTTCATTGAACATCCATGCACTGAAATCATGTGATGCGCAAGTACCGAAGTTGAAAATTACCGCGGTCTTTGCCTGAAGTATCATTGCTGCAACTTGATCATGAGGTTGTTGCACCCACACAAAGACAAAAGACTAAAGACGAAGTACTCTTTAGGTCTGTTACAGCAACATCGTTATTAGTTGGGTAGAATTTTTAAAGTTGCAAACGTGTGTGCAAAGCAATGGTTCACCGTTGCCGACATTTGTGTAGAACAGTCAAATGGTATTCGCACGTCTTTCCCACCAGTGTGTGTGGTAGTTCAACTTCCGCAGCGTCATTAACATTTTATCACACCTCAATCATGAAAGCAGCATGAAGCTGGTATATTTCAGTGTACATTAATTTTGAGTTGTGTACGGCTTATTATCATACTCACGCTAATGTATGGGAGTCAATGGAGCTGCACACAGTTTATAAAAAGCCGTATTTTTTACTACAAGTCACGCGACAATCCGTATCAGTACTACAAGTCACGCAAGAATCTGTATCAGGTACTACAAGTCACGTGCGCTGCAATGAAATCGAAGGTTCGCATATGCATTATCACCATAGTACCAAGCTATACCGGAAAAAAACATCATTCGTTTGTTGCCGTTGGCATTGTTACTCATGCTGCGCACTCGTAACAATACAGACGGCATCAAACTCGTGATATTTTCCGGTATAGCTTCGTACTATGGTGATACTTATATACTACTGCAAATAGAGACAAAAATATTGAGTAGACAAAACGACAGTAGACAAAACGACAGTGAGGTATGTTCTGATTCCAAAAGTGGATGATTTTTTACCATCTGCAATCATCCATATTTGGCTGATTTTTTCATGGCATGCAATAATCATCCAATTTTGGATGATTTTGGTTTATTTGTCTCTATATAGAACAAAAACAATAATCATCCATTTTTGGATGATTCTAGTCATCCACTTTTGGATGACATAAATTATCATCTAATTGTGGATAATAATTTACCAATGTGCATGTGTGTGCGCGCATGTGCGTGTGTGTGTGTGTGGGCATGCTTGCATGTGTGGGCGAGTGAGTGTGCATGTGTGTGTGTGCATGCATGTCAATGCAATGACTGTAGTGTTTGGTATAGTGTTTTATATCACACACACACACACACACACACACACACTCACACACACACACTCACACTCACACACTCACACACACACACACACACACACACACAGGAGGTTCCTGGAGAGGTGGCAGAGGCCAAGATGATCCTACATTGGGAGACTGGAGGCAAGGGATGGGAGATGGAGAGAGAAGCCCTCCTCCACAGGACAGTCAGGGAAGCTACCACTACCATGGAGGGAGAGGGTAGGTGGTGGCAGAGGGGGAGTGAGGTAGCGTAATATTTACTCCTCCCTCCTCCCACATGGCCTAGGGTCAAAGCTGGTGATCTCTGTGTACTCTAATCAATGTATCCTGACCAACTGAAAAAGAAGACAACATTTTTCCTTCTTTCCTCCACCTCCCTTCCTCCCTCTCCAGCCTTTTCCTCCCGCCATCTCTTTCCCTTCTTTTCCCTCCCTTCCTGCTTCCCTCCTTCTATCTCCTTCCCTCTCCCTCCTTCAATTCTTTCTCACTTCCACTCCCCTCTCTCCATCCTTCCTCTTTTTCTGACAAAAGAGTCTACATCCTCCACAACTAAGGTTATCTCATTACTTGCACGATGTTCTTTTGGTAGGTATGATCAGTACCGTGACCATGGCCCCTCTCAGAGGTATGAGAGGGGGAGTCACTACCGTGACACCTATGGTTCTGATGGTTATCAGCCTCAACGAAGGAGCCCAGAGGATCATCGTCAGTGGGACAGAAAAAGAGATGAATTGCCAAAAGGTGTGTATGTATGTGTTGGCAGTGGGGAGGAACAAACATGTGCACAATGGCTGCTTTATGTGAGGGTGCATGCATATATATCAGTATGACTCTCAACTCCCCCTCCAGAGCGCCCCAGGCTACAGCTTCAACCTCGCACAAAGCCACTGGAGGATACATCGGGTGGGAGAGAGGGAGAAGAAGGAGGAAGGGCTTCAAGCTCTATATTTGGGCAAGCTAAGCCTGTGGACACTGCAGCAAGAGAGAGGGAGATTGAAGAACGGCTTTTGAAGGTGAGCAAGTTTTTCCTAGGAGGATGTCAATTGAACTTACGCCACGAAATTATATCATTGGACAAGTTCATATGCGTCATTACTCTGCACACATGCATATGTGAAACAGCTAGACATTGGTCGGGGAGGCAGAAGAAATGAGTCTCATGAAGGAGAGGAGAGACAAGCTAGTGGAAGGGAGTGTGACAGACCAAGAGGGCTCGGAAGAAGAAGGGAGGATTGTCACCCAGCCTCACCCACTTCGAAATGATTTCAGATGCCTAGAGACAACTGAGTGTGTATAGTATGTCTTTTGTAAAGTAGTTAGTGCTTGCTATTTTTTATTACCTCACGCACACATGCACGAATAGTGTGGTTAAGTAGCTGGTCAGTTTGTGTGTCAATTTGTTAGTTGCTGTTATTTGACATGAAAAAAAAAACTTTTATAGTGCATGGTCACATGACATATCACAAGAGCGCATAAGAACAGGCGGCTAGAGTAAGAGCGTGTAACTCCAATAGAAGCCCGTAGTCCGGGCAAAATTATTGAACCATACTAAAAATAGAACACCCGGTCACGTGCGTGCTTAGCAACAATTTAATGCATAATGGCTTATGTCAATGCAGTGTGCACAGGGGGTGTTACTATTTTTAGTACTGGCAGTAAATTCTGCCCGGTTTATGTAGTTACACGCTCTTACTCTAGCCGCCCGTTCTTATGAGCTCTTGAACACATGATAACCTTGTTGGCTGCGGTGGTACTGTAAATTTCAGGTCTGTACATGTGATGTTGTGTGTGTTGTTGGGTGTTAATTCAAACTGACCAATCAAAATCACTGAAACTTCACCTTCCATGAATCTGATTGGTTATTTAAGTATGGCATCTCAAACTATTAAAACCTGAAGTAAAGAAGAAACTGTAACATGCCTTCCCATGCAAATAAAATGTTTTGTGAGATCTTTGTTGAGGCGTTTAGTGGTGACATTACACTCCTAGCAGTGGCGGATCTAGAAATTTAGAAAGGGGGGTTCAGTCACTGGCGCGCGAAGCGCGCCGGAAAATTTTTGGGTTGCCACGCCCACTTTCGGTCACGTGAACGCATTCATACAATAAAAAATATATAGCTGGAAGGCCGAACCGAGGGGTCTGTCACAAAATAAATCTCGTACACTGTCCGACAGTGTTTTAAGAAACCTGTCGGCAGAAATCCAAACTGAAATCCAGAAATCCACTGTGAAACCCAGAAATCTACTCTGAAATCCGAAATCCACGTGAAATCCAGTGGATTTCGAAATCTCGTACGTCGAGGCGCGCCGTGGCGGACCCCTCGGGCCGAACTGAATATCTCGAAGCAACTCTAGGCCTAGTCAAACGTCTGGAGATCAGTAAGGAACTGATACGTGAGTGTGTATCTGTGCCTGGTTGTTGTTGCTGCATGGACTCGTGCAGTTATGTACGCAAAATACATTACTAGCCGCCAAAGGGGGGTGCATTTGCACCCCCCTTACCCCCCCTAAATCCGCCACTGCCTAGAATCTTTCTCTTGGCAGACCGGATCAACCAGCAGATGCTCACTATATTGATATAAGCAACTATTATGATTTAGTCTCATCATAGATTTATAGACCTCGATCCGTAGGTCTATTATCTATGGTCTCATGCCCAGACTAAACCAAGCCAGCCGGGCGCCGGCCGGCCACTAACTTGAATGACGTAATTAACACATAACTTCCGGTCCCAGAACTCCCGAAAAAGAGGGTCTGGGCACGGGACGTTGCGCTGCACGTAACCTCCCGATTCCAGGATACTCGGACTGGGATTGGAGTGTATGGCTGTTTCGTAAGCATCGCCATCAGAGGCAGGCACCCTGCACTGGTGATTGTCTGAGGATTGAGGTAGCGTTGCAGCTAAGATAAATCGTAGCACTAAACGCTAGACATCTTGGGGTGCGGTATTGAAGATGTTACTGATCATGCTTCAACTGTTGTAGGTTGGTGACTGTCTGAGAGGAGGTAGCCAGTGGAGTCATAGATATATGACATATCTATGGTGGAGTACACACCACTGCCAATCATGGTAGATTCTCCGTGTTCAACTGGCAGCTCAGCTGGTGATCAAACTCTGTCTGAGTGAGTTGATCTACAGAAGACGGTCAACAATGGCAAATATAGTCCCACACCCTTTGCAGAGAGGAAGGGTCTGGTCACACTGCGACCATGGAGTTGTTGCCATGGCTGAAACTTGATGTGACCAATGAGATCTGCACTCTTCGAAGATCGCATCCATTGTCATGGAGTAGCAGTTACATCCCAACGTCAGCATCTTATTATCTAACGGCACTGTTCGATAATTGCATTCCTCGGCGACAACTCGCATCATGATCAGACCCTTCCTCTCTGCGAAGGGTGTGGCTTGCGAGACTACAGTGGATCATGGAAGTATGGAAACCAAAATGCAAAAACAGAAGTAGCATTTGTCAAAATGCAAGATGCCACGATGTGCTTCTAATGACATTGATTGGCTCCTCATTGAGAATCTTCTCCGGTGGATCCTAGGCAACTCTTCTTTCTACTTTGGTTTCCATGCTTCAGCATTTTCCACTTGCCCATACCATACTATCTATGCCCATACGCAATACCTGAACTGGACCACTAGAATAGAGTACTGAACTAAACTTTCTCTAGCGAGACTCACCTACTTGTATAACAACATGTATAAAATGTGGCTTTTTGCCCTTTTATTAGTATCCTTGCCAAAAAGCTGTGCACATGAATTATGTGGTGAACTTCTTTACAGGCTGAATAGGAAGCCTGATCACATAATTATATTCATCTTCACAGCCTTGTTCAGTGTTACTAAACCACTGCTTCACCCTCAGGCAACGCATCTTAGGTTGTGATAAAGAAATTAAGAAATGCCTATATAGGTAGATACACACGTGTATGACACCTCATGCAGAGTACGGCTCAGCTGGTCTTTAGTGACAGCATGGTGAAGTGCACTGTCGGAAACAAATCTGACGAGTTAGTAAGCTTAACTTTGTAAGCATTCTAGTGAATAGAGGGATACAGTCCTTTTATGGAGTTACTGTATATTGAGGCAGTTAATATCCTTCAGCAAATATCACATACCGTATTTCTTTGAACAGACGCCGCCCTCGAATAGTAGCCACCCTCGAATAGTAGCTGCACTTTACTCAGGGGTTGGCAGATACCCAGGCATACATACACACAATATGCTGCTATACTCAGCTTCTTGGCAGATAGCCAGGCATGCATGCACTCAGTTTCCATATCCCATGACCTTATCTCTAACACCTCACCTTAACAGGTGCTTGGGGGGAAATATTGGGTGTTGCCAGACACTACATAGCGTGCTGACTCTGATCACATCATACTTTGTAGATTGAGTAGGTGGATGGATGATTTTTCACTTGTGGGTACAGTGTTGGTGGGAGGGTGATATCTGCTGTTACCCACTCTGCACACTCAAATATTTTCAGCTTGTAGACATTACTAGGTTGAGCTCCTCCGCCTAACGACTGCGCATGCGCCATAGCTTATCCTGACTTGACCCCTGACTCCGACTTTGCTTTGCATGTTAACTTGATTCAACTGGCGTTAAACAAAGACAATTTACTGTAAACCATACTGTACATTGTGCAAGTTTGTGTATGTAAACTATTTGTGTACAGTGTATATGCTTTATTTCATATGCTCTACCTTCATGAGAAATAGAAGGTATAGTTGTAACAAGGTAGCCTGGGGTTTATTTGGTCAATAATCTGAGGCTGTAACCTGAGGACAAGGGTGGTTATTGTAAACCACGAATCCCAGCTATAAGTACATATCCCACCTGATTGGTCCTCGTTGTTGTTACTGTACACACAAGGTAGTTTAAATGAAGTATGCCTTACTAAAAGGGGTGTTTTTTAACTTTGCTTACCACTTAGTAATACACTAATAAGCGCATGTGCTTATTAACCAGAGTCTACGGTATGTGCTAAATATAATCTGTCATCTAAATTAAATTAAGCACTTTTATTCCATCAGCAGGTCCTCTGACACTGACAGTGATCCTGAAGCCGTATCACCTACAGTGAATCCAACAACCGTCACTGATGCCTACTGGGTGTGTGTAGAAGCCCCAGATGAGATAGAATCCTCACAAAAATGTCTTGGAAAATGGCTTGTCTTTAAGCGATTTGACAAGCTCGATGAAACATGGCATATGATTCGGAAAGCAGTAGAATCGGGAGAATTGGGTGCAAGGGGTGCCAAGAGTTCAACAGCGAAGGACAGTCCCTTAAGGTATCCAAGGAACTCAAACAAGGGTGTGATATGCGTCTATACGTCTGAGGAGACGATGGACGAAGTTGGTTTTAAGTTGGTGCACATGGTTAAACAGGAGATTCGGTATAAGACAGACGAGGCTACACTTAAGGGTGTGTACAGGGCTACAGGATACAAGAAAGTGACCATCAAGACCATCTTCTGGAATGGTGGGGAGCCTGCTTTTACCAAGACACTCACAAGAAGGAGGAGTGGTGAAGCTAATTGTTACCCAAAGGGTTAGTCGAAAAATAGCGTCTGGACACTTTCACTAGGAAAAGTTGGGAATTTTATCAGCATGTTGTTGTCACACCAGTCAGATTGCTGGGGGGAGGGATAAATTGTAGCTACACATGTCATCACAGATAGCCATAGCTTGCAAGTTTCTGGGCGCCCATGGCTTACCCTGCGAGGAGAGGGTCTGGTGACATTCGGCTGATTCCTCGGGCTAGCCAAGGATTTCCAGTGTTGCAACCGCAGATTGTGTTTTCTGCAATGTGATTCACGGAGGGCAAATCTCCGCAGAAAGCAATCAACGTTAATGAAGCCCAAGAGGTCGGTCAAAGGTCACCAGACCCTCTCTTTTGGGTTGGGGTCTGGGCGCAGACTTAGTACCTGATAATTAGTGTTTGTGTAAGCAACTTGGCTTCAGATGTTTTTCTAGCACTGGTCTTCTGAGTGCAACATATTTGCACCTTCCATTCATCCATTAGCCTCGGCTCAAAGGGTGGACCCAAGCCGCCTGCCGACGAAGCCACCATACACTGTCTACCTTGGGAACCTCTCATTTGAGTGCACAGAAGACGATGTTGAGGAGTTCTTTGAGAGCAGGAACATCAATGTGAGATCCCCCCTCCCTTCCCATCCCTCCTCCTCCTCCCTCCTCCCTTCCCATCCCTCTCTCCCTTTCCACTCTCTACCTCCCCCTCCTTGATTTCCCACTTCCTATTTCCTCCTATCTGCTTCCACTCATCCTCCCTCCACTCACCCTCCCTCCACTCACCCTCCCTCCACTCACCCTCCCTCTGTGCGCACATACACACACACCAGGTTATATCAGTCAGGCTCCCAGTGGAGAGTGGAACCAGCCGACCAAGAGGGTTTGGATATGCAGAGCTAGAGAACACACAGGCTCTTATGGAAGCACTGAGTCTGAGTGGAGAGGTGTGTGTGTGTGTGTGTGTGTGTGTGTGTGTGTGTGTGTGTGTGTGTGTGTGTGTGTGTGTGTGTGTGTGTGTGTGTGTGTGTGTGTGTGTGTGTATGTGTGTGTGTGAGTGTGTGTGTGTGTGTGTGTGTGTGTGTGTGTGTGAGTGTGAGGGGGTTATCAGTTGTCTAACACACTCAACTTAGCTTCCGTGGGATGTCTTTCACCATTTGACCTGGTCCATACTCTAAACTTGAACCACCATCTTGTGGAAGCACTCAGTCTGAGTGGAGAGGTGTGTGTGTAGGGGGGGAGGAACAACATTTGAGATGAACATCTAAAACACGTACATGTATCTTCCATGAGATGTATGTAGAGCATTTTCATAGGTACATAATATTTAATAGTGAACTCACAATCTTGTAATTATTAGTCCCTTGCAAAATCTCTCCATTTACGGTAAAGTCATGCAGAGAGGATCTAGCCAACTAGTATTTTCACATGCGCTACATTAATGACCCTGTTTCACAGCCATTGAGGGGTAGACAGGTGAAAGTGGACATTGCTGGTGTGAAAAAAACAGGTATAGAATCCTAGTTCCATATTATACTCTTTGTGTGCGTGTGCTGTGTATGTGTATGTGCATGTGTGTGGTTGCGTGTGTGTGTGTGTCATTGTGCTTGCGTGTGTGTGTGTGTCATTGTGCTTGCATGCGTGTGTGTGAGTGTACATGTGTGTGTGTGCATCAATGCAATGACTATAGTGTTTGGTATAGTGTTTTATATCACACACACACACACACACACACACACAGGAGGCTCCTGGAGAGGTGGCAGAGACCAAGATGATCCTACAATGGGAGACTGGAGGCAAGGGATGGGAGATGGAGAGAGAAGCCCTCCTCCACAGGACAGTCAGGGGGGCTACCACTACCATGGAGGGAGAGGGTAGGTGGTGGCAGAAGTGGAAGAAAAGAGAGGGGGGAGGTAGCTTCATATCGACTCTTCCCTTCTCCCACCTGGCCTAGCTATTGGGGGAGGGGAGGGGGGGGGGGGGGGCTATAGGGTCAAAGCTGGTGATCTCTGCATCCTGACCAACTGAAAAAGAAGACAATTTAACATACTCTTTTTTTCCCTTCTTCTTTGCTCCTCTCCCTTCCTTCCTCTCCAGCCTTTTCCTCCCCCCATTTCCCTCCCTTCCTGCTTCCCTCCTTCTATCTCCTTCCCTCTCCCTCCTTCAATTCTTTCTCACTTCCACTCCCCTCTCTCCGTCCTTCCTCTTTTCCTGACAAAAGAGCCTACACCCTCCACAACTAAGGTTACTTGCACGATGTTCTTTTGGTAGGTATGATCAGTACCGTGACTATGGCCCCTCTCAGAGGTATGAGAGGGGGAGTCACTACCGTGACACCTATGGTTCTGATGGTTATCATCCTCAACGAAGGAGCCTAGAAGATCGTCGTGACCCCTATGGTGACCATGCCCCCCCTCAGAGGTATGAGAGGGGGAGTCACTACCGTGACACCTATGGTTCTGATGGTTATCATCCTCAACGAGGGAGCCCAGAGGATCAGCGTCAGTTGGACAGAAGAAGAGATGAATTGCCAAAAGGTGTGTATGTATGTGTTGGCAGTGGGGAGGAACAAATGTGTGCACAATGGCTGCTTTATGTGAGGGTGCATACATCTATACGTGTGCGACTCTCAACTCCCACCTCCAGAGCGCCCCAGAATACAGCTTCAACCTCGCACAAAGCCACCAGAGGATAAATCGGGTGAGAGAGAGAGAGGAGAAGGAGGAAGGGCTTCAAGCTCTATATTTGGGCAAGCTAAGCCTGTGGACACTGCAGCAAGAGAGAGGGAGATTGAAGAACGGCTTTTGAAGGTGAGCAAGTTTTTCCGGGGAGGATGTCAATTGAACTTACGCCACAAAATTATATCATTGGACAAGTTCATATGTGTCATTACTCTGCACACATGCATATGTGAAACAGCTAGACATTGGTCGGGGAGGCAGAAGAAAGGAGTCTCATGAACAAGAGGAGAGACAAGCTAGTGGAAGGGAGTGTGACAGACCAAGAGGGCTTGGAAGAAGAAGGGAGGATTGTCACCCAGCCTAGAGACAACTGAGTGTGTATAGTATGTCTTTTGTAAAGTAGTTAGTGCTTGCCATTTTTTTATTACCTCACGCACACATGCACGAATAGTGTGGGCAGCTGGTCAGTTTGTGTGTCAATTTGTCAGTTGCTGTTATTTGACATGAAAAACAGCTACCACTTTTATAGTGCATGGTCACATGACATATCACAAGAGCGCATAAGAACATTAACGGGCAGCTAGAGTAAGAGCATGTAACTCCAATAGAAGCCCGTAGTCCGGGCAAAATTATTGAACCATACTAAAAATAGAACACCCGGTCACGTGCTTAGCAACAATTTAATGCATAATGGCTTATATGTCAACGCAGCATATAGCGCATGCGCAGGGCGTGTTACTATTTTTAATACTGGCGGTAAATTCTGCCTGGTTTCGAATTTTACATATTTATAGCGCTACACGCTGTTACTCCAGCCACCCGTTCTTATGAGCTCTTGATCACATGATACGGTGGTACTGTAAATTTCAGGTCGGTTGCAATTGCATGTCTGTACATGTGATGTGTGGGTGTTAGTTCAAACTGACCAATCAAAATCACTGAAACTTCACCTTCCATGAATCTGATTGGTTATTTAAGTATGGCATCTCAAACAATCAAAACCTGAAGTAAGGAAGAAACTGTAACATGCCTTCCCATGCAAATAAAATGTTTCGTGAGATCCGCGTTTAGTGGTGACATTACACTCCTAGAATCTTTCTCTTGGCAGACCGGATCAACCAGCAGATGCTCACTATATTGATTTAAGCAACTATTATGATTTAGTCTCATCACAGATTTATAGACCTCGATCCGTAGGTCTATTATCTATGGTCTCAAGCCCGGACTAAACCAAGCCAGCCGGGCGCCGGCCGGCCACTAACTTGAATGACGTAATTAACACATAACTTCCGGTCCCAGAACTCCCGAAAAAGAGGGTCTGGGCACGGGACGTTGCGCTGCACGTAACCTCCCGATTCCAGGATACTCGGACTGGGATTGGAGTGTATGGCTGTTTCGTAAGCATCGCCATCAGAGGCAGGCACCCTGCACTGGTGACTGTCTGAGGATTGAGGTAGCGTTGCAGCTAAGATAAATCGTAGCACTAAACGCTAGACATCTTGGGGTGCGGTATTGAAGATGTTACTGATTATGCTTCAACTGTTGTAGGTTGGTGACTGTCTGAGAGGAGGTAGCCAGTGGAGTCATAGATATATGACATATCTATGGTGGAGTACACACCACTGCCAATCATGGTAGATTCTCCGTGTTCAACTGGCAGCTCAGCTGGTGATCAAACTCTGTCTGAGTGAGTTGATCTACAGAAGACGGTCAACAATGGCAAATATAGTCCCACACCCTCTGCAGAGAGGAAGGGTCTGGTCACACTGCGACCATGGAGTTGTTGCCATGGCTGAAACTTGCTGTGACCAATGAGATCCGCACTCTTCGAAGATCGCATCCATTGTCATGGAGTAGCAGTTACATCCCAACGTCAGCATCTTATTATCTAACGGCACTGTTCGATAATTGCATTCCTCGGCGACAACTCACATCATGATCAGACCCTTCCTCTCTGCGAAGGGTGTGGCTTGCGAGACTACAGTGGATCATGGAAGTATGGAAACCAAATGCAAAAACAGAAGTAGCATTTGTCAAAATGCAAGATGCCACGATGTGCTTCTAATGACAATGATTGACTCCTCATTGAGAATCTTCTCCGGTGGATCCTAGGCAACTTTTCTCTTTGCTTTAGTTTCCACGCTTCAGCATTTTCCACTTGCCCATACCATACTATCTATGCCCATACGCAATACCTGAACTGGACCACTAAGAATAGACCACTGAACTGGACCACTAGAATAGACCACTGAACTAAACTTTCTCACCTACTTGTATAACAACATGGTATAGTATTATTTTGTGCTGAAGCAAACAGGCAGTTGTATAGTTATATAAAATATAAAATCGTGGGTTTTTGCCCTTTTATTAGTATCTTGGCGTACTGCGGTTTGCGTAGTCTCGTTTCCATACTGCAAGTGATGGAAAGCTGGACGGGGCCTGGGAGCGAGGCTACTGTTTGCGT